>JARQOD010000001.1:533798742-533927611 GCA_033576555.1 Oophaga sylvatica
AAAAGTTAGCAAAGCCAATGAATCGTTGTACCTCCTTAATGTTTCCTGGTACCGGCCAGTCCAAGATTGCCTGGATCTTGCTGGACTCCATATTCAATCCCTGAGGCGAGATAACATAGCCTAAAAATTGAATTTCAGAACAATGGAACTCACACTTTTCGAGTTTGATGTACAAATGATTATCTCTCAAACGTCTAAGTACGGTCTTGACATGTTCCTGATGTTCCTGTAAGGAGTCAGAAAAGATTAAGATGTCATCAAGGTAAATTACCACATATTGGTCCAATAAATCCCTGAAAATGTCGTTGGCTAAATGTTGAAAAGCAGCAGGAGCGTTACAGAGTCCGAATGGCATCACCAAATATTCAAAATGTCCATACCGGCATCTAAAAGCTGTCTTCCATTCGTCTCCGGGCCGTATACGGAGTAAATTATATGCCCCACGAAGATCTAATTTGGTAAATACCTTAGCCTGGCGAACTCTTTCCAACAATTCTGGAATTAGGGGCAACGGGTACCTGTTACGAATGGTTACCTTATTTAACTCCCGGTAGTCAATGCAGGGTCTTAGAGTACCATCCTTCTTCTTTACAAAGAATATTGGAGCTCCCGCTGGTGAAGAAGATGGTCGGATAAACCCCTTGGCTAAATTCTCATCTATATACTCTCGTAAAGATTTTAATTCCGGAGCCGCCAACGGGTAAACATGGCCGAAAGGAATCGCTGCTCCAGGAAGCAATTCTGTGGGGCAGTCATACGGTCTATGTGGGGGAAGTTGATCTGCCTTCCTTTTATCACAAATGTCTGAGAATTCCTGATATATCAGAGGGAGAGTAGGTACCTGTATCACCTCTTCCAAGTTCTGGTAACTGGAGCCGCTACAGTTGGACTGATGGTAGAACTGCACTTCGGGAGAAAGGTTATCTCCTTGGTTTCCCAATTGATGATTGGATTTTGTGACCGTAACCAGGGAATTCCTAAAATTACAGGAAAATGAGGAGAAGATATTAACATGAATGAAAGTGTTTCTTGATGGTCTGGTTCCATCTTACACTCCAGAGGCACTGTCTCCCGATCTACTGGTCCAGAAATTAATGGGGAACCATCCACCGTTTCCATAGTGATTGGTGAAGCTCTTAGTTGTGTCTTTATACCATGTTCCTTTGCAAAAGAAGAATCCATGAAATTCCCACCTGCTCCAGAGTCTATCATGGCAGAACTTGATATCCACTGTTCCTCCCACTGAATCTGTATAGGAAGAGAACAATGTGAATATTTCTCCCCTTGATCTTTAGGGGAAGTCGGCATCAGTATTGGGGGAAAAACCGCATCTAGATGTAGACTGGTTTCCGAAACTTCAGACTCAGCGTCTGTGTTATCATAATCCCCTACTACCGCCAACACCTTGTTGGGTCGCCTAGGACATTTAGGACAATTGATGAGGAAATGGTCCGATTGACCACAATAGAAACATAAGCGCTCACGGAGACGGTGTTCGCGGCGTTCATTATTCTCACGTCTCTGCAGTGAGTCCACCTGCATAGGCACCTCCTCAGCCTCTCGCGGGTTTTTGCCTGTGGTTTCCCTGGACGGAAGAGAGTAATTAGTAATGCGATTTACAGCGGCCCATTTTTCTTGTCTGCGTTCAGTTAAACGGATATCAATACGTACACAGTGCTGTATAAACAATTCAAACTCCTGTGGAGACTCTGAACGAGCTAGCTCATCCTTGATTGCATTTGACAAACCTTTTCTAAAGATTGGTAATAAAGCATTGTTTTCCCACTGGGTGTCCACCACTAACCTTTTAAATTCAGTAACATATTCTATGACTGACCGTTTCCCCTGGCGTAAGGAAAGCAAGGCAGATTCAGCGGTAGCACGGCGGTTGGGATCGTCGAACATTTGCGCCATGGCTGCCAGAAAATTGTCCAAATTATTTAGACGGGTATCATGACTTTCAACCATAGGATTTGCCCAAGCCAGTGCACGTGATGTCAACAACATAATAATACATAGAACCTTAGATCTATCAGACCGGTAGTAGGAGGCATGTACATCAAAAAATAATATACATTGATTAACAAACCCACGGAATTGACTTCGGTCACCATTAAAACGGAATGGAGGCAATTTGGGCATACTGGTGGATGAGGTAGGCTCAGTAGGTAAGGCCTCCAGGACTCCTAACCTAGAACGTAGATCTTGGAGAGCCTGACCAAACCCCTGTGCATTGTGGTTAACCCGAGACTCCAAGTCTCTAATCTGATTGAGTGCAGCCGCCACCTCCTGCTGCAAGGAGTTAACTATGGTGAACAATTTGTCTGCCCGTGTCTCCGTCATTGCCCCAGCAGAATCCTCTTTTTTAGGCTGGAATATCCTGTAATACTATTGTAGGAACTCGAGGATTCTGATAGCGTGGGGCAATGAACAATCAGAGACGGGTTTCTTTGAATGCAAATAATGTATTTGTGAAACAGCAAAACACCCAAAAACAATATTCAAACAACCCGTAGTGACATGCAATGAGTCCATATATATATATACACAAGTCCAGTTATATGAATCCGGATATATAAGTCTTTGAACCTCTATAGCGAGGGTGGTAAAGTTCTTACGACGGAGTCCTCACACAAATGTGACCACAAGGTAAGTCTGATGCACAGATAACGTGGCTGGATTTACACACTGCTGGTGTGTGAAGAGTCAGATCCAGGTATGCAGAAAACACAGGGAAGTCCAGGAACAAGTTAATCTCAGTTGTGGCTTAATTCAGTGAAGTCCAACAACAAGTTCATATGTCAGTAAGGTTCCAGTAACAGTTCCAACAGCTCTCACCAGAGGTAATGCACAAAGGGTTAAACAGCAACAGTTCAGAAACACAGTTCTTATCAGATGGAGTGAACCAAGGGTTAAATTCCCAAGTCAACAGTTTAGTGATAACACAGTACTTTGTGCAACTTACATATGCAGAGAATGTCCAGAGCCATGGGTAGAAACTGCTGTGGCTGAGAAACACCTGAAGATAAGGTTATGCACTTTCCTAGTAAACACACAAAAGATCTGTGAGGAACAAAGCAGCTGGGTTGCAGGGAAACGGAAGCAGAATATTCCAGCAGTGAAGCCAACACCTGAGCCAGGCTTTAAACAAACGAACAGGAAGTAGGGCACACAAAACAGCAAACTCCATTTTAACAAAGGGCAAAATCATTGACAAAGTTACCTAGAAAACCTGGAATACTGACAATATAATGGGAACAATTATTCATGATCCAGTGTACAATGGGCCCCGTAAATGCTGCTCCAGTGTCTGCTGTCCCCCATTTACAATGCTTCAGTACATGATGGGCCCCATGGCTGCTGCTCCAGTGTTATGGGCCAAAATCATGCTCCATATATAATTGGCTCAATTATTCATGAACCAGTGTACAATGGGCCCCGTAAATGCTGCTCTAGTGTCTGCTGTCTACCACGTACAATGCTTCAGTATATGATGGGCCCCATGAATGCTCGCTCCAGTCTCTGATTTGCCCCATTGAGAATGCTCCTGTATAAGATGGGCCCCATGGCTGCTGCTCCAGTGTGTTATGGGCCCAAATCAAGGTCCATTTATAATGGGCCCAATTATTCATTATCCAGTGTACAATGGGCCCCGTAAATGCTGCTCCAGAGTCTGATCTGCCCTATTTACAATCCTCCAATACATGATGGGCCCCATGGATGATGCTCCAGTATGTTATGGGCCAAAAGAAAGCTCCATATATGATGGTCCACATTATTAATGATCCAGTGTGAAATGCTACCCATATATTCTTGAAAACATTAAAAAATATTTAATAACTCTCTTCGCTGTGCACTGCTCTACTCTGCCCTCCTCAGCATCGCCATTTACAGATCTCTGCACTGTGACTGTTTAGGCAGAGGGCGTACAGACATGAGGTAATTTCCCTCTGTAACCTGAATTTTACTGTCAGGAAACGCGAAAGACATCACAGCGGTGGAGCATGGAGAGGTAAGTATTGCAAGTGCTGAGGCCCTTAGCAAGCAGTAGTGGCCGACTAGTGGGCGACGGCACTGGCTCAGGGCCCCTCATAGTATGCCGGTGCATCTGACGGCGAGAGGGCCCATCTCACCATCAGAGACAAATGTTTGTACTATGAGGGGCCCTGTGCCAGTATCGTTGCCCATGAGTCGGCCCCCCCCACCTGCTCAGTGAACCTGCACTTGCCCGTGTGCGCCAGGTGCTGACGCCGGACCTGTTGGGGGCTATTTTTATGTTTTGTAGTCCGGCCACTCTTGCAAGTGTGTGTTGCACACCAGGATTTTGGTTGCCACAGTGACCTTGACTCCCTCCTGGGGGAGTGATGTCATACCTGAAATCAAGGAAGGATCCCTTTAACAGGTTACACAGCATATACCTTTCATAATCCGGACCAGAAGAGGGAGATCCAACACCTTATTTCAGGAGAGCTCCTCGAGAACATTCTGACTGGGGAGGAGTTAGTGAGTGTGGCTGGAGGGACACGAGAGGAGAGACGTGTGGATACAAATTGGTGAAAAGAGGGGCTATAGAGAGTTCACCCCCAGGTTGGAGCGCCAAAACCGGACCCCCGGATTTCGAGGCTGAGTGGGTAAACTAAAGTCCCAGCTGCATAATCCGGAGGACAGTAGACAGCAGATTCTCTGCCCAAACTAATACTCTACTACACAGCAGCAGCACATGTGAGACTCCATAAGTGAGTGATTCCTGAAGCAGGTTACACCTGTCTGCTATGAGAGTGAATTTATAGCTACACAACAGACAGAGAGAGGAACTTGGATGGAGCTTCTAGCAGGCAGTTCCTCAGAAAATAGCGCTACAAAGGAGAACTCACATCCCACCTCAAGTAAGGGGATTCCTAATTGCTTTCAGGCCGACCGACTCCAGCAGCATCTGTACTCAGTGCCCTGTACAATTTGTCAGCAAAAAATGTGAGTAAGGCTTTGGAAAGTGCATCTGACTGTGTCTCCTCAAGTCCTTCCTGCCAAACACACTCCACTGTGCCCAATCTTTCAGCACCATTACTTTCTATACCATCTCTCTGCCCTGGGACAAGCTTCACTTGTGGAAGCTATTCCAACTGTAATGCATCACACCATCAGTCTCAGAGGATCTGCAATGCAGCGCTGGTCATCTGTGACCAGAAACCAGAAGTGGCGTTACGAATACCTTACTACAAACTCTATTATCCCCTGTAAATATTTCCCCTTTTATTGGATGCCCAGGGCTATGAAGCGTGTCACTGCTGCAGTGACACATCCCCTGTAACACACCGGCCCTGTACAGAGTATCCCACTGCCCTGGCTGCCGATCCAAGTGAACTGCATTCATGTTCTCTACTATTGTATCCTCAGTGTGGTGGTTTGTTTATTGATCTTTTCATTTGGCCTATAATAAAGGTCTTGGGATTGTTCGCAATTCTCTTGCTCTGTTGATTGTGTGATACTGGAGACGGACCCGGTGACAACAGGCATGTTTAATTTTTATGAAGGTGAGATCAACAACATTTTACGTATATATATCAGGAGTCAGACACAGACGCTTCCAGTCTCAGTATGGATTAAACCAGTGGTCCCCAACCTTTTTTGCACCAGGGACCTGCTTCAAGAAAGACCATTCTTCCATGGCCCGGAAGGGCGGGGATGGAGGTGTGGCAGGGGTGGGGCTTTGGTCATAAGGGGGCGGGGCTATGGACGGGGTTTTAGTTTAGTAGTAGTGCATACTCATCATTTAATTATAACATTTATAATGTGAATGTGACTCCCTTGTATACAAGGCTCCGCTCCCACCCTTGTATGCATGGCTCCGCTCCCACCCTTGTTTAAATGGCTCCGCTCCACCCTCCCATCCTGAATATATGGCTCCGCTCCCACCCTCCCATCCTTGTATATATGGCTCCGTTCCACCCTCCCATCCTGTATATATGGCTCCGCTCCACCCTCCTATCCTTGTATATATGGCTCTGCTCCCACCCTCCCATCCTGTATATATGGCTCCGCTCCCCCTCCCATCCTGTATATATGGCTTCGCTCCACCCTCCCATCCTTGTATATATGGCTCCGCTCCCACCCTCCCATCCTGTATATATGGCTCCGCTCCCCCTCCCATCCTGTATATATGGCTCCGCTTCCCCTCCCATCCTGTATATATGGCTCCGCTCCACCCTCCCATCCTGTATATATGGCTCCGCTCCACCCTCCCATCCTTGTATATATGGCTCCGCTCCCACCCTCCCATCCTGTATATATGGCTCCGCTCCCCCTCCCATCCTGTATATATGGCTCCGCTTCCCCTCTCATCCTGTATATATGGCTCCGCTCCACCCTCCCATCCTGTATATATGGCTCCGCTCCATCCTCCCATCCTGTATACATGGCTCCGCTCCACCCTCCCATCCTGTATATATGGCTCCGCTCCCATCCTGTATACATGGCTCCGCTCCCCCTCCCATCCTGTATACATGGCTCCGCTCCCCCTCCCATCCTGTATACATGGCTCCGCTCCACCCTCCCATCCTGTATATATGGCTCCGTTCCCATCCTGTATACATGGCTCCGCTCCCCCTCCCATCCTGTATACATGGCTCCGCTCCCCCTCCCATCCTGTATATATGGCTCCGCTCCCCCTCCCATCCTGTATACATGGCTCTGCTCCCCCGTCCTCCCCCCATCATACTTACCCTCCTCGCTCCGTCGCTGAACTTCCCTGCGTCCTTGTCGGCCGCGGAAGCTTCCTCCTGTGCGCAGCGGTGACGTAGTACCGCTCATTAAGTGCATGAATATGGATGCCACGCCTATGGGAGTGACGTCACGTCCATATTCATTACCTTAATGAGCGGTACTACGTCACCGCACTGCCAGGAGGAAGCTGCCGCGGCTGACAGGGATGCAGCGACGGAGAGTAAGTATCGATGTGTAATGAAGCCGGCGGCTGCAGCTGTCACTACAGCTCCATGTATGTACAGCGTTCTGTGCCGTGGCTCCGCGGCCCGGCAATAGAACTGCTATGGCCCGGTAATGGGCCGCGGACCGCGGTTGGGGACCCCTAGATTAGACAATAAGATAAAAAGCATTAAAAGGGTAATGTATGGGAAGCGTACAGCTTTATACAGTGTCGTTTTCATTGTAAATCTACGTCTATATTGCATTATTAACAGACAGACGCTCACAGGCTCAGTATCGATTAGATAAAAATTAGAAAAAGGGTACTGTATTACAACCCAACAGCTGTATACAGTGTCTGGGTAATTGTAAATCTCCTTATATATTTTAGGAGGCACACAGAGACGCTCAATGTCTCAGTATGGATAAGACAATAATATAATAAGAAAAAAGGGGTACTGTTTCAGCATATCCAAGGAATATATGGAGTATAATGAAAAAATTGTATAACTCCGTATATATTTAATGAAGCCCACAGACACGCTCACAGGCTGAGTATGTATAACATAAGAATCTAATAATAAAAAAGGGAACTGTAGCAGCATATTAAAGGCATATATGTGGTATAATGAAAAAATAAAACATCTCCGTATAGATTTAAGGAGGCAGACAATGATGCTCAAAGGCTCAGTATCCATTACACAAGAATTGAAAAAGCTGAACAAGGGCACTGTATCATTCATAAACCAGGAGGACTTTTGACTAAGATCAAGTGTTTTCTCTTTCAGAAAGGTGGCCTGCTCCTACCACTCGAGTACATTCCTACACAATACACAGTGGCTTGTTGCACTTGCTAGTATGCCAGGTGGCTCATATATCTATCTGTTGGAAAGCTTGGCCCCACATGATCAAAGTAACTAGGCTGTGTAAGTGTGAGGGGTTAGGTTGCAATGTGCCCCAGGAGTTGGTCACCCTGGTGAGAGTCTGAGTTTGCTTGGAGTGATATCCCGGTAAAGTATTGGACTCTGTAGCACCCCGCACCAGGCCTTTCAGACTTTTTTGAGCAAACCCACCCCCCCTATTCCTGTCCTTCTGGTCATGATGGGTAATTTAGAAAAACCCGGTCAAAGGTGCGTTCAGCTTTGGCCTGAGAAACCTACATGAAACACGGCTCCCAGCTCCAGTAGAGTGGCAGTCTGGTTGTATACTGGGAGCACGAAAACACCTCTCCCTTCAGCATGGGCTAGGGAGAGCATCGAAGATCCCTGAGCCTTGTTGTGGCCTTCTGCTTCTGAGGGACGGGGATGGTTTATTGGGGATCATCTCCTTCAGGAAGGGTCCATATGAATTCTCGCCTTCTGCACTGCTTTTTTGGGTGACTTGTGTCACACAAAAAGACCCTTGGATGTTTGTGCACTCAAAAATATATTTAAAATTCAAAATCACCGTATATATTTAAGGAGGCATACAATTGCGCAACAATGTTCTGTCTCCATTACACAAGAATCTAAAAAGCTTAAAAAGGCCACAGTATCATTCATAAACCAGGACTTTTGGCTAAGATCAAGTGTATTATCTTTCCAAAAGGTGGCCTGCTCCTACCACTCATGTACATTCCTACACATTACACAGTGGGTTGTTGCACTTGCTAGTACGCCAGGTGGCTCATATATCCATCAGGTGGAAAGCATGGCCCCCCAAGATCAAAGTCAGTAGGCTGTGTAAGTGTCAGTGCTTAGGTTGCAATGTGCCCCAGGAGTTGGTCGCCCTGGTGGGATTCTGAGCTTGCTTTGAGTCACATCCTGGGAATGTCTTGGACTCAGTAGCAACACGGCACCTGGCCTTTCAGACTTTCTTCAGTAACCCCACCCCCCCTATTCCTGGCCTTCTGGGCATGATGGTTAATTTTGTTAAACCAGGTTAAAGGTCAGGTCGGCTTTGGCCTGAGAACCCAACATGAAACAGGGCTCCCAGCTCCACTACAGTGGCAGTGTGGTTGGATACTGTGAGCACGAAAACTTATTTCCCCCTGTATTGGCTACGGAGAGCATCGAAGATCCCTGTTGCCTATACTGTGGCCTAGGCAGTAGTGTCCCAACCCCGCTTTCCCCTGTGGACACTGCATGCACCATATTCACTCAGGTCGCAGAAGGGACACCGGCCTATTAGCCTCTTATATAACTTCTGTACTCAGATAGCAAGCCGGAGGCAGCGTCATCTGTAGGAGTCTCAGCTACTGAACATCAATTATCTTTGCCGGAAATGTGTCCATATAATAGCAAGGAAAAGAAGAGCAGACGTTATACCACAGGTTCCGCGGCTACTGGCTTGGGACAATGATTACGAGGTGTTGGCAGGAAGGAGAGGGGAGTAATACTACACTGTGAGACGACACAGAAAGGAACATATTGAAAGGAGTCCTGGAAAGGTGTCTGTGAGTTTGTTGAGCCCCTCACCTGGAGGATACTGTACCAAGCGGGCATATGTGCACACCTAAACTCGGAGTAAATCCTTGTAAACTGCCCCGGAATATGTGATCTCAATTTGTTCCTGCGGCACCTTGTACACACTGCTACATCTAACAGCACCATTCATCCAATAATACATACTTCAGCCTGAGGCAAGAAGCTGTGCCTGTGGCAAGCTAGTCAAACTCTGCTGCATCACCACCAGTCTCTGAGGATCTGCCCTGCAGCGCCGTTCAGCTTTGACCAGAAACCACAGGTGGCGTAACCAACAGTGGAATACAAAATCTAATCAGCACCCCTGTAAATAATTCCCCTTTTCATTGGACAGCCAGGGCCACGGACAGGGTAACTGCTGCCGTGACACATCCCTTAAACACACCGACAGGGTACAGAGTACCCCAGTGCCCTAGCGGGCGATCCACTTGCAGGAGCCTATAGGCAGACTGACGCTCAAAGGGTCAGTATGGATTACACAAGAATAGAACAATTTTGTTGGTGGAGGAGGGGTGGTGGGGCAGCTTAGGTGTATAATGCATGTAAAGATGCTGCAAATGGATTAATTGGAGAAGTCAGACGAAGAGTAGGCCAAAAAAGGGGTACTGGATCGACAGATAAAAGGTATATATAGCATACTGAAAATATACAAAATATCCGTATAGATTTCTGCAGTAACACCCATACTCAGAGTCGCAGATTGGCTAACACGCAAATGGAAAAGCAAGAAAGTTTACTCTATCAGTACAATACAGCTGTATACATTGTTGGTGGAATTGTTCTTCTCGTATCTATTTAGGGAGAAACACAGTTAGCCACCCAATTCTGCAAAGCAGGAAAGTGAACTGTATAAGTACAGTACAGCTGTAGATATTGCTGTGTGAATTGTTCAGCTCCGTATCTATTTACGGAGAAAAACTGTTAGCCAGCGGCCCAGTCTGGCTAACACCCAATTCTGCAAAGCAGAAAAGTGAACTGTATAAGTACAGTACAGCTGTAGATATTGTTGTGTGAATTGTTCAGCTCCATATCTATTTCCGCAGGAACACCCATACTCAGAGGCCCAGTTTGGCTAACACACAAATTGAAAAACAGGAAAGTTTACTCTATCAGTACAATACAGCTGTATACATTGTTGGTGGAATTGTTCTTCTGCATATCTATTTAGGGAGAAACACAGTTAGCAAGAGGCCCAGTCTGGCTAACACCCAATTCTGCAAAGCAGGAAAGTGAACTGTATAAGTACAGTACAGCTGTAGATTAGTGTTGAGCGATATTGCTCGATATCTAAAAATATCGTATCGAAATTGTATCGCCGATATCACTAAATATCGTCGATATCCGATTTCGATACCGGAAGTCCCATGTAAGTCTATGGGAACAAAATATCGCAACTAAAAAAAACCTTTATTTTCTTGTAAACACTAAATATACACACATAGAATACATATATATATATATCATTGTGACATTATATATACATATATGTATAGTTTATACACTTCTACATAGTAAAATATCCTCTGATTCAATTGCCGGGTAAAGCCGGCTTCTGTGAAAAGACAGAAGCACCCGACATGAAATGACACTTGGTGTACATAGGGTTAACCATGTCTTTTCATGTCGTTTGCAATCTGATTTGCACAAACAATTACATCAGTCTATGTGTGCAAAATTTCACACCTGTAGGGGTTAATTAAAGGTGTAAATTCGTTGTAAAAAAAACGGACTTTTTTGCTACGAATTTACACCTTTAATTAACCCCTACAGGTGTGAAATTTTGCACACTTACACTCATGTAATTGTTTGTGCAAATCAGATATCAAACTACATGAAAAGACATGGTTAACTCTATGTAAACCAAGTGTCATTTCATGTCGGGTTCTGCATTTTCACAAAAGCCGGCAATTGAATTAGCGGCCATTATACTATGTAGAAGTGTATGAACTATAAATATAAATATATATATATATATATGTGTCACAAATTTAATGACATGTATATATATATATGAGGTGTAAAATTGCTGAAAAAAGAGGCGTGGGCTCCCGCCCTATTTTCGCAACCAGACAGACAAAGCCAGTGAGTGGGGGCAGATAATAATAGCCCAGAGAGGGACCATTATTTTTGGCCCCCCCGGCTACTAACATCTGCCCCCAGACACCCCAGAAAGGGCAAATCTCTAATTAGATTTGCCCTTTCTGGCACTTTGCCCGTCTATTCCCATTGCCCTGTAGCGGTGGCGAATGGGTTAATAAGGGTTAAAATGACCTTGCAATTGAAAGGTCACTTTAAGCCAGGTTAATAATTGAAGCTGTCAATTAGACAACTATCAATTATTAATCCTATTGTATGAAAGAAAAATCAAACACACACACTTTAATAAAAAAGAAGTTTAATGAAATAATCACACAGTTTTTGACCATATTTTATTTTCCTGCTAAAACCATTTCCTGTAATAAAAATAAAATAATAAAGCAAAATTATTCTTACCAATCCGATGTACAGTCAGGTCCCGCGGTGTAATCCTTCAGAAAGGGTTAATGTTTACTGCAGGGACCGCAGCTAATGCTGCAGCCTCACAGTAAACCCCCAAATGAATGAGTTCCTCTCCTGGCTGACAGGAGAGGAAGTGGAAAGCTTAATTGATTGCTTTCCACTTTCACTTCAGGTCAGCCAGGGACACAATCAGTGACGTCAGAGGGAACTGGTTAACAAAAATAGGGGATCCCCTCGAAAAAAATTGGCGTGGGGTCCCCCTATTTTTGTTAACCAGCCAGATGAAGCAGACCGCTGAGGCCTGGATTTTCAGGCTGTTAAGGAGCCAAGATCCATGGACCTTGCCAGCCTGATAATACCAGGCCACAGCAGTCTGCATATCTTGGCTGATTAACAAAAATAGGGGATCCCCTCGAAAAAAATTGGCGTGGGGTCCCCCCTATTTTTGTTAACCAGCCAGATGAAGCAGACCGCTGAGGCCTGGTTTTTCAGGCTGGTAAGGATCCAATATCCATGGACCTTGCAAGCCTGATAATACCAGGCCACAGCAGTCTGCTTAGCTTGGCTGGTTAACAAAAATAGGGGATCCCCTCGAAAAAAAAACGGCGTAGGGTCAACCTATTTTTGTTAACCAGCCAAGTAAAATGCAGACTGCTGCGGCCTGGTATTAAAAGACTGTCAAGGCCCATGGATTTTGGCCCTCAACAGCCTGATAATACCAGGCTACAGCAGCCCCACATTTGGCGCATCAAAAGATGTGCCAATTGTGGCACTTTACCCGGCTCTTCCCACTTGCCCTGTAGCGGTGGCAAGCGGGGTAATAAGGGGTTAATGTCACCGTTGATTGCACGGTGACAATAAGCCCGGTTAATAATGGAGAGGTGTCAATAAGACACCGATCCATTATTAATCCCAAAGTTATTAAATGCATAAAAAAAAGACAAAGCAAGAAAAAAGTATTTTAATGAAATAAAAGAGACAACACAGTTTTCATTTCTTTTATTGTACTCTCATTCCTGCGACGCCATCGATCTCCTGTAAAAAAAGAAAAAAAACAAACCAACAGTATACCACCTGTCCGACGCAGTCCATAACGACAGTCCCACAACGATCCAGCTCTGCTACATCGCAATGACAGGCAGAGCCTGTCATCGCGACGCAGCACAGCTGATTACCTGCTTCCCCGGCGGTGACGTCATCGGACTGACTGCTTTACGGCCGGGATTACCCAGCAGTCACTGCAGTTATCGCGAGAAACTGCATGTGACCGCCGGGGAGAAGAGGATGGCGGCCATGAAGCAGTCCAGGACGTGACCGCCGGAGATCTTCTGCCAGGTAAGTGCCGCTGACTCCTGACAGACCCGACCGACGGACACTGACAGTGACAGGCCTGACCGACGGACACGGACAGTGACAGTGACAAATCCGATTCCGGTATTCGATATGACGAAAATATCGAAACAAATTATCGAAAGGCCGATAGAGCTAATATCGGCCGATAGCCGATATTTGCATTATCGTATCGCTCAACACTACTGTAGATATTGCTGTGTGAATTGTTCAGCTCCGTATCTATTTACGGAGAAAAACTTTTAGCCAGTGGCCCAGTCTGGCTAACATCCAATTCTGCAAAGCAGGAAAGTGATCTGTATAAGTACAGTACAGCTGTTGATATTGCTGTGTGAATTGTTCAGCTCTGTATCTATTTACGGAGAAAAACTGTTAGCAGAATTGGGTGTTAGCCAGACGTCGCCTCTGGCTAAGCAGGAAAGTGAACTGTATAAGTACAGTACAGCTGTAGATATTGCTGTGTAAATTGTTCAGCTGCGTATCTATCTACGGAGAAAAACTGATAGCCAGAGGCCCAGTCTGGCTAACACCCAATTCTGCAAAGCAGGAAGTAAACTGTATAAGTACAGTACAGCTGTAGATATTGCTGTGTGAATTGTTCAGCTCCGTATCTATTTACGGAGAAAAACTTAGCCTGGGGCCCAGTCTGGCTAACACCCAATTCTGCAAAGCAGGAAAGTGAACTGTATAAGTACAATACAGCTGTAGATATTGCTGTGTGAATTGTTCAGCTCCGTATCTATTTACGGAGAAAAACTTAGCCAGAGGCCCAGTCTGGCTAACACCCAATTCTGCAAAGCAGAAAAGTGAACTGTATAAGTACAGTACAGCTGTAGATTCCTGATGAAATATTCACATCTATATTTGAAGATGTTGAAAGGGAGGAGACTTAGATGGTGCAACAAGAACACCCACCTTTAGGGCAGGAGATACCTGTAATGGGAGAAGTGGCCATTGCAGACGTGATAAATATTAGGAGGACTTATCTATCAAATAACCTGCATAAGGTTGTTGACCAAAAGACCAATAATTTTAAGTGTAGGTGGCGATCCTGAGTGTTCAGTCACCACAGAGATACTGCATCTCGGCCAGAGATGTGGTATTTTCAACTTTCAGGTGAGGTGGAGATATTACACCTGGCTCTGGCAACACTGTATCTATCACACACACTAGTTTAGTTCATATAGCACGACCCAGCCAGCAAAGGGTGTACATGGAAGAGGGGTTCACTGGAAGGGAAAAGGGATTCTCAGAGAGAGCCACAGATGCGCTGTAAGCTACAGGTGGGCACATTGCAGGACTGGCGTATGCCACCTTGGATAATCCAGGTTTCAGAAGGGACTCAGCACCTAGAGTTGTGGCAGAACTTTATGACTCAGCTATCAAGCCGATAGCTGTGATATCTTTAGGGATGACAGCCACAAAACAAGTACCTTCTCCGGGAAGGAAACCTATATAGGATCAAGGAAGCGCATAAAGATAACGTTGTCCTGGAGGATCCGCAACTTCTAGACTGTAACACTGCTTAGCGAGGTGCTGGAAGGAAGAAAGGCGTGGGAATTCAGAACACGGCGTGACGGCCAGGGAAGGCATATACTGACAGGGAGCTTTGAAATACTGTTCTACATCTACCTTGGAGTTGGCTGGACTCCTCACCTGGAGAGCGTGGCACCAAGCGGGCATCTGTACTGCCGGCACCAGCAGTGCGAGTAAAGCTGTGGAAACTGCAATTGACTGTCTACTCAAGTTCTTCCCTCAACGCACACTACACTTTGCTACATCTCCCAGCAACATAACTTCATCTACAACGTCTTCCTGCCCTGGGATAACATAGTCTCGCCTCTGAGCGACTTTACAAACTGTGCTGCATCTCACCATCTGTCCCAAAGGATCTGCACTGCATCGCTGGTCAGTGGTCAAGGTCAACTCTGACTAGATACCAGAGGTGGCGTCACAAATACCTACACTGCAAACTGTCATCATCCCCTGTAAATATTTCACCTTTTATTGGAAGCATAGGGCCACCAACCGGGTCACTGCCGCTGTGACACATCCCCTTAAAACAACAGCCCACCAACGAGTATTACACTGCCCTGGCGGCCGATCCATGTATGCCTCAAAACAACCATCAAAACCCCATTCCAGCAGCAGCCCCTGTTAGCCCATAATGTCCAATGGCACACAGTTTTCAGACTCCTGTTATTTTTGTCAATGATCCAGCTGCCATGTTTGTTCCTTCGACCTTGTATGGTTCATCGTCCAGTAACCCTTATAGTTTCAAAACACTACGTGTAAATAAGTTTCTAAGACAATTCTTAAGGTTTTAGACTATGTATAGAGAAAAATGTGTTCATGTTTTCAAGAACCTTTATGACAAAAGTTTAACAAATTGAAATTTGATTCTTATCAGACCGATTCAACATTTGTAAAGATATTTTTCATTTTTTAGGTTGTTTCAGGTTTGTATTGTCCACAAAGCATATTAAAATAAAAATCTCATAGTATTTTGCAAGATAAAAGGTACCGTATATACTCGTGTATAAGCCGAGATTTTCAGCCCAATTTTTATGGCTGAAAGTCCCACTCTCGGCTTATACGCGGGTCATATACGGGGGTCGGCGGGGGAGGGGGAACGGGGGTGTCGGATCATACTCACCCCTCCGCCGGCGCGGTCTCTGCAGCCCCCCTGCTTCTCCCACGATCTCCGGCTCCTTCCTGCACCAGTCACGTAGTACCTCTCATTAAAGTCATGAATATGAACATATTCATGACTTTAATGAGCGGTCTCACGTGACCGCTGTAGGAAGGAGCCAGAGATCGCCAGGAGAAGAGGAGAGGCTGCAGAGACCGCGCCGGCGGAGGGGTGAGTATAGCGATATTTACCTGTCCCTGTGCCACTGCTGCTCCCCTCTGTGTCCTCGCGTCCTCTTGCTGTTATGATCAGGCAGAGGGCGCGATGACATCATTAGTGAGGACCAGCACGCAGCGGGGATCGGTAAATATCTCAGGTGCCGGGGTCCTGAGCGAGCGGTGACACCGGCACCTGTCCCCCATAACGCGCCGGTGTCACCGCCTGCTCAGGACACCGGCACCTGGCCCCCAGCGACGAGAGGTGAGTATGTCATTTTTTTTGCAGCAGCAGCAGCATGAGGGACGTATATACTATAGGGCATAATCTGGAGCATATGGGGCATAATCTGGAGCATATGGGGCATAATCTGTGTAACATATGGGGGCATAATCTGCAGCATATGGGGCATAATCTGCAGCATATGGGGCATAATCTGCAGCATATGGGGCATAATCTGGAGCATATGGAGCATAATCTGCAGCATATGGGGCATAATCTGTAGCATATGGGGGCATAATCAGGGGAGCATATGGGGCATAATCAGGCGAGCATATGGGCATAATCTGGAGCATATGGGGGCATAATTTGGAGCATATGGGGGCATATTTTGGAGCATATGGGGGCATAATCTGGAGCATATGGGGGCATAATCAGGAGAGCATATGGGGCATAATCAGGGAGCATATGGGCATAATCTGTGCAGCATATGGGGCATAATCTGGAGCATATGGCGCATAATCTGCTGCATATGGGGCATAATCTGGAGCATATGGGGGCATAATCAGGGAAGCATATGGGGGCATAATCAGGGGAGCATATGGGCATAATCTGGAGCATATGGAGGCATAATCTGTGGAGCATATGGGGGCATAATTTGGAGCATATGGGGCATAATCTGGAGCATATGGGGGCATAATCAGGGGAGCATAATCAGGGGAGCATATGGGCATAATCTGTGCAGCATATGGGGGCATAATCTGCAGCATATGGGGGCATAATCTGTGCAGTTTATGGGGGCCTAATCTATGGAGCATATGGGGCATATTCAGCTTTTACCCTAGGCTTATATGCGAGTCAATAAGTTTTCCCAGTTTTTTGTGGCAAAATTAGGGGGGTCGGCTTATACACGGGTCGGATTATACATGAATATATAAGGTATATGTAGTCTTGTTTAAATATAATAAATCTCATTATATAATTCAGGAGTCAGACAATCACGCGGAAAGGGTCAGTATGTATTACACAAGAATATAAAAATTTGGTAGGTGGAGGAGGGGGGAGTGGTGCAGCCCAGATGGGGAGGTTGAACAAATGACATATGTTGAGGTGTATAATGGACGTAAAGCTGCTGGAAATGGATTTATTGGAGAAGTCCGAGGAAGAGGAGGACAAAATAAGGAGTACTGTATCACCAGATAAAAGGTATATATAGTCTACAGAAAATATTCTACATCTCCGTATGTATTTCAGGAGGCACACAGAGACGCTTACAGGCTCAGTCTGGATTACACAAGAATAGTAAAAGATACACAAAAAATATTAATCATCACACATGTGGGCCAATTTTCCATGTCTCAATGATGCAAACCCAGTTGGGGGGGGGGAGACGACGACTTTGTACAAAAACAGTTACTGTATCCTAAGCGGACAGCTGTATACAGTCTAGGGGTTATTGTAAATCTCCGTTTTTATTTACGGAGTAACAGACAAACGCTCACAGGCTCTGTATGGATTAAACCACAATCGAAAAAGTTTAAAAACTGTACTGGATCAGCAGCGTGCAGCTGTATACAGTCTTGGTGAAATTTTAAATGTTTGTCTACAGTTCAGTCTGAGGAAGCCAGTCCAGACTCTCCGTGTTAGGGTCTGCGGAACGCACCTAATAGATATTGTAGAGAGGTGCGTTCGCAGCCCGGGGTCCACCGTGCAGGCGAAGCCCGCTGCAAGCAAGATGGCGAAGGTAGCGAACTCTGTTATCCCACAGAGTCGCTAAAATAAACGCCGTAGTACGCTGTGGCAGTTAGTGCGAACTCTGTTAATCCCCAGAGCCGCTAACGGGAATGCCACAGCGCTATATGGCGATAAGTACGAACTCACTTAGGGCGCTGAACCAGCGTTATGAAGCGAATCCTGTTGCGTCACAGAGCCGCTGAGAAACAGACTTTGTCCTGTTAACAGCACAGGGATACACAGGTAACTGTTGTGCGGATAGCAGTCCGTGATCATGAAGACAGCAACACAAGCAAGCAATGTCCTCACCGGAGAAGCCGGTATTCTAGGGGCTTATTTCAGCCGGGTCCCTAAACACTTGCACTCAAATCTCCTCACAGGAGGTGCCGGTATTCTAGGGGCTTATTTCAGCCGGGTCCCTAAACACATGCATGCATGATCACACTGGTGCAATAGCACATAATGCAATTGATATTAGCGCATGGCGGACCAGCCATGCCACCCTTTTATAGTAACAGCTACAGGACCTGCCAGAAACAAGGACCAATGAAACTTGTTCGAGAACACCAGTAGTCACAGGACCTTCCTGGTGGACCAATAGGAGCTGCTTCAGTACCAGAGCATGCGACACCTGATCTCCAATGAGAGATCTCACCCTGGGCATGCTCAGAAAGGGAAAACAAGGACTTTGTCCTAAAGACGTCTGCTCGCCGCTAACCAGTACCTGCCACAATAGCAGAGCCTGGAGGAGCAACAGTAATCCTCTGCACACTGCCAGACTGGGCGAGGCGCTGGGACCGACGTCAAAGCTGAACAGAGTCCACTGCGGCCGGAGACTAATGGGAGACCGCAGCCGGAAGTGTTCGAGATTCCCCTTGTGCAGAAGCGGGAACTCGACCCCTAACATTACCCCCCCTCCTAGGGCCCCCCCTTCTCTGAGCCTCACTGCGCTCAAAGGCAGCGATGAGCTACGGAGCGTGAACATGCTCGGCAGGCTCCCAAGACCTATCCTCAGGCCCATAGCCCCTCCAGTCCACCAAATAAAACTTTTTGCCCCGTACCACCTTACACCCTACGATGGCATTCACCTCATGGTCATCCGTAGATGAACCCGATGTCCCGGCAGATGACTCGGAAAACCAGGACATGAGCACGGGTTTCAGGAGGGATACGTGAAAGGTGTCGGAGATACCCAGGCGTGTTGGAAGAGCCAAACGGTATACCACAGGGTTAACCTGCTCGAGGACCTTGAAAGGACCCAGGTAGCGGGGTGCCAACTTAGTGTACTCAACTCGCAGCCTAATGTTACGGGCGGAGAGCCACACCAAGTCCCCAGGAGCAAATGTGGAGCGGGGCGCCGATGTGCATCGGCGGAGGACCTCATCCTCTCCTTGGATGCCTGAATGGCATCCTGGGTACGGTCCCAAATGTCCCGTGCCTCCTCAGCCTAGTCTGCCACCCTGGAGTCGGCGGAAGACACGGGCATGGGCACCGGAACCCGCGGATGCTTACCGTAGTTTAGGAGGAATGGAGTCTGTCCGGTGGAGTCAGACACTGCATTGTTTAGTGCAAACTCAGCCCACGGTAGCAAGGATGCCAAATCATCCTGCCTGGCTGAGACAAAATGTCGTAGATAGGTGACCAAGGTCTGATTGGCCCTCTCTACCAACCCATTCGTCTCAGGATGGTACGCTGATGAGAGATTTAACTCAATACTGAGTAAACGACAAAGCTCTCTCGAGAACCGAGACGCAACCTAGGGACCTCGGTCACTGACAATTTTGTCCGGCATGCCGTGTAGACGGAAGATGTGCCTAATGAACAACGCTGCCAGAGCCCGTGCAGAAGGTAACCGTGGTAGCGGCAACAGGCGTACCATTTTGGAAAAATGGTCGATGATTAACCAAATGATGGTGCAACCCCGAGACTTGGGTAAGCCCACCACAAAGTCTATCCCAACCATCTCCCAGGGCCTGTCTGCCACCGGCAAAGGGTAAAGTAACCCAGCTGGCCTTTGTCGTGGAGACTTATTCTTGGCGCAGGAGACACACGCCCGAACATAGTCCCCAACATCACGGACGATATGCGGCCACCAGTATGTCCTCGCCAGCAATTCAGATGTCCTCTTTGCCCCAAAGTGTCCACCCACCCTGGACGAATGTGCCCAAGAGAGTACCTCCGGTCGCAAATTGGTAGGCACAAAAGTCTTGCCCGGGGGCACAGACTCTAGCGAAACCGTGGCCACTGTTCTCAGGCTCTCTGTGGGGACAATAAGCCGAGGCTCCTCCTCTTCCTCCTCCGAGGACACCACAGAGCGAGAGAGAGCGTCGGCACGGATGTTCTTCTCTCCTGAGAGAAAATGTAGGGTGAAATGAAACCGGGAGAAGAAAAAGGACCATCTGGGCTGGGAAGAATTAAGCCGCTGGGCTGTCTGAAGATACACCAAATTTTTGTGGTCGGTGAAGACTTGGAAGGGAAAGCGGACCCCCTCCAACAGATGTCTCCACTCAGAGAAGGCCAACTTCATGGCTAGCAACTCCCTATTCCCGATGGAATAATTCCTCTCCGCTGATGTGAAGGTCTTAGAGAAGAAGAAGCAAGGATGCTTCCGACCTTGAGCATCCTTTTGGAAGAGGACTGCTCCAGCACCAACGGATGAGGCATCCACCTCCAATAAAAATGGCTTATCAACATCGGGGCGATGTAGGATGGGAGCGCTAGCAAAATGAGACTTAATAGAAGTGAAAGCCTTGGAGACTTCTTCCGACCACAATTTGGGATTTGCTCCCTTCTTGGTGAGGGCTACCAAGGAAGTTACCAAGGTAGAGAAATGGGGAATGAACTGACAATAGTAATTAATGAACCCCATAAAGCGCTGCACCGCTTTAAGAGAGTGGGGTTCTTGCCAGTCCATCACAGCCTGTAATTTGGTCGGATCCATAGCCAATCCCTGGGTTGAGATGATATAACCAAGGAAAGGTAAAGCTCCAGCTCAAACATACATTTCTCTAACTTAGCATAAAGGGAATTTGCCTGTAAGAGGTCGAAGACTCTGAAGACATCTCTCCGGTGGGAGTCAATATCTGGAGAGAAGATGAGTATATCATCCAGATAGACTACGACCGAGGTGGAGAGCATATCCCGGAAGATGTCATTGACAAAGTCTTGGAAAACGGCTGGGACATTACAGAGCCCAAGGGGCATCACCAGATATTCGTAATGCCCATCCCTGGTATTAAAAGCCGTATTCCATTCGTCCCCCTCACGAATGCGAATCAGGTTATAAGCACCGCGCAGATCTAGTTTTGTGAATACCCTTGCTCCCCGAAGCCTATCAAAGAGCTCAGAAATCAGGGGCAATGGGTACTTGTTCTTAACGGTGATGGCGTTAAGACCCCTGTTGTAAGGTTCTATGTATATATTCCTGAAACTCAGTTTGTTCTTCAGCCATTTTACTTTCTGTCTTGCTGCAGCTATCTTGCCCTCAGTCAAAATGGAGTTTCCAGCTTGCATGTTCCCGCCCTGATTCTCTCCTTTGCTTCTTAAACAGCCACAGCTGAGCAATCAGTGCTTCAGAATCTAGCCTGCAGTGAACCTGTGACTTGACTCCTGTAAGCCTTGGACCTTGTACTCCAGCTATTCCTACTGAGGAACTCTGAAGCACTTGTGGACTCTGAACCCTGCTCTTTGAAAGACCCACATTTGCATGGACTTACGGTAACAGAGAAGAAGATCCTGAATCTGTATTGGAGAGTGATTGCTGAGCTTGGATTACTCTGGCCTGCTGTGTCTCCTGTTTCTGTGTCTGCAAACTGTGTGACTATTTCTGCCAACTTGTATGAAGTAATACAGGACTTTTCTATATCAAACCTGTGACTCCTGTGTTTTCATCGCACCCAAGCACAAGACGCTATATGAACTGTACTACATACATTACAAGATTCTGAAGCAAAAACGTTAGTGTCTGCTGGGTCTGGAAGGCTGTGTCTGCTGTACTGTGGATATCAGACGTCCGGTTGTACTTTCTGTGATGACAGTGGTTGTGACTTCTCACAACCATTCCAGATGTCTGGTTGAAACTTTCTGTGATGATAGTGGTTGTGACTTCTCACAACCATTCCAGGTGAGCAGTTCCCTTAATTTTTTTTTCTCTCTGCAGTGTTGCCACAGGTGAACACTATTGTTTTTTTTTCTCTCCTCTTCTTCCAGTAATCCTGTCTTAAAAGATCTGGAAAATGGAGGCCCGCATAAAGGAACTTTGCGGAGTGACTGATAATATCCTTGCAGATTTGCAGAATATAAAGACCCGTTTTACAAATCTACAGGACCTCAATAATCACAATTTGCAAGTGGTTGGACAGACTACCCAGGATTTGCGAGCCAGGATTGAGGTTCTAGAGGGCGAGTCCAGGCTCCTGCCGTAGCCCCGAGTGCTGGGATTCCCAAGTTGCCCCCTTTTCGTTTTGGCGGTGAACGTGAGAAATTCAGGGGATTTATTAATCAATGCAATCTTTTTTTTTCTGCACATGCTTCACAATTTCCCACTGAACGATCTAAGGTGCTTACTATAATTATGTTGCTTACCAACAAGGCTTTAATGTGGGCAAACCCTCTGATTGAGACTGAGGATGATTGTTTGAATCACCTTGATGATTTTATTTCAGCCATGGGGCAGGTGTTTGATGACCCCAATCGAGGTGCAACAGCTGAAGCAGCCATGTTAGCTTTGCGCCAAGGTAAGCACTCGGTAGCTGAATATGCCTTGGATTTCAGGAGATGGGCCCTTGATACCACCTGGGACAGTTCCGCCAAAAAATATATTTTTCGAAAGGGGTTATCTCCACTGATTAAGGATGAACTTGCTCGTGCCGACCCTCCCACTGCGTTAGGTGACTTTATTAACTACTGCATCCGTATTGATACTCGTCTGACTGAACGCAGGCAAGAGAGATGGTTCGAAAGCAATCGTACTAACCTTTTCCTACCTTCCTCTCCAGCTAAGGAACCTTTGAGTAGGATCACAAGGGAACCTGAACCTGAACCCATGCAGGTAGACTCTTTACAACGACGGGTTAGTGATGCACGCAAGGAACATCGTTTTAAGGAGAATCTATGTTTTTATTGTGGTAAGTCAGGGCACTTCATTATAAACTGCCCCAGCCGTTCTCGTAAGACTACTGCAGCACTCATTCATTGTGAGTGTTGCGAGAGGGGATCTGTCAGGTCCGAGCCTCAGGCTCCAGAGAGATCTGCAGCAACAGATCTTGATTTCTCGGACTTAAACTCCGTTACCTCTGAGGACGTTGACTGTGTAAACGCTGCCATTTTTCAAGTTTCCTCAGCGGTGTCCCAGCTGAGTTGTAAGAAAAACAATTCTCATTGCTTTCTTTCCATCAAACTCTGGGTTGACTCAGCTTGGGTATCTAGCTCTGCTATGATCGACTCAGGGGCAAGTGGAAATTTTATGGATGTCTCCTTTGCTCTGAAACAGGGAATACGTTCAGTGAAGAAGGCTACTCCAGTACAGATGGAAACTGTGGATGGCTCCCTGCTGACCTCTGGACCAGTGGATCAGGAAACAGAGCCTTTGAGGGTTCTTATGGGTAAAGATCATCAAGAGAAACTGTCCTTTATGCTTATCTCTTCTCCCCACTTTCCCATTATTCTAGGGCTACCATGGCTGCAGGCTCAGAATCCTACCATTAACTGGGAGACCAAGGAATTACACTTTCCAGAGAAACAGATAAGTCCAAAAGTTTCAGCTTGCTCTGTTCCTAAAGGAATCATGTCAGTCCCTGAACTACCAGCTGTATACCAGGACTATGTGGATTTATGTGACAAGAAGAACGCTGACCAGCTTCCTCCTCACCGTCCATATGATTGTCCAATTGAATTATTGCCTGGAGCAGAGATACCTTTTGGTAAGATCTACCCCCTGGCGGGGCCCGAGCTAAAGGCTTTAAAGGATTACATAGATGAAAATCTAGCCAAGGGCTTCATACGCCCTCTTCATCTCCTGCAGGTGCACCCATCTTCTTTGTAAAGAAGAAAGATGGATCTCTGAGACCATGCGTAGACTATAGGGAACTCAATAAGGTTACTATTAGAAACCGTTATCCATTGCCTTTAATCCCTGAGTTATTGGAGAGAGTGCGACATGCCAAAATTTTTTCTAAACTAGATCTTCGTGGGGCCTATAACTTAGTCCGTATTAGACCTGGGGATGAATGGAAGACTGCATTCAGGTCACGCTATGGACACTTTGAATATCTAGTTATGCCTTTTGGTCTGAGTACCGCCCCAGCCACTTTCCAACACTTGGTGAATGACATCTTCAGGGATCTCCTAGATACATTCGTGGTAATTTATTTGGATGATATTCTAATTTTTTCTAACTCCACAGAGGAACATCATGGACATGTGAGAATGGTCTTGGAACGTCTAAGACAAAATCATCTTTACATCAAACTTGAAAAGTGTGAATTCCATAGGACCGAAATTCAATTTCTGGGGTATGTACTGTCTACACAAGGAATTAGTATGGATGGAAGCAAAACCCAAGCCATCAAGGATTGGCCAAGTCCTAGAAATGTGAAGGAGGTACAGCGCTTCATCGGGTTTGCCAACTTCTATAGACGTTTCATTAGAAATTTCTCTGAGGTAGTGTCACCTATCACTCAACTTACCCGGAAAGAGTCTAGGTTTTCCTGGACTCCCCAAGCCCAGGAAGCATTTTCCCGTCTAAAAGATAAATTTACCACTGCACCTATCCTAGTACATCCCAACCCCGAGCTTGCCTTCATAATAGAGGTGGATGTTTCAGACTGTGCCGTTGGAGCTATACTCTCTCAGAGAACAGGTGAGAAGAATGTCTTGCATCCCTGTGCCTTCTTTTCCCAGCAGTTGTCTTCGGCTGAGAGGAACTACGATGTGGGCAATAGAGAGTTGTTGGCCATTATTGCCGCCTTCAAAGAATGGAGACACCTTCTTCAGGGAGCTGCACAGCAAATAGTCGTCCTGACAGACCATCGTAACCTTGAGTTTATCAGGTCGGCTAAGTGCCTGACTCCTCGCCAGGCTCGCTGGAATCTTTTCTTAAACCAATTTAATTTTATCATCTCTTATAGACCAGGATCGCGCAATGGAAAGGCTGATGCACTCTCTAGGATTTACTCAGCAGAGACACGTCCAATTACTCCTCCTAAGACTATTCTTCCTGACTCTAGATTCCTAGGAGTAATTCATAATCAAGACCTACTTAAGGACATCAAGGAAGCATACCATGCGGATTCCTTTTTGGCACAACCCCCAAGGGACGTAAGTCTTGTCTTTAAGAATGGTGTGTGGATTCAGGGACAACGTCTGTATATTCCTGAAACAGTCAGATTAAGAGTATTGCAACTCATTCACGATTCCAAGATAGCTGGGCATAGAGGAATTCTAAAAACACAGGAATTTCTTTCTCGTTTCTTTTGGTGGCCCACTTGCAGGAAGGATGTTTTGAATTATGTCACTTCATGTGAGGTCTGTGCAAGATGCAAAACACCTCGCTCCTCACCAACTGGTCTGTTACAGCCTCTTCCCACCCCATCCCGCCCGTGGGGATCCATTTCTATGGACTTCATTGTGGAGTTACCAACCTCTCAGGGGAAGAACACCATTCTAGTGGTGGTTGACCGTCTAACAAAGGCAGCTCATTTTATCCCTTGTGTCGGCTTACCCACTGCAAAACAGACATCAGATTTGATGATTAAAGATGTGTTTCGCTTACATGGAGTACCGGATGAGGTTATTTCGGATCGAGGGGTGCAATTCACTTCTAGGTTTTGGCAAAATTTCTGTGCAGCATTGGACATTAAAGTAAACCTTTCTTCTGCTTTTCATCCCCAGACTAATGGACAGACCGAACGAACCAATCAAACCCTGGAGCAGTATCTCCGCTGCTTTATCTGCCACCTACAGGATGATTGGGTGGATCTACTTCCATTAGCTGAGTTCTCGTATAACAACTCTCAGAGTGCCTCCACTAAACAGTCTCCTTTTTACTCTAATCTAGGTTATCATCCTAACATTCTACCACGATTTCCCATAGAAACGCCTTTACCAGCAGTGGCTGAAAGAATCACGTCTTTACAGAAGAATATGGATCTTCTAAAGGAAAATCTGGAATCGGCTCAAGAAAGGTACAAGAAAGCAGCAGATAAATTTCGTAAACCTGCACCAGCTTTCAAGGTAGGAGACTTGGTCTGGCTGTCAACCAGAAATCTTAAGTTAAGGATTCCATCGTCTAAGTTGGGACATAAGTACATTGGACCCTATAAAATCAGTAAAATTATAAGTGCCGTTGCTTGTCGTCTTCAACTGCCCAGAACTATGAGAATCCACCCTGTCTTTCATGTATCCCTACTAAAGGCTGCGACACCCAATACGTTTCCTGGACGTTCCTCTCCTTGCCCTGACCCAGTGCTAGTCGATGGTCAGGAAGAATTTGTGGTGGAAAGGATTTTAGATTCCAGGTTGTATAGAAATCAGTTACAATATCTGATTAAATGGCAGGGCTACCCAGTGGAGGACAACTCATGGGAACCGGTCAATAACGTTAATGCTCCTCGCTTGCTCCGTCAGTTTCATCAGAGGTACCCACACAAGCCTGGTCTGAGGTCATCCGGAGGTTGTCCTTAAGGGGGGAGTAATGTAAGGTTCTATGTATATATTCCTGAAACTCAGTTTGTTCGTCAGCCATTTTACTTTCTGTCTTGCTGCAGCTATCTTGCCCTCAGTCAAAATGGAGTTTCCAGCTTGCATGTTCCCGCCCTGATTCTCTCCTTTGCTTCTTAAACAGCCACAGCTGAGCAATCAGTGCTTCAGAATCTAGCCTGCAGTGAACCTGTGACTTGACTCCTGTAAGCCTTGGACCTTGTACTCCAGCTATTCCTACTGAGGAACTCTGAAGCACTTGTGGACTCTGAACCCTGCTCTTTGAAAGACCCACGTTTGCATGGACTTACGGTAACAGAGAAGAAGATCCTGAATCTGTATTGGAGAGTGATTGCTGAGCTTGGATTACTCTGGCCTGCTGTGTCTCCTGTTTCTGTGTCTGCAAACTGTGTGACTATTTCTGCCAACTTGTATGAAGTAATACAGGACTTTTCTATATCAAACCTGTGACTCCTGTGTTTTCATCGCACCCAAGCACAAGACGCTATATGAACTGTACTACATACATTACACCTGTAATCAATACACGGACGTAATTCTCCATTCTTTTTCTGCACGAAGAAGAATCCCGCCCCTGCCGGTGACACCGAATTCCTAATGAACCCTCTTGCCAGGTTCTCCTGAATATATTGCGACATGGCCTCTGTCTCAGGTAGAGAGAGGGGATAGACCCTTCCCCGAGGAGGTTCAGCGCCAGGCAAGAGGTCGATAGGACAGTCATAGGGGCGATGAGGCGGAAGAGTCTCCGCAGCCTTCTTGGAGAACACGTCTGCATATGACTAATAGCACTTTGGAAGTGGAGTAAGATCTGCAGGTAACTCAGCAGTGGTAACCTGAACGCAACTCCTGACACATCTGCCTCTACATGCATCACTCCAACCCAGTATCCTATGTAAGGTTTTCCTCACTCGGCTGCTTCAGAGGTAAATCAGGAGACACTTTCTTATGCAAAAAGTCCTTAGGTTTATTGCTTCATAAACCACATAGTAACAGGCAATACAAATCTTCAATGTTTCAGCTCCTGCCTGGAGCCTCACTCCTCAGTCACAGAGTCCTCTCTGTAAAGTCCCACATGGAAGTCTGTCCACACTGGCAGACTCCCCACACTCTCTCACAGGTGCCAAGCACACTTCTGTTACATAGGTGTAACCCCACCCACCGATGAGGTCAGAATCACATGGTTAGGTCACCTGGTCATGACCTCATCACAGGTCCTTTACCACAACACACTATTACATACAGGTTTTATCCCGGGTATACAGACACATACCCCTTGGGTGGGTTTGTAGGTGACTGGACCCGCCCAGCTCTCCAAGTCACCTGGAAGCCTCCCAATGTATAGCACAACTCTCAGCAGTAGATCTGCTGAACAAAACACGCCCAGGCTTCCATCACAGGGCCACCCACCTCTGCGATACATACCGTCCATCCATGACATGCCTCCATGCATATCCCGAGGAGCATACACAGTGCCCCTAGCTGCATCAGGGGTCACTACACCACACCTACCCGAAGTCCACTCTATATGTGGGGAGTGGAAACGGAGCCAGGGTATACCTAGTAGGATCTCGTCTATTCCCTCGGGAAGGACGAGTAGGGAAATAAGCTCCTGATGGGAAGGGGATACAAACAATGCAAGAGAAACAGTCTGGTGTGTAATTTGTGAGGGCAATGTCGACCCATTCACTACCCGGACAGTCACTGATTTGTCAAGCGCCACCAGAGGTATTTCGTGACGGCGAGCAAAGTTAGAGGACATGAAGTTCCCCTCTGCTCCTGAGTCTACGCAAAGATCGGCAGTGAGAGTGGAAGTGCCTACAGTGATTGTCCCTTTAAGTGTCATCTTGGAGGAAAATGCCGCTGTCTCTAGTGAGCCTCCTCCCAGGGTCACTAGACGCGATCGCCTCTGCGATCGCTGTGGACATCTGTTATTATAGTGTCCTGCCTGTTGGCAAAAATTACAGAGCACCGTTGCTTGAGCAGTCCCGGACTTAGGTCCCGCTCGAGAAACCTCCATGGCTTCGGAGGAATCGGACGCCTGAACGGAAGATTCCAGAGGTTTGGCGAAGGTGGGAGCCAACCGAAACCTCTGCCTGCACTGGGTCCGCTCTAACCTCCGCTCGTTAAAACGGAAATTAATGCGGGTGGATAGGGAAATGAGTTCCTCCAGTGTGGCGGGAATCTCCCTGGTGGCCAAAGCATCCTTCACATGATCCGCCAGTCCTCTCCAGTACACCGAAATGAGGACTTTATCCGGCCACTCTAGCTCAGAAGCCAGAGTCCGAAATTGGACGGCAAACTGGCTGACCATGGATGAACCCTGTGATATTGCCAGCAGTTGGAGCGCCGTATCGTGGGTGACACGAGGTCCTAAGAAGACCTGTCTCAGAGCCTCCAGGAAGAGAGAAGCACTCTGTACCACACGATCGTCGCACTCCCACAGCGGCGTTGCCCACTCCAACGCCCTGCCCGACAGGAGGGATAAGACAAAACCCACCTTCGCCCGTTCCATGGGAAAACGTGCAGCCAGAAGCTCAAGATGAATGGAGCACTGACTCACGAATCCCCGACATTGCTTGCTGTCACCAGCAAACTTGTCTGGAAGCGGGAGACGGGATAAAGTCGGAGCAGGGGTGGCAGCCACGCTAGCAGCCTGAACAGAGACAGCGGTAACATCCACAGCTGAGGTTGTGCGCTCTAGAGCCGCCAACCTACCCTCCAGCTGCTGGATGTACTGCTATAGACGCTGGTCGTCCGCCATTTTACTAGCCCGACCCTGGCGCTAATATTATGTTAGGGTCTGCGGAACGCACCTAATAGATATTAATAAATGACCTTAAAGGAAAACATACCCATATGCAGATCACTGCCTGATTGATATAATAAAGTAATTGGGCATACTTAGATGGATATACATGAAAGGACAATCGCTAGATTACTAGATATAGATGAAAAGAAAACGATCAATAAGTCCCAAGATTAGTTTGAAATACAAAATGTTTTATTAATCATAAATTTAAAAAGCAGGGGAACAGAAGCAACAAAGACTCATGCCAATAAGCACTAGTGGGAGAAATGGGACACAGACGGGTGAAAATTTGACCACATTAAATTAATAACGATTAATCCATAGTCTGCAAATGCAGAGATCACATTATCTCCATAATTCTAGGCATAAAATATGCATCAAAAGTTATTATAGTATCCCAGACACACAGGCTAACTAAACAACTCTGGTGATGTTTCATGTGTTTAGTTAGCCTGTGTGTCTGGGATACTATAATAACTTTTGATGCATATTTTATGCCTAGAATTATGGAGATAATATCAGTATCCTGGGACAAATTTATTGTTATCTGAAACTCCACAGCTATATTAACATCTTAAAGACTGTTTTGGCCATTTTTCTATATATAAATACATGCATGTGATCTCTGCATTTGCAGACTATGGATTATTCGTTATTAATTTAATGTGGTCAAATTTTCACCCGTCTGTGTCCCATTTCTACCACTAGTGCTTATTGGCATGAATCTTTGTTGCTTCTGTTCCCCTGCTTTTTAAATTTATGATTAATAAAACATTTTGTATTTCAAACTAATCTTGGGACTTATTGATCGTTTTCTTTTCATCTATACCTAATAGATATTTTAGAGAGGTGCGTTCGCAGCCCGGGGTCCACCGTGCAGGCGAAGCCCGCTGCTAGCAAGATGGCGAAGGTAGCGAACTCTGTTATCCCACAGAGTCGCTAAAATAAACGCCGTAGTACGCTGTGGCAGTTAGTGCAAACTCTGTTAATCCCCAGAGCCGCTAATGGGAATGCCACAGCGCTATATGGCGATAAGTACAAACTCACTTAACTTCAGTGAGCCGCAAAGTAAAATGCTAGGGCGCTGAACCAGCGTTATGAAGCGAACCCTGTTGAGTCACAGAGCCGCTGAGAAACAGACTGTGTCCTGTTAAAACCACAGGGATACAGAGGTAACTGCTGTGCAGATAGCAGTCCGTGATCATGAAGACAGCAACACAAGCAAGCAATGTCCTCACCGGAGAAGCCGGTATTCTAGGGGCTTATTTCAGCCGGGTCCCTAAACACTTGCACTCAAATCTCCTCACCGGAGGTGCCGGTATTCTAGGGGCTTATTTCAGCCGGGTCCCTAAACACATGCATGCATGATCACACTGGCGCAATAGCACATAATGCAATTGATATTAGCGCATGGCGGCCCAGTCATGCCACACTTTTATAGTAACAGCTTCAGGACCTGCCAGAAACAAGGACCAATGAAACTTGTTCCAGAACACCAGTAGTCACAGGACCTTCCTGGCGGACCAATAGGAGCTGCTGCAGTACCTGAGCATGTGACCCCTGATCTCCAATGAGAGATCTCACCCTGGGCATGCTCAGAAAGGGAAAACAAGGACTTTGTCCTAAAGACGTCTGCTCGCCGCTAACCAGTACTGGCCACAATAGCAGAGCCTGGAGGAGCAGCAGTAATCCTCTGCACACTGTTAGACTGGGCGAGACGCTGGGACCGACGTCTAAGCTGAGAAGAGTCCACTGTGGCCGGAGACGAATGGGAGACAGCAGCCGGAATGGTCTCGAGATTCCCCTTGTGCGAAGTGGGAACTTGACCCCTAACACTCCGGTACAGGAAACTAGATGGATACAAGTACACAATGAAAGTTGAGTGATTGCAGACATTTTGAAATTACTAATAAAAATCAGGCTACAACCTCACGGTTGAATTCTGAAGGCGATGCTGACCCTCAATTACTTTTTCTGTGTAGCCAGTAAAAACGGTTGTTTGTGAAGAAAGGCTTACTGTATCGCAGTTGCGTCTATCCCATCACAGTTATCTGTCTACATCGAATTGTGATGCCAAGGAGACATGTAGACATGGTCCTCACTGCCTATCATGGTCAGTCTGGTCACTTTGGAGTGCTAAAGACAGAAGCCACAGACGGTTGCCGATTCTATTGGATTGGCATGAGAGGAGACCTTGAAAAATGTTGCCAGGAATTTCACACGTCTGTGACTAGTAAAACTGTGAAAGCTGATCAGAAAGCAACACTGCATCCGATTGTGAGTCGACGTCCATTAGAAATGGGAGCCATTGATCATCTGAAGGTAGAGCCCAGCAGGACAGGCCAGAGCAACGTCTTAACCATCATCGATCAGTTAACGAAATTTGTAGTGTCTGTCCCTGTGAAGGATTTAACTACCCAGACTCCACAGCGGTGGAGCAGGAAGAGGTAAGTATTGCAAGTGTTGGGGCCTGAGCAAGCAGGTGAGGCAGACTCGTGGGTGACAGCCCTGGCACAGGGCCCCTCATAGTACGCCGGTGCGTCTGACGGCGAGTGGGCACATCCCAATGTCAGAGACAGTTTGTGGTACAATGAGGGACCCTGTGCCAGGGCCTTTGCCCCCGAGTACGACCCAACACTTGCTCAGTGCACCGGCACTTGTCCGGGTGCGCCACGTGGTGACCCCGTCCCTGGGGAGGGGGGACAGCCCAGAAAGGGAGGTAGCATAAATGGCATCTGTTGTGTCGTAGGCTGGACGTTCACCTGGTACAAATGGAGGAACTGGAGAAGTGACAGCACTGAGAGGTAGAGGAGGACAAAGCAAGCCATTTTGCTGGCAACCTAGGTGTAATCAGGGGAAGGTGGCATAAAAACCTTTGAAAAGCGTGCATGGTTCATTTTAATAAAGGTTAGATCAACAACATTTTGTGTCAACAGCCGTGTCCTTCATTCTGTCTGGATTGATACAGCAGCACTGAAGAGTCTTTCTGATCGCACACTACCAGCAGGGCAAGCGAGCTCCTGTAAGACATATTGTGGCAATTCAGTCCAGGTGTCCAGTTTAAAGGCCCAGTAGTCAAAGGGGAATGACCGTTGAGGGAGAACATTGATAAGGGAAGGAAAAGTTATTTGTAACTATAGTTGACAACTACTGGCTCCTGTCTGTTGCTGTAGATTCCTGATTATCAGGCGTGTGAGCTGTCCTAGAGAAATCAGTCCACAACATGGTCATGAAACATACACTTTGTCTGCTGCAGGTCGCTGTACCGGGTAGTCTCTGTCCTTATCCCCCTCGATTCCATGCGGCCTATCTGGCTCTTCTCCGCAGTATTTCCACTGGGGCTCCATATTGCTATAGCGCAACAGGCTGTACCTATGTCCAACCCTGCTGGGGCCTGTTGCCCTAAGCCCACTGTGACCCATTATGCCTGTGCACGTTGCAATAAAAAGTGGACATCAGCCCGGTCGTCGCCTTTCTGCCCGTCCTGCACTCCCACCATGTCTGACCCACAGGAGCACTCAGACTCCCTGGATGAGAGCACTCCCCCTCCTACGGAGTGGGCCGTTGACATTTTTCATTCGGTCACTGACCTGAGTAAGGTATCTCAGTCCCTGGTCCAGGGCCTTGAATGCCTTCCACAGCTCTCCACAGCCAACAGTACTCCAAACGTCTCCCATGGCGATTACAACACACGTGACCTCGACCTTCAAAGGGCCCAAACCGAGAGAGGTTCTACAAAGGGGACTCTGTCTGGCTCCTTGTACAGCTCCCTAGGCCCCTCAGCAGCATCCAAGCCACTTTCCCCCTCCCATTCCCCTCTTTGGAGGAAGATCTTGGGTCGGACATAGACTCCCAGTCCAGGTCTGACTCGGATTTGGACCAGACCTCCAAGATGCAGGTCATGGTGTATAGCTTTATCTCGGCTATCTCTCAAATGCTTAAATTCAAAGATAATGAGGCTCCTAGCCAGGATTCCTGTCTCATCAAAACGGGTGAAAGGGCCTTCACGCACCTTTCAAAACCACAAGGAATTTGAATCTACCCTGTCTAAGTACTGGGCACATCCCGAAAAGCGTTTCCCAGGCAGGAAGCACTTAGAAATTCTCTATCCCTTGAAACATGATCTTCTCAGCAAGTGGGCAGAGTCCCCTAACGTGGAGCCGCCTGTTTCTCGTCTTTCTTACAAGACGAGAATGTCCTTGCCGGATGGCGCGTTTGTTAAAGACGCTACGGACAGACAGATTGAGTCTCTGGCCAAATCAGCCTTTGAGTCAGCTGGTGCTTCCGTTTCTCCCAGTTTCGCTTCCACCTGGGTGGTGAAAGGCATCTTTGCCTGGGCTAAGATGGTTCGCAGGGGCATCTTGGCTTCAGCTCACCCACACGACGTAGGTGAGTTGGCAGCAAAAATTGGCGATGACGGCAAATACATTCTGGCTGCTTCCTTGGACTCGGCGGGCTTTTTCGCTACAGAAAGCAGCAACATCGTGGCTATTCGCCGTAACCTTTGGTTGAAGGCGTGTAGCGTGGATACTACTTCCAAAAGATCTCTCACCAACCTACCCTTCCAGGGCTCCAGGCTCTTTGGGGCTAGGCTGGACCACATAATTTATGAGGTTTTGGGAGGCAAGAGCACCTCTCTACCTCAATACAGACCTAAGCGTCCTTTTAACACGAAGGGCCCTCGGCCCTTTAGGTCTTATCATCCCTTCACACCTTCTGAATCCTTTTCACAGCAGGAGCGCCCCTCTGCTTCAGGAGAACGGAGGAAACCTTTTTTCAAGCCCTCGCCTCACTGGAAACCAATAGGCCGTTCCTCTAAGCCCTCTTGGTCCTCCTGATCAAACAGGTTGCATTCCAAGTGATGGGTGACCCCCACCTGGAAGGCTTTCCAGGGTGGGAGGCAGACTTCTTTTCTTCAGGGACGCTCGGCTGTCAGTGGTCAGCGATGGCTGGGTCAGGGAGATGGTTACCTCCGGTTACAAGATAGAGTTTTTATCCCCCACAAAAAGGAACTTCTTTCTTTCTCGCCCTCCGAGGCAGCCGTCCCAGACCCCAGGTTTTGTGCAGGCCGTCTTGTTCCCTTCTGGCCGTCGTAGTAGTTGACATTCCTTCTCCAAAACATTTTTTATGGTTCTACTCGAATCATTTCGTAGTCCATAAAAATTAAAGGTTCTTTACGCCCAATCCTGGATCTCAAATAGCTGAATCGTCACCTTGGGATCCGCCAATTCAGGATGGAGTCCTTATACTCAGTGATCGCTGCGATGGACCTGGGAGAGTTCCTCTGCTCCTTAGACCTTCAGGATGCGCACCTTCACATCCCTATTTGTCTGCGACACTAGCGATTTCTTCTGATTGAGATCCAGGATGATCACTTTTAATTCACGGCCCTCCCCTTCGGTCTGGCCTCTACCCCCAGGGTCTTCACAAAGTGAATGCCGGTGGTCAAGGCCATTGTTCGCTCCATGGGGATTATCATAATCCCTTACCTGCACGACCTGGTAATCAAAGGCTCATCCCGCCGAGACTGTGCTCAGAGTCTTCAAGTCACTCTGGACACCTTGACTCGTCTCGGCTGGATCATCAACCAAGAGAAGTACTCTCTAACCCCTTCTCAGCATCTGACCTTCCTAGGCCTGGAATTCCACACATATTTGTCACGGCCGGTGTTCCTCCCGAAGGACAATTTCTCAGTTCTCTGCAAGGGAGTCCGATCCATTTTGGTCTTCATGTCCCAGAAAGGTCCCCAAAATTCAGAGAGAGCAGGATCAGGATATTCCTGTTGACATGTTCATATGTATATTTGAAGATGTCGAAAGGGAGGATAATTTGATAGGGGAACAAGGACACCCACCTTTAGGGCAGGAGATACTTGGTATGGGAGAAGTGGGCATTGCAGAACTGATAAATCTTGTTTATCCGTGCTATAACCTGCATAAAATTGATGACGAAAACTACAATAATTGTCAGTCTACGCCTACAAGTAACCAGCCAAACCCCATAACAGCAGCAGCAGGCCGTGTTTGCCCATCATGTCCAATGGCACCCACTTTTCAGGCTCCTGTTATTTCTGGCAATTATCCAGCTGCCATGTTTGATCCTTCAATCTACTATGGTCCATGGGGTAGTAGCCCTTATACTTTTTAAACGCAACGTGGCAATAGGTTTGTAACACGATTCTTAATGTTTTTGACTAGGTATATAGAAAACTTTGTTCATGTTTTAAAGAATATTTATGGCTAGAGTTTCAAAATTAAAAATTAAATTCTTACCAAAGACCTATGAAACCTTTCTAAAGATAGATTTCATATTTTTGGTTTGGTAAATGTCTGTATTGTTCACAAAGCATATTTCAATCTAAATCTCATACTGTTTTGCCTCATAAAAGGCATATTTAGTATAGTTAAAATATTCTAAATCCCCTTATATAATTCATGAGGCAGACAATCTCGCTGAAAGGCTCAGTATGGATTACACAAGAATCTCACAATTTGTTTGATGGAGGAGGGTGGGTGGAGCAGTCCAGATAGGGAGGTTGCAATAATGCCATATGTTGAGGTGTATAATGTACATAAAGCAGCAGCAAATGGTTTAAGTCGAGAAGTCAGAGCAAAAGGAGGCTGTTATGTTTAGGTAGCTGAGGAGAAAAAGCAAAAACAGAAATACACCAGAGAGGCTGGAACCTATTGGATTGCAGTAACCTGAACTAACCACACAACTAGAGGTAGCCGTGGAGCGTTCCTACGTTGATCCTAGACGCCTCGTCACAGCCTGAGAGATAACTACACCTAAAGGCAGAAAGAGGAAAGCTATCTGCCCGGAGCAGATCCCCAAAGAAAATAGGAAGTCTCCAAACATGTAATGGCGGTTAGACAAGAAGAAGCATGGACACAGACAGAAAATAGAATGAGCAAATGCTGGGGCCCAATCTGTCTAGACAGAAAAGTACAGGAAAGGATTCTCACTGCAATCCAAAAAAAACCCTAAAAAATACCAACTCTTCTGATTGCAAAAACACCTGAGATCACACGATCTCTACCACCTAAATCAGATCTCTGCTGTAACAAAACTAAGCCGCAGCCACTGAAAAACAGGAAAAAGCAAATGAACAAATAACAGTGGCTTCAGATAAACTGAGAGGAGTACAGGCCCCCAGGAGGGGACCCGGCTGACCTCCAGAGAAGTGCAGGGAACTATGCAAAAAGCAAGCACAAAAATAAAAGCAGAAAATATCTTATCTGAAAGCAGAAGATGCAGGCAAGACTCAACAAACTTCCAAATGAACCAGGAACCACAATTGAGACAAGAACAATTGATCACCGGAGACCATCATGGGAGGGAACCTCCCTTATATCCGTCCAGTCCGTGATCCCGGATTGCCATTCCTCGCTGTGAGGTTCAGTACTGTCTGCAACACCAGAGGGAACCTCTGCTCAGAAACCATCTCCAGCACATTCATAACAGGAGGCCCAAAAAAGATATTTCAGGAGGCAGACACAGACACGCAGGGGCTCAGTCTGGATTCCACAAGAATATAAAAATATACGCAAGAAATAATCACACATGTGGACCAATGTTCCGGTGTCAAACATGCACTGATATACTCCCACTCCCCACCTTTTGTAGAAATTAACAAAGAAGATCACAACTAAAGGCATCATCTCACAGGAATCAGTCTGTGAATATGTGGATCTCATCTGGTCTACATGTACCAAGGATATGTGCCTCCTGCGTTTCTGACCCCAGACCAGCAGTGATACGGTGTTCTACAGCGTGCTCTATTCCTACCTGAACCGCAGAAAAAGATATGCAATTGTAAAGGCCAACAACATATATTAAAATCTAAATCTCAGACTGTTTTGCCACATACAAGGTATATAGTATACTTAAAATATAATCTCTTATTTAATTCATGAGGCACACAATCTGGCTAAAAGGCTCAGTATGGATTACACAAGAATCTCACAATTTTGTTGATGGAGGAGGGGGGATGGATCAGCCCAGATAGGGAGGTTGCAATAATGCCATATGTTGTTGAGGTTTCTAATGTACGTAAAGCAGCAGCAAATGGTTTAAGTCGAGAAGTCCTTGAAAAAGTAAGCCCAAAAAAGGGCTACTGTATCACAAGCTAAAAGGTATATATAGTCTATTGAAAAAATTGAAAATCTCAGTAGATATTTCAAGAGGCAGACAAAGACACTCACAGGCTCAGTCGGGATTACACAAGAATATTAACAGATACGCAAGAAAGAATCACACATGTGGGCCTATGTTGACGATGTCAATGATGTGGGGGAGGACCACTTTGTGCCAAAAAGGGTACTGTTTCAAAAGCGTCCAGTTGTATACAGTCTAGGGGTCATTGTAAATCTCCGTATCTATTTACGTAGTAACAGACAGATGCTCACAGCCTCTGTATGGATTACACCAGAATCCAAAAAGTTGACAAACTGTACTGTATCATAAGCGTACAGCTGTATACAGTGTTGGGCTCATTTTAAATCTTCGGATATATTTCAGTCTCAGTAAGCCTGTCCATAATCTCCTCTACAGTAAAGAAGATGGATACAAGTACACACTGAAAGTAGAGTGATTGCTAAAATATTGGTAATTAATGAGGATAAAACCTCCAGGCACAATTATGACAGGCGATGCTGACACTCAATTACTTTATGTGTGGAGACAGCGCAAACAGTTCTTTGTGAATAAAGTGTTGCTGTATCGCAGTTACGTCTATCCCATCGATGTTATTTGTCTGCATCAAATTGTGATGCCAAGGAGAGATCTAGACATAGTCCTCACTGCCTATCATGATCAGCCTGGTCACTTTGAAGTGCAAAAGACAGAAGCCACAGGCCGTAGGCGATTCTATTGGATTGGCAGATGATCAGAAACCGCCACTGCATCCAATTGTGAGTCAACGTCCATTCGAAATGGTAGCCAATGCCATTGAGCATCGGAAGGTAGAGCCCAGAAGGACAGGCCATAGCTAAGTTTTAACCAGCATGGATCAGTTAACAAAATTGGTAGTGGCTGTCTCTGTGAATGATTTCACTGCCATGACTCCACAGCTGTGGAGCAGGGAGAGGTAGCTATTGCGAGTGCTGGGGCCATAAGCAAGCAGAGGGGGCCCAGTCACGGGCACCAGCACTGGCAGAGGGCCCCTCATAGTACGCCCGTGTGTCTGACGGCGAGTGGGAACATCACACCATCAGAGCCACTTTTTTGTACTATGATGGACCCTGTGCCATTGCAGTCGCCCCAGAATGGGACCCCCCACCTACTCAGGGCACTGGCACTAGCCCGGTGGCGCCAGGAGGTGACCCCGGCCCTGTGGCGGGGGGGGCAGCCCAAAAAGAGAGGTGGCCAAAAGTTACATAGGTTGAGGTGTATGCTGGACGTTCGGCTGCTGAAAATGCAGAAATTGGAGAAGTCAGAGGAAAACGAGGACAAAACGAGCCATTTTGCTGACAACCTATGTGTCATGAGGGGAAGGTGTGACAAAATCCTTTGAAACCTATGCATGCTTCATTTTAATAAAGGTTAGATCATCAGCATTTTCTGTCGATAGCCGGGTCCTTCTTTCTGCCAGTATTGATCCAACAGCACTGAAGACTCTTTCTGATAGCACACTACCAGCAGGGCAAGCGAGCTCCTGTAAAGCATATTGTGCCAATTGAGGCCAGGTGTCCAGTTTACAGGCCCAGTAGTCAAAGGGGAAATACAGGTGAGGGAGAACATCGATAGGGGAGGAGAAGAAATTTGTAACCATAGTTGACAAATGCTACAGTTAGGTCCATAAATATTTGGACAGAGACAACATTTATCTAATTTTGGTTCTAGACATTACCACAATGAATTTGAAACAAAACAAATCAGATGCAGTTGAAGTTCAGACTTTCAGCTTTCATTTGAGGGTATCCACATTAAAATTGGATGAAGGGTTTAGGAGTTTCAGCTCCTTAACATGTGCCACCCTGTTTTTAAAGGGACCAAAAGTAATTGGACAAATGACTCCAAGGCTATTTCATGGACAGGTGTGGGCAATCCCTTTGTTATGTCATTCTCAATTAAGCAGATGAAAGGGCCGGAGTTGATTTGAGGTGTGGTGTTTGCATTTGGAAGGTTTTGCTGTGAAGGAAACATGCGGTCACAGGAGCTCTCCATGCAGGTGAAACAAGCCATCCTTAAGCTGCAAGAACAGAAAAAAAACCATCCAAGAAATTGCTACAACATTAGAAGTGGCAAAATCTACAATTTGGTACATCCTGAGAAAGAAAGAAAGCACTGGTGAACTCATCAATCCAAAAAGACCTGGGAGCCCACGGAAGACAACAGTGGTGGATGATCGCCGCATACTTTCTTTGGTGAAGAAGAACCCGTTCACAACATCAACTGAAGTCCAGAACACTCTCAGTGAAGTAGGTGTATCTGTCTCTAAGTCAACAGTAAAGAGAAGACTCCATGAAAGTAAATACAAAGGGTTCACATCTAGATGCAAACCATTCATCAATTCCAAAAATAGACAGGCCAGAGTTAAATTTGCTGAAAAACACCTCCAGAAGCCAGCTCAGTTCTGGAAAAGTATTCTATGGACAGATGAGACAAAGATCAACCTGTACCAGAATGATGGGAAGCCAAAAGTTTGGAGAAGAAAGGGAACGGCACATGATCCAAGGCACACCACATCCTCTGTAAAACATGGTGGAGGCAACGTGATGGCATGGGCATGCATGGCTTTCAATGGCACTGGGTCACTTGTGTTTATTGATGACATAACAGCAGACAAGAGTAGCCGGATGAATTCTGAAGTGTACCGGGATATATTCTCAGCCCAGATTCAGCCAAATGCTGCAAACTTGATTGGACGGCGCTTCATAGTACAGATGGATAATGACCCCAAGCATACAGCCAAAGCTACACAGGAGTTCATGAGTGCAAAAAAGTGGAACATTCTTCAATGGCCAAGTCAATCACCAGATCTTAACCCAATTGAGCATGCATTTCACTTGCTCAAATCCAGACTTAAGAGGGAAAGACCCACAAACAAGCAAGACCTGAAGGCTGCGGCTGTAAAGGCCTGGCAAAGCATTAAGAAGGAGGAAACCCAGCGTTTGGTGATGTCCATGGGTTCCAGACTTAAAGCAGTGATTGCCTCCAAAGGATTCGCCACAAAATTTTGAAAATAAAAATATTTTGTTTGGGTTATGTTTATTTATCCAATTACTTTTGACCTCCTAAAATGTGGAGTGTTTGTAAAGAATGTGTACAATTCCTGCATTTTCTAACACATATTTTTGTTCAACCCTTCAAATTAAACGTTACAATCTGCACTTGAATTCTGTTGTAGAGGTTTCATTTCAAATCCAATGTGGTGGCATGCAGAGCCCAACTCGCGAAAATTGTGTCACTGTCCAAATATTTCTGGCCCTGACTGTATGTCCTGTCTGTTGCTATAGATTGCTGATTGCCAGGCGTGTGAGGTGTCCGTGAGAAATAAGTCCACAACATGGTCATGAAACCCCTGTCTCCAACGCCACTTCAGCTGTGTGCACCACGAACACCTCTTCCATTTGGCCCAGGACGGCTCGTGGTAGAACCTGCAATGCTGCTGTTAGATGGGAATGCCTCTAACAAACGGTTTACCAGAGTTGCTTGTTTGTTGGCCAATATTAGGTTGATGTTCTCCTGTGGCATGATGTTCTGTAATTTGCCTTTATAGCGTGGATCGAGAATGCTGGCCAACCAGTAGTCGTCATCCTTCATCATTTTGACAATGCGGGGGTCCCTTATTAGGATCCGCAAGGCATAATCAGACATGTGGGCCAATGTTCCAGGTGTCAGTGACGCACTGCCAGCGGTGGGTGTAGGAGCACTTTCTGCCAAATCAACATCCCTCCAGTCACGCACAAACCCTGGACCTGAACTTGGCAAGCCAATATTTTATCTTGGCCCCTCAGAAGCATCCTCCTCCCCTACATAATCAACCCCCCCTCCTCCTCTTCCTCTTCTGCCTCCATCTCGTCCAGGACAGTTCCCTGAGCAGACAATGGCTAAATGTCATCAAAACTTCTCTCTTTCTCGTCGTCATCCTCCACTGCACATGCCTGATCCTTAATGTGCATCAAAGTTTGCATGAGCAGACGCATAAGTGGGATGCTCGTGCTTATGATGGCGCCGTCTGCGCTTACCAGCCTTGTGCATTCCTCAAAACACTGAAGGACCTTACAGAGGTCTTTCAGCTTTGACAACTGCACACCCGACTATTCCATGTCTGCCCTCAAACTACCTACCTGTGTATCCTCACATAAATGCATTACAGCCTGCCTCTGTTCGCACAGCCTCTGAACCATGTGCATGGTGGAGTTCCACCTTGTGGCAACATCTATGATTAGGCGGTGCTTGGGGAGGTTGAGCGCTTGCTGCAGCTTCTGCATGCGACTGGAGTCTACGGGCGAGCGACTGATGTGCGAGCACAGTCTTCGCACTTTATGTAGCAGGGCTGTTAACTCCAGATAATTATTTAAGAAGCACTGCACCACCGGGTTCAAGGTGTGAGCCAGGTAAGGTATGTGTTGGAGTTTTGCCAGGGATATGGCTGCCACAAAATTACGGCCGTTATCACAGACTACCTTGCCTGGCTCAAGATGTATACTGCCCAGCCATGTCTCTGTTTCTCGATGCAAGTATTGGGACAGTACATCAGCGGTGTGTCTCTTGTCGCCCAAACACATAATTTGTAAAACAGCCTGCTGAAGCTTACCACTAGCTGTTCGATAGTGGGACACCTCATGTGCAACACTTTCAGTTGCGGATGGAGTGCTCGTGCGTCTGCGCTCTGCTGATGAGCTTTCGATTCTGGAGGAGGAGGAGGAGGGGCGAACACCTACAGCCAACAGTTGCCTATAAATGTGGGCTAGGCAACACTGTCCCACCACCGCTGTCCCCTGTGGACCCTGCATCCACCACATTAACCCAGTGCGCAGTTATGGACACGTAACAGCCGTGGCCATGCCTACTGGCCCATGCATCTGTTGTGAGGTGCACCTTTCCACTGACTGATTGTTGCAGTGCATGGACAATGCGGTCTTTCACATGCTGGTGGAGGGCAGGGATGGCTTTTCTAGCAAAAAAGTGGCGACTGGGTATGTCATAGCGCCGGACAGCGTAGGTCATGAGCTCTCGGAACGATGCGCTTTCAACCAAACGAAAGGGCATCATCTCTAACGAGATCAGTTTTGCAATGCAGGCGTTAAAACCCAGTGTACCCGGATGAGAGGCTGAGTGCTTTCTTTTCCTACTCAGAGTGTTTGGTAGGGTGAGCTGGACTTGAGAGCTGCATCTGGTGGAACTATCGGTGGACACGAGGGACTGAGAGTGGGTTGTTGATGGTGATGGTGGTGGTGATGGCCTAGATGCAGTTTTTCATGGCATAAACATTGTGATTCCCTGACTGCTTTGGCCTTGCGATGACACCTCAACATTTCTTGCTGGTGGTGTGCCAACCGGTGGGCTTACAGTGGGGGATGCAATGGAGCGTTGCTGGCTAACTTGAGTCGGAGCCGGTGCACATGTGCTACCTGAGTTTTTGTACTCCGTCCATGCTTGCATGTGCATGTTCACTAAATGTGTAAGCATGCAACTGGCTTTCACATTTTTGAGATTTTTCCCTCGGCTAAAGGTTCTTAGGCACTTTTTACAGACAACCTTAGCCTCATCGGTAGGATTTTGTTAAAAAAAAGTGCCACACTGCACTCTTCCTGCTATTGTATACATTTTCAGGCCTTGCACGCTCTGCTAATTTGACCGTCTGCCAACCGTTCATGCAACTCCTTTTTTTTTTACCACCTTTTTGGACTGGTACAGGCCTGCCAGAGAAACCCAGATGCGATCTCGATACCTGCTGCGGATCCTTCTCCTCTTCTAAGCTAGTGCCACTGGCACCCTCTTCCACCACTAGATGCCAATCCGGGTCAACAACAGGGTCATCCATCACCTCCTCTTCAATTTCATGTGCACCTTCCTCTGTGTCACCGTCTAAGGTGGTTCAGTATGTGGGAAGGGGCACATGAGTTTCATCAGGGTCACATTGTGGTGCAGTACTGTAAACTGCAAATGCAATGTAGTGCTGTGCTTCAATGTGGCAGGACAATCATCTACCAGTGGCTGTGCATCAGTGCACTCAATGTCAGATTCATCTTGGACTGGGGAATGAGTGACTTGACTTGATAACCCAGGCATGGTATGTAAAAACAGCTCCATGGAGTAATCTGAAGTGTGGGCTGATGCATCCTTCACTTGTAGTGGGGGTGAAGGACACAAGGAAAGTGGTTGGTCCGGACCAGAAGGCTTGCACTGACGACTCAGTGGTTGCAGCTTTTGAAATATCAGAAGAGGAGTAGATAGAGCTGGAGTCTGATTTGGCAATATAAGCCAAAACCTGTTCCTGATGGTCCCGCTTTAAAAGCTGTTTACTTACTCCAAGAAAAGGGAGCCTTACAGGCCTTCTGGAGCCAGATGATGAGGCAGGCTCAACACCTCCTGCCTTAGGTGCTATTGTGCTTTTGCCACTAGCAGCAGATGCAGCACCACCACCACCATTAGTAGCAGGTGGCCCACCACCACCACGTCCGCGACCTCTTCCACCATACTTCCTCATGTTTGTGTTAATGTAGCCTAAATAACAACAGATATATGGTACTGTATCAGAAGCGTACAGCTGTATAAGGTGAAGGTGAAAAATTGTAATCTCCGTATATATTTTCGGAGTTATAGACACAGACTGTCACAGGCTCAGTATGGATTACAGTAGAATCGAAAAAAAAAAATGGACAGTCTCAGTAGCGTACAGCTGTAAACAGTGTTGTGGGAATTTTAAATCTCCGTTTATTTTTCAGCAGGAACACACACAGTCACAGGCCCACTCTGGCTAACACCAGAATATCAAACTTCCAAAAAGTGTACTGTCTCAGTAGCGTACAGCTACATACTGTGTTGTGGGAATTTTAAATCCCCGTTTATATTTCAGCAGGAACACACAAGGTCACAGGCCCAGTTTGCCTAACACCAGAATAGCTACCTCAGGAAAAGTGTTCTGTCTCAATAGCGTACAGCTGTATACAGTGTTGGGGGAATTGTAAATCTTCGTATATATTTCCGGAGTCACACACAGATAGTCAGCCTGTATTTGTCCGTGATACCAGCTGGTACACGGTACTGTGAGGAGCGTACAGCTCTATAAAGTGTGGGAAAAACTGAACACTCGGTAACTAACAGAAATTTCCCCCTTAGAACTGGCAGGCAGGCTAGTAATCAGCTCTACTGATCCACACAAGCAATTTCTACACTGTCACTGGCAGTCAGCTCTGCTACTCCACCAAATTAATTGCCCCCTTATCACAGTCAGGCAGCCTACTAATCAGATCTGATGTTCCACACAAGCAATTTCTACACTGTCACTGGCAGTCAGCTCTGCTACTCCACCAAATTAATTGCCCCTTTATCACAGTCAGGCAGCCTACTAATCAGATCTGATGCTCCACACAAGCAATTTCTACACTGTCACTGGCAGGCAGCTCTGCTACTCCACCAAATTAATTGCCCCTTTATCACAGTCAGGCAGCCTACTAATCAGATCTGATGCTCCACACAAGCAATTTCTACACTGTCACTGGCAGGCAGCTGTGCTACTCCACCAAATTAATTGCCCCTTTATCACAGGCAGGCTGCCTACTAATCAGATCTGATGCTCCACACAATCAATTTCTACACTGTCACTGGCAGGCAGCTCTGCTACTCCACCAAATTAATTGCCCCCTTATCACAGGCAGGCAACCTACTAATCAAATCTGATGTTCCACACAAGCAATTTCTACACTGTCACTGGCAGGCAGCTCTGCTACTCCACCAAATTAATTGCCCCCTTATCACAGGCAGGCAGCCTACTAATCAGATCTGATGCTCCACACAAGCGATTTCAACACTGTCACTGGCAGGCAGCTCTGCTACTCCACCAAATGAATTGCCCCCTTATCACAGGTAGGCAGCCTACTAACCAGATCTGATGCTCCACACAAGCAATTTCTACACGGTCGCTGGCAGCCAGCTCTGCTACTCCACCAAATTAATTGCCCCCTTACCACTGGCAGGCAGCCTACTAATCAGATCTGATGCTCCACACAAGCAATTTGTACACTGTCACTGGCAGGCAGCTCTGCTACTCCACCAAATTAATTGCCCCCTTATCACTGGCAGGCAGCCTACTAATCAGATCTGATGCTCCACACAAGCAATATCTACAGCGTCACTGGCAGGCAGGCAGCCTAAGAACCAGCGTTGCTGCACACACTAAAATCCTCCCCTCTCACTGCACAGTTACTGTACAGCTAATCGCTTTCAGCACAAAGTAATTTATTTTTAGGCCCTGCCTAAGTCTCTCCCTGCTCAGACGCATCTTTAAGATGGTGTTGGCCGCTGCCTTTGTCATCCCGTTGCCCATAGCCTGCGTCCTTGCTCATTGGCCGAGAAAAGGCGCTTAAAGTACCAGGGGAAAACCGACTTCAGTAATATTGTCGCCGAACATGTGACCGAACTCGCGTCACGGTCGGGTTTCATTTCATGAAACCCGACTTTGGCGAAAATCGGCGATTTTTGAAAATGAACGACCTGTTTCGCTCAACTCTAGTGTTCACATTTCCAAAAATTATTGGCAGACACCACAGAAGTGGCATCAATGTCACCACAGTAGAAATAGTTTAATAGGGACCGACATTTCGTTTACTACACTCAATCCAGCAGATGGACACTCAACAAGGGGTGTTCACATTTCCAAAAATTATTGGCAGACACCACCAAAAAAAAGCATCAATTTCACCACAGTAGAAATAGTCTAATAGGGACCGACAGGTCCTTCACTCCACCCAATCCAGCAGATGGACACACTACAAGGAGTGTTCACATTTCCAAAAATTATTGGCAGACACCACCAAAATGGCATCAATTCCACCTCAGTAGAAATAGTCTAATAGGGACAGACAGGTCTTTCACTACTCCCAATCCAGCAGATGGATACCCTACATGGAGTGTTCACATTTAAAGAAATGAAGGCCTTACACCTCAAAAGTGGCATCAATTCCACCACATCAGAAATAGTCAAATAGGGATCAACAGGACTTCCACTACTCCCAATCCAGCAGATGGACACCCTAGAAAATTGGTTCACATTTAAAGAAATGAGGACCTTTTACACCACAGAAGTGCCATCAATTTCACCACAGTAAAAATTGTCTAAAAGTGAACGACAGGTCTTTCTCTCCACCTTATCGAGCATATGGACACTCAAACATGAGTGTGAACATTTCCAAAAATTATTGGCAAACACCACCAAAGTGGCATCAATTGCAACACGGTAGAAATAGACTAAGGCCGGCGTCACACTAAGGAGGAATACTGACGAGTGAGAGGAGTGAAAACCACGCATTACACACTGACCCATATTTCTCTATGGGGCAGCTCTGATCATGCGTATTTTTCTCGGGCATATCTTACGGTGCGAGACACCCACAGCATGCTGCGATTGTACGTGTATTACGCCCGTTGTACGCCAATGAAAGTTTATTGGTGCGAGAAAACAACGGATTACACAAGGACCAGACGTGTGACTTGCGAGAAATAAGCAAGACTTCTGCAGCTCACAGGAAATGGTGCAACACATGCAGGAGGAAGCTGACACATGCAAATTAGCTAAAAAAAAGAGCGCCAGACATCCCGGAAGAACGCCTCCACGGAGTCGGCCATGATTTCTACGCTCATCAATGTGGAGATGTTGATTGTGTTGGTGCAGGAGAGGCCCGAAATTTTGGACCAAAGAGATGCACATTACGCAGACCGCGCAAGGAGAGAGGCAGCATGGAGGCGCATCTGTGGGCAGATGTTTCCACACTTTGGCGACAGCCCACGCGAGGAGCAGCAGCGAATCTTTAAGTTACTTGATTTTTTTTCCTAACTTCTTAACGGTCACAGCGCAGTTCTAGTGCAGATTTTGCCCAAAAGTTGTTTTTTTTTGCTGCAATAATGTTATTATACTTACATCCTACTAGGCCCCCATGACTATATTACATGTATGTTGAAGACTTAGGCTTTTGTGCAGCTAGCTAATTGATTACATTATATTAGTCATTGCAGTGGATGATGTTATGAGAAGATGGAGAAGCATCGGCGACCAGTACCGGCGGGAGTAGCAGCAGAGGTCCAGGAGCGGGTCTGCGGCACCGAAAAAAAAGAAAATATGTCTACTTTAACCGCCGCGGCTTTCTGGCTCCTATTCTGGATCTGAGACCAACAGAACTAAATCCAACCTCACTGAGAGGGAGACAGGCTCCAACTCAGAGGCCATTATTGACCCGGTTGGGGGAGGTGAAGAGGTGGCTGGCACATCGTCTGAACCTTCCATCAGCATCCCCCAAGGTTCCCAAGGACCACAGCAAGCCCCTCCTCCTCTACCTGTACCAGAGGCACCAGCTGCAGCAGCATCCGCCATTGGGGATGAAGCTGAAACAGCAGAAGCCCCACTGTACCTCTGGTGGCCTCCCCCCAGCCTTCTGCAATATCCCACCGTGGGAGAAGACAGCGAGACATCACTGGGTCAGACACACGTAGGCATGTGGACACTGGGGTACTCAATTACCTTTCAAGGGCAGCTGTGGATGAGGGTGAGGAGGCCTATGCCCGTAGCCTTGCCCCTACCTTCGTCCCCTACCCCGTGAGCTCAGGCTCTATGTGCGAGAATCAATGCACATCCTAATTGATGCATGCACACCCCCAATACACCATATGAGGTCTTTGAATTCCTTGAGAAGTGGCAGCTCTCACCCCGTAACCTTCTGCGCCTTGCCCCCCAGCAAAATGTGCATGCTCAATTAGGATCTGATGATCCTCCTGCACAGGCGCAAACACCTCAACCCATTCCCCCACCGAACCAACCTTGGCAGCAACAGGGTCAAATGGCTGGCTATAATCCGACTTCCCAATATGGCCACTTGTACAGATCCAGTGTTGGAGGCTGGTCCCAACCTGGATTTGCTCAACATGGTCATATTGGGGGGTATGATTCTCGTGGGTATCATCTTACACAGGAATATAATCTCCCTTATCTGTATGGCAATGTGCCCACACACCAACCTGGCCGTGGGCAGATGTTAGCTCAGGGCCCAGAAAATCAACCCCAACAGGGTGATGGTCAAGGTGGTCATCCAATCCAACCACACAGAGATGCTGGAAACCCGCCAACCCCACCACCCACATACCACCAGCTGTGATTTTTTATTTGACATATATTATGATTTAAAAAGCATTCTTTTAATGTTTTATATTTACTTTAGACTCATGTTGTGCAAAAGAAATGTGCACTAATCTAGAAGCATGTAAGAAACATATGGTTCTAATATGCTCTTGAGTAGGCATACTCAACCTTTGTTATTTTCATTATCTCTTATTATTTATTAAAAAGTTTGTTATTTTGTTACATTTAGTTTTACACCATGTTGTGTAACACATATTTGCACTCATCTGAATGCCTACAGACAACATATGGTACTTAGCTGGTGGGATATGGGCTAGGTGACAATTTTTGATTTCTTTACATCTTATAATTTATACCAATGTCTGATATTTTTTCCCCATCCATTTTAAACATTGTTGGCTAATGCATCATTGCATTAGTCTAGTCTTAGAACCCAACCATATGGGGCAGATATGGTGCTCACTAGTGATAGTGACAGTTTGTTATTTTGCTTATTTATAATTATTTATGGAAAAGTTTGTTATTTTTTTATATATTTTTTTAATCCATGTTGTCTATTGCATATTTGCAGTAGTCAAATCTTGTGAACCAAACATATGGGTAACATATGGTCTTCACTATACATAGTGAACGTTTGTTTTTTTTTATATTTAATTTGACTCACAGTAGTCAAATGCATCTTTGCAGTTATCTAATGTGACCAATCCCACATATGGGTCACATATGATCAGCACTAGCCATATTGACTATTGGTTTTTGTCTTTATATACTATTATGTATAGAAACATTTGTAATTTTGTCATGCCTTATTTTGGTACTTGTGTAAGAATGCACACTTACACTATTGTGCTGTAAATTCATATACCATATGAAGCAAATATGGTAGTCACTACCTCAAGTGGCAGTTTGCACATATAAATATCTATTTTTATAAAAAGTTTGGAGCCTTTTTTCATAATTTGTTTGTACTCAACCACCAACACATCTGTTATGACCATTAACACCAGACAGAGACTATGTATACAAAAAATGGTTTACTTAAATACACACATACAAACATTACAGCATAGATAAGGCATCATCTTGCCATGTTGTAGTACCTTCAGGTGACACAAAATACTGAGTAAACAGATCACTGGTTTTCAGTCCTGAGAGTGGACAATGTACAGGGATTACATATGGGCTAGGCATATCCCCATTGGTCAACACACTTTCACCAACATCAGATGGGCCACAATCATGCATTCGAGTGAAACTGTGTAGGAGAACACATGCTTTGATGGCCTCAATGATGTTGGCTTCACTCAGCTGAATTGCAGACTGGAGGACCCGCCATTATGCACATAGAATGCCAAAGGCATACTCCACCAGGCGCCTGGCTTGTGATAGGTGCAAGTTGAAGATCCTACGACGGTGGTCTAGGTTTCGTCGTGGATATGGCCTCATGACATTCCTAGATAGTTGGAAGGCCTCATCCCCAACTACAACATGTGCCACAGGTTCAAAATTGGAGCCAGGAAGTTTCCGTTCTGGTGGTAGGTCCAACTGGTTATTACGCAGCCGCCGACCCATAATGGAAGAATTGAAGACTCTAGAGTCTCCAGTTCTTCCATAGGCCCCAATGTCTACAATTATAAACCTGTAGTTACTGTCAACCAGAGCCAACAGCACAACAGAAAAATATTGTTTATAATTATAGAATAGGGACCCTGAGTTTGGCAGCTTATTCACACAGATGTGCTTCCCATCAAGGGCTCCTATGCAATTTGGGAACTGGCGTTGGTCCTCAAATCCCCTGGCAATCCTCTTCCAGTCCTCCATCTTTGGCTCAGGCATCACCAGTTGATGAAATCTGTCCCAGAGTTGTAAGCAGGTATCACACACACAAGTTCACCCATTGGCAAAGAATAGCCTTAAGTATCTAGGCTTCTAGCTATTAGACAGCTTTGACAAAGATCTTGAGTGGTCAAAATGTGTTGCTGATCTAGCTATTAGTGCTTACTTTCCGTTTCATGTGTTAAGGAGGAAACCCTTTTTTTCATTCTATACGAATTTTATTGTTGGATTTAATAAAGAAGATTTTTATTAGAAGCTGGAACGTTTCTTCTTTATCCTTAAGCTGCATGTCTTGGTCTGGACTATGGATTCCTATATTTTTCCTTGTTTCATTCGTTAGACTTGCCGAGATCTCCCTACCTCTCCTCAAATTGATTTCAATTGACATTTATAACACAGCGGAAGGTTGCAGACACTATAGCTTTGTGTTTTAACACTTTTATTTTTGGTTGTGTACTGCTTTTAACTTCATAATGTTGCCATCTCTATCAGATGATAGAAGCAGAAAAGCAGCTCAGGTGTTTGGTAACGAACCCATTAAAGTGGATGACTTTCTGAACTTTAACATGCATTTAACACAGCTGGAGAAACTCACCACACAAGAAATGAAGGTGTGGTGGGATTATACAACTTTACAGAACTATGTGTCAAGGGAGATGATGTTTTGAATCTGTCTTCTCAAATACTTACACGTAACCATTTGAAAGTTTTGTCCTTAGGTCTTAATTTTGCACCGGATTTGAATTTTGATTTACATTTTGGATGTAAATAAATTTGTTAGAAATTTAATGGTGAAGAAACATTTCTTCTCTGTTACTGATGAATCTGTAAATTCATCACAAGTTCATACTAATGAGTTTCACAAAATAAATTTTCGAGAACAATGTGCATTGTTAGATTTGAAAAATTTGTCTAATAATTATGCGGATATTTATCCAGACAAAATTCATCAGTCACAGACCTTGAACGTAAAAACCCTTACTTTTATCCCATTCAGACAAGAGCTAGCTGCATGGAAAAATTTCAAGAGACTATTGAAAGGGATCTGAGAAATTTAGCAATAGAAATCTCAGACAAAAATAATTCAAACAACTCAAATAGAAATTTATCTTACAAACAAAAAACGGCATTGCAAGAACTAAAAAATATGGAAAACATAATTATAAAACGCAGCGATAAGGGTGGCAAGGTAGTGGTTATGAATACAGAAGATTACAGAGACAAAATGTATGAATTTTTAACAGAACCAAATGTTTATGAAAAACTTAAATTTAACCCTACAAGAGTTTTTAATGAACAAATAGAGAAATTACCGCTGGAAGGAGTTCAATTGGGCACATTAACTAAAAGACAGGCAGAATATATATATGTTCCCAAGCCAACCTTACCTATTATATACGCCCTGCCTAAAATCCACAAAGGTTTAAAAATTCCACCAATGAGACCCATAGTCTCTGGAATCGGCTCACCCAATGAGCGTTTATGTGAGTGGGCCGATTCCCTTTTACAACCCATGGTGCTTAAACTCCCAGGTCATCTTAAAGACTCTAGAGATGTACTAAGCGCTTTGAATGAGAAAAAGTGGACAGGGAATCGTCATGGTTAAGCTGTGATGTGATCTACCTGTACACGTGTATACCACATAAACTAGCGCTGGAGGTGTTGCGCTATTTTTTGGAGAACCACAACAATTTTGAAGATGATTTGATTGAATATTTGCTTTAAGTTATTTGTTTCCTCCTAGGACACAATTATTTCTCCTTTGATGGAACTCTATATTTGCAAAAGTCAGGAGTTCCTATGGGAGCAAAGTATTCACCGTCCCTGGCAAATCTTGTCATGGCATATTGGGAAATCAAATATATCTATTCAGATTTCAATCCATATCTGTCGAGCATCGGCTGGTACAGCAGATACATCGATGATACCCTCATTATATGGGAGGGGGATGTGTCTGCCATACCAGCCTTTGTCAATTACATTAATTCTAACGATATGAATATTTCTTTCACCCATAAGCATGATGTGAAGGAAATGTCTTTTCTAGATTTAAGGTACTGCCACACTAAACGTTCCCGCTAACGATCACGATAACGACGCTATCGTTGGCGAGATCGTTTTAAGGTCGCTAGTAGCTGCCATACTTGACAATCTCATTAACGTCGCATCAGCGGTTAGCGATCTTTTTAACGACTTTGGCGGTCGTTGGGATGTGCCACACTGCATGTACTGTGAAAGATCACGACCTCGATAGGCGTGACTGAGCGCGACCTTTTGCACGCCCCTCGTCACAGATTGGTGGTCACTATGTGTGTCATAGATATTTATCACAGCTCTCCCGCTTTGTGATTGGATGACCGCGTCATAAAAGACGACGTATCAGCACTCCTCTCCATTGCTCTCGAGCAGAAGCGGTTCTTTCACCCAGTGTGTCCTGCTATAGTCTTGGTAGCTACTGCGATCCGGTTTACGCCACTATTTCGGTTGCTACGTTCTACGTTGGAGTTTTTGCGATCGTCTGTGGAGTATCCTCTGCGATCCAGTTGTGACGCTAGTTTCCCTATTTCTTTTTTCAGAATCACACAAGTTTTGTAAGGTAGGTAATTTTTTTTGTCACATTTAATTTTTCTTTTGTCTTTAATTGTACCGATCCATTTTAGATCTCTCTGCTGTTGTTAACCATTGTTGTCCATCATGTTTTTTCATTGTTTTGTTCAGGCACGCCCACCATTTTATGATCCCAGCTCTGTCTATGTTTACTCCTGCGTCGCCCACAACCACCATTTTGTGATCCCTGCTGTGTTCTATGTTGTAGACTATGTAAGCATTTTATTTAACCATTCTGCTGTTCTCACATAATCATTTTTTTATTACAGATGGCTGATAAGCAGGAGTTTTTGCGTGATTTTATCGAGCTGTACCGCACAATGCCGTGCCTCTGGAAAATTAAGTCTGCAGATTATTGTAACCGGTTGAAAAAGAAGGACGCCTACCAAAAACTGGTGGAGCTCTGCAGGAGCCGTTACCCTGATGAACCGGCGGATGAGTCAACGGTTAAAAAACGGATTCAGGGCCTCCGCACGGTTTATAAAAAAGAGCTCAATAAAGTTATCAATTCAACCAAATCTGGAGCCGGGGCCGAAGAAGTTTATGTCCCCCAACTGTGATACTTTGATCTGTTAGCTTTTACAAGGGACCAAGAAGTACCCAGAGAAGGGACATCCATTTCGGATCTAGACCCAGTGATCCAGCCGGACACCCCTGTCATACATGTAAGTACCTTTGTATTAAAACACATTTTAATGTACATGCCAAAGTGGACTTAAATTTAAAAAATATAATTGTGAAATGTAGATAAAATGGCTGAATATATCCCTTCATGTACTGATAATTTATGTAGCTCAACGGTTGAGGCCTTTCCATTAAAAAGTGTCGTTTTCACATTTTTGCTGTATATGGATGTTATAGTGTGAAGATTAGAGTTGAGCGATACTTTCCGATATCCTAAAGTATCGGAATCGGAATGGTATCGCCGATATCACTAAAATATCGGCGATACCCGATACCGATACCGGAAGTCCCATGTAAGTCTATGGGAACAAAATATCGCAACTAAAAAAAACCCCATTCTTTCCTTGTAAACACTAAATATACACACATAGAATACATATATATATATATATATATATATATATACATGTCATTGTGACATATATATATACATATATGTATAGTTTATACACTTCTACATAGTAAAATATTCTCTGATTCAATTGCCGGGTAAAGCCGGCTTCAGTGAAAAGACAGAAGCACCCGACATGAAATGACACTTGGTGTACATAGGGTTAACCATGTCTTTTCATGTCGTTTGCTATCTGATTTGCACAAACAATTAAATCAGACTATGTGTGCAAAATTTCACACCTGTAGGGGTTAATTAAAGGTGTAGATTCGTTGTAAAAAAAACGGACTTTTTTGCTACGAATTTACACCTTTAATTAACCCCTACAGGTGTGAAATTTTGCACACATAGTCTGATTTAATTGTTTGTGCAAATTAGATAGCAAAGGACATGAAAAGACATGGTTAACCCTATGTACACCAAGTGTCATTTCATGTCGGGTTCTGCATTTTCACAAAAGCCGGCAATTGAATTAGCGGCTATTATACTATGTAGAAGTGTATGAACTACAAATATAAATATATATATATATATGTGTCACAAATTCAATGACATGTATATATATATATGAGGTGTAAAATTGCTGAAAAAAAATGCGTGGGCTCCCGCCCTATTTTCGCAACCAGACAGACAAAGCCAGTGAGTGGGGGCAGATAATAATAGCCCAGAGAGGGACCATTATTTTTGCCCCCCCCCCGGCTACTAACATCTGCCCCAGACACCCCAGGAAAGACAAATCTATAATTAGATTCGCCCTTTCTGGCACTTTGCCCGTCTATTCCCATTGCCCTGTAGCGGTGGCGAATGGGTTAATATGGGGTTAAAGCCACCTTGCTATTGAAAGGTGACCTTAAGCCAGGTTAATAATTGAGAGCTGTCAATTAGACAACTATGAATTATTAATCCTATTGCATGAAATAAAAATAAAACACACACACTTTAATTAAAAATCATTTTAATGAAATAAAGACACATGTTTTTGACCATCTTTTATTTTACTGCAAAAACCATTTCCTGTAATAAAAATAAAATAAAAAAGCAAAATTATTCTTACCTATCCCATCCACAGTCAGGTCCCACGGTGTAATCCTTCAGAAAGGGTTAATGTTTACTGCAGGGACCGCAGCTAATGCTGCAGCCTCACAGTAAACCCCAAATGAATGAGTTCCTCTCCTGCCTGACAGGAGAGTAAAGGCTGGGTGTCACATAACGATACACCAGCGATCCCGACAACGATATGCACTTGTCAGGATCGCTGGTGTATCGCTACATGATCGCTGCTGAGCTGCCAAACAGGCAGCTCAGGCAGCGATCTGGGACAGCGACACTGCGGGTAACATCGCTTAAGGGCCCGTCTCACATAGCGATATCGCTACCGAGATCGCTGCTGAGTCACTAGTTTTGTGACGCAGCAGCGAGCTCACCAGCGATATCGCTGTGTGTGACATTCAGCGACGATCAGCCCCCCTGCCGGGTATCGCTGATCGTCGCAGAAATGTCAGGACCTTTTTTGATCGCTGGTTTCCCTCTGACAGGCACGCATCGCTGCGTGTGACAGGCGGGAGACCAGCGATCCGCTGGTAACCAAGGTACAACAGCGGGTTTCCAGGCACCGCGCAGCGCTTGGAAACCCGCTGTGTACCTTGGTTACCAGCGGATCGCTGGTCTCCCGCCTGTCACACGCAGCGATGTGTGCCTGTCAGCGGGAAACCAGCGATCAAAAAAAGGTCCTGACATTTCAGCGACGATCAGCGATACCCGGCAGGGGGCTGATCGTCGCTGAATGTCACACACAGCGATATCGCTGGTGAGCTCGGTGCTGCGTCACAAAACTAGTGACTCAGCAGCGATCTCGGTAGCGATATCGCTATTTGAGACGGGCCCTTAAGTGGAAAGCTTAATTGATTGCTTTCCACTTTCACTTCAGGTCAGCCAGGGACACAATCAGTGACGTCAGAGGGAACTGATTAACAAAAATAGGGGTTCCCTTCGAAAAAAAAATGGCGTGGGGTCCCCCCTATTTTTGTTAACCAGCCAGATGAAGCAGACCGCTGAGGCCTGGATTTTCAGGCTGTTAAGGAGCCAAGATCCATGGACCTTGCCAGCCTGATAATACTAGGCCACAGCAGTCTGCATATCTTGGCTGATTAACAAAAATAGGGATCCCCTCGAAAAAAATTGGCGTGGGGTCCCCCCTATTTTTGTTAACCAGCCAGATGAAGCAGACCGCTGAGGCCTGGTTTTTCAGGCTGGTAAGGATCCAATATCCATGGACTTTGCCAGCCTGATAATACCAGGCCACAGCAGTCTGCATATCTTGGCTGATTAACAAAAATAGGGGATCCCCTCGAAAAAAATTGGCGTGGGGTCCCCCCTATTTTTGTTAACCAGCCAGATGAAGCAGACCGCTGAGGCCTGGATTTTCAGGCTGTTAAGGAGCCAAGATCCATGGACCTTGCCAGCCTGATAATACCAGGCCACAACAGTCTGCATATATTGGCTGATTAACAAAAATAGGGGATCCCCTCGAAAAAAATTGGCGTGGGGTCCCCCCTATTTTTGTTAACCAGCCAGATGAAGCAGACCGCTGAGGCCTGGTTTTTCAGGCTGGTAAGGATCCAATATCCACGGACTTTGCCAGCCTGATAATACCAGGCCACAGCAGTCTGCTTAGCTTGGCTGGTTAACAAAAATAGGGGATCCCCTCGAAAAAAAAACGGCGTGGGGATCCCCCCTATTTTTGTTAACCAGCCAAGTAAAATGCAGACTGCTGCGGCCTGGTATTAAAAGACTGTCAAGGCCCATGGATTTTGGCCCTCAACAGCCTGATAATACCAGGCTACAGCAGCCCCACATTTGGCGCATCAAAAGATGTGCCAATTGTGGCACTTTACCCGGCTCTTCCCACTTGCCCTGTAGCGGTGGCAAGCGGGGCAATAAGGGGTTAATGTCACCGTTGATTGCACGGTGACAATAAGCCCGGTTAATAATGGAGAGGTGTCAATAAGACACCGATCCATTATTAATCCCAAAGTTATTAAATGTGTAAAAAAAAACACAGCAAGAAAAAAGTATTTTAATGAAATAAAAGAGACAACACAGTTTTCATTAATTTTATTGTACTCTCATTCCTGCAACGCCATCGATCTCCTGTAAAAAAAGAAAAAAAACAAACCAACAGTATACCACCTGTCCGACGCAGTCCATAACGACAGTCCCACGACGATCCAACTCTGCTACAGCGCAATGACAGGCAGAGCCTGTCATCGCAACGCAGCACAGGCGGTGACGTCATCGGACTGACTGCTTTACGGCCGGGATTACCCAGCAGTCACTGCAGTTATCGCGAGAAACTGCATGTGACCGCCGGGGAAAGAAGATTGCGGCCATGAAGCAGTCCGGGATGTGACCGCCGGAGATCTTCTGCCAGGTAAGTGCCGCTGACTCCTGACAGACCCGACCGACGGACACTGACAGTGACAGTGACAATCCCGATTCCGGTATCCGATAAGACGAAAATATCGGAACTCAGAATCGGAATTCCGATACAGCCAATATCGGCCGATACCCGATATTTGCAGTATCGGAATGCTCAACCCTAGTGAAGATTAATTTCTTGTCTTTGTGATTTACCATTTGTTTTTTGTTCATGCAGGACACAGAAGAGGCTGTCTCCACACCTCCAACTGAAGAAGACAGCATGCCGATCACATAGACGAAGTAGTCGAGCCACCATCATCTGTGCGGAGGCGGCTTTCACTTTCAGGAACGAAAAGGAAGGCTCCCACCTCGGCTCCCACCTCGGCTACTCCTGAATTGGTGGAAATTGCAAAAAAACTTCTTACGGCAGAAAAAGAAACTAAAATAACTGGCTTTGCATATTTTGCGAATGAGAGGCTGCCTACTCTGGATCCTGTTCAGCGGCTTCATGCAGAGAGACTCATGTTTGAGGTACTGAATCAAGCGTCTTTTGGAAACCTTGACAACAGATATGTCGTCATGCCAAGACCGCAGTACCCGGACTACTCATGGCCGCACAATCCTGTGCCGAACCCAGTTGGGATAAACCCAAACGCTGGTGCTCCCCCTTATTTTTATTCACCCCAGAGGCAGCGTGGTAATGGCAATGATCCATCTTACCAGCAGTTGTAGTTTTTAAAATGTTTTACTAAAGGTTTTTTTGGTTGTTTTTATATTTTTACATTGATACCTTTTTTAATAAAAAACTTATTTATCTAATGAATTGTGGTCTTTTCTTATGTGATGTCAACTATTAAAATGTTGTATTTTTATTACATCTACTTGTCACACATGGGGTCATGGGAGTACTAGCTATCATAGGTGTTCCATCATAGGGAAAAAATGAAATGAAAAAAATTTCAAAAATTACCTTTTTTTTAAGGCCCTGGTCACACTAGCGCTAAAACCTTATACTAAAAAATAATACACCACACCTGCGTAGATTAACGTAAATATTAAATATATATTATTTTCATATATATATATTTTTTTTAAATAAAGATATAAAATGTAAACAAAAAAAAAAAAAACATAAAATAAAAAATTATAAACAAATTATTAACATAATAATAAAAAAAAATTCCAAAAAAAAAACTTAATGAGGGCCCAGGTGTCCAGCCGCTGCCCTCTCCAGCATCATCCCATGTTGATGCAGAGCTCCCATTGCACTTTGCAGCTCTGCCACCGCTGTATTCATGGCTGCCACCGTTGCATTCATCGCTGCCACAGCGCTGCACATTTTCGCCATCAGCCGGCGGTGGGACAGCAACAGGTCCTGGGCAGTCGGGATTTCTGTGGAGGTAAAGGTAACAGTTAATAGTGAATTCTGTTGCAACATCAACATGTACATGTTATGTTTATTAACACTTACGGTTGTCGTCAGACGACCCGCTTACTGCCCACCCAGAACATGATGCTCCGCCGGCTAGGGAAACACAGAAAAAAAAAATTATATCACAACAGCCATTACACATAAGACCTTACAAAGTTCTCAAACATGTCTGAAGCTTATATAATGTGCGTAAATTACCTGATGGGGAGCCTGCATCCGTGTCACGGGATGATGCTGGAGAGAAGGCAACGTCGGGGGAAGGGCTGGAAGACCCCGAATCAGGAGGGGGGGTTGCTGCCGGTGAAGGGGCTGAAGGGTTGGAGAGGTGAGGTGATGATGGTGGTGGAGGGGTAGCCGGGAAGAAGATGGAGGTGGAGGGGTAGCCGGGGAAGGAGATGGAGGTGGAGGGGTAGCTGGGGACGGTGGAGCAGCTGGTGCTGGTGAAGGTGGTGCTGTAAATGAAATATACAATTCAGAATCCCCAACATCACTGGCGGTACTCCCATCGCTGCCTGCAACATGCAACATCACTGGCGGTACTCCCATCGCTGCCTGCAACATACAACATCACTGGCGGTACTCCCATCGCTGCCTGCAACATACAACATCACTGGCGGTACTCCCATCGCTGACTGCAACATACAACATCACTGGCGGTACTCCCATCGCTGCCTGCAACATGCAACATCACTGGCGGTACTCCCATCGCTGCCTGCAACATGCAACATCACTGGCGGTACTCCCATCGCTGCCTGCAACATACAACATCACTGGCGGTACTCCCATCGCTGCCTGCAACATACAACATCACTGGCGGTACTCCCATCGCTGCCTGCAACATACAACATCACTGGCGGTACTCCCATCGCTGCCTGCAACATACAACATCACTGGCGGTACTCCCATCGCTGCCTGCAACATGCAACATCACTGGCGGTACTCCCATCGCTGCCTGCAACATGCAACATCACTGGCGGTACTCCCATCGCTGCCTGCAACATACAACATCACTGGCGGTACTCCCATCGCTGCCTGCAACATACAACATCACTGGCGGTACTTCCATCGCTGCCTGCAACATACAACATCACTGGCGGTACTCCCATCGCTGCCTGCAACATACAACATCACTGGCGGTACTCCCATCGCTGCCTGCAACATACAACATCACTGGCGGTACTCCCATCGCTGCCTGCAACATACAACATCACTGGCGGTACTCCCATCGCTGCCTGCAACATGCAACATCACTGGCGGTACTCCCATCGCTGCCTGCAACATACAACATCACTGGCGGTACTCCCATTGCTGCCTGCAACATACAACATCACTGGAGGTATTCCCATCGCTGCCTGCAACATACAACATCACTGGCGGTACTCCCACGGCGGGCGCGCTTGCACGCGTTCATGTGCGTTTGTCGTGCGCTGCGCTGCGCTCTCCAGATATACCCTCATGAATACTCACTCAGAGGCCTGCGGAGCTGGGCCCGGATGCTGGCGACCCTATCGCGTGAGCGGTATCGCAGGTCCGCCAGCTTCTTTCTGATTTGCGCTTTTGTGCGCAGCACATGAAATCTTCTCTGCAGGCCCCGCCGGATCCTCTGCAGGCATACCCTTTTGTGGCGCATTGGATGCGCCACAGGTAGCCTGCAGTGGTAGTCCCAGAGGTCCGTCTTTTTTATTAAATAACGGACCTCCTCATCGGACCATTTGGGCCCGCGCTGTCTCCCCGCCGCCATTGCCGCCATTACAAACAACAGCGTATTGGGCAACGCCAGCGCCATGACGTCACAGCGTGCGCACATTACGTGCGGCCGCACCGCGACGCAAAACGGTTTTGCGATTGTAAAGTGACCACAGCAGCCATGCGGCAGCCAAGCACAGATATGAGATGCTGTTGCAATCGCAATACCACTGTTCCAAGGTAGGCGATCACTATGGCGTGTTATGTCTTTATGGCTGGGGCTCGTGACAATCTTCACCTTGCAAGTCACAATGGCTTTTTGCATCTGTTTGCATATCTGTGTAGCTGCAGTGTGAGTAGTCAAATAACGATCACAATAACATCGCCATATCTTGATGGCTGGGGCTCGCTAATCCCCTTTGCAAGTCACAATGGCTTTTTGCACAGCGTGAGTAGTCACATTGCGATCACAATAACATCGCATATCTTGATGGCTGGGGCTCGCTAATCCCCTTTGCAAGTCACAATGGCTTTTTGCATAGCGTGAGTAGTCACATTGCGATCACAATAACGTCGCATATCTTGATGGCTGGGGCTCGCTAATCCCCTTTGCAAGTCACAATGGCTTTTTGCATAGCGTGAGTAGTCAAATTGCGATCACAATAACGTTGCATATCTTGATGGCTGGGGCTCGCTAATCCCCTTGCAAATCACAATGGCTTTTTGCATATCTGTATGCATAACTGTGTAGCTGTGTGAGTAGTCACATAGCGATCACAATGACGTCGCATATCTGTGAATAGCTGATTCCCTGGTGAATGTTGACCTTTACCTCCCCAGAATTTTTCAATATATGTATAACAATTTTTTAATCTTTCATATTATGACTAAAATATATATATTATATATTTAAACTTTATATATGCAGCTGTGGTGTATTATCTGTTATATTTAATTATAATGTTTGAACGCTACTGAGACCATATGCCCTTTAAATAATTGAAAATATTTGAAACTTTTTTCTTTATTTTTTTAACAATTAACTCCTATGACTGATGGTACTCCCATGAGCATGTGTGTGACAAGTAGATACAATGTAAAACAAAAAATAGACAACAAAAAAGCCTTTGAAAAGATTTTAAAAACTGCAGCTGCTGGTAACATGTGTCTTTGCCATCCCCATTACTCCCTCCCCACATCTCACCCATCATTAGCCCTTCTCCCATATTGGTAAAATAATTGAAAAAAACACGAATGCATTTTTAAAATAAAAATATTTTATTATCAAAACATTGTTAAAAAAAGGGTAAAGTAAAACATTCTCAAAATCAAACTAGACCTGATGCTGCCAACTCACTGCACCAGGCCCATTAAAGTATTGGCAGTACTTGTCTCTGCTGGCCTTCGCATTGTCCTTGCTCCTGCCTTGATTGACAGGTTGAAGGCCTGCAATAGCGGGATCATTGTCACGCCATTCTCCAAGCACCACGTCACCATTGTTGTCCGAGTCCATGAATCCTGGCGGACTGTAAGTACCTGCATCGCGTTTTCTTAGAAAATTGTGCAGCACACAACAGGCCAACACCACAGAGTCTATGGATTCCAGCTTCATGTTGATTGGAGTGTGGAAAACCCTGAAGCGATTGGCCATTATGCCGAAGGCATTCTCCACAACGCGCCGTGCCCTAGACAGTCTGTAGTTAAAAATCCGCCTTCCCCTGTCAAAGTCTTTTGTGGGTACGGTTTCACGAGATGCTCATGAAGGGGGAAGGCTTCATCGCCCACAAACACAAAGTTTAGGTTGGCGGTGGTGTCCATGTTGGTTGGCAAGTTAAGTTTATTATTCAACAACCGTTCACCAAAACTTGTGTGCTCCAAAACGCCACCATCAGAAACCCTTCCATTAATGCCAACATTAACGTCAATAAATTCATAATTGGCATTAACAAGGGCCATGAGGATCACGCTGAAGTAGCCCTTGTAATTATGAAAAAAGGATCCGCTTTTGGCTGGTTGCGTGATCCGCACATGTTTGCCATCCAAGGCACCACCACAGTTTGGAAACTGCCAAATCCGTTCAAAATCAGAGGCAATAATTTGCCATTCCGTCACTGATTTGGGAAAAGGCATGTAGCTCCGTAAACTGTGGACGATGGCGTTGCATGTCTCCGGAATTAGTTCTCCAAGCAGCGACCGAGAAATTGCAGCAGAATATTGCAAATCTTTCATTGAACGTCCGGTTGCCAGAAATCGCAGCGTTACTGCCAAACGTTACTCTGCTGAAACAGCTGCACGCATCCGTGTATCCTGCCGTTCAATGAGTGGCCTCACACATTCCAGTAGGAGCTTGAATGAATCCTCCGACATCCGTAGATAATTCCGGAAATCCTGCGGATTCTTCTCCTGCAACTCCCTCACTAGATGCATGTGTGAGAATTTGGACCTCTGCTCCAGCCATTCTCTGGTCCACATGCGACGCTTTCGCTTGGAGCGCCTCTCTTCCACCCGCGCCTCTTCCTGACGATCTGCCTCCATTGACATTGCAACTGCCACAATCATACGCTCCGCGGTGGACAGGTTCATTATGTGCAACCTGTACGGTAAAGAAGAGAAAAGTTAATTACTAATTAATTACTATTAATAAAGTGTTTAAACAAAATAAAATAAAGAATAGAATAAAAAATATATAAAAAAAATTAAACTTTTCTGTTAACATTTAATATACAGTTTACAAGTGTGTACAATGGTGGGGGTACAATGGTGGGGGTGTAAAATAAATAAAGCAGACGTAAAAAAAAAAATAATGTCAGGGGTGTTTATAAAGCAGACGAAAAAAAAAATAAGGTCAGGGATGTAAAATAAATAAAGCAGACGAAAAAAAAAAAATAAGGTCAGGGATGTAAAATAAATAAAGCAAAAAAAAAAAAAAAGGTTAAAAAACATTATCAAACAACATCACAAATAATATGTACCTCGAATCAAAATATCCCGAAGATCCAAATGAGGATGGATGGTGCTCTAGCGACTCAGACAGTATCGCAAAAACCCACCACTGCGCCACAAACAGGATCGCAAAACTCCGACACGCGATACTATCCTCGCAACAACGCAAAAAGAGACCCATAAAGTGCTCTGGAAACAATGGATGGGGCGGCAGTTATTATAGCTGAGGTGATGTTGTGGTCACCAATCAGAGCTGTAGGGCGTTAACAAAAGAAAACAAAGTCCCGCCTGCGCCGCTGACTAATGCGTCGTTAACGAGGTCGCACATCGTTCACAAAAGGTGCCAGACACAGCGATATAGCGTCACCAGCGGGACGCCAACGATCAAAATACGGTCCAGAACTCTAGTGAACGATCAGCGAGATCACAGCAGGGGCCACATCGCTGGTAGATGCCGCACACAACAACATCGCTAACGGGATCGCTAAATAGTGACTTTTTTAGCGATCCCGTTAGCGATGTTGTTTAGTGTGGCATACCCTTTAGAGTTGATGGGCATCATGGGTGAGGGAATAGTTACAAAAACATGCATAAAACCAATTAGTGGAAACACAATATTGCACGCCAGCAGTGGTCATCCCAGGCACATAATAAAGTCCATACCAGTTGGTGAACATATTAGGCATAGAAGAAACTGCTCAGATCTGGCTCATCTGAGCTACGAATTTGATCAGCTAAAAGAGAAATTGAAAAGACGAAAATATCCGGACTGGACAATTAAGAGAGCTAGAACTATAGCTAACAACAGAAATAGGGAAGAATTGTTGCAGTTGGCACCGAGAATTAATGATTCGGATATCCCTAAAAAATCTTTTGTTAGCTTGCACTACAGCAAACAGTTTAACAAAATTAAAGAGATTGTACATAAATGTATACCAATTCTTTATGAGGATGACATCCTAGAAAAAAATTTACAACCTGGGATAAATGTAATAGCGAGACGAGCACCTACAATAGGGGATTTAATTTCCCCAAGTTTTTTCTCTCCAAAAACAGTTCACCATAATTGGTTGAAAACTGTTGGCTTTTATAAATGTGGGGCCCATAAATGCAAAACTTTCAAGGTAGTGAAAAACCAAAAAAAAGTTTCTAATGCAGAGAAAACACAGACATACAATATTACACAATTTAATAATTGTAATACTGATAACGTTGTTTATCTTATTTATTGTAGTGATTGTATTCTGACATATGTGGGTTGCACCACAAAAAACTAAAAATACATATCACTGAACATCTCCGGGATATAGAGAACAACAACACCGAGATTAGAAATGTATCCATGGCCTCAAAACATTTTCTTAATAGCCATCAGGGAAATATAAGATCTATGCAGATTATAGGCATAGAGTAGGTTCGGAGCTCTGCTCGAGGGGGAGACTCCAAGAGACATCTCCCTACTCGAGAGGCTTTTTGGATTTTCAATTTGGGGACACGATATCCCAAGGGTCTTAATAAACGAAGTGAAATTATGCATCACTACTGAGTAGGATAATAATATTTTTTTGTTTCTCATAGTAAAAAATATATATTATATTATTCCTATCTTCATTATATTAGATTGTGTCCAGTAGTGGTCACACATATATTTAAAATGCTTAAGAATTCTGAGAACGTTTGAGGAGTTTTTTGAATGAAATTATGTATCAGTATTGAATAATACAATTTTCTGCTCCTTCTATTTGCAATTGGTATGATGTAATCTCTATTTCTACTGTAGTGAACTTTGTCCAGTATCATACTGGTCATATATGCATTCTATATATCAAATGCTTAAGAATTTTAGGTATACCTGGGAATCTTTTAAATGAGATTATGCACCACTATAGAATTGGATTATTTATGCTTTGTATAGTAATGGTTTTCATTTAGTGCCATATTGATTATATATACAGTACAGACCAAAAGTTTGGACACACCTTCTCATTTAAAAATATTTCTGTATTTTCATGACTATGAAAATTGTAGAATCACACTGAAGGCATCAAAACTATGAAGTAACACATGTGGAATTATATATTACACTTTACAAAAAAGTGTGAAACAACTGAAAATATGTCTTATATTCTAGATTCTTCAAAGTAGCCACCTTTTGCTTTGATTATTGCTTTGCACGCAGAAAAGGTGAACGGATGGACTCTACATGCCTGGTTCCCACCGTGAAGCATGGAGGAGGTGTGATGATGTGGGGGTGCTTTGCTGGTGACACTGTTGGGGATTTATTCAAAATTGAAGGCATAGTGAACCAGCATGGCTACCACAGCATCTTCCACCGGCATGCTATTCCATCCGTTTTGCATTTAGTTGGACCATCATTTATTTTTCAACAGGACAGTGACCCCAGACACACCTCCAGGCTGAATAAGGGCTATTTGACCAAGAAGGAGAGTGATGGGGTGCTACGCCATATGACCTGTCCTCCACAGTCACCAGACCTAAACCCAATCGAGATAGTTTGGGGTGAGCTGGACCGCTCACCGCTTCAATTTTGAATAAATCCTCAACAGTGTCACCAGCAAAGCACCCCCACACCATCACACCACCTCCTCCATGCTTCACAGTGGGAACCAGGCATGTAGAGTCCATCCGTTCACCTTTTCTGTGTGCAAAGCAGTAATCAAAGCAAAAGGTGGCTACTTTGAAGAACCTAGAATATAAGACATATTTTCAGTTGTTTCACACTTTTTTGTAAAGTGTAATGTATAATTCCACATGTGTTAATTCATAGTTTTGATGCCTTCAGTGTGATTCTACAATTTTCATAGTCATGAAAATACAGAAAAATCTTTGAATGAGAAGGTGTGTCCAAACTTTTGGTCTGTACTGTATATATATATATATATATATATATATATCAAATGCTCAAGCATTTTATGAGCGTCTGGGAGTCTTCTGAATATCATTGTATATGTATATGGAATGTGATGTAATGGTTTATATTATTTATATTTATTGCACATTTGTTTTTGATTACATGTATTATTGGAATCTAATAAGGATATCATCAAATGATGAAGACACCCTGCGGACCTCGGTGGCACCTGAACAAACGCACAGCGCTTTTTGAACTGCCGGCATCTCCTTACCATATTGAAAAGGAACTCTATAGCACTTCTTGTTTGCATATGTTCTTTGGACATTTGGAAATTTATAAAGATTCGATTCGTTGCAGCAAGATTATAATGTCATTTTAGTGCTATCGTATCTATTGATGAGTATATAGGAGAATTTTTTCTATTTGTTCAATGCTATATCTTTTCTTCTTTCTCGATAGTATGTTTTTTTATCTAATTATATCTATATAGAAAATTTCTTTGTTTTTTTTCTTTAAATGCTACTGGGAATCCTGACAGATGCATTGGTTAAAACTGAATACTACTTGTAGCTTTAATTCGGCTTATTACTACTATATTATTTCCGTATGGTCTCTGCAGGACCTGCGGTAAGAGACCACATGATGCGCTGCAAGCTCACCCATTGGCAAACAATAGCCTTAAATATCTAGGCTTCTAGCTATTAGACAGCTTTGACAAAGACCTTGAGTGGTCGAAACGCATTGCTGATCTAGCTATTAGTGCTTACCTTCCGTTTCATGTGTTGAGGAGGAAACCCTTTTTTTCATTCTGTACGAATTTTATCGTTGGATTTAATAAAGAAGATTTTTATTAGAAGCTGGAACGTTTCTTCTTTATCCTTAGGGTCTGTGCACACATTGCGGATTCCTAGCGTTTTTACAGTGGTTTTTCGCAGCGTAAACGCCGCAAAACCGCAGCAAAACCGCTTACACATCACAACTCATTATGGCCTATGGGATTCCGCAATGCTGTGCACATGCTGCGGGTTTTTCCGCGGCGGAATCACATCGTGGAAGAATCCGCAGCATGCTCATTCTTTTTTGCCGAACCGCGGCGATTCCGCCGCCATAGGAATGCATTGAACCGCTTACTTTCTGCATGTGGCTGTGCCCACCATGCGCAAAGTAAGCGGTTCATGTGCTGATGGTACCCAGGGTCTGGAGGAGAGGAGGCTCTCCTCAAGGCCCTGTGTACCATATCCATGTAAAAACAATAATTAAAATAAAAAATAGTGATATTCTCACCTTCCGGTGGCCCCGCAGTTTTTTCCGCCTCTCAGCGACGCTCCCGGCCAATCCCGTTCCCAGTAATGCATTGCGAGAATCAACCCAGATGACGTAGTGGTCTCGCGTGATTCTACGTCATCGGGGTGATTGTCGCAAAGGACGCCTGGGAACGGGATTGGCCAGGAGCGTCGCTGAGAGGCGGGAAAGCTGCGGGGGCCGCCGGAAGGTTAGAATATCATTATTTATTATTTTTTAAATTATTTTTAACATTAGATCTTTTTACTATTGATGCGGCGTAGGCGGCATCAATAGTAAAAAGTTGGTCACACTTGTCAAACACTTGTTTGACTCGTGTGACCAACCTGTCAGATCGCTTGTAAAACGCTAGCATTCTGCAAGCTAATTACGCTTGCAAAACGCTAGTTTTTAGCGGGAATACGCATACCTATAATATGCGTATTTCCCGCGGCAGGGAGGTGCAGAATTGCCGCGGAAATTTCCATGGCAATTCCGCAACATGTGCACACAGCCTTAAGCTGCATGTCTTGGTCTGGACTTTGGATTCAGTGCTTCGGTGGCGGTTGGTGAGCTGGCTGGGGTTTTGCCCTATATTTTTCCTTGTTTCTTCATGCACAATGCCAGATATGGTGGACCTCCCAATCAAAAACTCCAGATGGAGTGCAGCATAGGATATGACAGTAGTTAGGAACCTACAAGTAACCAAATGTAGAGAGAGAAATCATTACACATGCACAAAGGTAGAACAAACGCACTATACATAACTGTTAAATCATTTCATTTACAAACAATCCTAAGTTCTATTTACCACAAGTCAAAGGTTTCTGTCATTTTTACATACACATAATAGTTCTGGTAGTTCTAGGTTATATATGGGATAGATTCTGAGTATATTTCTGCAACAGCCATAAGGGTAAATGCAAACTTGTGGGAAAACACATCATCAACAGACAGTATGTAGGTGAGGAATACAACCGTAGCATTCTGGTATCCTGGTAGGTGATCCCAGGGCGCACAATCTCCAACAAAACATTAAATGTGGGAATGGTCATCCGACAAAACAGAAAAAACTTGTCTGGATAAGAGATGAGCGACTTTCCCGTTTTCTGGGTCGAGTCGAGTTTCACGGAACCCGACTTTTGCAAAAGTCGGGTCGAGTGAAATCGACCGACTATCGCGAAAAATCGGCGAGTTGATCGAAACACGAAACCCAATGCAAGTCAATGGGGAAGCAAAGTCGGTAGGGAGTGGAGGACTGAAAACACACCTACAGTGCCCATTTCAATGGCAACAACATCAATCATTATTACTTAAGCTTGGCAACCTTAATTGACTTTCTAATAATGTTTAGGCATGGAAAAATGGTGGTTATTTGGTTGTGGGGGGGGTAGGGATGGCTCCCGATTTTCGTGGGCCCAGGGCCAAAGAGTGTCAGTCGGCCTCTTTAATACATACCACAATTCATTATGCTCCGTTATGATGCTCTCTGGCAAAACTCCGACACATACCTTGCGTGGCTCACACCTTGAACCTGGTGGTGCAGTGCTTTTTAAATAATTATCAGGAGTTAACAGCCCTGCTCCATAAAGTGTGAAGACTGTGCTATCACATCCGTCGCTCACCCGTAGACTCCAGTCGCATGCAGTAGCTGCAGCAAGAGCTCAACCTCCCCAAGCACCGCCTGCCTAATCATAGATATTGCCACAAGGTGGAACTCCACCATGCACATGGTTCAGAGGCTGTGCGAACAGAGGCAGGCTGTAATGCATTTATGGGAAGATACACAGGCAGGTGGTTTGAGGGCAGACATGGAGTTGTCCGGTGTGCAGTGGTCAAAGCTGAAAGACCTCTGTAAAGTCCTTCAGTGTTTTGAGGAATGCACACGGCTGGTAAGCGCAGATGACGCCATCATAAGCATGAGCATCCTACTTATGCGTCTGCTCATGCAAACTTTCACGCACATTAAAGATCAGGCGTGTGCAGTGGAGGATGACGACAAGGAACAGGGAAGTCTTGATGACATTCAGCCATTGTCTGCTCTGGGAACTGTCCTTGACGAGGTGGAGGCAGAAGAGGAAGAGGAGGAAGAGGGGGGGATGATTATGTAGGGGAGGAGGATGCTTTTGAGGGGCCAAGACAAAATGTTGGCTTGTCAAGTTCAGGTCCAGGGTTTGTGATTGACTGGAGGGATTATGATTTGGCAGAAAGTGCTCCTACACCCGCCGCTGGCAGTGCGTCACTGACACCTGGAACATTGGCCCACATGTCTGATTATGCCTTGCGGATCCTAATAAGGGACCCCGACATTGTCAAAATGATGAAGGATGATGCAACTACTGGTTGGTTGGCCAGCATCCTCGATCCACGCTATAAAGGCAAATTACAGAACATCATGCCACAGGAGAACATCGACCTAATATTGGCCAACAAACAAGCAACTCTTGTAAATCATTTGTTAGAGGCATTCCCATCTAACAGCAGCATTGCAGGTTCTACCACGAGCCGTCCTGGGCCAAATGGAAGAGGTGTTCGTGGTCCACACAGCCGAAGTGGCGTTGGAGACAGGGGTTTCATGACCATGATGTGGACTGATTTCTCACGGACACCTCACACGCCTGGTAATCAGCAATCTATAGCAACAGACAGGAGACAGCAGTTGTCAACTATGGTTACAAATTACTTCTCATCCCCTATCGATGTTCTCCCTCACCCGTCATTCCCCTTTGACTACTGGGCCTGTAAACTGTACACCTGGCCTGAATTGGCACAGCAAAATGACTCGTTTTGTCCTCGTCTTACTCTGACTTCTCCAATTCCTCCATTTTCAGCTGTAGAACATCCAGCATACACCTCAACCTATGTAACTTTTGGCCACCTCTCTATCTGGGCTGCCCCCACCACAGGGCCGGGGTCACCTCCTGGCGCCCCCGGGCTAGTGCCGGTGCCCTGAGTAGGTGGGGGGTCCCATTCTGGGGGCGACGGCACTGGCACAGGGTCCCTCATAGTACAAAAAAGTGGCCCTGACGGTGGGATGGGCCCACTCGACGTCAGACACACGGGCGTACTATGAGGGGCCCTGTGCCATTGCTGGCACCCTTGACTGGCCCCCCTTGCTTGCTCATGGCCCCAGCACTCGCAGTAGTTACCTCTCCCTGCTCCAGAGCTGTGGAGTCTTGGCAGTGAAATCATTCACAGGGACAGCCACTACCAATTTTGTTAACTGATCCATGATGGCTAAGATTTAGCTATGGCTATTATGTTTCGGTAGCTGAGGAGAAATAGCAAAAATAGCAAAGTAGCAATACACCAGAAAGGCTGGAAACTATTGGGTTGCAGGACCCTAAACTAACCGCAACACTAGAAGTAGCCGTGGAGCGTACCTACGGTGATCCTAGACGCCTCGTCGCAGCCAGAGAGATAGCTACACCTAAAGGCAGAAAGATGAAAACTAACTGCCCCGTAGCAGAACCCCCAAAGAAATAGGAAGCCTCCAAACATGTAATGGAGGTTAGACAAGAAGAAAATACGAACACAGACAGAAAATAGAATGAGCAAATGCTGGGGCCCAATTCTGTCTAGATAGAAAAGCATAGGAAAGAATTCTGACTGCAACCCAAAAAAAAACCCTGACAAAAATACCAACACTTCTGATTAACGAAAAACCTGAGATCACACGATCTCTACCACCTAAATCAGATCTCTGGTGTAACACACAGCAATTCAGCAAATAAAAGTGCCACAGGAACAGAGCAAAAGTGCAAACACAAACTGAGCACAATTGCATCGCCAGGCCCCAAAATGGGACCAGGCTGATGTCTACTGCTAAGCAGCAACTAGCAAGGAAAATCCAACCAGAGGAAAAAAAACAGCAAATCACTTATCTGAATGAGAGCAGGAATGCAAGCTGAGCTCCAAGCAAGACCAGGAAAAACAATTGATTACCGGCAAGGCTGATGGGAACTCAGGTCACTTATATCAGACCATTCAGAGCCAGCTGAAGGCCATTCAGCAATTGGTTCATTACCCTCAGCAACCACCGGAGGGAGCCCCAGCTCAGAAGTCGCCTCCAGAGTATTCACAACATATGGCCTGTCCTGCTGGGCTCTACCTTCCGAAGCTCAATGGCATTGGCTACCATTTTGTATGGACGTCGACTCACAATTGGATGCTGTGGCGTTTTCTGGTAATCATCATTCACACTTTTCCTAGTCACAGGCATCTGATATTCGTGACACCATTTTTAAATGTCTCCTCTCCTGCCAATCCAATATAATCGCCTATGGCGTGTGGCTTCTGTCTTTTGCACTCCAAAGTGACCTGACCAGGCTGATCATGATAGGCAGTGAGGACCATGTCTAGATCTCTCCTTGGCATCATAATTTGATGTAGACAAATAACGTCGATGGGATAGACATAACTGCAATACAGCAACACATTATTCACAAAGAACTGTTTGCGCTGTCTCCACACATAAAGTAATTGAGTGTCATCATCGTCTGTCATAATTGTACCTGAAGGTTTACTTTTTGGGTGAGATTATGGACAGGCTTACTGAGACTGAAATATATCCGAAGATTGAAAATGAGCCCAACACTGTATACAGCTGTACGCTTATGATACAGTACAGTTTGTCAACTTTATGGATTCTGGTATAATCCATACAAAGGCTGTGAGCGTATGTCTGTTACTACGTAAATAGATACGGATATTTACAATGACCCCTAGACTGTATACTGCTGGATGCTTTTGAAACAGTCCCCTTTTTGGCACAAAGTGGTCCTCTCCCCACAAATTTTTTAGCATCATTGACACCGTGAAACTATGCCCACATGTGTGATTCTTTCTTGCGCATCTTTTCATATTCTTGTGTAATCCCGATTGAGTCTGTGAGCGTCTGTGTCTGCCTCTAGAAATATCTACAGAGTTTAGACATTTTTCAATAGACTATATATACCTTTTAGCTTGTGATTAGTGTTGAGCATTCCGATACCGCAAGTATCGGGTATCGGCCGATATTCGCTGTATCGGAATTCCGATACTTAGTTCCGATATTTTTCCTATATCGTATACCGGAATCGGAAGTTCCCATAATTCTTTGAGAGGCAGTGTGATTTTAGTCAGCCAATGAGGAATCCTACGAAGTGTGGGCACATCCTGTAATGCTGCGGTCATCTTAACTTATGGCATGGCTGTGATTGGCTGCTGAAATGATGTCAGAATGCACTATAAAAGGCGCTGCCGCCATTTTAGCGTCACTGTGCTGTGAACTCAGTTAGGGACAGAACGCTGCTGTGCTGACTCTGAGGGACAGTTAGAGATTGCGATTTTGTGTACTGTGCTTTAGGCAGGCTAGTTTACCAACCGCTGTGTAAAGCTTCCTTTTGCCTTGCAGTGTTGTTTTAACAGCTCTGTGCAAGGTGTGTGTGTGAGTGCAGGTGACGCTGCTGTTTGCTCTGCATCCACCGCTGTTTGTAGGCATCTGCAGTGTCACTCACTGACTCTTTTTTTTATTTTATTTTGTGGAATTGGTGCAGCTCCATTCAAGTGAAATTAACAGTGATCTATTAGTGTGACGTGCTTCCATCCGTATACAATACATTGGTTGCAAACACTATAGAAGTACAGAAAGGAGCCTTTCACAGCTAGTGATTAGTGAACAGTTGTGTGCAGTGTTCACTGTAGTCTGTGAGCTTTTCATTTTTTGAGTGCAGATTACGCTACAGTTAGTTCTTCAACCACTGCTGGTTGTAGTCTGCTGAGCATGTGTCACTGCCTCATCCTTCACATTTTTCTCTAATTGGTGCTGCTCCATTCTATTTTAAAAAAATATAATCTATTAGTGTGACACGCTTCCATTCGTATACAATACATTGGTTGCAAACACTATAGAAGTACACAAAGGGGCCTTTTACAGCTACTGAACAGTTGTCTGCAGTGTTCACTGTAGTCTGTGAGCTTTTCATTTTTTGAGTGCAGATTACGCTACAGTTAGTTCTTCAACCACTGCTGGTTGTAGTCTGCTGAGCGTGTGTCACTGCCTCATCCTTCACATTTTTCTCTAATTGGTGCTGCTCCATTCTATTTTAAAAAAATATAATCTATTAGTGTGACGCGCTTCCATCCGTATACAATACATTGGTTGCAAACACTATAGAAGTACACAAAGGGGCCTTTCACAGCTAGTGAACAGTTGTCTGCAGTGTTCACTGCAGTCTTTGAGGAATAACCACACTTAGGCCTTATAACTTTTCTGACTTTCTTTATCAATCTACCAAGATGAAGAAGGCAGGGAGTAAGGCACGTGGTCGTGGCAGTGGAGTTTCAGCAGGGAGAGGTCGTGGGGATTCTGTGGCTGCTGCCGCCCCCAGTGACACAGCATCCACCAGTTTTCCCCGTGAGCGTTCCTTTATGCGCACTTTTGTAGGAGCTCGGCGTAGCCCACTGCTGCGGGAAGAACAAATTGAAGCCGTTGTTGGTTGGATGGCAGCCAATGCATCGACTTCAATTGCTTCCACCTCCTCTCAGGACCACAGCACTGTTGAACAACCATCTGTCTCTTCACCGCCTGCCAAATTGCCCAGGCAGTCAGAGAGCTCTGTAAAGGAGCCAGCTGAGTCTCTGCTTCTGTTCTCAGAATCTGTTGGCTTGCAAACAGGGGCCCAGCCAAGCAGCATTCTGGAATGTGAAGAAGAGGGAGTATGCAGTGATGCGCAACAGCTGTGTCTCTCTGAATCTGAAGAGGCGGGTGAGCCAGTGCCGATGGTCAGCACACCGCAGAACGCATCTGATGATGATGAGACTCAGGTGCCAGTTTCTGTTGAGCATGGTGCTGGCCAGACCACCCAACAGCAGCAGGTGTTGGAAGAGGGTACTGGAGATGATGAGGTCCAAGACCCAACCTGGCGTGAGGAACAGGAAGGTGGTGGGAGCAGCTCTGAGGAAGAGATTGCCCCAACGGTCCAAACAGTAGGGAGAGGTAGGCTGCAGACTCGGTTGCCTGTAGCCTCCAGTTTGGCACCCGTTCGTAGCAGTTCTCTTCCAACAGCCAAAACGGGCGCTCCCAGGACTTGCACTGCGTGGCCCTTTTTTGACACACTTGCAGATGATATTTGCTATGTCAAATGCAAGCTGTGTAATCAAAAAGTAAAAAGAGGTAAAAGTGTCAGTAACCTTAATACCACAAATATGTGGAAACATGTGCGGTCAAAGCACGTGGTTGAGTTACAAAGACACACTGGAGATGTAGGCCAACCTACAGCAGCACCTACATCTTCAGCTCGTGTTGGAGCCTCTTCCTCCAGCTCACACACAGCTGGTTCGGCTTCCTCACAGGATCGCCATGGAAGAACCTCTGTCACTGTTGTCCAGAGACCCAGTGTTATTCCACCCACAGCTGCAAGTTCCCTGTCATCCTCACACTCCCAGGCCACAAAACAGCCATCGGTAGCACAGGCATGGGATAAAAGACGGCCATACTCGGCAAACCATCCACGAGCACAGGCTCTGAATGCTGGCATTGCAAAACTCCTGTCCCTTGAAATGCTGTCATTCAGGCTGGTGGAGACTGACAGTTTCCGTAACTTAATGGCATTGGCAGTCCCACAATACAATGTGCCCAGCCGATTTTATTTCAGCAGGCAAGCCGTCCCTGGTCTGCAAAAGCATGTTGAGGGAAAAATTAAACATGCGCTACTAAACGCCGTCAGTAGCAAGGTCCACCTGACCACCGATGCGTGGACCAGTACCCATGGCCAGGGACGATACCTTTCCCTCACTGCCCATTGGGTCAATGTTGTGGAGCCGGGTACAGATCTTGCAGTGGCGCTGTACGTGTTCTGCCAACTCCAAGGATTGCAGGAATCAAGTCTGTCCACATTGACTCCTCCTCCTACTCCAGTTCCTCAGAATCATCGCTGCAGGAGCCGTCACGGTCTACCTCCACATGGACCCGTGAACGCTTACCTGTTGCGACCGATATGAGCACAGCCGTGGCCAAACGTCAACAGGCCGTCCTCAAATTAATTTCCATGGGGAATCGAAGCAACACAGCGCAGGAGCTCTGGAATGCCATCAAGCAGGAGAGCGACGTGTGGTTTTTGCCAGCGAATCTCCAGCCAGGCTTGGTAGTGTGTGACAATGGCCGAAATCTGGTGGCAGCTCTGGGCCTTGGCAACCTCACTCACATACCATGTCTGGCACATGTGCTCAACTTGGTCGTGCAGAGTTTTTTGAGGGACTATCCGGATCTTGATGCACTGCTGCACAAGGTCCGCCTAGAGTGCGCTCACTTGCGACGTTCCAGCATGGCCAGATCGCGCATTGCAGCTCTGCAACGCAGATTTCGCCTTCCTGAACATCGCATCATATGTGACGTACCCACCAGGTGGAATTCCACGTTACATATGTTGGAGCGGTTGTGTGAGCAGCAGCCAGCAGTAATGGAGTATCAGCTGCATCAGGCGCAATCAACTCGCAATTTGCGCCGTTCACACTTCACCACTACTGAGTGGGCCTCTATGAAGGACATCTGCCACGTTTTGCGTGCGTTTGATGAGTCAACGCGGATGGCGAGTGCAGATGATGCACTAGTCAGCCTGACTGTCCCCCTTATCTGCCTGCTTCAAAAAACACTGCAAGCACTAAGGGATGAGGTTTTGGAAGAGGTGGAGGATGAGGAGTCACAAATTCCATCACCTTCTGGACAGTCAGCGCAACGTGGTTCCTCACAAAGGGCTGGGCAGGGCTCACTTTGTGAGGAGGATGAGGAGGAGTCAATGGAGGAGGAAGACATCGCTCCAGAGGGAGGTACACAATGCTCTAGTCAGTATGTAGAGCGAGGGTGGGGTGATGCAGAGCAGGCAGAGATGACGCCTCTTGCAGGGGACAGCGTTTCTTGGCCAGTTGGGAGTCTGCAGCACATGGTTGATTTCATGCTGCAGTGCCTGAGAAACGACCGCCGCATCGCCCACATTCTCACCACGTCTGATTATTGAGTGTACACCCTCCTAGACCCTCGCTACCGGGACAACTTGCAAAGCCTCATCACACCGTTGAACCGGGAGCGTAAAATGCGGGAGTACCAAGACACACTGGTGCAATCCATAATGTTCTCCATTCCAGCCGAGAGCACTGCTGCTGCTACTGCTTTACAAAGCAGCTCTGTGCGTCGAGGCAGTGGAGACAGCTCTGCAACAAGAGGGAGCACAAGCAGCGCCTCTGCACAGGGCAAGACCAGTATGTTCCAAATGTGGCGAAGTTTTGTGGCAGCGCCACAAATGTCTACACCATCCGAGACGGCTCCAGTCAGCAGGAGGCAACGTTTCCGTAAGATGGTGACAGACTACATGTCTTTCCCTCTCAGTGTACTCCCAGATGGCTCTTCCCCATTCAAGTTTTGGGTCTCTAAGCTGGATACATGGCCAGAGCTTAGCCAGTATGCATTGGAGGTGCTGGCTTGCCCTGCTGCCAGTGTATTATCGGAGCGCGTCTTTAGTGCCGCAGGTGGTGTACTAACAGACCGTCGCATGCGACTATCCTCCGATAATGTAGATCGGCTTACTTTTCTAAAAAATGAACAAGGCATGGATCTCGCCTGAATTTGTCTGTCTGTTTTCAGATTAAATAACTGGTTCGCAACGTTATCCATGTCTCCTGTTATGTTCATCTTTCTACCACCTGAACTCTACTCCCTGGGCTACAACACTGCCAGTTGCTGCTCAGAAGTGTCGTGTCCACAGACCAATACACAAGCTATAGTGTTAGTGGGGTTCAGTAACGCCAGCTGTTCCCCTGCTGTGTGTCCGGCAAGAAGTCTCCTGTTCCCTACACATGCACAGAAAAACCCATGTCGAACATGCTCCAAATAGGGAAGAGCCGTCACCCTGATTGTTATGCTTAAAACAGGAAATTGTGAAGTTTTCCAGGCCTAGAATGATAAATTTTTATAACAAATATGGACAAATAATAATTTGTCATCACAGCGCATATCTGCACATGTCTATTAGAAATGGTAACAAAAACTAAAACATAGTGTTCACTTTTTGAAATTAATGCATAAAAGTACATTTCATACTTATCAATTAATGCTTTTTAAGGAACTTTATCTGTACCTGTAAGATAATGCAGTCAATGGATGTACGAATCATAAACATCCTCATCATCATCATCACGAGTTATATTTATGACAGACATTATAAAATACACATACTGATGCCAACTGTAACTTCACACACCATATATGAAATGGCCAGCATCTAAACCTGGTAATAATGTGCAATAATAAATTATTACATCTAGAAAGTGCATCATGCATACTGACAATAGGTAGTTATACCTGCAAGTGCTGTTGAAACAACCACAACAGATATAAATTAATAATGGTATATAGGTATCACAGTGCATAGTTACTCATGGACAATGTCGATGTAATACTGTACCTCAATAAAGTCAGCGTCAACCATTATGCTTGTTAGTCTTGTAGATTGTTAAAGGGACGGCTTTTGTGTCAAGTGAGTATTAGACAGTAAATGATTACTGCTGTCGTATTTTTGGCGTCCCTAGGGCAGAATAACGCTGCGTAAGGTCACATTTTATAGAGAGTCATCTAATAGACACACGTACCCTACCCTACGCGTGACAGTAGGAAGGTAGTGTTGACGGATAAAGCCTTGCGCAACCAGACATGCTTTTACCCTCTTCAACACTGTACAAGCAAAAAATGCATGATTGCAGCCGCAGACTTTATTGACGTACAGTATAACATCGCCATTACCCATCAGAGGCTGTCCACTGTCTGATACAGACATAGAATATACCTTTGCTATCCGTAGCCTTTGTTTCACCTACACTTGCAGGCACACACTTAAATTGTGACAATGCATAATGTTTTTTTAAATGGTTATTTTTTATCGTACATTATTGCGTCATCACATTGATGAGTCCATGCTGGACATGTCATACATGCTGTACAAAGTAACGATTTTATTAACTTAAATAATTGAAATGTCTGTGACTGTCACATATAAATTGCAATGATGATGATGAGTGACTATTACAAAATCCATTGTCTTCACTATGTTATGGTTTAACATAGCGTTCCTTAAGCATTATTCATAAATACAAAAATGGACTTTTATTCTTAAATTTACAACACTATATTTTGTAAACTAATTTTTGGGTGGTGTGTTGTTCCATTTCTTGTTGCCATGTGCATATATGCGTTTATATTTGCAGGGTCTTTATTTTTATTCTTGAAATTAGGAAAGATGTGTATCTTCGTACCGTTTAGCCAGTAGATAGAAAAATATTTAGACTTGAGAGTCCTCAGTGGTTGATACCTTTTAATGGATAACTGAAAAGATGGTAACAAATTGCAAGCTTTCGAGGCTACTCACGTCTCTTCATCAGGCAAAGACTAAAACAAAAAATGAAGAATCACATATTTCTATACACAACAGGACACAGGAATAGTGCAATAGGTAAGACAAGTGACGTGCAGCAGAACTGTCATTATGCCAGAGGGATGAACATAAATATTGGAACAGTTCCTAGATAAGGATAGAAAGTTTTATTGCCCTCTGATTGGGTCTGGTTTTGTGTTTTCATGCCCCTGGAAGGTCAGAGACGCAGATTCCTTAATTGATATAGAATGACATGAATCCGTGTGATCTATTCATTACAGCACTAAGAGTGTCAAAGGTCATCATGAGATTATATTCCCAAACCTTTCTATCTTTCTCAGATTTGAAGTTACATTTTAATACCAGTAATTCCATATCCATCATGCTATGACCGGGCATACCAAAGTTTTTTGCCACAGGTAAATCCATTATTTTTTCTCTTATTGTGTGGCGATGATAATTCATCCTTGTTCTCAGTTTTTGGCCGGTCTCCCCCACATACAGACCCCCATTTGGACATTTAGTACATATAATTAGGTACACCACATTAGATGTGATGCAGCTGAAAGTAGCTGGGATCTTGTAGTTGTGATGGGAGTTGGGGATCTTTATCTTGTCCGTGGTCATTATAGATGCACAGGTTTTACATTTCTTATTGTTCAAGGAAAGGTTCCTGCAGCTGTTGGGGAGGACAGGGAGCTTCTGACAATGATGCTTCTTACATTTGGGGGCTGCCTAAAACACAGTAGTGGGGGGTCTGGAAATATGGATTGTAATATCGGGCATCTTTTTGTAGTAAAGGTTGTAGTTTCCGTGTAGCTCCCCTTAGCACCTCCAGATTTAGATTGTAGGTGACCACTAGAGGCACCCGGTTATTTTCTTCTTTACCTTTGTAATGTAGCAGGTGATTCCTTGATATTCTGTTGGCTCTTGAAATTTGGTTTTCAATTGTTCTTGGATGGTATCCCTGGTTCAAAAAAGTCTTTCTGAGGCGACCCCCCACTACTGTGTTTTAGGCAGCCCCCAAATTAAGAAGCATCATTGTCAGAAGCTCCCTGTCCTCCCCAACAGCTGCAGGAACCTTTCCTTGCAACCATAAGAAATGTAAAACCTGTGCATCTATAATGACCACGGACAAGATAAAGATCCCCTACTCCCATCAGGACTACAAGATCAAAGGTACTTTCAGCTGCATCACATCTAATGTGGTGTACCTAATTATATGTACAAAATGTCCAACTGGGGGTCTGTATGTGGGGGAGACCGGCCAAAAACTGAGAACAAGGATGAATTATCATCGCCACACAATAAGAGAAAAAATAATGGATTTACCTGTGGCAAAAAACTTTGGTATGCCCGGTCATAGCATGATGGATATGGAATTACTGGTATTAAAATATAACTTCAAATCTGAGAAAGATAGAAAGGTTTGGGAATATAATCTTATGATGACCTTTGACACTCTTAGTGCTGTAATGAATAGATCACACGGATTCATGTCATTCTATATCAATTAAGGAATCTGCGTCTCTGACCTTCTAGGGGCATCAAAACAGAACACCAGACCCCAATCAGAGGGCAATAAAACTTTCTCTCCTTATCTATGAACTGTTCCAATATTTATGATCATCCCTCTGCCATAATGACAGTTCTGCTTCACGTCACTTGTCTTACCTATTGCACTATTCCTGTGTCCTGTTGTGTGTAGAAATATGTGATTCTTCATTTTTTGTTTTACTCTTAGCCTGATGAAGAGACCTGAGTAGTCTCGAAAGCTTGGAATTTGTTACCATCTTTTCAGTTAGCCATTAAACGGTATCAACCACTGAGGACTCTCAAGTATAAATATTTTTCTATTCTTGGAATTGAAATTCATCATTTTATTGTCCTAGTAAAACTTCATTTATTCTTGTTTGAAGTACATACATTTGCAATGGCCACGTAACAAGGCAATAACTCAATATTTTATTTCAAAACCCTCCTTGACCCTGGCTTCAACACCGCCAGTTGCTGCTCAGAAGTGTTAGATGCACAGATGAAAACAATCGCTGATGTGTTTGTGGGGTTCAGTAACGCCTGCTGTTCCCCTGCTGTGTGTCTGGCAAAAATTACTGCTGCTAACTACAAATTCAACTTCAAACATCTCATACTAGGCCTCTGCCTACACCCTCCTTGACCCTGGGCTTCAACACCGCCAGTTGCTGCTCAGAAGTGTTAGATGCACAGATGAAAACAATCGCTGATGTGTTTGTGGGGTTCAGTAACGCCTGCTGTTCCCCTGCTGTGTGTCTGGCAAAAATTACTGCTGCTAACTACAAATTCAACTTCAAACATCTCATACTAGGCCTCTGCCTACACCCTCCTTGACCCTGGGCTTCAACACCGCCAGTTGCTGCTCAGAAGTGTTAGATGCACAGATGAAAACAATCGCTGATGTGTTTGTGGGGTTCAGTAACGCCTGCTGTTCCCCTGCTGTGTGTCCGGCAAAAATTACTGCTAGCTACCTACACATGGTGAAAAAAACATGACATGTCAAAGTGTCTAGTGCTACACATAGATATGAGGCTACACCCTGATTTCTAAGCTGTAAACAATTGAAACGTCAGCTTTAAAACCATAAAATGATTACTCTTTGTCACAAATCTGTAACAAAATAATTGTGACATATTATTTCAGATATGCACATGTCGAAAACAAATGCTAACACAAAAGCCTACTTATGCTATAGGATACTGATGGTCAACCTTGTCACTCCATAGCTTAGACAAATCCAACTCACATCATGACTCAAATGCTGCAATGTTGGAAGTGCATAATGTGGGTTGAACTTTGACAACAGCTGCAGTGCGAAGGTTAGACTTCAGTGTTCTTGGCTTTTAAATAAAAGCATACAAGTAAATATAATAATCCAATGTTGATTAAGGGACGTGATGTACACCTGTAATATTGTGCAAACAATGCATGTAGGAATAGTCCTCTTCAACATTACTTATATTTGTGTCATTTTAAAAATACATATTTAATTAGAAATTTAACAGCCCATATCATAAAGGTCCTTCATGTAAACATGATAATCGGTAACAAAAATCATGCATTACCTTGTTAAAGTCAATAGTGCATAGTCACAATAGCAAAATATATACCTGTAAGTGGTGCTGAAAGAACGACAACTGATAGAATAGGTGAATGATATCTATTTATCAGACTGAATAGCGACACCTGTACAATGTCGATATAATACTGTACCTTAACAAAACAGCTGTGTCACACCTCACACGCGTTTTTCTTGTAGCTTGTTATGTAATAGGGCACATGCGTGTATGTTTCATCATAGGTGCATGTTTACTGAGTAAAGCAGTCATGACAACGCCTTTGTGTTGTCGGTACGCTTGCGATGATGAACGATGCGCACCGTGAATGTTAGTCTGCGTCATAAGACGCACAGACGCTCCAATACCCAACGCGTCACAGCAGGAAGCCAGTCTGTGCGTCCAAACAAAGGCGCAAGCATACATGCACGTACCCTGTTTATAAAGCTATATAAAAAAAGTATGTAGTAGTAACGCACACTTTATTGAGGTACAGTATTACATCGCCATTCACCATCTGTGGCTATGCAGTCTCATCTATATATACCTTATCTATCCGTTGTCATGCTTACAAGTCCACAGTCAGGCATAAATAGCTGTTTTCACTATGCACTATGCACTTTTTAAAGGTTTTGTTTGTTAATATAAATGATTGGCACATATTATCAGTATTACATGATGGAAATTTTAGATATTTTTAAAAACTTTTTAGTGATATTATTCAGCAAATGTAAAGTTTTATGAATGTCACAGATAACTTGTAATGCTGATTATGTTTTTAAGTCAGCCATTCATTGTCTATACAATAAAAATGGTGTACATACTGTTACTTATCCATCATTAATGGATTCTGATATGTACTTGTATGCTTTTATTTTAAACCGTATAGCAGATTATTTAACCTATTTTTATTGTGGTTTGCATTGCTTTTCAACATGTTAATGTATGGTTTATGTTTGTAAATTATTAATTTACATATATTTTTTAAAGTAAAATCATCATCTTATGGTACTAAAGGTTATATTTCTCTTGTTTGGAGTATAGACATTTTTAATTGACACGTAACAAGGAAAATACTTGATCTAGTATTTAAACATCCTCCTTGACCCTGGGCTCCAACACCGCCAGTTGTTGCTCGGAAGTGCTGTTAGCACAGTCAACACTTGCTCCTGTGTTACTGGGGTTCAGTAATGTCAGCTGTTCCCCTGCTGTGTGAACGGCAAAAAGTCCTGCTGCCTCCACCCTGTTGTCTTCTCATCCCTGGGCTCAACACCGCCAGTTGTTGCCTGGAAGTGCTGTTAGCACAGTCAACACTTGCTCCTGTGTTACTGGGGTTCAGTAATGTCAGCTGTTCCCCTGCTGTGTGTACGGCAAACAGTACTGCTGCCTCCACCCTGTTGTCTTCTCATCCCTGGGCTCCAACACCGCCAGTTGTTGCCTGGAAGTGCTGTTAGCACAGTCAACACTTGCTCCTGTGTTACTGGGGTTCAGTAATGTCAGCTGTTCACCTGCTGTGTGAACGGCAAAAGTCCTGCTGCCTCCACCCTGTTGTCTTCTCATCCCTGGGCTCCAACACCGCCAGTTGTTGCCTGGAAGTGCTGTTAGCACAGTCAACACTTGCTCCTGTGTTACTGGGGTTCAGTAATGTCAGCTGTTCCCCTGCTGTGTGAACGGCAAAAGTCCTGCTGCCTTCACCCTGTTGTCTTCTCATCCCTGGGCTCCAACACCGCCAGTTGTTGCTCGGAAGTGATGTTAGCACAGTCAACACTTGCTCCTGTGTTACTGGGGTTCAGTAATGTCAGCTGTTCCCCTGCTGTGTGTACGGCAAACAGTCCTGCTGCCTCCACCCTGTTGTCTTCTCATCCCTGGGCTCAACACTGCCAGTTGTTGCTCGGAAGTGCTGTTAGCACAGTCAACACTTGCTCCTGTGTTACTGGGTTCAGTAATGTCAGCTGTTCCCCTGCTGTGTGTACGGCAAACAGTCCTGCTGCCTCCACCCTGTTGTCTTCTCATCCCTGGGCTACAACACCACCAGTTGTTGCTCGGAAGTGCTGTTAGCACAGTCAACACTTGCTCCTGTGTTACTGGGGTTCAGTAATGTCAGCTGTTCCCCTGTTGTGTGAACGGCAAAAAGTCCTGCTGCCTCCACCCTGTTGTCTTCTCATCCCTGGGCTACAAACCGCCAGTTGTTGCTCGGAAGTGCTGTTAGCACAGTCAACACTTGCTCCTGTGTTACTGGGGTTCAGTAATGTCAGCTGTTCCCCTGCTGTGTGAACGGCAAAAAGTCCTGCTGCCTCCACCCTGTTGTCTTCTCATCCCTGGGCTCCAACACCGCCAGTTGTTGCCTGGAAGTGCTGTTAGCACAGTCAACACTTGCTCCTGTGTTACTGGGGTTCAGTAATGTCAGCTGTTCCCCTGCTGTGTGAACGGCAAAAAGTCCTGCTGCCTCCACCCTGTTGTCTTCTCATCCCTGGGCTCCAACACCGCCAGTTGTTGCATGGAAGTGCTGTTAGCACAGTCAACACTTGCTCCTGTGTTACTCGGGTTCAGTAATGTCAGCTGTTCCCCTGCTGTGTGTACGGCAAACAGTCCTGCTGCCTCCACCCTGTTGTCTTCTCATCCCTGGGCTCCAACACCGCCAATTTTGCTCGAAAGTGCTGTTAGCACAGTCAACACTTGCTCCTGTGTTACTGGGGTTCAGTAATGTCAGCTGTTCCCCTGCTGTGTGAACGGCAAAAGTCCTGCTGCCTCCACCCTGTTGTCTTCTCATCCCTGGGCTCCAACACCGCCAGTTGTTGCCTGGAAGTGCTGTTAGCACAGTCAACACTTGCTCCTGTGTTACTGGGGTTCAGTAATGTCAGCTGTTCCCCTGCTGTGTGTACGGCAAACAGTCCTGCTGCCTCCACCCTGTTGTCTTCTCATCCCTGGGCTACAACACCGCCAGTTGTTGCCTGGAAGTGCTGTTAGCACAGTCAACACTTGCTCCTGTGTTACTGGGGTTCAGTAATGTCAGCTGTTCCCCTGCTGTGTGTACGGCAAACAGTCCTGCTGCATCCACCCTGTTGTCTTCTCATCCCTGGGCTCCAACACCGCCAGTTGTTGCCTGGAAGTGCTGTTAGCACAGTCAACACTTGCTCCTATGTTACTGGGGTTCAGTAATGTCAGCTGTTCCCCTGCTGTGTGAACGGCAAACAGTCCTGCTGCCTCCACCCTATTGTCTTCTCATCCCTGGGCTCCAACACCGCCAGTTGTTGCTCGGAAGTGCTGTTAGCACAGTCAACACTTGCTCCTGTGTTACTGGGGTTCAGTAATGTCAGCTGTTCCCCTGATGTGTGTACGGCAAACAGTCCTGCTGCCTCCACCCTGTTGTCTTCTCATCCCTGGGCTCCAACACCGCCAGTTGTTGCCTGGAAGTGCTGTTAGCACAGTCAACATTTGCTCCTGTGTTACTGGGGTTCAGTAATGTCAGCTGTTCCCCTGCTGTGTGAACGGCAAAAAGTCCTGCTGCCTCCACCCTGTTGTCTTCTCATCCCTGGGCTCCAACACCGCCAGTTGTTGCCTGGAAGTGCTGTTAGCACAGTCAACACTTGCTCCTGTGTTACTGGGGTTCAGTAATGTCAGCTGTTCCCCTGCTGTGTGAACGGCAAAAAGTCCTGCTGCCTCCACCCTGTTGTCTTCTCATCCCTGGGCTCCAACACCGCCAGTTGTTGCCTGGAAGTGCTGTTAGCACAGTCAACACTTGCTCCTGTGTTACTGGGGTTCGGTAATGTCAGCTGTTCCCCTGCTGTGTGTACGACAAACAGTCCTGCTGCCTCCACCCTGTTGTCTTCTCATCCCTGGGCTACAACACCGCCAGTTGTTGCTCGGAAGTGCTGTTAGCACAGTCAACACTTGCTCCTGTGTTACTGGGGTTCAGTAATGTCAGCTGTTCCCCTGCTGTGTGAACGGCAAAAAGTCCTGCTGCCTCCACCCTGTTGTCTTCTCATTCCTGGGCTCCAACACCGCCAGTTGTTGCCTGGAAGTGCTGTTAGCACTGTCAACACTTGCTCCTGTGGTACTGGGGTTCAGTAATGTCAGCTGTTCCCCTGCTGTGTGTACAGCAACACAGTCCTGCTGCCTCCACCCTGTTGTCTTCTCATCCCTGGGCTCCAACACTGCCAGTTGTTGCCTGGAAGTGCTGTTAGCACAGTCAACACTTGCTCCTGTGTTACTGGGGTTCAGTAATGTCAGCTGTTCCCCTGCTGTGTGAACGGCAAAAAGTCCTGCTGCCTCCACCCTGTTGTCTTCTCATCCCTGGGCTCCAACACCGCCAGTTGTTGCCTGGAAGTGCTGTTAGCACAGTCAACACTTGCTCCTGTGTTACTGGGGTTCAGTAATGTCAGCTGTTCCCCTGCTGTGTGAACGGCAAAAAGTCCTGCTGCCTCCAACCGGTTCTCTTCTCATACCGGGCTACAACACCGCCAGTTGTTGCTCGGAAGTGTCATTGGCACGGGTACTCACTCCTGCCCAGACTGGTTACAGCACGCCATCTGTTTCCTGTCAGTGTAAACGTCACTTAGCCTCCAATAAGTTGTCCTGTCATGTTGCGGTCGGGTTAGCCGACTCTATGGTGCCTGGAGTTTAGGTGCTTCCTATGTGTGCTGCGGGATATGCAAATAAAGGCTGTTTCCGTTGTGACAATAGGACAATCACTCACTGTAGTACTGTGTGATTCGGTAACTGCGGCCGCCTCGCGGCCTGTCAACTTAAATTTACATGGGTACCTTCTGCTACCCGTCCGGGTTCCAGTGCCGTCAGCTGGTTCTCCGCAGTGCCTTTGGCCTAGGTGCCTCCATCTCGGTATCCAAGTTCCAGCAACGTCTGCTGGTCCTTGGTAGTGCTTTGGAGCACAGGTACCTCCTGCTTAGTAACCGTGTCCCAGTAACGTCAGCTGGTCCTCGGTTGTGCCATTGGCTCTTTTCCTTCTGCTGCCCCTCCGGGTTCCAGCACAGTCAGCTGGTTCTCGTTACTTGCATTGGCTCTTGTACCTTCTGCTACCCATCCGGGTTCCAGTACCGTCAACTAGTTCTCCGCAGTGCCTTTCGCCTAGGTGCCTCCATCTCGGTATCCAAGTTCCAGCAACGTCTGCTGGTCCTTGGTAGTGCTTTGGAGCACAGGTACCTCCTGCTTAGTAACCGTGTCCCAGTAACGTCAGCTGGTCCTCGGTTGTGCCATTGGCTCTTTTCCTTCTGCTGCCCCTCCGGGTTCCAGCACAGTCAGCTGGTCCTCGTTACTTGCATTGGCTCTTGTACCTTCTGCTACCCGTCCGGGTTCCAGTACCGTCAACTGGTTCTCCGCAGTGCCTTTGGCCTAGGTGCCTCCATCTCGGTATCCAAGTTCCAGCAACGTCTGCTGGTCCTTGGTAGTGCTTTGGAGCACAGGTACCTCCTGCTTAGTAACCGTGTCCCAGTAACGTCAGCTGGTCCTCGTTGTGCCATTGGCTCTTTTCCTTCTGCTGCCCCTCCGGTTCCAGCACAGTCAGCTGGTCCTCGTTACTTGCATTGGCTCTTGTACCTTCTGCTACATTACAATTGAAGATTTTTTAAATGTTTTTTTGGTAATCACTCTGGATCTCCAACAATGAAGACGACGACCTGATGACCACCCCGAAGAAGATGACGACCACAAGGACGACGAGCATCAAGCCAACCATCTAAACACCATCACAAAGAAGAAATAAAAGATTACCCAACAGGACTGAGAAGGTTAAGACCAAACTACAAGATACAGAACAAGAAGACTTAAGAACAATAAGCAGAAGATCAAAAAGCAGAAGAACATGAAGTATAAGACCAAAATGAAGAGCAAAATATATGCTCTAAATTATAAGCAGAAGAAGACTAAGCAGTTATGGGTGATCCATTCCTCCTCGTGGTGCCCCTGAAAATGCCTGCTGCTGCAGGCTAACTGAACACGGACAAATACTGTTGCAATTAAATCTTTTGTGACAGCAAGAACGGAAGGATGAAAAATTCATACTTTGACAGATTACAAGTACAGGAATCTCTGTCACAAATAAGAATATGATGAAGAAGATGAAGTACAATATGAATAAGAATAATAGTTTAATAAGAAGAATATGAGTAATGTTAACAAAAAGATGAATAGCAAGAAGTTTAAGAAGAAGATAAAGAAGGTGAAGATGAAGAATAATTTGATGAAAAAGATGATGCTGCTGAAGATTATGAAGGAGAAAGTGTGTCAAAAGTTAAAAAGGTGAAGAGCATGGAAGTTGTGAAATATACATATTTGCCAAAATAGAAAAAACGTTAACAACATTGTCAATTTCTTCGTCAATCCGAACATCTTTAAAAAAAAAAATATTTATGCTATTCCATTTGATTGGGTTAAACATCTATGCCTTTAATGTCTCCTCAACCTTCCCCAATACATTCTACATTACTCTTTGTTGTTTTCCTTCATGTACAATTAACCAACAAGGCAAGAATGGGGTTTTTTTAATTCCGATATTTTGTTCCCATAGAGTTACATTAGATTTCCGGTATCGGTATCGGGTATCGCCGATATTTTTGGGGTATCGGCGATACCCTTCCGATTCCGATACTTTTGGATATCGGAAAGTATCGCTCAACTCTATTTGTGATACAGTAGCCCTTTTTTGGGCCTCCTTTTTATAAGACTTCTCGACTTAAACCATTTGCAGCTGCTTAACGTACATTAGAAACCTCAACACATGGCATTATTGCAACCTCCCTATCTGGGCTGATCCACCCCCCCTATTCCATCAACAAAATTGTGAGATTCTTGTGAAATCCATACTCAGCCTTTCAGCCACATTGTGTGCCTCATGAATTAAAGAAGAGATTTATAAAATTTTTAAGTATACTATATACCTTGTGTGTGGCAAAACAGTCTGAGATTTAGATTTTTATATGGTTTGTGAACAGTACAAACATTAACTAACCGAAAAAGATGAAAAACATCTTTATAGGGGTTTAACCCCTTAGTGACAGCCATTTTACAGCTTAATGACCGGGCCAATTTTTACAATTCTGACCACTGTCACTTTATGAGGTTATAACTCTGGAACGCTTGAACGGATCTTGGCGATCTTGAGATCGTTTTTTCGTGACATATTGTACTTTACGTCAGTGGTAAAATTTCTTTGATATGACTTGCGTTTATTGATGGAAAAAATGGAAATATGGCGAAAATTTTGAAAATTTAGCTATTTTCAAACTTTAAATTTTTATGCCCTTAAATCAGAGAGATATGTCACACAAATTTCTTAATAAATAACATTTCCCACATGTCTACTTTACATCAGCACAATTTTGGGAACAAAATTGTTTTCTGTTACGAAGTTATAAGGGTTAAAAGTTGACCAGCGATTTCTCATTTTCACAACACCATTTTTTTTTTAGGGACCACATCACATTTGAAGTCACTTTGAGGTGTCTATATGATAGAAAATACCCAAAAGTGACACCATTCTAAAAACTGCACCCCTCAAGGTGCTCAAAACCACATTCAAGAAGTTTATTAACCCTTTACGTGCTTCACAGGAACTGAAGCAATGTGGAAGGAAAAAAATTAACATTTAACTTTTTTTGCAAAAACTTTACTTCGGAACAAATTTTTTTTTTTTTTTTTTTTTTATTTTGTTAAAAGAAAAAATTAACCACAAAATTTGTTGTGCAATTTCTCCTGAATACGCCGATACCCCATATATGGGGGTAAACCACTTTTTGGGTGCACGACAGAGGTTGCAAGGGAAGGAGCGCCGTTTGACTTTTTCAGCGCAGAATTGTCTGGATGCCATGTCGCGTTTGTAGAGTCCCTGATGTGTCTAAACAGTGGAAACCCCTCACAAGTGACCCCATTTTGGAAACTAGACCCCCTAAGGAACTTATATAGATGTGTGATGAGCACTTTGAACCTCCAAGCGCTTCACAGAAGTTTATAACATAGAACCGTGAAAATAAAAAATCATATTTTTTCCACTAAAACGATCTTTTCACTCCAATTTTTATTTTCCCAAGGGTAACAAGACCCCAAAAGTTTTTGTGCAATTTCTCCTGAATACCCCGATACCCATATGTGGGGGAAAACCACTTTTTTGGCGCACGACAGAGGTCGCAAGTGAAGGAGCGCCGTTTGACTTTTTCAGCGCAGAAATGTCTGGATGCCATGTCGCGTTTGTAGAGGCCCTGATGTGACTAAACAGTGGAAACCCCCCACAAGTGACCCCATTTTGGAAACTAGACCCCCTAAGGAACTTATCTAGATGTGTGGTGAGCACTTTGAACCTCCAAGTGCTTCACAGAATTTTATAACATAGAACCGTGAAAATAAAAAATCATATTTTTTCCACAAAAACGATCTTCTCACCCCAATTTTTATATTCCCAAGGGTAACAAGACCCCAAAAGTTTTTGTGCAATTTGTCTTGAGCATACTGATACCCCATATGTGGGGATAAACCACTCTTTGGGTGCATGGCAGAGCTTGGAAGGGAAGGAGCGCCGTTTGACTTTTTCAACGCAGAATTAGCTGGATGCCATGTCGCGTTTGTAGAGGCCCTGATGTGTCTAAACAGTGGAAACATTCCACAAGTGACCCCATTTTGGAAACTAGACCCTTAAGGAACTTATCTATATGTGTGGTGAGCACTTTGCACCCCAAGTGCGTCACAGAAGTTTACAACGCCCGGCTGTGAAAATAAAAAATCATATTTTTTCCACAAACCTGATCATTTAGTCCCCAATTTTTTATTTTCCCAAGGGTAACAGGAGAAATTAGTCCACAAAAGTTGTTGTCCAATTTGTCCTGAGTACGCTGATACCCATATGTGGGGGGACCACTGTTTGGGCGCACGGCAGGGCTTGGAAGGGAAGGAGCGCCGTTTGACTTTTTCAAACCAAAATTGGCTGGAATTGAAATTGGACGCCATGTCGCGTTTGGAGAGCCCCTGATATGCCTAAACAGTAGAAACCCCCCCACAAATAACACCATTTTGGAAACTAGACCCCTTAAAGAACTTATTTAGATGTGTGGTGAGCACTTTGAACCCCAAGTGCTTCACAGAAGTTTATAACGTGGAGCCGTGAAAATAAAAAATATTTTCTTTCCTCAAAAATGATTCTTTAGCCTGCTATTTTTTTATTTTCCCAAGGGTAACAGGAGAAATTGGACCCCAAAAGTTGTTGTGCAATTTTTCCTGAGTACTCTGATACCCCATATGTGGGGTGAAACCACTGTTTGGGCGCATGGAGAGCTTGGAAGGGAAGGAGCGCCATTTTGTAATGCAGACTTTGATGGAATGTTCTGCGGGCGTCATGTTGTGTTTGCAGAGCCCTTGATGTGCCTAAACAGTAGAAACCCCCTGCAAGTGACACCATATTGGAAACTAGACCCCCCAAGGAGCTTATCTAGATGTATGGTGAGCACTTTGATCCCTCAAGTGCTTCACAGAAATGTATAAATGCAGAGCCGTGAAAATAAAAAATCAGCTATTTTTTATTTTCCCAAGGGTAACAGGAGAAATTAGAACCCCAAAATTGGTGTGTAATTTGTCCTGAGTGTGCTGATACCCCATATGTTGGGGTAAACCACTGTTAGGGCGCACGGCAGGGCTCGGAAGGGAGGGAGCGCCATTTGACTTTTTGAACGCCACGTCGTGTTTGGAGACCCCTGATGTGCCTAAATAGTGGAACCCCCCCAATTCTAGCTTCAACCCTAACCCCAACACACCCCTAACCCTAATCCCAACCCTAACCCTAACCTCAACCCTAATTGTAACCCTAACCCTAATTGTAACCCTAACCCTAACTGTAACCCTAACCCTAATTGTAACCCTAACCCTAATTCCAACCCTAACCATAATTATAACCCTAACACTAAGGCTAGGATCATATTGCGTTTTACCAGCCCGTTCAACACATAGTGTTGATGGGCTGGTAACGTTATAGCATAACGTGATCGCGTTATGCTATACCTGCTAGGGCAGAGGAATCAGCAGATGATTCATCTGCGCTAGCGGTGACGGAGCATAGGCGCTGCAGCACGCATCCGAGGCTCCGTCACTGAATGACGGCACGTCGCAAATGCCTGCCGCTTTACGGCATGCGTCGTGATGCGCCCTCAAATGAGGGTGAATGGCAGCGTTAACAGACTGCGTTACACCGCGTTATACCGTGGTGTAACGCAGTCCGTCTAACGGACTGCCATAACGCAGTATGAACCCAGCCTAACACTAACCTTAATGCTAACCCTAATTATAACCCTAACCCTAATTGTAACCCTAACCCTAACCCTAATTATAACCCTCACCCTAACCCTAATGGAAAAATAAAAATAAATAAAATTTCTTTATTTTATTATATGTCCCTAACAAAGGGGCTGATAAAGGGGGGGTTTATGTACTGTTTTTTATTTTGATCACTGTGATAGTTTATCACACTGATCAAAATGTACTTTTAGAGAATGAATGGAGTAATTCATTTTTTGAATCTGCCGCCAGGCACTGCGCGCATGCGCCCGCCATTTTTTTTTACAGGATGAAGAGGACTGAGGATCGGAGGACAGGGGCGCTGCAGGAGCGCAGAGGGGCCATGGGGAAACATCTTCAGGTACCGGGGGGATCGGGGGTACTGGGGACTATTTCTCTCCCCTCTGATGTGCGATCACATCAGAGGGGAGAGAAATTGCAGGCAGGATCGCGTCTATTTTTTTCTTTTGCGATCGCCGTTATAGGGTTAATAACGGCGATCGCAAAAGCGGGGGGCTGGGGGGACCCTAATTATGTTCTCTGGGGTCTCGGCTACCCCTTGTAGTCGAGACCCCAAATTAAATCCGGTTTGGCGGGGGCACTGCGCACTGCGCATGCGCCCCCCATTTTCTTTACCGGAAAAAAAAAGCTTGCGACTGCAGGAGACGTGGGAGGCCTGGGGGAACACCTGGAGGCACAGGGGGCTGATCGGGGGTCCCGGGGACCCCATTTCTCTCCCCTCTGATGTGCGATCACATCAGAGGAGAAAGAAATTAAAGGGAAAATAGCTTTTTCTTGCGATCGCCATAAAAACCGACCCGAATCATGTTCTCTGGGGTCTCTTTACAAAAGGTTTCATAGGTCTGTGGTAAGAATTTAATTTTTAATCTTGAAACTCTACCCATAAATGTTCTTTAAAATATGAACAAAGTTTTCTAGATACCTAGTCTAAAACAGAATTGTGTTACAAACCTACTGCTACGTTGCATTTAAAAAGTATGAGTGTTACTGCCCGATGGACCATAGTAGGTCGAAGGATCAAACATAGCAGCTGGACAATTGCCAAAAATAACACAAGCCTGAAAAGTGGGTGCCATTGGGCATGATGGCCAAACACGGCCTGCTGCTGCTGTTATGGGGTTTGGCTGGTTCCTTGTAGTCATACTGTTAGAGGCCTGCGGAACGCACCTAATAGGTATTAAGGAGAGGTGCGTTCGCAGCCTGGGGTCCACTGTGCAGGTGGAGCCTGCTGCTAGTAAGATGGCGTAAATAGGCAGTATGAGCGAACTCTGTTATCCCGCAGAGTCGCAGATGTAAACGCCGTAGCACTATATGGCGATATAAGCGGACTCTGTTAATTCACAGAGCCGCTGTAACAAAGACTGTGTCCTGTTAGATTCACAGGGAACACAGATGACCGCTAAGCGGATTGCAGTGTGTGGTCATGCAATCAGAACCCAAGCAATAATCTCCTCACCGGAGTAGCCGGTATTCTAATGGCGTTTTCAGCCAAGCCCTGAACACGTGCATACAATCTCCTCACTGGAGGTGCCGGTATTCTAGGGGCTTATTTCAGCCAGACCTAACCACATGCATATATGACCACACAGGCGCAAGCACGTAACAGATTTGATACTAGTGCATGGCCGTGTGGTAAGGACAGCCTTTTATAGCAGCCACGAGAAAAAGACCTTCCAGGAAGGACCAATGGGAAGCTGCTTCAAAACATCAACAGCCACAGGACCTTCCTGAAGGACCAATAGGAGTGGCATCTGTATCTGAGCATGTGACCCCTGATCTCCAATGGGAGATCTTGCCCTGGGCATGCTCAGATGAAGCAACAAAGGACTTAGTCCCAAATCTGCCTGCTCTAACACTGGTTGCAGCAGCAAGTCTCTGCACAGTACTGGGCCGGGCAAGATGCTGGGACCGATGTCTCTGCTGAGCAGGAAACACTGTGGCCGGAGACAGATGGGGGAACGCAGTGGGAACAGCTCGAGATTCCCCCTGTGCAGGAGTGAGAACTTGAACCCTAACACATACACTGACAGCATTTGTTGTAGTTTTGGTCATCAATTTTATGCAGGTTATAGCACGGATAAACAAGATTTATCAGGTCTGCAATGCCCACTTCTCCCATACCAGGTATCTCCTGCCCTAAAAGTGGGTGTCCTTGTTCCCTCATGAAATTATCCTCCATTTCGACAGCTTCAAATATACATATGAATATGTCAACACTCAACAGGAATATCCTGCTCCTGCTCTCTCTGAATTTTGGGGACCTTTCTGGCATATGAAGACCAAAATGGATCGGACTCCCTTGAAGAGAAATGAGAAATTGTCCCTCTGGAGGAACACCGGCTGTGCCAAATATGTGTGGAATTCCAGGCCCAGGAAGGTCAGATGCTGAGAAGGGGTTAGAGACTACTTCTCTCGGTTGATGATCCAGCCGAGACGCGTCAAGGTGTCCAGAGTGACTTGAAGACTCTGAGCACAGTCTTGGCGGGATGAGCCTTTGATTACCAGGTCGTGAAGGTAAGGGATTATGATATTCCCCCTGGAGCGAACAATGGCCATGACCGCCGGCATTCGCTTAGTGAAGTCCCTGGGGGTAGAGGGCAGACCGAAGGGGAGGGCCGTGAATTAATAGTGATCATCATTACGGATCATCATTACGGCCGTTATCACTGAATACCTTGCCTGCCTCAAGATGAATATTGCTCAGCCATGTCTCTGCTTCTTGATGCAAGAATTGGGACAGTACATCAGCGATGTGTCTCTTGTCGCCCAAACACATCATTTGTAAAACAGCCTGCTGAAGCTTACCACTAGCTGTTCGATAGTGGGACACCTCGTGTGCAACACTGCCAGTTGCGGATGGAGTGCTCATGCGTCTGCGCTCTGCTGACGAGCTTTCGATTCTGGAGGAGGAGGGGCGAACGCCTACAGTCAACAGTTGCCTATAACGTGGCCTAGGCAGCACTTTCCCACCACCGCTGTCCCCTGTGGACCCTGCTTCCACCACATTAACCCAGTGTGCAGTTATGGACACGTAATGGCCCTTGCCATGCCTACTGGCCCATGCATCTATTTTGAGGTGCACCTTTCCACTGACTGATTGTTGCAGTGCATGGACAATGCGGTTTTTCACATGCTGGAGGGGGGCAGGAATGACTTTTCTAGAAAAAAAAGTGGTGACTGGGTAGGTCATAGCGTGGGACAGCGTAGGCCATGAGCTCTCGGAATGCTTCGCTTTCAACCAAACAGAAGGGCATCATCTCTAATGAGATCAGTTTGGCAATGTAGACGTTCAAAGCCAGTGTACACGGATGAGAGGATGAGTACTTTCTTGTCCTACTCAGAGTGTCTGCAAGGGTGAGCTGGACTTGAGAGCTGCATATGGGGGAACTAGCGGTGGACATGGCGGACTGAGAGGGGGTTGCTGATGGTGATGGTGGTGGTGGTGGTGATGGCCTAGATGCAGTTTTTCGTGGCATAAACATTGTCATTCCCTGACTGGATTGGCCTTGCGACGACACCTCTACATTTCTTGCTGGTGGTGTGTCAACCGGTGGGCTTACAGTGGGGGAAGCAATGGAGCGTTGCTGGCTAACTTGAGTCGGAGCCGTTGCACATGTGCTATCTGAATTTTTGTACTCCATCAACGCTTGCATGTGCATGTTCATTAAATATCTTAGCATGCAACTGGTAGTCACATTTTTTAGATTTTTCCCTCGGCTAAAGGTTCTTAGGCACATTTTACAGTCAACCTTAGCCTCATCGTTGGGATTTTGTTCAAAAAAGTGCCACACTGCACTCTTCCTACTATGGTATACATTTTCAGGCCTTGCACTGTCTGGTAATTTGACCGTCTGGCCAACCGTTCCTGCTACTTTATTTTTTTTAACACCTTTTTGGACTCGTACAGGCCTGCCAGATAAATCCCGATGTGATCTCAATACCTGCTGAGGATCCTTCTCCTCTTCTGAGCTAGCGCCAGTGGCACCCTCTTCCACCACTAGATGCCAATACGGGTCAACAACTGGGTCATCCATCACCTCCTCTTCAATTTCATCTGCACTGTCCCCTCTGTCACAGTCTAAGGTGGTACAGTATGTGGGAAGGGGCACATGAGTTTCAGCAGGGTCACATTGTGGCGCAGTAGACTTCAAGGGAAATGTAGTTCTGTGCTTCAATGAGGCAGCACAATCATCTAGCAGTGGCTGTGCATCAGTGCACTCAATGTCAGATTCATCTTGGACTGGGGAATGAGGGATTTGACTTAATAACCCAGGCATGGTATGTGAAAAGAGCTACATGGAGTAATCTGAAGTGTGGGTTGACTCATCCTTCACTTGTAGTGGGGGTAAAGGACCCAAGGAAAGTGGTTTGTCCGGACCATTAGGCTGCACTGACGAGTCAGTGGTTGCAGCATTTGAAATTTCAGAAGAGGAGGCGATAGAGCTTGAGGCTGCTTCGGCAATGTAAGCCAAAACCTTTTCCTGAAGCTCCGGCTTTAAAAGCGGTTTACCTACTCCCAGAAAAAGGAGCTTTCCAGGCCTTCTGGTGCCAGACGATGACGCAGGCTCAACACCTCCTGCCTTAGGTGCTATTGTGCTTTTGCCACTAGCAGCAGATGCAGCACCACCAAAACCATCAGTAGCAGGTGGCCCACCACCATCACCACGTGCTCGACCTCTTCCACCATACTTGGTACTGTATGATAAGCATACAGCTGTATACTGTGAAGGTGAAAAATTGTAATCTCCGTATATATTTGCGTAGTAAAAGACACAGATTGTCATAGGCTCACTATGGATTATAGTAGAATTGACTAATCAGATGTGATGCTCCACCCAAGCAATTTGTACACTGTCAGTGGCAGGCAGCTCAGCTACTCCACCAAATTAATTTCCCCTTTATCACAGTCAGGCAGCCTACTAATCAGATGTGATGCTCCACTCAAGCAATTTGTACACTGTCAGTGGCAGGCAGCTGTGCTACTTCACCAAATTAATTGCCCCCTTATCACAGTCAGACAGCCTACTAATCAGCTGTGCTACTCCACCAATTAATTGTCCCCTTATCATTGTCAGGCAGCCTACTAATCAGATGTGATGCTCCACCCAAGCAATTTGTACACTGTCAGTGGCAGGCAGCTGTGCTATTCCACCAAATTAATTGCCCCCTTATCACAGTCAGTCAGCCTACTAATCTGATGTGATGCTCCACTCAAGCAATTTGTACGCTGTCAGTGGCAGGCAGCTGTGCTACTCCACCAAATTAAATGCCCCTTTATCACAGACAGACAGCCTACTAATCAGATGTGATGCTCCACCCAAGCAATTTGTACACTGTCAGTGGCAGTCAGCTGTGCTACTCCACCAAATTAATAGCCCCCTTACCAAAGTCAGGCAGCCTACTAATCAGATGTGATGCTCCACTCAAGCAATTTGTACAATGTCAGTGGCAGGCAGCTGTACTACTCCACCAAATTAATTGCCCCTTTATCACTGTCAGGCAGCCTACTAATCAGATGTGATGCTCCACCCAAGCAATTTGGACACTGTCAGTCAGCTGTGTCACTCCACAAAATTAATTGCCCCCTTATCACAGTCAGGCAGCCTACTAATCAGATGTGATACTCCACTCAAGCAATTTGTACACTGTCAGTGGCAGGCAGCTGTGCTACTCCACCAAATTAATTGCCCCTTTATCACAGTCAGACAGCCTACTAATCAAGATGTGATGCTCCACTCAAGCAATTTGTACACTGTCAGTGGCAGGCAGCTGTGCTACTCCACCAAATTATTTGCCCCTTTATCACAGTCAGACAGCCTTCTAATCAGATGTTATGCTCCACCCAAGCAATTTGTACACTGTCAGTGGCAGTCAGCTGTGCTACTCCACCAATTAATTGTCCCCTTATCATTGTCAGGCAGCCTACTAATCAGATGTGATGCTCCACCCAAGCAATTTGTACACTGTCAGTGGCAGGCAGCTGTGCTATTCCACCAAATTAATTGCCCCCTTATCACAGTCAGTCAGCCTACTAATCTGATGTGATGCTCCACTCAAGCAATTTGTACGCTGTCAGTGGCAGGCAGCTGTGTCACTCCACCAAATTAATTGCCCCCTTATCACAGTCAGGCAGCCTGCTACTCAGATGTGATGCTCCACTCAAGTATTTTGTACATTGTCAGTGGCAGGCAGCTGTGCTACTCAACCAAATTAATTGCCCCTTTATCACAGTCAGACACCGTACTAATCAGATGTTATGCTCCACCAAGCAATTTGTACACTGTCAGTGCAGGCAGCTGTGCTACTCCACCAAATTAATTGCCCCTTATCACAGTCAGACAGCCTACTAATCAGATGTGATGCTCCACCCAAGCAATTTGTACACTGTCAGTGCAGTCAGCTGTGCTACTCCACCAAATTAATTTCCTCTTATCACAGTCAGGCAGCCTACTAATCAGATGTGATGCTCCACTAAAGCAATTTGTACACTGTCAGTGCAGGCAGCTGTGCTACTCCACCAAATTAATTGCCCCTTTATCACTGTCAGGCAGCCTACTAATCAGATGTGATGCTCCACGCAAGCAATTTGGACACTGTCAGTGGCAGTCAGCTGTGCACTCCACAAATTATTGCCCATTTATCACAGTCAGACAGCCTACTAATCAAGATGTGATGCTCCACTCAAGCAATTTGTACACTGTCAGTGGCAGGCAGCTGTGCTACTCCACCAAATTAATTGCCCCTTTATCACAGTCAGATAGCCTACTAATCAGATGTGATTTCCACCAAGCAATTTGTACACTGTCAGTGGCAGTCAGCTGTGTCACTCCACCAAATTAATTGCCCCCTTATCACAGTCAGGCAGCCTGCTAACTCAGATGTGATGCTCCACTCAAGTATTTTGTACATTGTCAGTGCAGGCAGCTGTGCTACTCAACCAAATTAATTGCCCCTTATCACAGTCAGACAAGTACTAATCAGATGTATGCTCCACCCAAGCAATTTGTACACTGTCAGTGGCAGGCAGCTGTGCTACTCCACCAAATTAATTGCCCTTTATCACAGTCAGACAGCCTACTAATCAGATGTGATGCTCCACCCAAGCAATTTGTACACTGTCAGTGGCAGTCAGCTGTGCTACTCCACCAAATTAATTGTCCTCTTATCACAGTCAGGCAGCCTACTAATCAGATGTGATGCTCCACTAAAGCAATTTGTACACTGTCAGTGGCAGGCAGCTGTGCTACTCCACCAAATTAATTGCCCCTTATCACAGTCAGACAGCCTACTAATCAGATGTGATGCTCCACCCAAGCAATTTGTACACTGTCAGTGGCAGGCAGCTGTGCTACTCCACCAAATTAATTTCCTCTTATCACAGTCAGCAGCCTACTAATCAGATGTGATGCTCCACCCAAGCAATTTGTACACTGTCAGTCAGTCAGCTCTGCTACTCCACCAAATTAATTGCCCCCTTACCAAAGTCAGGCAGCCTACTAATCAGATGTGATGCTCCACTCAAGCAATTTGTACAATGTCAGTGGCAGGCAGCTGTCTACTCCACCAAATTAATTGCCCCTTTATCACGTCAGGCAGCCTACTAATCAGATGTGATGCTTCCACCAAGCAATTTGACACTGTCAGTGGCAGTCAGCTGTGTCACTCCACAAATTACTTGCCCCTTATCACAGTCAGGCACCTACTAATCAGATGTGATGCTCCACTCAAGCAATTTTGTACACTGTCAGTGGCATGCAGCTGTGCTACTCCACCAAATTAATTGCCCTTTATCACAGTCAGACAGCCTACTAATCAAGATGTGATGCTCCACTCAAGCAATTTGTACACTGTCAGTGCAGGCAGCTGTGCTACTCCACCAAATTAATTGCCCCTTTATCACAGTCAGACAGCCTACTAACCAGATGTGATGTTCCACCCAAGCAATTTGTACACTGTCAGTGGCAGTCAGCTGTGCACTCCACCAAATTAATTGCCCCCTTATCACAGTCAGGCAGCCTGCTACTCAGATGTGATGCTCCACTCAAGTATTTGTACATTGTCAGTGGCAGCAGCTGTGCTACTCACCAAATTAATTGCCCCTTATCACAGTCAGACACCGTACTAATCAGATGTTATGCTCCACCAAGCAATTTGTACACTGTCAGTGTCAGTCAGCTGTGCTACTCACCAAATAATTGTCCCCTTATCCTAGTCAGGCAGCCTACTATTCAGTAGGTGCTGCCTGACCCAAGCAATTTGTACACTGTCAGTGGCAGGCAGCTGTGCTACTCCACCAAATTAATTGCCCCTTTATCACAGTCAGACAGCCTACTAATCAGATGTGATGCTCCACCCAAGCAATTTGTACACTGTCAGTGGCAGTCAGCTGTGCTACTCCACCAAATTAATTTCCCCTTATCACAGTCAGGCAGCCTACTAATCAGATGTGATGCTCCACTAAAGCAATTTGTTCACTGTCAGTGGCAGGCAGCTGTGCTACTCCACCAAATTAATTGCCCCTTTATCACAGTCAGACAGCCTACTAACCAGATGTGATGTTCCACCCAAGCAAGTTGTACACTGTCAGTGGCAGTCAGCTGTGCTACTCCACCAAATTAATAGCCCCCTTACCAAAGTCAGGCAGCCTACTAATCAGATGTGATGCTCCACCCAAGCAATTTGTACACTGTCAGTGGCAGTCAGCTGTGCTACTCCACCAAATTAATAGCCCCCTTACCAAAGTCAGGCAGCCTACTAATCAGATGTGATGCTCCACTCAAGCAATTTGTACACTGTCAGTGGCAGGCAGCTGTACTACTCCACCAAATTAATTTCCCCTTTATCACTGTCAGGCAGCCTACTAATCAGATGTGATGCTCCACCCAAGCAATTTGTACACTGTCAGTGGCAGTCAGCTGTGTCACTCCACCAAATTACTTGCCCTCTTATCACAGTCAGGCAACCTACAAATCAAATGTGATGCTCCACTCAAGCAATTTTTACACTGTCAGTGGCAGGCAGCTGTGCTACTCCACCAAATTAATTGCCCATTTATCACAGTCAGACAGCCTACTAATCAGATGTGATGCTCCACTCAAGCAATTTGTACACTGTCAGTGGCAGTCAGATGTGGTACTCCACCAAATTAATTGCCCCTTTATCACAGTCAGACAGCCTACTAATCAGATGAGATGCTTCACTCAAGCAATTTGTACACTGTCAGTGGCAGGCAGCTGTGCTACTCCACCAAATTAATTGCCCCTTTATCACAGTCAGACAGCCTACTAATCAGATGAGATGCTACACTCAAGCAATTTGTACACTGTCAGTGGCAGGCAGCTGTGCTACTCCACCAAATTAATTGCCCCTTTATCACAGTCTGACAGCCTACTAATGAGATGTGATGCTCCACTCAAGCAATTTGTACACTGTCAGTGGCAGGCAGCTGTGCTACTCCACCAAATTAATTGCCCCTTTATCACAGTCAGACAGCCTACTAATCAGATGTGATGCTCCGCTCAAGCAATTTGTACACTGTCAGTGGCAGTCAGATGTGCTACTCCACCAAATTAATTGCCCCTTTATCACAGTCAGACAGCCTACTAATCAGATGAGATGCTACTCCACTGCCAACAACCTTCCCCTACACTGAGTTCGGCAGTTGTAAAATGGCGGTCGACGTTGAGGGATTTTATATACACTGTGACTCCACTGAAAGCCAGCCAATCGCTGCACTGCCCTTCTCTAAGACGGTGCTGGCCGCCTGCTATGTCATCACGTTGCCCATAGCCTGCGTCCTTGTTCATTGGCCGAGAAAAGGCGCTTAAAGTGTAGGGAAAACCGACTCCAGCAAAATGGTCGCCGAACTCGTGACCGAACTCACTCCACGGTCGTGTTTCGTTTCATAAAACCGAACTTTGAAGAAAATCGGCGATTTTTTAAAATGAACGACTTGTTTCACTCAACTCTAGTCTGGATGAGTCCGCAGAGATGCATAAAGGCGGTGAAAATGGCCTTTAGTGAGGCGTTGCCTCAAATGTGGATGCACCCACATTCGCCTCCTCCTCTGCGGATCACCGATCACTGGGTAAGGCTGGCCAAAGCGACGGGACAAAACCCATTTGTACAACACTCAATCAGTTGGGGTGAACTGAAGAGTGTCAGACATGTTGGCAAGAAAGCAGCAGGACTCCAACACAAGCACACCACAAAAATGGCAAGATTGGGGGTTGCAACCGGATGCAAAGGCAATAAATAGCCTTGCTGATGATGATTTGATTTCAGGCCTAAAAACCGTTAAATGTCCATTTTGCAAGGCAGCGAGAAAAATACGCTGTACGGATGCCATACAGATTGCATACGGATGCTTACATGCGCAAAATACGCAGTCGCACCATGACAACGGATCAAATACGGATTTTTGTGTCGGCAACATTTTGGCGTATTACGCTCGTACAATACGGTCCTTATTTTTGTACGGTGATTGTGACGCCGACCTAATAGGTATCAACACTCTATCAATACACCCAATCAAGCAGATAGACACTCAACAAGGAGTGTTCACATTTCCAAAAGTTATTGGCAGACACCACCAAAGTGGCATCAATTTCACCACACTAAAAATTGTCTAAAAGGGAACCACAGGTCTTTCTCTACACCGAATCCAGCAGATGGACACCCTACAAGAAGTGTTCACATTTAAAAAAATGAGGGCCTTTTACACCACAGAAGTGGCATCAATTTCACCACAGTAGAAGTTGTCTAAAAGTGACCAACAGGTCTTTCTCTACACCCAGTCCAGCAGATGAACCCTCAACCATGAGTGTGCACATTTCCAAAAATTATTGACAGACACCACCAAAGTGGCATCAATTTAACCACAGTAGGAATAGCATAATAGGGACAGACAGGTCTTTCACTCCACCCAATCCAGGAGATGGACACCCTACAAGGAGTGTTCACATTTAAAGAAATGAGAGCCTTACAACATAGAAGTGGCATCAACTTCACCCCCAGTAGAAATAGAATAGGAACCGTCAGGTCTTTCACTACACCCAATCCAGCAGATGGATACCCTACAAAAAAGTGTTCACATTTAAAGAAATGAGGGCCTTATACCACAGAAATGGCATTAATTTTACCACAGGAGATATAGTAGAATAGGGACCGACAGGTCTTTCTCTACACCCAATTCAGCAGATGGACACCCTACAAGGAGTGTTTACATTTAAAGAAATGAGGGCCTTTTACACCACAGAAGTAGCATCAATTTCAGCACAGCAGACGTTGTCTAAAAGGGGCCAACAGGCTTTTTCTCTACACCCAGTCCAGCAGATGGACATTCACCCATGAGTGTGCACATTTCTAAAAATTATTGGCAAACACCACCAAAATGGCATCAATTGCAACACTGTAGAAATAGTACAATAGGGACTGACAGCTCTTTCACCACACCCATTTAGCAGATTGACACTCAACATGGAGTGTTCACAGCTCCAAAAATTATTGGCAGACACCACCAAAATGGCACCAATTTCACCACAGTAGAAATAGACTAATAGGAACCAACAGGTTTTTCATTACACCGAGTCCAGCAGATGGATGCCCACCCAGGAGTGTTCACATTTTAAAATATGAGGGCTTGACACCATGGAAGTGGAATTACTGTTATGAGAATAGAAATAGTATAATTTGGACCAACACGTCCACTACAGCTAACACATGTGTGTTAACATCAGCAGCCACAGAAGCTACACTAAAAGTATCACAGAGTGCAGTTACATGACATTAATGTATCACACTAAAAAATGTAATGTCATTTAGTCTGTACAGTCTTCGATTGGGGTGCAAAAGTCCTTGGAGATCCATGACTTCATCTTATTGAAATTTAGGCGGTCAACACTTTCAGGGGACAGCCGTATGCACATATCCGTCGGGACAAGACCAGCAGCACTGAAAACACGTTCTAAGAGAACACTGGCTACCGAGCACGATAAAACCTCCAAGGCATGTGAGGCGAGCTCAGGTCACTCCTCCATTGTGGAAGACTAAAATGTGAAAGGGTCCAAACCCTCCCTGATGATATTGATATTTAGTTCTCGATACTCCTGCACCATCCTCTCCATTCGTTCACTACGTGTAAGACTTAGACTCTGTTGTGCTGGTGCACTAGTTGGTGTAAAAAGAAGTGTCAAAGGACTCACAGAAATTGCTTCTTCCACTTCCACCACTGCTGCTGCTGCTAAAATTTTGGCGATCACAAATTGAAGGGCTGGAGGTTGGAAGTCTAGAGCTGCGATGCAAACTGTGTGCTTCACTGCTGTCTTGGAGAAAAGCTCTCTTAAGGTTGTGTAACAGCATGTTTCGATACTCCAGCATTCGCGGCACCCTTTCTAGGGCAGGAATCATCCGACAAAATTTGGTTTTATAACGTGGATCTAATAAAGTGGCAACTGAGTAGTCAAAATTATTCCTAATCATAACTATACGGGATCATGTTGCAGCAAGAAGGCAATCATATGTAGGGCTCTACCATGAGGTCCAAACTCATGCTGTGTTGGTGGCTGGGTAACAATGAGGCTCGTTTCCTCTGTCACCTCCCGCCAACCATGAACAACAGAGAGGAGAGGATTATCCTCTTCATCCGACAGTTGCTTGCCCATCACCTCTTCCTCCTCCATTTGTTCCTCGGATCTTGCACCTTCGATATCAGTTTGTCTGTTATCACCAGCCCCCTCGATCGCAGTAATCCACCCTCCCTTGGCACCTGCCTGTGTGACAATAGTCTTGAACTTCAAGACAATGTTATCCCTTCTGCAGCCTCCTCTGCTTCCTCCTCTTCTTCTGGGACCACCATCATCTCCTGCTGGCTATTCAAAGTCTGCTCCAGCAGATAATTGACCAGAATAGTGATGCTGATGACGGCGTTGTCAGCACTAACCATCTTAGTAGCATTTCAAAACTGTGCAGAAGTGTGCAGAGGTCCTTAATATGTGCCCACTCTGCAAACTTGATATGCGCCACATCCGTACTGCATTGGCCCAGGCTATATGACATGACATACTGCGTCAGGGCTCGTTGCTGCTGCCACAGTCACTGCAACATGTGCATAGTGGAATTCCACTGTGTTGGAAAATCACATATCAACCTGTTAACTGGACAAAGACCTCTGTATCGATGCAAGTCAATGAGCAGAGGGGTGTGAACGGCAGAAATGAGCACTAGAGTTGAGCGATACTTTCCGATATCCTAAAGTATCGGAATCGGAATGGTACCGCCGATATCACTAAAATATCGGCGATACCCGATACCGATACCGGAAGTCCCATGTAAGTCTATGGGAACAAAATATCGCAACTAAAAAAACCCCATTCTTTCCTTGTAAACAGTAAATATACACACATAGAATACATATATATATATATACATGTCATTGTGACATATATATACATATATGTATAGTTTATACACTTCTACATAGTAAAATATCCTCTGATTTAATTGCCGGGTAAAGCCGGCTTCAGTGAAAAGACAGAAGCACCCGACATGAAATGACACTTGGTGTACATAGGGTTAACCATGTCTTTTCATGTCGTTTGCTATCTGATTTGCACAAACAATTAAATCAGACTATGTGTGCAAAATTTCACACCTGTAGGGGTTAATTAAAGGTGTAAATTTGTTGTAAAAAACCTGACTTTTTTGCTAAGAATTTACACCTTTAATTAACCCCTACAGGTGTGAAATTTTGCACACATAGTCTGATTTAATTGTTTGTGCAAATTAGATAGCAAAGGACATGAAAAGACATGGTTAACCCTATGTACACCAAGTGTCATTTCATGTCGGGTTCTGCATTTTCACAAAAGCCGGCAATTGAATTAGCGGCTATTATACTATGTAGAAGTGTATGAACTACAAATATAAATATATATATATATGTGTCACAAATTCAATGACATGTATATATATATATGAGGTGTAAAATTGCTGAAAAAAAATGCGTGGGCTCCCGCCCTATTTTCGCAACCAGACAGACAAAGCCAGTGAGTGGGGCAGATAATAATAGCCCAGAGAGGGACCATTATTTTTGCCCCCCCCCCCCGGCTACTAACATCTGCCCCCAGACACCCCAGGAAAGACAAATCTATAATTAGATTCGCCCTTTCTGGCACTTTGCCCGTCTATTCCCATTGCCCTGTAGCGGTGGCGAATGGGTTAATATGGGGTTATAGCCACCTTGCTATTGAAAGGTGACCTTAAGCCAGGTTAATAATTGATAGCTGTCAATTAGACAACTATCAATTATTAATCCTATTGCATGAAATAAAAATAAAACACACACACTTTAATTAAAAATCATTTTAATGAAATAAAGACACATGTTTTTGACCATCTTTTATTTTACTGCAAAAACCATTTCCTGTAATAAAAATAAAATAAAAAAGCAAAATTATTCTTACCTATCCCATGCACAGTCAGGTCCCACGGTGTAATCCTTCAGAAAGGGTTAATGTTTACTGCAGGGACCGCAGCTAATGCTGCAGCCTCACAGTAAACCCCAAATGAATGAGTTCCTCTCCTGCCTGACAGGAGAGTAAAGGCTGGGTGTCACATAACGATACACCAGCGATCCCGACAACGATATGCACTTGTCAGGATCGCTGGTGTATCGCTACATGATCGCTGCTGAGCTGCCAAACAGGCAGCTCAGGCAGCGATCTGGGACAGCGACACTGCGGGTAACATCGCTTAAGGGCCCGTCTCACATAGCGATATCGCTACCGAGATCGCTGCTGAGTCACTAGTTTTGTGACGCAGCAGCGAGCTCACCAGCGATATCGCTGTGTGTGACATTCAGCGACGATCAGCCCCCCTGCCGGGTATCGCTGATCGTCGCAGAAATGTCAGGACCTTTTTTTGATCGCTGGTTTCCCTCTGACAGGCACGCATCGCTGCGTGTGACAGGCGGGAGACCAGCGATCCGCTGGTAACCAAGGTACACAGCGGGTTTCCAGGCACCGCGCAGCGCTTGGAAACCCGCTGTGTACCTTGGATACCAGCTCCCTGCATCAGGGCGCTGGTATCCAAGGTACACAGCGGGTTTCTAGGCACAGCCCCGCGCCTGGAAACCCGCTGTGTACCTTCGTTACCAGCGGATCGCTGGTCTCCCGCCTGTCACACGCAGCGATGTGTGCCTGTCAGCGGGAAACCAGCGATCAAAAAAAGGTCCTGACATTTCAGCGACGATCAGCGATACCCGGCAGGGGGGCTGATCGTCGCTGAATGTCACACACAGCAATATCGCTGGTGAGCTCGCTGCTGCGTCACAAAACTAGTGACTCAGCAGCGATCTCGGTAGCGATATCGCTATGTGAGACGGGCCCTTAAGTGGAAAGCTTAATTGATTGCTTTCCACTTTCACTTCAGGTCAGCCAGGGACACCATCAGTGACGTCAGAGGGAACTGATTAACAAAAATAGGGGTTCCCTTCGAAAAAAAAATGGCGTGGGGTCCCCCCTATTTTGTTAACCAGCCAGATGAAGCAGACCGCTGAGGCCTGGATTTTCAGGCTGTTAAGGAGCCAAGATCCATGGACCTTGCCAGCCTGATAATACCAGGCCACAGCAGTCTGCATATCTTGGCTGATTAACAAAAATAGGGGATCCCCTCGAAAAAAATTGGCGTGGGGTCCCCCCTATTTTTGTTAACCAGCCAGATGAAGCAGACCGCTGAGGCCTGGATATTCAGGCTGTTAAGGAGCCAAGATCCATGGACCTTGCCAGCCTGATAATACCAGGCCACAGCAGTCTGCATATCTTGGCTGATTAACAAAAATAGGGGATCCCCTCGAAAAAAATTGGCGTGGGGTCCCCCCTATTTTTGTTAACCAGCCAGATGAAGCAGACCGCTGAGGCCTGGTTTTTCAGGCTGGTAAGGATCCAATATCCATGGACCTTGCCAGCCTGATAATACCAGGCCACAGCAGTCTGCTTAGCTTGGCTGGTTAACAAAAATAGGGGATCCCCTCGAAAAAAAAACGGCGTGGGGATCCCCCCTATTTTTGTTAACCAGCCAAGTAAAATGCAGACTGCTGCGGCCTGGTATTAAAAGACTGTCAAGGCCCATGGATTTTGGCCCTCAACAGCCTGATAATACCAGGCTACAGCAGCCCCACATTTGGCGCATCAAAAGATGTGCCAATTGTGGCACTTTACCCGGCTCTTCCCACTTGCCCTGTAGCGGTGGCAAGCGGGGTAATAAGGGGTTAATGTCACCGTTGATTGCACGGTGACAATAAGCCCGGTTAATAATGGAGAGGCGTCAATAAGACACCGATCCATTATAATCCCAAAGTTATTAAATGTTTAAAAAAAATACAAAGCAAGAAAAAAGTCTTTTAATGAAATAAAAGAGACAACACAGTTTTCATTAATTTTATTATACACTCATTCCTGCGACGCCATCGATCTCCTGTAAAAAAATAAAAAAAACAAACCAACAGTATACCACCTGTCCGACGCAGTCCATAACGATAGTCCCACGACGATCCAACTCTGCTACATCGCAATGACAGGCAGAGCCTGTCATCGCGACGCAGCACAGCTGATTACCTGCTTCCCCGGCGGTGACGTCATCGGACTGACTGCTTTACGGCCGGGATTACCCAGCAGTCACTGCAGTTATCGCGAGAAACTGCATGTGACCGCCGGGGAAAGAAGATGGCGGCCATGAAGCAGTCCAGGACGTGACCGCCGGAGATCTTCTGCCAGGTAAGTGCCGCTGACTCCTGACAGACCCGACCGACGGACACTGACAGTGACAGTGACAATCCCGATTCCGGTATCCGATAAGACGAAAATATCGGAACTCGGAATCGGAATTCCGATACAGCCAATATCGGCCGATACCCGATATTTGCAGTATCGGAATGCTCAACCCTAATGAGCACACACCTTATGTTTTTTCTGGAACAACTCATCCAGGCCAGCATAGTGGCTGAGAAAATGCTGTACTACCAGGTTGAGGACGTGAGCCATGCAAGGCACTTGTGTGAGCTTGCCTCGCCATAGGGCCACCTCCAGGTTCACACCTTTATACGACATGGCCTTCCCTGGATGCAGGTTCAGCGGAGACAGCCAGTGATCAAATTCAGCCTGGAGAGCTGTCCACAACTCTTCAGCTGTATGACTGTGATCTTCAAGGCATATCAATTTTAAGACTGCCTGATTGCGGTGAGCCCTGGCTGCGCAGTACTGAGGTGGTGTGGGTACGCTATGCACTGTTGGAACGCGTGTCTCATGAGACAGAGGGTGAAGGTGCAGTAAGAAGCCCTAGAGGAGATAGAGGAGGCAGAAGCAGTGGAGGAAGTGTTAAATGTAGATGTTTGGCCTGCAAGCCTTGGGGATTCCAAGACTTGTGGAGCAGCGGCTGTCCCCACAGCCACCAGAGTCACCCAGTGCTCAGTCAGCAAGATGTAACGCCTTTCACCATGATTACTCATCCAAGTGTCTGTGTTGAAATGCACCCTGGCAGAGATTTTTTCAAGGAATGGGTAATGTTGTTAGCTACATGCTGGTGTAGCGCAGGCACAGCTTAGAAAAGTAATGGCGACTGGGTAATTAGTACGGGGGGTCTGCAGCGGCCATAAGCTCTCAGAAACCGTCAGTATCCACAAGTGGAATGGCAGTATTTCCGTGGCCAACTAATTGGAGATGGTGGAGTTCACCCTCATTGCTTTGTCATGTGTAGGAGGAAACAATCTTTTCCATGACCACAACTGCGGAACCGTGGGCTGGGTGCAGTGCTGTGAGAGGGCTGCATACGGTGAATCGGACAAACTGCTGGACCGTGAGAGAGATGCAGACAAAGATGTTACTGTGGATTGAGATACTTGTGGTGTGCTCGTACTCTGAGACATGTCAAAAACAGCAGGCATGTCATCTTCCGTTACAGCTGAAGGCGACCTCTCAGTCAGCTTGACTCGATTGAGTTAAGAACCCGAGGTTCTGTGGTCAAAGACCTGCGTCTCAATAGTTGGCATGGTAACAGAGGAGGAGGAAGAAGCAGCAGCAGATGCGATTGATGGGGTGATTGATGGTGGTTGATGTCTGCTGGTCCGCATTTTTGCGCAGTGGGATTCCCACAGTAAAACATGTTGATTGCGCATATGAAGGTTCAAACATGTAGTACCTCAACTCAGTTTTTTTACGAAGTTGGCAGATTACGTGAGTTGGCTCATCCTTTGCAGTGTCAAAAAGGCCCAGGCTAGGCAACCCTTGCCACCCCTGAGAGCTGCAGACCCACAGATGCTGCTGGTCAGAGGCACAGTTGTGGCTGAGGATGCATCACTCGTCATGGCTGCATCACTACGTGTCTGCGATGAACAGCGCAACGTAACCTCCTTGTCTTCCTCCACAGACCTACTCTTCTGTGTACCTCTATCTTCATGCCAACTGGGATCTAAACCTCATCATCATCCTCTGTATTATCACATTCTTCGCCATTAGAGTCATTCTCCTCCTCTTCTTGCCCTGACAGCACAGTAAAATCCGCGTGACCTCAGATATCTGAGTCTCATCAGGATCACCTCTCCCCAGGGTTAACGTCAGATGACAAGGGTCAGGATGCTGTTCGGACCATACTTCTTCCTGTCCCGGATCCAAGCTAAAAACATTTTGGGCATCGATGCAGATTTCCTCCTCCTGACTCTGCGAAACTTTTGAGTACAATTCTGATGAACATGGCATAGAATGTGTGAACAGCTCTTCAGACTCACCCATCTGTGGTTCCGTACAGTCAGTTGAACATTTGGCTAGTAGATATGCAGAGGGAAGCAAGGGGAATTTCTGTGGACTGTACTGGGTGTGATGTTGAGGTGTAGGAAAAAGGAGGAGAGGACACTTGAAGCTGCTCTTGCCATCCACTTGAGTACATGCTCTTTCTGGGCATCATCGACAAGGCGTACCACTGTGTGGCTGCCAAAGAAAGGTAGTGGTGTAGCCTGTCCAGTAACATAAATTGTCAGTTGTCTTTGCATAGGACGTGACGTTGCTTCACCAGTGCTCTCACAAACATTACCACCTACCCCACGTACACCTTGAATACCAAGCCTAATTCCCCTTCCACCCCGGCCTCGCTTTTTCCCAGTCATGTTGCTCAGATAGTGTTGTAGGAGCACAGTATTAGCAGCTAAAAATTAGATTTTAAACTGCACCACCTCTGTAAACAGCTGAATTTCAGCAACAGTAAATTAAAAGTTGAAATATGGCATGATGTATTTGTGTTAGTCACAGAAAAAAGAATTTTTTTTTGGACTAAGGATCAGGCCTCTATTACACACTAGATGCTACAAACTATTTTTAAAGTCAGCTCCCTTACTGTACGATGTTAATAACAAAAGAATTTTTTTTGGACCAAGGGTCAGGCCTCTATAAAACACTAGATGCGACAAAATATTTTTAACCCCATCTCTGACATCAGATATACTATCCTGTCCATGAAACCTGTGCCAATCTGACCATGGACGGGATAGTAAGTCATAGGCGATCAGCTGCGCTCCCGGAGGGAGCGCAACTAATCGCCGCCGGGTGTCAGCTGATTATCACAGCTGACACCCGTGACTGTGTGTCAGGAGTGGTCACGGACCGCTCCCGGCACATTAACCCCTGGCACACCGCGATCAAACATGATCGCGGTGTACTGGGGGCACAGGGGAGCATCGTGCAGGGAGGGGGCTCCCTGCGCGCCCCCTGAGACGCTCAGACCAGCGCGATGTGATCGCGCTGTTCTGAGGGCTTCCTCCCTCCCAGGACCCGGATCCAAGATGGCGCCGGGGTCCTGGAGGGAGGCAACTTCCTCAGTGCCTGCTGAGAGCAGGCACTGAGAAGCCTGCAGCACTGCCTGTGCGATCGCTGATGTGACAGAGTGCTGTGCACACTGTCACACCAGTGATCTGATAAAATACAGTGATGTCCCACCCTGGGACAAAGTAAAAAAGTTAAAAAAATAAAAATAAACATGTTTTAAAAAAAAATCCAAAATAAATAAATAAAAAAAAAAATATTCCCCAATAAACTCATTTCTTCCTGTAAATAAAAAAAACAAAACAATAAAAGTACACATATTTGGTATCGCCGCATCCGTAACGACCGCCCCTATAAAACTGTCCCACTAGTTAACCCCTTTAGTGAACCCCATAAAAAAAAACAAAGCAAAAAATCAATGCTTTATCATCATACCGCCGAACAAAAAGTGGAATAATACGCGATCAAAAAGACCAATATAAATAAAGATGATACCGCTGAAAACGTCATCTTGTCACGCAAAAAACGAGCCGCCATACAGCATCAGCGAAAAAATAAAAAAGTTATAGCTCGCAGAATAAAGCGATGCAAAAATAATTATTTTTATTTAAAATTGTTTTTTATTCTATAAAAGCGCCAAAACATAAAAAAATGATATAAATGAGGTATCACCGTAATCGTACTGACCCGAAGAATAAAACTGCTTTATCAATTTTACCACACGCAGAACGATAAAAACGCCTCCCCCAAAAGAAATTCATGAATTGCTGATTTTTGTTCATTCTAACCTCCCAAAAATCGAAATAAAAAGCGATCAAAAAATGTCACGTGCTCAAAACTGGTACGAATAAAAACGTCAACTCGTACCGCAAAAAATAAGACCTCACATGACTCTGTGGGCCAAAATATGCAAAAATTATAGCTCTCAAAATGTGGCGATGCAAAAAACTATTTTTTGCAATAAAAAGCGTCTTTTAGCATGACAGCTGCCAATCATAAAAACCCACTATAAATAGTAAATCAGACCGCCTTAGTTAGGGAAAAATAATAAAATAAAAAAATGTATTTATTTCCATTTTCCCATTAGGGTTAGGGTTGCGGCTAAAGTTAGGGTTAGGGTTGGCGCTAAAGTTAGGATTAGGGATAGGGTTGGGATTAGGGGTGTGTTAGGGTTAGGTTTGTGGTTAGGGTTGGGACTAGGGTTAGGGGTGTGTTGGGGTTAGGGTTGGAGTTAGAATTGGGGGGTTTCCGCTGTTTAGGCACATCAGGGGCTCTCCAAATGTGACATGGCGTCTGATCTCAATTTCAGCCAATTCTGCGTTGAAAAAGTCAAACCGTGCTCCTTCACTTCTGAGCTCTGCCATGCGTCCAAACAGTAGTTTATCCCCACATATGGGGTATCAGCGTAATCTGGACCCCAAGAGTTATTGTGCAATTTGTCCTATTTCTTCTGTTACCCTTGGGAAAATAAAAAACTGGGGGCGAAAATATCATTTTTGTAAAAAAAAAAAAAAAGATTTTTTTTGTTTTTACGGCTGTACATTATAAACTTCTGTGAAGCACTTGGGGCTTCATAGCGCTCACCACACATCTAGATAAGTTCCTTGTGGGGTCTATTTTCCAAAATGGGGTCACTTGTTGGGGATTTCCACTGTTTAGGCACATCAGGGGCTCTCCAAATGCGACATGACGCCCCCAGACCATTCCATCAAAGTCTGCAATCCAAAACGTCACTACTTCCCTTCCGAGCCCTGACGTGCGCCCATACAGTAGTTTTCTCCCTCATATTGGGTATCAGCGTACTCAGGACAAATTGGACAACAACTTTTGGGGTCCAATTTCTCCTGTTACCCTTGTGAAAATAAAATATTGGGGGCGAAAAAAATCATTTTTGTAAAAAAAAAGATTTTTTTATTTTACGGCTGTACGTTATAAACTTTAGTGAAACACTTGGGGGTTCAAAGCTCTCACCACACATCTAGATAAGTTCCTTGAGGGGTCTAGTTTCCAAAATGGTGTCATTTATGGGGGTTTCCACTGTTTAGGCAGATCAGGAGCTCTCCAAACACGACATGGCGTCCAGCCAATTCTGCGTTGAAAAAGTCAGACGGCGCTCCTTCCCTTCCAAACTCTGCCATGAACCCAAACAGTGGTTTACTCCCACATATGGGGTATCAGCGTACTCAGGACAAATTGCACAATACCTTTTGGAGTCTTGTTACCCTTGGAAAAATAAAAATTGGGGTGAAAAGATCATTTTTGTGGAAAAAATATGATTTTTAAATTTTACGACTCTGCGTTATAAACTTGTGTGAAGCACTTGGGGGTTCAAATTGCTCACCAAAGATCTAGATAAGTTCCTTAGGGGGTCTAGTTTCCCAAATGGGGTCATTTGTGGGGGGTTTCCACTGTTTAGACACATCAGGGGCTCTCCAAATGCAACATGGCATCCAATCTCAATTCCAGCCAATTTTGGTTGGAAAAAGTCAAATGGTGCTCCTTCCCTTCCGAGCTCTGCCGTGCGCCCAAACAGTGGTTCCCCCCCACAATGGGGTATCAGTGTACTCAGGACAAATTGGACAACAACTTATGTGGTCCAATTTCTCCTGTTACCCTTGGGAAAATAAAAAATTAGTGACTAAAAGATAATTTTTGTGGGAAAAAAATAGGATTTTTTATTTTCATGCCCGGGCATTAGAAACTTGTGTGAAGCACTTGGTGGTTCAAAGTGCTCACCAAAGATCTAGATAAGTTCCTTAGGGGGTCTAGTTTCCAAAATGGGGTCACTTGTGGGGGGTTTCCACTGTTCAGGCTCATCTGGGGCACTGCAAACGGAACATGACCCCCATCAACGTCTGCATTCCAAAACGTTACTACTTCCTTTCCAAGCCCTGCCGTGCGCCAAAACAGTTTCCCCCCCCACGTATCAGCATACTCAGGACAAATTGGACAACAACTTTTGGGGTCCAATTTCCTTGGGAAAATTCAAAAATTTTGGACTAAAAAATCATTTTTGTGGAAAATTGTTTTTTTTTTTCACAACCAGGCATTATAAACTTTTGTGAAACACTTGGGGGTTCAAAGTGCTCACAACAGATCTAGATAAGTACCTTAGGGGGTCTAGTTTCCAAAATGGTGTCACTTGTGGGGGTTTCCACTGTTTAGGCGCATCAGAGGTTCTCCAAACCCGACATGGCGTCCAATCTCAATTCCAGCCAATTTTAGTTTGAAAAAGTCAAACGGAGCTCCTTCCCTTACGAGCTCTTGCTGTGTGCCCAAACAGTGGTTTTCCCCCACATATTGGGTATTGGCTTACTCAGGAGAAATTGCACAACAACTTTATCTGTCCATTTTCTCTTTTTACCCTTGTGAAAATAAAAAAAAAGTTTGTAAAAGATCATTTTTGTGGCTAAAAAGTTAAATATTAATTTTTTCCTTCCACGTTGCTTTAGTTCCTGTGAAGCACCTGAAGGGTTAATAAACTTCTTGAATGTGGTTTTGAGTACCTTGAGGGGTGCAGTTTTTAGAATGGTGTCACTTTTGGGTATTTTCTGCCATATAGACCCCTCAAAGTGACTTCAAATGTGAGGTGGTCCCTAAAAAAATCCCTTTGTAAATTTTGTTGTAAAAATGAGAAATCGCTGGTCAACTTTTAACCCTTATAACTTCTTAACAAAAAAAACTTTTGGTTCCAAAATTGTGCTGATGTAAAGTAGACATGTGGAAAATGTTATTTCTTAACTATTTTGTGTGATATATTTCTCTGTTTTTAAGGGAATAAAAATTCAAAGTTTGAAAATTGCAAAATTTTAAAAATTTTCGCCATATTTGCGTTTTTTTTCAAAAATAAACGCAAGTTATATCGAAGAAATTTTACATCTAACGTGAAGTACAATATGTCACGAGAAAACAGTCTCAGAATCGCGAATATCCGTTGAAGTGTTCCAGAGTTATAACCTCATAAAGAGACAGTGGTCAGAATTGTAAAAATTGGCCCGGTCATTAACGTGCAAACTACCCTTGGGGGTGAAGGGGTTAAAGTCAGGTCCCTTACTGTATGACGTTAATAGCAGAATTTGTTTGTGACCTATGGATCAGGCCTCTACAGCTTAATTTCAACCCAAACAAATGACAAAGTTTGATACAGCGGGTTGTCTAACTTTTTGCAACGGAAAAATTATAATTTTTTTTAATGTGCCTTAGGTCTGCAGACAGGTTGATATCACTGCCACAAAATGACGACGTGGGACACAGCAGGCTGTTTCACATTTAGCAACAGGAAAAATAAGCAGCGCCATTTGACTTTTTTGGCTGGAATTGAGATTGGACGCCATGTCGAATTTGGAGAGTCCCTGTGTGCCTAAACAGTGGAAACCCCCCACAAGTGACCCCATTTTGGAAACTGGACCCCCCAAGGAACTTATCTAAATGTGTTGTGAGAGCTTTTAACCCCAAGGGCTTCACAGAAGGTTATAACATAGAGCTGTAAAATTAAAAAATCATATTTTTTCCACAAAAATGATCTTTTCATCCCAATTTTTATTTTCCAAAGGATAAAAGGACCCCAAAAGTTATTGTGCAATTAGTCCTGAGTACGCTGATACCCAATATGTGGGGGTAAACCACTATTTGGGCGCATGGCAGAGCTCGGAAGGGAAGCAGCGCAATTTGACTTTTTTGGCTGGAATTGAGATTGGACGCCAAGTCGTATTTGGAGAACGCCTGTGTGCCTAAACAGTAGAAACCCCCCACAAGTGACTCCATTTTGGAAACTAGACCCCCCAAGGAACTTATCTAGATGTGTGGTGAGCACTTTGAACCCCCAAGTGCTTCACAGAAGTTTATAACGTAGAGCCGTTAAAATAAAAAAATCATATTTTTTTCCACAAAAATAATCTTTTTGCCCCTAAATTTTTATTTTTATAAGGGTAACAGGAGAAATAGGACCCCAAAAGCTATTGTGCAATTTGTGCTGAGTATGCTGATATTCCATATGTGGGGGGGGGAACCACTATTTTGACGCATGGCAGAGATCGGAAGGGAAGGAGCACCGTTTTTAAATGCAGACTTTGATGGAATGGTCTGTGGGTGTCATGTCGCGCTTGGAGAGCCCCTGATGTGCCTAAACAGTAGAAACCCCCCACAAATAACCCCATTTTGCAAACTAGACCCCCCAAGGAACTTATCTAGATGTGTGGTCAGCACTTTGAACCCCAAGGGCTTCACAGAAGTTTATAACGTAGAGTCGTGAAAATAAAAAATTCATATTTTTTTCAACAAAAATGACCTTTTTGCCCCCAAATTTTTATTTTTCTAAGGGTAACAGGAGAAATAGGACCCCAAAAGCTATTGTGCATTTTGTCCTGAGTACGCTGATACCCCATATGTGGGGGGGAACCACTGTGATCGCCTTACTGCGATCTTTGGGAGGCACAATGAACAAATCCACAAAAGGTGAAGAATTGGTTTTCTTTTTTGCGCCGTTCCTCGTTCGGTATTAGTGATTAAGCGACTTTATTCCTCGGATCGGTGCGATTACAGCGATACCAGATATATACCCGTTTTCCATGTTTAGCTTCTGTCACACACTAAAAGATGCTTTTTTTTGGAATAATTTTTTGTAAGAAATTTTTGCATCGCCGTATTTTGAGAGCTATAATTTTTCCATATTTCGGCCGACAGAGTTATCTGTGGGCTTATTTTTTGCGGGACGAGCTGACGTTTTTATTGGTACCATATTCGGGCACATAACGTTTTTTGATCGCTTCCTATTCCGATTTTTGTGGAAGCAGAATGAACAAAACCCAGCAATTCAGGAATTGTTTTTTTTTTCTTTTCTTTTTTCCTCCGTTCCGCGTGTGGTAAAATTGATAAAGCAGCTTTATTTTTCGGGTTACTACGATTACAGCGATACCTCATTTATATATTTTTTTTTATGTTTTGGCGTTTTTTACACAATAAAAAATTTTATAGAAAAAATAATTATTTTTGCATCAGTTTATTCCGCGAGCTATAACTTTTTTATTTTTTCGCTGATGATGCTGTATAGCAGCTTTTTTTTTGCGGGACAAGATGACGTTTTCAGCGGTACCATGATTTTTTATATCTGACTTTTTGATCACGTGTTATTGCACTTTTTCCAAGCGGTATGACGATACCGCTTGGAAAAAGTATAATTTACTACTTTTTTGTGTTTTTTTTTTACGGCTTTCACTGAAGGGGTTAACTAGGGTTACGCTTTTATAGGTGGGATTTTTACGGACGTGGAGATACCAAGCATGTGTATTTTTTTTGTTTTTTATTTTTTTTATTACATAAAATGTGTATTTTTTAGGGGATTTTTTTTTTAATTATTTTTTAACATTTTTTTTACAATTTTTTTTAGAAAATGATTTTTTTTAACTTGTCCCTTTATGGGACTTTCACTTTTTTTACTTTTTATTGCAGTTACAATGCATTGCAATGCTCCAGCATTGCAATGCATTGTACCTATGGGGAAAGCTGCTGTGACATGATCACAGCAGCTTTCCGTAGCTAGATGACCCGGAAGTTGTCATGACAACCCCCGGGTCATCAAGGCAGAGATCAGGCCCTGCAAATACATTGCAGGGCGCCGATCTGAGGCAGAGGGAGCTCCCGACCCTCTGCCTCCCCCCCTGAGCTCTGCGATCTCGCTGGATCGCAGCAGTCAGGGGGTTAACAGCCAGGGGCGGTGGGGGCTCCGCTCCTGGCTGTCAGTGCAGGAAGCCTGGCCACTGCAGCGCCGGCTCCTGCACTGATCGCGCTGGAGAAGCTGAAATTTCAGCTTCTCCTGCGCGATCGCTGCTGTGTTTGGTCAGTCAGATTGACTGACCAAGCACAGCACTGTAGGTGCGGGGACCGACGGCAAAGGTCCCCGCACCGCTTGCTGTGCCTGTCAGCTGTCTGTGACAGCTGTCGGCACTGATCTACCACTGCGTGTTTACACGCAGTGGTAGATCAAAGGCATGACGTGCACAGTCCGTCCTGGTGCCGGAACTGACACCCGGCCATGACGGACTGTGCACGGCAGTGGACATTAAGGGGTTAATATTTTTTCACTAGTTACATGCGAATTAGAATGCTAAACTTGTGCATCGAGCACAATAGAAGCAGTGCACAACACGTGCCCTGCTGGATTTGTTTGTGCCACCTTGAACACTAGCTACCTACAGTATCTGATTGACATACAACCAACTATCTAACTAGCTACAATGTGAATACAGCAGGCTTTTTCACATTCAGCTACTGAAATAATATTATTTAGAATGTTATACTCGTGCATGGAGCACAATAGAAGCAGTGCACAACACACTTGTAGGACATGTGAATGCCAACTTTGTCTGAGAACCTCAGCAATGCCTCCCCAATTGCTATACTATCTGACTGATATACAGCCGCTTAACTAAATAGCTGAAATCTTGCTGTTAACAGAGGTAGCATCAGGAGCAGCCTCACAGTGTCAAATTGGTGCTAAAACACGATGTCCGCTATTTGTATGAAGAGGGACATGTGATTTCAGCAGCCAATGACACAAGCCGTTCTGTAAGGACATTGTGGGTGTTTCCTGCACCCTGATTGGCTAGTCGCAATGTGCACACATAAAGTTAGGAAAAATAAAATGACTGCTGTGCTTACAAGAACATCGCTCCTCTGAGCTCTGCAAACCGCCTCCCCTCATCAAACACATACCAAATGCTCATGATACACCACCATTATGATTGCTAAAGTGCTGAAAATATTTTTGTGACAACGCAAATATTTTCCAGCACTTTTACTGAATATTACCGATTTTTACCAATTTTATAAAAATTTTGCTGTTATTTTCGATCATGAATCCGAATGTGCCATATTCGTGCTGAATTTATGTTTGGCGTTCGTTTTCCAAACAAATTCGCTCATCTCTACTCCCGGCTTTTATCCTTTGGAAAATAAAAATTGGGATGGAAAGATCATTTTTGTGGAAAAAATATGATTTTTTAATTTTACTGCTCTACGTTATAACCTTCTGTGAAGCCCTTGGGGGTTAAAAGCTCTCACAACACATTTAGATAAGTTCCTTGGGGGGTCCAGTTTCCAAAATGGGGTCACTTGTGGGGGTTTCCACTGTTTAGACACACAGGGACTCTCCAAATTCGACATGGCGTCCAATCTCAATTCCAGCCAAAAAAGTCAAATGGCTCTGCTTATTTTTCCTGTTGCTAAATGTGAAACAGCCTGCTGTGTCCCACGTCGTCATTTTGTGGCAGTGATATCAACCTGTCTGCAGACCTAAGGCACATTAAAAAAAATTATAATTTTTCCGTTGCAAAAAGTTAGACAACCCGCTGTATCAAACTTTGTCATTTGTTTGGGTTGAAATTAAGCTGTAGAGGCCTGATCCATAGGTCACAAACAAATTCTGCTATTAACGTCATACAGTAAGGGACCTGACTTTAACCCCTTCACCCCCAAGGGTGGTTTGCACGTTAATGACCGGGCCAATTTTTACAATTCTGACCACTGTCTCTTTATGAGGTTATAACTCTGGAACACTTCAACGGATATTCGCGATTCTGAGACTGTTTTCTCGTGACATATTGTACTTCACGTTAGATGTAAAATTTCTTCGATATAACTTGCGTTTATTTTTGAAAAAAAAACGCAAATATGGCGAAAATTTTTAAAATTTTGCAATTTTCAAACTTTGAATTTTTATTCCCTTAAAAACAGAGAAATATATCACACAAAATAGTTAAGAAATAACATTTCCCACATGTCTACTTTACATCAGCACAATTTTGGAACCAAAAGTTTTTTTTGTTAAGAAGTTATAAGGGTTAAAAGTTGACCAGCGATTTCTCATTTTTACAACAAAATTTACAAAGGGATTTTTTTAGGGACCACCTCACATTTGAAGTCACTTTGAGGGGTCTATATGGCAGAAAATACCCAAAAGTGACACCATTATAAAAACTGCACCCCTCAAGGTACTCAAAACCACATTCAAGAAGTTTATTAACCCTTCAGGTGCTTCACAGGAACTAAAGCAACGTGGAAGGAAAAAATTAATATTTAACTTTTTAGCCACAAAAATGATCTTTTACAAACTTTTTTTTTATTTTCACAAGGGTAAAAGGAGAAAATGGACAGATAAAGTTGTTGTGCAATTTCTCCTGAGTAAGCCAATACAGTTCCTGCACCAGGACGGACTGTGCACGTCATGCCTTTGATCTACCACTGCGTGTAAACACGCAGTGGTAGATCAGTGCCGACAGCTGTCACAGACAGGAAATTAACTATATTCCTCCCAGCAGCCTCTGACTTTCCTTAAAAGAGCTTGTAAGCACTGCTCTGAAGCTGGTCAGATTGCTTGAGTTCAATGTTGGCTGAAAATCCAGCAATCTTTAGTGTCAATGTGCTCCTCCAATTTGCTCATCCACCTGCGGCTATTAACCCATTAAATGCTAACAGCGGCATTTAGCATGCCGGAAATCCCGCCCACTGGTGACCGCATCACGTGATCACCGGTCACCGATGGGTCGGCATGACAACCAGAGGTTTCCTGGAGACCTCTATGATTGTCACTGCCAGATTGCTATGTATGCTACACAGTGGTTGATGCTCATAGCAACTGAGTAATTCTTCTACATACATGTGATCTGATTATCCCCTGTATGTAGCAGAGCTGATCAAGTTATGGCAGCTTCTTTTCTCCCATTCAAACTAAAACAGTAAAAAAAATCAAACATAGACATATTTGGTTTCGCCGCTTTCAGAATTGCCCGATCTATCAATTAAAAAAAGATTAACCTGATCGTTAAAAGGCATATCGAGAAAAAAAAGTCAAAATGCCAGAATTGCGTTTTTTTGATCCCCAGGACATTACATTAAAATGCAATAATGGGTGATCAAAATATTGCATCTACACCAAAAAGGTATCATTAAAAATGTCAGCTTGGCACACAAACAATAAGTCAACCGGAGATCCTGAAAAAGGGGAGCAGCACAAAATGAAAATGCAAAACCAAAAATATCTCTGGTTGTTAAGGGGTTAAAGAATATTAAAAAAAAGATTATATTATGACATTAAATAGACAGAGATTTGGGAGTAAAATAAAATTTAGTTTCAGACACCCCTTTAAATGGCTTGAGGGAGGAGAAGTTTCTGACAGGTTCCCTTTAATACTACTCTACAGTTATTGATCATACCCCATGTACACATTCCAGGTTTTATTTCTCTGTAGTTGCACACGCTTACAACTAAATGTTGCAGAAAAAAAATAATGAAAAGGTTTTGAATATAATAAAAATATATCACAGCCCAAAAGCTCAGTCTTTTTTTGAGATTTCGAAATAAATGTAAATGAAGGATATCTCTGGTCTGGCTTTATTGATTTCTATCTGTTAAAATGTAATTGATCTCATGGCCCTAGACTTTGGAACGTTAACGTGATATTTGCTAAGTTAAGATTAACTTTATGAAAGGCCGAGGCTTTATAAAGTTATTAGCGGAGTCAAATAAAAAGATAAAACAAAGACTGACAAACCGGCGGTGAGTAAAATATGATATCGGAAGCACTTAAAATATTGCTGCATATAATTCTCAGGTGTTATACAAACTTTAGACGTTATCCTCTTCAGACAAACTGATCTGGTTAGAAGGGATCTCCAGATAATTAGATAAAAGGGAATCTAGCTTCTGGGATCCTCAATAATCATATATATCATCTGTGAAGAAACTTAGGAGCGTTCATTTTCCTGCAATGCCCCGCAGGAGAAATTATTCTTAACATTGACTGTACAGTCATGGCCAAAAGTTTTGAGAATGACACAAATATTAATTTTTACAAAGTCTACTGCTTCACTTTTTCTAATGGCAATTTGCATATACTCCAGAATGTTATAAAGAGTGATCAGCTTAACAGCAATTACTTGCAAAGTCAATATTTGGCTAGAAAATGAACTTTATCCCCAAAACACATTTCAACATCATTGCAGCCCTGCCTTAAAAGGACCAGCTAACCTCTTTTCAGTGATTGCTCCATTAACACAGGTGTGGGTGTTGATGAGGACATGGCTGGAGATCAATCTGTCATGATTAAGTAAGAATGACACCACTGGACACTTTAAAAGGAGGCTGGTACTTGGCATCATTGTTTCTCTTCTGTTAGCCATGGTTATCTCTAAAGAAACACGTGCAGTCATCATTGCAATGCACAAAAATGGCCTAACAGGGAAGAGTATCGCAGCTAGAAAGATTGCACCTCAGTCAACAATCTATCGCATCATCAAGAACTTCAATGAGAGAGGTTCCATTGTTGCCAAAAAGGCTTCAGGGCGCCCAAGAAAGACCAGCAAGCGCCAGGACCGTCTCCTAAAAGTGTTTCAGCTGTGGGATAGGGCTACCAGCAGTGCAGAGCTTGCTCAGGAATGGCAGCAGGCAGGTGTGAGTGCATCTGCACACACTGTGAGGTGGAGACTTTTGGAGCAAGGCCTGGTCTCAAGGAGGGCAGCAAAGAAGCCATTTCTCTCCAGAAAAAACATCATGGACAGACTGATATTCTGCAAAAGGTACAGGCAGTGGACTGCTGAGGACTGGGGTAAAGTTATTTTCTCTGATGAATCCCCTTTTCGATTGTTTGGGACATCAGGAAAACGCCTCATTCGGAGAAGACAAGGTGAGCGCTACCACTTGTCTTGTCTCATGCCAACTGTTAAGCATCCTGAAACCATTCATGTGTGGGGTTGCTTCTCAGCCAAGGACATCGTTTTGAGAATGACACAAATATTATATTATCACATGATCTGCTGCCCTCTGTTTTTTATGTGTGTTTGACAGATGTTTTTATCACAGACAGAAATATAATTGCAAACATATGAGTAACAAAAGCTTATATTGACAGTTAGAATGAGTTAATGCAGCAAGTCAATATTTGCAGTGTTGACCCTTCTTCTTCAGGAACTCTGCAATTCTCCTTGGCATGCTCTCAATCAACTTCTGGACCAAATCCTGACTGATAGCAGTCCATTCTTGCACAATCAATGCTTTCATTTTGTCAGAATTTTTAGGTTTTTGTTTGTCCACCCGTCTGTTGTGAATGGGTTTGAGATGAGTTCTGAGCAGAGGCTCCCTCTGGTGGTTACAAGCGGTACTAGTGAGGATTGTGAGGACTGGGAATCAGGTGTTACTGATTGGTCTTATATAAGGGAGTCATTTTCCCATCAGGGTTGCCGGTGATCAATTGTTCTGGTCTGAATCCTTCTTTCCAGTTTCCCTTGTAGCCTGCTGTGTCGTGTCTGCATCTCCTGCTATCAGATAAGACAATTTCTTATTTTGTGTTTTTGCTATATTTTTGCATTTTGTCCTGCACTTCTGTGGGGGCCTTCAGGGTCCCCTCCGGGGGCTTTTGCCCTCTCAGTTTAGTCAAGCCACTGTGTTTTGTACTTTTGCTTTTTTCAGTTTTTTTTCAGTGGCTGCTGTTTTGTTTTTGTTACACCAGAGAACTAATTTAGGTGGTAGAGGTCGTGTGATCTCAGGTGATTTTGAAATTAGTAGAGTTGGTGTTTTTTCAGGGTTTTCTGAGATTGCAGTAAGTACCCTTCCTATCCTTTTCTGTTTAGATAGTTTGGGCCCCAGCGTTTGCTCATACTATTTTCTTTCTGTGTCAGTATTTCCTCTTGTCTAACCGCCATTACATGTTTGGGGGCTTTCTATTGTCTTTGGGGTTCTGCTCCGGGGCAGATAGCTTTCCTATTTCTATCTTTAGGTGTAGTTAGTTTCTCAGGCTGTGACGAGGCGTCTAGGACCAACGTAGGAACGCTCCACGGCTGCCTCTAGTTGTGGTGGTTAGTCAGGGTACTGCAATCTCATAGATTCCAACTGCTCTGGTGTATTTCCTTTTTTACATGCACTCCTCAGCTACCGTAACATAACACCCGTCTCTTGATGATTGACCACAAGTTCTCAATGGGATTAAGATCTGGGGAGTTTCCAGGCCATGGACCCAAAATCTCTATGTTTTGTTCCCTGAGCCATTTAGTTATCACCTTTGCTTTATGGCAAGGTGCTCCATCATGCTGGAAAAGGCATTGTTGATCGCCAAACTGCTCTTGGAGGGTTGGGAGAAGTTGCTCTTGGAGGACATTCTGGTACCATTCTTTATTCATGGCTGTGTTTTTAGGCAAGACTGTGAGAGAGCCGATTCCCTTGGCTGAGAAGCAACCCCACACATGAATGGTTTCAGGATGCTTAACAGTTGGCATGAGACAAGACTGGTGGTAGCGCTCACCTTGTCTTCTCCGAATGAGGCGCTTTCCTGATGTCCCAAACAATCGAAAAGGGGATTCATCAGAGAAAATAACTTTACCCTAGTCCTCAGCAGTCCACTGCCTGTACCTTTTGCAGAATATCAGTCTGTCCATGATGTTTTTTTCTGGAGAGAAGTGGCTTCTTTGCTGCCCTCCTTGAGACCAGGCCTTGCTCCAAGAGTCTCCGCCTCACAGTGCGTGCAGATGCACTCACACCTGCCTGCTGCCATTCCTGAGTAAGCTCTGCACTGCTGGTAGCCAGATCCCGCAGCTAAAACACTTTTAAGAGACGGTCCTGGCGCTTGCTGGTCTTTCTTGGGCGCCCTGAAGCCTTTTTGGCAACAATGGAACCTCTCTCCTTGAAGTTCTTGATGATGCCATAGATTGTTGACTGAGGTGCAATCTTTCTAGCTGCGATACTCTGCCCTGTTAGGCCATTTTTGTGCATTGCAATGATGACTGCACATGTTTCTTTAGAGATAACCATGGTTAACAGAAGAGAAACATTGATGCCAAGCACCAGCCTCCTTTTAAAGTGTCCAGTGGTGTCATTCTTACTTAATCATGACAGATTGATCTCCAGCCATGTCCTCATCAACACACACACCTGTGTTAATGGAGCAATCACTGAAAAGAGGTTAGCTGGTCCTTTTAAGGGAGGACTGCAATGATGTTGAAATGTGTTTTGGGGATAAAGTTCATTTTCTAGCCAAATATTGACTTTGCAAGTAATTGCTGTTAAGCTGATCACTCTTTATAACATTCTGGAGTATATGCAAATTGCCATTAGAAAAAGTGAAGCAGTAGACTTTGTAAAAATTAATATTTGTGTCATTCTCAAAACTTTTGTCCATGACTGTAGATGTGTTGTAAGCACATTGAACACCCAGGCGCTTTATAGAAGTTTATAATGTTGAGCTGTTAAAATAAAAAAATCACATTTTTCCCACAAAAAAATATTTTAGACCCTTTTTTTATTTTCACAAGGGTAACAGGAGAAATTGCACAGTACCATTTGCTCTGCAATTTTTGCTGAGTACACCGATACACCATATGTGGAGGATACTACTATTTAGGCGCATGGCAGGGCTTGGAAGGGAAAGAAACGTATTTGAAATTTTGAATGCAAAATTTTCTGGAATAATTAGCGGATGCCATGTCGAATTTGGAGAGCACCTGATGTGCCTAAACAGTGGAAACCACCCACAAGTGACACCATTTTGGAAACTAGACCCCTCAGGGAACTTATCTAGATGTATGGGGAGCATCTTGAACCCCCAAGTGATTCTCAGAAATTTATACCATTGAGCCGTAAAAATGAAAAAATCACATTTTTCCCACAAAAAAAGATTTTTAGCCCCAAATGTTGCATTTTCACAAGGGTAACAAGATAAATTGCATCATACGATTTGTAAAGCCGAAACCAAGACATAGCTTAAGAAGGAGAAATACCAGATAAGAAGTAGTGTAATAGAAATATTTTATTAATTATTTTTAATTATGGCAAAAAAGCAATACAATAAAAAATAGATTAAAATCACAATGTGCACACAACGGGGTACATGAAAAATATATAATATTTAAATTATAAAATGAGAACCCACTAGAAAAAATAGTATAGCATCATATATTTGATAAACAACAGGTGTAAGTGTTGTGAGACAGTGAGGGTATGTGTGTTGAATGGGGTGTACATTTCACCTAGGTACTTTGCTGACGGGTGTAGGGGAAATGTGTGGCTTTGTAGACCTAGTGGTGGAGAGGGGTCATTACACCATCCATTCAAGTACACGCTTGCAGCTCAGACCTGTGGCCACTCAGGTGATAATTAGGAAACCAGAAGTAGGTGTCTGGGAATACAGACAGGGAGCTCGCTTAGTCTGGACAAGGAGTCTAGGCACGAGAAGCAGTCTCCAGGAGTTTGAGCTATCTCAGTCTGGGTGCTCGATGTACCCCGGACACAGGAGTAGTCTCAGTGAGAATCCGTGCGAATAGCGGCTGAATAGGAGGGGAGCTCTCTCAAGTCTGGACGTTGGATGTGCCTTCAGACACAAGGAGGAGACTCTGTGAACCTCCATGCTGGTAAATGCTGAACATATGTGTTGTTTTGGCCCCGGCTGTTAGAGCCGGGACCCGGATAGAAAGGGAAATCTATCTAAGTGTAATTAGTGGCTAGACAAGCCTAGGTCTTCTGTTTATGATTTGTTTTTATCTGTTTGCTGTGGACTTTAATAAAACTGGTTGCGGCCAGTTTTCACCAGAACTGCTGTCTGAATGAACTGTTTTCGTGCCACTCTGTCTACCCAGACAGCGATCCTAGAGCTATATCCCCTGAAAAGCTTACAATGTATACAGTGTTAAAATAAATAAATAGAATCGTACATTAGTACCCACTGGGCAAATACTGCATTAAAAATATCAAACAAAGTGCCAAGTGGACGAAAGAAGTCAAACCGAAACGTGCGTCGAGGCGCGTGTGCACACACGGGACTTTAACCCCTTGAGGTATAGTGTATATTGTGATTTATAATCTGGTATATTTTTTTGTCACTTAACCCCTTTAGGACCAAGCCATTTTGTAGGTTAATGACCAGGCCAATTTTTACAATTCTGACCACTGTTACTTTATGTGCTTATAACTCTGGAACGCTTGAACGGATCTTGGCGATTCTGAGACTGTTTTCTTGTGACATATTTTACTTCATGATAGTTGTAAAATGCATTCGATATATCTTGCTTTTTTAATTAAAAAAACAGAAATATGGCGAAAATTTTGAAAATTTTACAATTTTCAAAATTTTAATTTTTATGCCCTTAAATCAGAGAGATATGTCACAAAAAATAGTTAATAAATAACATTTCCCACATGTCTACTTTACATCAGCACAATTTTGCAACCAAAATTTTTTTTTGTTAGGAAGTTATAAGTGTTAAAAGTTGACCAGCGATTTCTCATTTTT
>JARQOD010000001.1:533927711-533952711 GCA_033576555.1 Oophaga sylvatica
CCGCCTGCTCAGGACACCGGCACCTGGCCCCCTGCGACTAGAGGTGAGTATGTCATTATTTTTTTTGCAGCAGCATATGAGGCCTATACTATGGGGCATAATTGTGCACCATATGGGGGCAAAAGATGTGGAACATATGGGGCATAATCTGGAGCATATGGGGGCATAATATGGAGCATATGGGGGCATAAGCTGTGGAACATATGGGGCATATTCTGGAGCATATGGGGGCATAATCTGGAGCATATGGGGGCATAAGCTGTGGAACATATGGGGGCATAAGCTGTGGAACATATGGGGGCATAATCTGGAGCATATGGGGGCATAAGCTGTGGAACATATGGGGCATAATATGGGGGCATAATCTGTGGATCATATGGGGGCATAATCTGTGGAATATATGGGGGCATAATCTGGAGCATATGGAGGCATAATCTGTGGAGCATATTGGGTATAATCTGTGCAGCATATGGGTGCATAATCTGTGGAGCATCATATGGGGGCATAATCATTTTTCACCCTAGGCTTATACGCGAGTCAATAAGTTTTCCCAGTTTTTTGTGGCAAAATTAGGGGGTCGGCTTATACACAGGTCAGCTTATACATGAGTATATACGGTATATTGACAGTTAGAATGAGTTAATGCAGCAAGTCAATATTTGAAGTGTTGACCCTCCTTCTTTAGGACCTCTGCAATTGTCCCTGGCATGCTCTCAATCAACTTCTGGACCAAATCCTGACTGATAGCAGTCCATTCTTGCACAATCAATGCTTTCATTTTGTCAGAATTTTTAGGTTTTTGTTTGTCCACTCGTCTCTTGATGATTGACCACAAGTTCTCAATGGGAATAAGATCTGGGGAGTTTCAGGCCATGGACCCAAAATCTCTATGTTTTGTTCCCTGAGCCATTTAGTTATCACCTTTGCTTTATGGCAAGGTGCTCCATCATGCTGGAAAAGGCATTGTTGATCACCAAACTGCTCTTGGAGGGTTGGGAGAAGTTGCTCTTGGAGGACATTCTGGTACCATTCTTTATTCACGGCTGTGTTTTTAGGCAAGACTGTGAGAGAGCCAATTCCCTTGGCTGCGAAGCAACCCCACACATGAATGGTTTCAGGATGATTAACAGTTGGCATGAGACAAGACTGGTGGTAGCGCTCACCTTGTCTTCTCCGAATGAGGCGTTTTCCTGATGTCCCAAACAATCGAAAAGGGGATTCATCAGAGAAAATAACTTTACCCCAGTCCTCAGCAGTCCACTGCCTGTACCTTTTGCAGAATATCAGTCTGTCCATGATATTTTTTCTGGAGAGAAGTGGCTTCTTTGCTGCCCTCCTTGAGACCAGGCCTTGCTCCAAGAGTCTCCGCCTCACAGTGCGTGCAGATGCACTCACACGTGCCTGCTGCCATTCCTGAGCAAGCTCTGCACTGCTGGTAACCCGATCCCACAGCTGAAACACTTTTAAGAGACGGTCCAGGCGCTTGCTGGTATTTCTTGGGTGCCCTGGAGCCTTTTTAGCAACAATGGAACCTCTCTCCTTGAAGTTCTTGATGATGCGATAGATTGTTGACTGAGGTGCAATCTTTCTAGCTGCGATACTCTTCCCTGTTAGGCCATTTTTGTGCATTGCAATGATGACTGCACATGTTTCTTTAGAGATAACCATGGTTAACAGAAGAGAAACAATGATGCCAAGCACCAGCCTCCTTTTAAAGTGTCCAGTGGTGTCATTCTTACTTAATCATGACAGATTGATCTCCAGCCATATCCTCATCAACATCCACACCTGTGTTAATGGAGCTATCACTGAAAAGAGGTTAGCTGGTCCTTTTAACCCCTTAATGTCCATTGAAGTGCACAGTCCGTCATGGCAAGGTGTCAGTTTTGGCACCTTGACGGACTGTGCACGTCATCCCTTTGAACTACCACTGCGTGTAAACATGCAGTGGTAGTTCAGTGCCGACAGCTGTCTATGACAGCTGACAGGCACAGCAAGCGGTGCGGGGACCTTTGCCGTCGGTCCCCGCACCCACAGCGCTGTGATTGGTCAGTCAATCTGACTGACCAAACACAGCAGCGATCGCGCAGGAGATGCTGAAATTTCAGCATCTCCAGCGCGACCAGTGCAGGGGCCGACGCTGCAGTGGCCGAGCTTCCTGCACTGACAGTCAGGAGCGGCGCCCCTGCCGCCCCTGGCTGTTAACCCCCTGACTGCTGTGTTCGAGCGCGATCACAGCGCTCAGGGGGGAGGCAGAGGGTCGGGAGCTCCCTCTGCCTCAGATCGGCGCCCTGCAATGTATTTGCAGGGCCCGATCTCTGCCTTGATGACCCGGGGGTTGTCATTACAACCTCCGGGTCATCTAGCTACAGAAAGCTGCTGTGATCATGCTCACAGCAGCTTTCACCATAGGTACAATGCATTGCAATGCTGGAGCATTGCAATGCATTGTAACTGCAATAAAAAGTAAAAAAAAGTGAAAGTCTCATAAAGGGACAAGTTAAAAAAAATAATTTTTTAAAAAAAATTGTACAAAAAATATTAAAAATATTAAAAAATAATTTTAAAAAAATCCCCTAAAAAATACACATTTTATGTAATAAAAAAAAATAAAAAACAAAAAAATACACATGTTTGGTATCCCATCTATAAAAGCGTAACCCTAGTTAACCCCTTCAGTGAAAGCCGTAAAAAAAAAACCACAAAAAAGTAGTAAATTATACTTTTCCCAAGCGGTATCATCATCCCGCTCGTCCCGCAAAAAATAAGCCCACAGATATCTCTGTCGGCCGAAATATGGAAAAATTATAGCTCTCAAAATACGGCGATGAAAAATTTCTTACAAAAAATTATTCCAAAAAAAAGTGTGTTTTAGTGTGTGACAGAAGCTAAGCATGAAAAAAGGGTGTAAATCTGGTATCGCTGTAATCGCACCGATCCGAGAAATAAAGTCGCCTAATCACTAATACCGCACGAGGAACGGCGTAAAAAAGAAAACCAATTCTTCACCTTTTGTGGATTTGTTCATTGTGCCTCCCAAAGATCGCAGTAAGGCGATCATAGTGGTTCCCTCCCACAAATGGGATATCAGCGTACTCAGGACAAAATGCACATCAACTTTTGGGGCCCTATTTCTCCTGTTACCCTTATAAAAATAAAAATTTGGGGGCAAAAAGTTCATTTTTGTGGAAAAAAATATGATTTTTTTATTTTCACGGCTCTACGTTATAAACTTCTGTGAAGCCCTTGGGGGTTCAAAGTGCTGACCACACATCTAGATAAGTTCCTTGAGGGGTCTAGTTTGCAAAATGGGGTCATTTATGGGGGGTTTCTACTGTTTAGGCACATCAGGGGCTCTCCAAGCGCGACATGACACCCACAGACCATTCCATCAAAGTCTGCATTTAAAAACGGTGCTCCTTCCCTTCCGAGCTCTGCCATGCGTCAAAATAGTGGTTCCCACCCACATATGGGATATCAGCGTACTCAGGACAAATTTCACAATAGCTTTTGGGTCCTATTTCTCCTGTTACCCTTATAAAAATAAAAATTTGGGGGCAAAAAGATTATTTTTGTGGAAAAAAATATGATTTTTTTATTTTCACGGCTCTACGTTATAAACTTCTGTGAAGCCCTTGGGGGTTCAAAGTGCTGACCACACATCTAGATAAGTTCCTTGGGGGTCTAGTTTGCAAAATGGGGTCATTTGTGGGGGTTTCTACTGTTTAGGCACATCAGGGGCTCTCCAACGCCTACATGACACCCGCAGACCATTCCATCAAAGTCTGCATTTAAAAACGGTGCTCCTTCCCTTCCGAGCTCTGCCATGCGTCAAAATAGTGGTTCCCACCCACATATGGGATATCAGCGTACTCAGGACAAATTGCACAATAGCATTTAGGGTCCTATTTCTCCTGTTACCCTTATAAAAATAAAAATTTGGGGCAAAAATATTATTTTTGTGGAAAAAAATATGATTTTTTTATTTTCACGGCTCTACGTTATAAACTTTTGTGAAGCACTTGGGGGTTCAAAGTGCTCACCACACATCTAGATAAGTTCCTTAGGGGGTCTAGTTTCCAAAATGGAGCCACTTGTGGGGGTTTCTACTGTTTAGGCACATCAGGGGCTCTCCAAACGTGACATGACACCCGCAGACCATTCCATCAAAGTCTGCATTTGAAAAAGGCGCTCCTTCCCTTTCGAGCTCTGCCATGCGTCAAAATAGTGGTTTACCCCCACATATGGGGTATCAGCGTACTCAGGACAAATTGCAAAACAACTTTTGGGGTCCTGTTACCCTTTGGAAAATAACAATTGGGGTGGAAAGATCATTTTTGTGGAAAAGATATGATTTTTTAATTTTACAGCTCTACGTTATAACCTTCTGTGAAGCCCTTGGGGGTTCAAAGCTCTCACCACACATCTAGATAAGTTCCTTGGGGTCTAGTTTCCAAAATGGGGTCACTTGTGGGGGGTTTCCACTGTTTAGGCACACAGGGACTCTCCAAATGCGACATGGCGTCCAATCTCAATTCCAGCCAAAAAAGTCAAATGGCGCTGCTTCCCTTCCGAGCTCTGCCATGCGCCCAAATAGTGGTTTACCCACACATATGGGGTATCAGCGAACTCAGGACTAATTGCACAATAACTTTTGGGGTCCTTTTATCCTTTCGAAAATAAAAATTGGGATGAAAAGATCATTTTTGTGGAAAAAATATGATTTTTTTAATTTTACAGCTCTACGTTATAACCTTCTGTGAAGCCCTTGCGGGTTAAAAGCTCTCACAACACATTTAGATAAGTTCCTTGGGGGTCTAGTTTCCAAAATGGAGTCACTTGTGGGGGGTTTCCACTGTTTAGGCACACAGGGACTCTCCAAATGCGACATGGCGTCCAATCTCAATTCCAGCCAAAAAAGTCAAATGGCGCTGCTTCCCTTCCGAGCTCTGCCATGCGCCCAAATAGTGGTTTACCCCCACACATGGGGTATCGGTGTACTCAGGAGAAATTGTACAACAAATATTGTGGTTCATTTTCTACTGATACCCTTGACAAAATTTAAAAAAACTGTGTCGAAAGAAAAATTTGGGGAAAAAAAGTTAAATGTTCATTTTTTCCTTCCACATTGCTTCAATTCTTGTGAAGTACCTAAAGGGTTAATAAACTTCTTGAATGTGGCATTGAACACCTTGAGGGGTGCAGTTTTTAGAATGGTGTCACTTTTGGGTATTTTCTGTCATATTGATCCCTCAAATTCACTTCAAATGTGAGGTGGCCACTAAAAAAAAATGGTTTTGTAAATTTTGTTGGAAAAATTAGAAATTGCTGGTCAACTTTTAACACTTATAACTTCCTAACAAAAAAAATTTTGGTTCAAAAATTGTGCTGATGTAAAGTAGACATGTGGGAAATGTTATTTATTAACTAATTTTTGTGACATATCTCTCTGATTTAATGGCATAAAAATTAAAAGTTTGAAAATTGCAAAATTTTCAAAATTTTTGCCATATTTCCGTTTTTTTTCATAAATAAACGCAAGTTATATTGAAGAAATTTTACCACTATCATGAAGTACAATATGTCACGAGAAAACATTCTCAGAATCGCCAAGATCCGTTGAAGAGTTCCAGAGTTATAAGCACATAAAGTGACAGTGCTCAGAATTGTAAAAATTGGCTTGGTCTTTAACCTACAAAATGGCTTGGTCGTTAAGGGGTTAAGGCAGGGCTGCAATGATGTTGAAATGTGTTTTGGGGGATAAAGTTCATTTTCTAGCCAAATATTGACTTTGCAAGTAATTGCTGTTAAGCTGATCACTCTTTATAACATTCTGGAGTATATGCAAATTGCCATTAGAAAAAGTGAAGCAGTAGACTTTGTAAAAATTAATATTTGTGTCACTCTCAAAACTTTTGGCATGACTGTACAATCTGTATTTGGCAATGTTCACACTAGGAATGCAGAGCGTCTGGTTCACAGCCTATTAATGACGCCTTATGCGGGCTCCCCAGTGCTAACTATAATGCATCCATTGTGAACAGAGGCCACAGTGTACAGAACCATTTGGGCCCAGTGTGAACATTGCCATATACAGATTGTACTTTTGTGCACTGGTGTACCACACGGCCAATCCCTGATTGAAGGCTGGCTGTTTAATTTGGTATTAATGCACCTGTGTAGTCGCCATTTTACTTGAGTCCGCTGCACTCTGTCAGTGCATCAGTATTGAGGCCTTTCAGACAGGTAAGCATCTCTGCCTGTTTTTGGTGATTTCTTGAATTTGGGATTTTTTTAATCCGCTTTTTGTGGTATTGTCTGCTCAGGGAACTGTACTGGATAAGGTTGTGGAAGAAGAGGAAGAGGAGGAGGGGGATGATTATTTTGGAGAGGAGGATGCTTCTCAGGGGGCAAGAGAAAATGTTGGCTTGCCATGGTCAGGTACAGGGTTTGTGCATGACTGGAGGGATGTGGATTTGGCAGAAAGTGCTCCTCCACCCACCTCTGGCAGTGCATCATTGACACCTGGAACATTGGCCCACATGTGTGATTATATCTTGCGGATCCTAAAAAGGGACCCCCTCATTGCCAAAATTATGAAGGATGACGACTACTGGTTGGCCAGCATCCTCGATCCACGCTATAAAGGCGAATTACAGAACATCATGCCACAGGAGAACCTAGAGCTAATATTGGTGAACAAACAAGCAACTCTGGTAAACCGTTTGTTAGAGGCATTCCCAGCAAACAGCAGCGGTGCAGGTTCTACCACGAGTCGTACTGGGCAACATGGAAGAGGTGTTCGTGGTGCACACAGCCGAAGTGGCTTTGGAGACAGGGGTTTCATGACCATTGTAAGGTTTTCCTCACTCGGCTGCTTCAGAGGTAAATCAGGAGACACGTTTCTTATGCAAAAAGTCCTTAGGTTTATTGCTTCATAAACCACATAGTAACAGGCAATACAAATCTTCAATGTTTCAGCTCCTGCCTGGAGCCTCACTCCTCAGTCACAGAGTCCTCTCTGTAATGTCCCACCTGGAAGTCTGTCCACACTGGCAGACTCCCACACACTCTCACACAGGTGCAAAACACACTCCATTACATAGGTGTAACTCCACTCACAGGTGAGGTCAGGAATCACATGGTTATGTCACATGGTCATGACCTCACCACAGGTCCTTCAGCCACACCATTACATACAGGTTTTATCCCAGGTATTTAGACACAAGCCCCTTGGGTGGGTTTGTAGGTGACTGGACCCACCCAGCTCTCCTAGTCACCTGGAAGCCTCCCAATATATAGCACAACTCAGCAGTAGATCTGCTGAACCAAAACATATCCAGGCTTCCATCACAGGGCCACCCACCTCTGTGATACATAACGTCCATCCATCACATGCCTCCATGCATATCCCGAGGAGCCTACACAGTGCCCCCTATCTGCATCAGGGGTCACTACACCACATACCTCCCCCCTCTGTTCAAACTTGTGGGGTTGAACACTTTTTACCCGACCAGAGATCCTTCTCGGTCGTCTCTGCCAGTCAAACCGTCTCTCTAAGTCGGACCCTGCTACTAATCTCTTTGGTAGCCGTCTGTCCTCCGACTCTGTCACATCTGTTGCTGACGAGGCCCCCTTGTCAGACCACCCGCATCCCCAGTGGTCAGTACGGCGTCGCAATTCACTTGCACCCATACGTCCTGTCTGGTCTGAGTCCTTTTCATTTCGTCCACTACAGGTTCTCCTGCTTAGGTCACTCATCACTGAGCTAACTGAGGCATCACTATTTCTACCTCTTCCATCAGGCGACCTATTTCCTGTATTATCTCCAGCTTGAGGACTTCTCGTCTTAAGCGAACCTCTTCGCCTCTCAATACCACGGGTTGAAGGTGGCGACCATCTTCTTTCCATTTCCCGTAGGTTTCTGTTGACCTGCTCCCTCTCAAGTCGTAGCTGCTCTACTTCTCTCAGGTACGACACACGATACTCCAGGAGCATCCAGATATTCCCAAGGCTCTCCCTGGATCCGACAACGAGGAACGGAACCATCCCGTCTTCACCCACGACCTGGACTTCGTCATCAGCCGGAATCCTGACTCTCGTCACACCGGACTTATTTACCATCTCCTGCATCACTTTCCCGAGTCTTCCGATGACCTTCTTCACCAGACCTCTGGGCACTTGAACGATGTCTTCCATCAAGCCAAGCTGATTTTGAGTCTTTCTTACTTGCTCCAGATGTCGAGTGGCTTCGTGATTTCTCAACAGGATCATTTGCTTTGTGCGGAGACAATGTAGGTGCATGTCCCTCAGGATAGCCACCCGCTTCATCGTGACTTCCCTAGTCGACAGTATGACCAACTGTTTCATCTCTGGCACCCAATTCACACTGCATGCTTCTACTGCCTTTCTAAAGGCCTCATGCACCTCCTCAATGGCACACACTTCTCGCCTGTCTTCGGGTATCTCTATTTTACACATTTTAAAACGGATCCGTCACCTTCTTGGACAGACTGTTGTACCTCCTCGTCCTGAGCGTTAGTACAGTTTTCCAAGACATCACTCTCCCTTGTGTGCCCATCTGCATGGCACTTCCCTTGCTGGATTTCTTCTCCCAGAGATTTCTGGAGCTGGGCACCAGTCTCCTCCTCCATCTTGAGCTCTCGGAGAACTCCATCTCGCTCTTCTGCCAAGCAGCGACACTCCTGCTGATGTTTCTCTTGGGCCTCTCTGAGCACCTCCGTCTCTCTCCATAGAGCCTTGTTCATACTCTTACACGCTGACAGACGATCTCTGAGCTTAAAGACTTCCTTCTCCAGCTCCTCCACCTTGTGCTCAATCATTCGTCTCAGGACTAGTGTTGAGCGATACGATACCGCAAGTATCGGGTATCGGCCGATATTAGCTCTATCGGCCTTTCGATACTTAGTTCCGATATTTTCGTCTTATCGGATACCGGAATCGGGATTGTCACTGTCACTGTCAGTGTCCGTCGGTCGGGTCTGTCAGGAGTCAGCGGCACTTACCTGGCAGAAGATCTCCGGCGGTCACTGGCTGGACTGCTTCATGGCCGCCATCATCTTTCCCCGGCGGTCACATGCAGTTTCTCGCGATAACTGCAGTGACTGCTGGGTAATCCCGGCCGTAAAGCAGTCAGTCCGATGACGTCACCGCCGGGGAAGCAGGTAATCAGCTGTGCTGCGTTGCGATGACAGGCTCTGCCTGTCATTGCGATGTAGCAGAGCTGGATCGTCGTGGGACCCTCGTTACTATGGACTGCGTCGGACAGGTGGTATACTGTTGGTTTGTTTTTTTTCTTTTTTTACAGGAGATCGATGGCGTCGCAGGAATGAGTGTATAATAAAATTAATGAAAACTGTGTTGTCTCTTTTATTTCATTAAAATACTTTTTTCTTGCTTTGTCTTTTTTTTATACATTTAATAACTTTGGGATTAATAATGGATCGGTGTCTTATTGACACCTCTCCATTATTAACTGGGCTTATTGTCACCGTGCAATCAACGGTGACATTAACCCCTTATTACCCCGCTTGCCACCGCTACAGGGCAAGTGGGAAGAGCCGGGTAAAGTGCCACAATTGGCACATCTTTTGATGCGCCAAATGTGGGGCTGCTGTAGCCTGGTATTATCAGGCTGTTGAGGGCCAAAATCCATGGGCCTTGACAGTCTTTTAATACCAGGCCGCAGCAGTCTGCATTTTACTTGGCTGGTTAACAAAAATAGGGGGACCCCTACGCCGTTTTTTTTTCGAGGGGATCCCCTATTTTTGTTAACCAGCCAAGCTAAGCAGACTGCTGTGGCCTGGTATTATCAGGCTTGCAAGGTCCATGGATATTGGATCCTTACCAGCCTGAAAAACCAGGCCTCAGCGGTCTGCTTCATCTGGCTGGTTAACAAAAATAGGGGGACCCCACGCCAATTTTTTTCGAGGGGATCCCCTATTTTTGTTAATCAGCCAAGATATGCAGACTGCTGTGGCCTGGTATTATCAGGCTGGCAAGGTCCATGGATCTTGGCTCCTTAACCCCTTCACCCCCAAGGGTGGTTTGCACGTTAATGACCGGCCAATTTTTACAATTCTGACCACTGTCTCTTTATGAGGTTATAACTCTGGAACGCTTCAACGGATCTTCGCGATTCTGAGATTGTTTTCTCGTGACATATTGTACTTCACGTTAGAAGTAAAATTTCTTCGATATAACTTGCGTTTATTTTTGAAAAAAAAAACGCAAATATGGCGAAAATTTTTAAAATTTTGCAATTTTCAAACTTTGAATTTTTATTCCCTTAAAACAGAGAAATATGTCGCACAAAATAGTTAATAAATAACATTTCCCACATGTCTACTTTACATCAGCACAATTTTGGAACCAAAATTTTTTTTTGTTAGTAAGTTATAAGGGTTAAAAGTTGACCAGCGATTTCTCATTTTTACAACAAAATTTACAAAGCCATTTTTTTTAAGGACCACCTCTCATTTGAAGTCACTTTGAGGGGTCTATATGGCAGAAAATACCCAAAAGTGACACCATTCTAAAAACTGCACCCCTCAAGGTACTGAAAACCACATTCAAGAAGATTATTAACCCTTCAGGTGCTTCACAGGAACTAAAGCAACGTGGAAGGAAAAAATGAATATTTAACTTTTTAGCCACAAAAATGATCTTTTACAAACTTTTTTTTTATTTTCACAAGGGTAAAAGGAGAAAATGGGCAGATAAGGTTGTTATGCAATTTCTCCTGAGTACGCCAATACCCAACATGTGGGGGAAAACCACTGTTTGGGCACACGGCAGAGCTCGTAAGGGAAGGAGCGCCGTTTGACTTTTTCAAACTAAAATTGGCTGGAATTGAGATTGGACGCCATGTCGTGTTTGGAGAGCCCCTGATGCGCCTAAACAGTGGAAACCCCCACAAGTGACACCATTTTGGAAACTAGACCCCCTAAGGTACTTATCTAGATCTGTTGTGAGCACTTTGAACTCCCAAGTGTTTCACAAAAGCTTATAATGCCTGGGTGTGAAAAAAAAAAAAAAAAATTTTCCACAAAAATGATTTTTTTTAGTCCCAAATTTTTGAATCTTCCCAAGGAAATTGGACCCCAAAAGTTGTTGTCCAATTTGTCCTGAGTACGCTGATACCCCATATGTGGGGGGGGAACTGTTTGGGTGCACGGCAGGGCTTGGAAAGGAAGTAGTAACGTTTTGGAATGCAGACGTTGATGGGGTCATGTTCCGTTTGCAGTGCCCCAGATGAGCCTAAACAGTGGAAACCCCCCACAAGTGACCCCATTTTGGAAACTATACCCCCTAAGGAACTTATCTAGATCTTTGGTGAGCACTTTGAACCCCCAAGTGCTTCACACAAGTTTATAATGCCCGGGCATGAAAAATAAAAAATCCTATTTTTTTCCCACAAAAATTATATTTTAGTCACTAATTTTTTATTTTCTCAAGGGTAACAGGAGAAATTGGACCACATAAGTTGTTGTCCAATTTGTCCTGAGTACGCTGATACCCCATATGTGGGTGGGAACCACTGTTTGGGCGCACGGCAGAGCTCGGAATGGAAGGAACACCATTTGACTTTTTCCAACCAAAATTGGCTGGAATTGAGATTGGATGCCATGTTGCATTTGGAGAGCCCCTGATGTGCCTAAACAGTGGAAACCCCCCACAAATGACCCCATTTTGGAAACTAGACCCCCTAAGGAACTTTTCTAGATCTTTGGTGAGCAATTTGAACCCCCAAGTGCTTCACACAAGTTTATAACGTAGAGCCGTAAAATTTAAAAATCATATTTTTTCCACAAAAATGATCTTTTCACCCCAATTTTTATTTTTCCAAGGGTAACAAGACTCCAAAAGTTATTGCGCAATTTGTCCTGAGTGCGCTGATACCCCATATGTGGGGGTAAACCACTGTTTGGGTGCATGGCAGAGTTTGGAAGGGAAGGAGCGCCGTCTGACTTTTTCAACGCAGAATTGGCTGGACGCCATGTCGTGTTTGGAGAGCTCCTGATCTGCCTAAACAGTGGAAACCCCCATAAATTACGCCATTTTGGAAACTAGACCCCTCAAGGAACTTATCTAGATGTGTGGTGAAACTTTTAACCCCCAGGTGTTTCACTAAAGTTTATAACGTACAGCCGTAAAATAAAAAATCTTTTTTTTTTTTACAAAAATGATTTTTTCGTCCCCAATATTTTATTTTCACAAGGGTAACAGAAGAAATTGGAACCCAAAAGTTGTTGTCCAATTTGTCCTGAGTACGCTGATACCCAATATGTGGGAGAAAACTACTGTATGGGCGCACGTCAGGGCTCGGAAGGGAAGTAGTGACGTTTTGGATTGCAGACTTTGATGGAATGGTCTGGGGGCGTCATGTCACATTTGGAGAGCCCCTGATGCACCTATACAGTGGAAACCCCCCACAAGTGACCCCATTTTGGCAAATAGACCCCACAAGGAACTTATCTAGATGTGTGGTGAGCACTTTGAACCCCGAAGTGCTTCACAGAAGTTTATAACGTACAGCCGTAAAAATAAAAAATCTTTTTTTTTTTTACAAAAATGATTTTTTTCGCCCCCAATATTTTATTTTCACAAGGGTAACAGAAGAAATTGGAACCCAAAAGTTGTTGTCCAATTTGTCCTGAGTACGCTGATACCCAATATGTGAGAGAAAACTACTGTATGGGCGCACGTCAGGGCTCGGAAGGGAAGTAGTGACGTTTTGGATTGCAGACTTTGATGGAATGGTCTGGGGCGTCATGTCGCATTTGGGAGAGCCCCTGATGCGCCTAAACAGTGGAAACCCCCCACAAGTGACCCCATTTTGGAAAATAGACCCCACAAGGAACTTGTCTAGATGTGTGGTGAGCACTTTGAACCCCGAAGTGCTTCACAGAAGTTTATAACGCACAGCCGTAAAAATAAAAAATCCTTTTTTTTTTTTGCAAAAATGATTTTTTTGCCCCAATATTTTATTTTTACAAGGGTAACAGGAGAAATTGGACCCCAAAAGTTGTTGTCCAATTTGTCCTGAGTACGCTGATATCCAATATGTGGGAGAAAACTACTGTATGGGTACACGTCGGGGCTCGGAAGGGAAGTAGTGACGTTTTGGATTGCAGACTTTGATGGAATGGTCTGGGGCGTCATGTCGCATTTGGAGAGCCCCTGATGCGCCTAAACATTGGAAATCCCCAACAAGTGACCCCATTTTGGAAAATAGACCCCACAAGGAACTTATCTAGATGTGTGGTGAGCGCTATGAAGCCCCAAGTGCTTCACAGAAGTTTATAATGTACAGCCGTAAAAACAAAAAAATATTTTTTTTTGTACAAAAATGATATTTTCGCCCCCAGTTTTTTATTTTCCCAAGGGTAGCAGAAGAAATAGGACAAATTGCACAATAACTCTTGGGGTCCAGAGTACGCTGATACCCCATATGTGGGGATAAACTACTGTTTGGACGCATGGCAGAGCTGAGAAGTGAAGGAGCACCGTTTGACTTTTTCAACGCAGAATTGGCTGGAATTGAGATCAGACGCCATGTCACATTTGGAGAGCCCCTGATGTGCCTAAACAGCGGAAACCCCCAATTCTAACTCCAACCCTAACCCCAACACACCCCTAACCCTAGTCCCAACCCTAACCACAAACCTAACCCTAACACACCCCTAATCCCAACCCTAACCCTAATCCTAACTTTAGCGCCAACCCTAACCCTAACTTTAGCCGCAACCCTAACCCTAATGGGAAAATGGAAATAAATACTTTTTTTTAATTTTATTATTTTTCCCTTACTAAGGGGGTGATAAAGGGGGGTTTGATTTACTATTTATAGCGGGTTTTTATGATTGGCAGCTGTCACGCTAAAAGACGCTTTTTATTGCAAAAATAGTTTTTGCATCATCACATTTTGAGAGCTATAATTTTTGCATATTTTGGCCCACAGAGTCATGTGAGGTCTTATTTTTGCGGGACGAGTTGACGTTTTTATTGGTACCATTTTTGAGCACGTGACGTTTTTTGATCGCTTTTTATTTCGATTTTTGGGAGGTTAGAATGAACAAAAATCAGCAATTCATGAATTTCTTTTGGGGAGGCTTTTATACCGTTCCGCGTGTGGTAAAATTGATAAAGCAGTTTTATTCTTTGGGTCAGTACGATTATGGCGATACCTCATTTATATCATTTTTTCATGTTTTGGCGCTTTTATAGAATAAAAACTATTTTATATAAAAAATAATTATTTTTGCATCGCTTTATTCTGCGAGCTATAACTTTTTTATTTTTTCGCTGATGATGCTTTATCATGGCTCGTTTTTTGCGGGACAAGATGACGTTTTCAGCGGTACCATGTTTTTTTATATCGGTCTTTTTGATCGCGCGTTATTCCACTTTTTGTTCGGTGGTATGATGATAAATCATTGATTTTTTGCTTCGTTTTTTTTTTTTTTTAAGGGGTTCACTAAAGGGGTTAACTAGTGGGACAATTTTATAGGGGGGGTCGTTACGGACGCGGCGATACCAAATATGTGTACTTTTATTGTTTTTTTTTTTTTATTTACAGGAAGAAGTGAATTTATTGGGAATATTTTTTTTTTTTTTATTATTTTGGATTTTTTTTTTACACATGTTTATTTTTACTTTTTTAACTTTTTTACCTTGTCCCAGGGTGGGACATCACAGTATTTTATCAGATCGCTGGTGTGACAGTGTGCACAGCACTCTGTCACACCAGCGATCGCACAGGCATAGATGCAGGCTTCTCAGTGCCTGCTCTCGGCAGGCACTGAGGTAGCCGCCTCCCTCCAGGACCCCGGCGCCATCTTGGATCCGGGTCCTGGGAGGTAGGAAGCCCTCAGAACAGCGCAATCACATCGCGCTGCTCTGAGGGTCTCAGGAGGGCGCGCAGGGAGCCCCCACCCTGCGCGATCCTCCCCTGTGCCCCCAGTACACCGCGATCATGTTTGATCGCGGTGTGCAAGGGGTTAATGTGCCGGGAGCTTTCACAGTCATGCCCCTCAGGAGCGCAGCTGATCGCCTATGACGTACTATCCCGTCCCCGGTCATACGGGCCCAGGTACCATGGACGGGATAGTACGTCCGATGGCAGTAAGGGGTTAACAGTCTGAAAATCCAGGCCTCAGCGGTCTGCTTCATCTGGCTGGTTAACAAAAATAGGGGGGACCCCACGCCACTTTTTTTCGAGGGGATCCCCTATTTTTGTTAATCAGCCAAGATATGCAGACTGCTGTGGCCTGGTATTATCAGGCTGGCAAGGTCCATGGATCTTGGCTCCTTAACAGCCTGAAAATCCAGGCCTCAGCGGTCTGCTTCATCTGGCTGGTTAACAAAAATAGGGGGGACCCGACGCCATTTTTTATTCGAAGGGAACCCCTATTTTTGTTAATCAGTTCCCTCTGATGTCACTGATTGTGTCCCTGGCTGACCTGAAGTGAAAGTGGAAAGCAATCAATTAAGCTTTCCACTTCCTCTCCTGTCAGCCAGGAGAGGAACTCATTCATTTGGGGGTTTACTGTGAGGCTGCAGCATTAGCTGCGGTCCCTGCAGTAAACATTAACCCTTTCTGAAGGATTACACCGTGGGACCTGACTGTGCATGGGATAGGTAAGAATAATTTTGCTTTTTTATTTTATTTTTATTACAGGAAATGGTTTTTGCAGTCAAATAAAAGATGGTCAAAAACATGTGTCTTTATTTCATTAAAATGATTTTTAATTAAAGTGTGTGTGTTTTATTTTTATTTCATGCAATAGGATTAATAATTGATAGTTGTCTAATTGACAGCTCTCAATTATTAACCTGGTTTAAGGTCACCTTTCAATTGCAATGTGGCTTTAACCCCATATTAACCCATTCGCCACCGCTACAGGGCAATGGGAATAGACGGGCAAAGTGCCAGAAAGGGCGAATCTAATTATAGATTTGTCTTTTCTGGGGTGTCTGGGGGCAGATGTTAGTAGCCAGGGGGGGCCAAAAATAATGGTCCCTCTCTGGGCTATTATTATCTGCCCCCATTCGCTGGCTTTGTCTGTCCGGTTGCGAAAATAGGGCGGGAGCCCACGCTTTTTTTTTAAACAATTTTACACCTCATATATATATATATATATATATATATATATATGTCATTGAATTTGTGACACATATATATATATATTTATATTTATAGTTCATACAATTCTACATAGTATAATAGCCGCTAATTCAATTGACGGCTTTTGTGAAAATGCAGAACCCGACATGAAATGACACTTGGTGTACATAGGGTTAACCATGTCTTTTCATGTCCTTTGCTATCTGATTTGCACAAACAATTACATCAGTCTATGTGTGCAAAATTTCACACCTGTAGGGGTTAATTAAAGGTGTAAATTCGTAGCAAAAAAGTCCGTTTTTTTTACAACGAATTTACACCTTTAATTAACCCCTACAGGTGTGAAATTTTGCACACATAGACTGATGTAATTGTTTGTGCAAATCAGATTGCAAACGACATGAAAAGACATGGTTAACCCTATGTACACCAAGTGTCATTTCATGTCGGGTGCTTCTGTCTTTTCACAGAAGCCGGCTTTACCCGGCAATTGAATCAGAGGATATTTTACTATGTAGAAGTGTATAAACTATACATATATGTATATATATATGTCACAATGACATGTATATATATATATATATGTATTCTATGTGTGTATATTTAGTGTTTACAAGGAAATAAAGGTTTTTTTTAGTTGCGATATTTTGTTCCCATAGACTTACATGGGACTTCCGGTATCGGAATCGGATATCGCCGATATTTAGTGATATCGGCGATACCATTCCGATCCGATATTTTTAGATATCGAGCAGTATCGTTCAACACTACTCAGGACCCTTTCCTGCTCGACTGCCTCTTTCACTGTTTCTTTACACAGCTCTATCTCCTCATTAAGGACAGTCACCTGACCGGTACCTGACCCTGACTCTTCCTCATCATTTCTCTTCTTAGAGGATGTAGCCTGTCCCGCCTTTCCGCGGCCCCTGCGGCGAGAGGAAGATCGGCCATTTTTACTCGGCTCCACATTACTGCACTCGCTTTCCCTTGCGGTCGAGTCACAGTCTGCACAGGAGTCACTCTCGGGGCCCCTCCCGTTACCCTCTAACCGGGTGTCCATTCTAGAGGTCTTAACTACCACATCGTCATGGGTTCTGTTGTCATACATTTCAGGGGATATCATGTCAGTACGTCGGGCAGACGCATCCTTTCCTCCTGTGTCACCGTCTGACTCGTCAGTTTTGGGAGGTGTCACTGTCCCAATGTCTGCCACCCCAACAGTAGAGAGGCCTCCCTCCTGCTGTAAAGGAACTCCCCTGTCCCACAAGCCAGAGAACAGTTTAGAGTCCCGACCTATGACAACTGGACACGACAAATTAGGGATTATAGCGACATCCTGTCCTGCAATGTCCCAGCCTGTCTCAAAGATTACCCTGGCCACTGAATAATCCTTTGTGTCCCCATGGATACAGGTGACCCTGACCTTTCTTCCAGGTATTTGAAACCCGTCAGGTGCAACCCTCACTAGAGTCACCGGACTCCCCGAGTCGACCAGACCCACCACCTCTTCATGGTGTATCTGCAGGGTACACCCCCGTAGTAGTGTGCCGGGCAGATAGTTCCTAAGGCAGACTGGACACATATAACATATTTGCCCCTGGCAACAGTTTGTCTGGACCTCCCCTTTAACATTGGGATCCTCCACCCCTTTTTTGCCAACCGCCCCCTTTTGGGACTCCGCCCCCTTTTGTGCCACCATCTCCTTTTGGGTTGCCACCCCCTTTTGGGACTCCGCCCCCTTTTGGGCCATCACCCCTCCTTGGGTTATACACCGTGGACTCCCCCCACGGCTCTACCAGACCCCAGTTCGCACAGACCCTTATGTCTCTTTGGGCTGGTACTGTTCCTTTAAGAGGTCACCCACTCTGGACATCTGATGTCCTTATGGTACCTCCCCAGCTCCTGCTGGTACTATCACCTTCCGCCAGCACCTTCGGCTACCGCGCACAAGTCGCTGCTACCACTGCAGCTCTTGCTGCTGCAGAACCTCTTGCTGCAAGTCACTGTAGCTCCTGCTACCATAAGTCTCTGCACGCTGCACTGTCTTGCAACTTGTCACCTTCGTGACCCCACGAGTCACAGCCAGCCGCTTGTCACCTTCGTGGACTCCGATGAGCCACAGCACACACCTCACACGTGTTCCAGAGAAATAAAACACCAAAAAAAAAAAAATAGTTTCTCACTGATTCTTCTCACTGATCCCGACCAGCCTAGCACGGTTGTCAAGACCGTCCCCTGTTGGCATCAGCCACACAGGTTCCTGGAGACCTCAGCCTCAGAGGTACCCAGCAAACACAAAAATACAGTCTTTCTCACTGACCCGTCAGCACACCACAGACTCCTGTCTGTCACTCTTGGCCACAGAGATTTCCGGACACCTCCTCTCTCAGAGAGGCATCCCACAAAGGAAAAAACAGTCTCACTGACCCATCAGTACACCACAGACTCCTGTCTGTTACCTGTTGGCCACGCAGGTTTCCGGACACCTCCTCTGAGGTATCCTCTCAGCATGCTTTTTGCTTACTTCTCAATGACCCCGGTCACATAACACAGACTCCTGTCTGTCACCACTGCTTAACAGTTTCTTCAGATACCTCTTATCTTCAGAGGCACCACATATAAACATCAATGCAAAGTTTATTCGTGACCACTGGTCACACTCACGGTTTTCACAGACCGTCTGTTCCTCCTCTGGTTCCTGATTCCCAGTCCTGGAACATGTGCTCCTTGGGTCGCTGCCAGCATTCCATCCACCAATTGTAAGGTTTTCCTCACTCGGCTGCTTCAGAGGTAAATCAGGAGACACGTTTCTTATGCAAAAAGTCCTTAGGTTTATTGCTTCATAAACCACATAGTAACAGGCAATACAAATCTTCAATGTTTCAGCTCCTGCCTGGAGCCTCACTCCTCAGTCACAGAGTCCTCTCTGTAATGTCCCACCTGGAAGTCTGTCCACACTGGCAGACTCCCACACACTCTCACACAGGTGCAAAACACACTCCATTACATAGGTGTAACTCCACCCACAGGTGAGGTCAGGAATCACATGGTTATGTCACATGGTCATGACCTCACCACAGGTCCTTCAGCCACACCATTACATACAGGTTTTATCCCAGGTATTTAGACACAAGCCCCTTGGGTGGGTTTGTAGGTGACTGGACCCACCCAGCTCTCCTAGTCACCTGGAAGCCTCCCAATATATAGCACAACTCAGCAGTAGATCTGCTGAACCAAAACATATCCAGGCTTCCATCACAGGGCCACCCACCTCTGTGATACATAACGTCCATCCATCACATGCCTCCATGCATATCTCGAGGAGCCTACACAGTGCCCCCTAGCTGCATCAGGGTCACTACACCACACCATGTTGTGGACTGATTTCTCGAGTACCGCTCACACGACTGGTAATACTGATTTAATTGCAACAGACAGGAGACAGCAGTTGTCAACTATGGTTCAAAATTACCTCTCCTCGACATTCTCCCTCACAGTTCATTCCCCTTTGACTACTGGGCCTGTAAACTTGACACCTGGCCTGAATTGGCACAATATGCCTTATAGGAGCTCGCTTGCCTGCTGGTAGTGTGCTATCAGAAAGAGTCTTCAGTGCTGCTGGCATTAAGAAGGACCCGGCTGTCGACAGAAAATGTTGGTGATCTCACCTTCATTAAAATGAACCATGCCTGGGTTTCAAAGGATTTTGTACCACCTTCCCCTGATGACACAAAGGTTGCCAACAAAATGGCTCGCTTTGTCCTCCTCTTCCTCAAACTTCTCCAGGTCCTCCATTTGCAGCTGCTGAACGTCCAGCCTACGCCTCAACATATGCCAGTTTTTCTACCTCCCTAACTGTGCTGTACCCCCCCCAGGGCCGGCGTCAGCACCTGGCGCACCCGCACAAGTGCCGGTTTCCTGAGCAGGTGGGGGGGCCCACTCGTGGGCGACGGCACTGGCACAGGGCCCCTCATAGTACGCAAAAGTATCTCTGACGGTGGGGGCCCACTCGTCGTCAGACACACCGGCGTACTATCAGGGGCCCTGTGCCAGTGCCATCGTCAACGGGTGGGCCCCCCCCCCTGCTTGCTCAGGGCCCCAGCACTTGCAATACTTACCTCTCCCTGCTCCACCGCTGTGACATCTTCCGCATTTCCTGACAGTGACATTAAGGTCAGAGAGCGCGATGACATCACGTCTGTGCGCCCTCTGCCTGAGCAGTGACAGTGCAGAGAGCTGGAAGATGGCGACGCTGAGGAGTCCAGAGTAGAGCAGTGCCCATCGAGGAGAGGTATTTTATTTTTTTTAATGTTTGAAGCAATATATGGGGAGCATTATACACTGGAGAATTATATATGGTGCCCATCATACACTTGAGCATCATATATGGGGCCCATTATATACTGGAACATTATAAATGGGGCCCATCATACACTGGAGCATCATATACCGGGCCCATTATACACTGGAGCATCATATATGGGGCCCATTATACACTGGAACATCATATATAGGGCCCATTATATACTGGAGCATCATATGGGGCCCATTATATATGGAGCATTATATGGGTCCATCATACACTGGAGCATCATCCATAGGGCACATCATATACTGGAGCATCATATGGGGCCCATTATATATGGTGTATCATATGGGGCACATTATATATGGTGTATCACATGGAGCCCATTATATATGGAGCATTATATATGGGGACCATTATATTTGGAGCATTATATGGGACTCATCATACACTGGAGCATCATTTATGGGGCCCATCATATACTAGAGCATCATATGGGGTTCATTATTTATAGGCATCATATAGGGCCCTTTATATATGGAGCATCATATGGAGCACATATGGGGCCTATTCTGCATGGAACATTATATGGGACCAATTATGTATGGAGCAATATATGGGGCTCATTATTCTATATGGAGCAATATATGTGGCTCATTATACTGTATGAAGCATTTTATTGGGCCCATTATTCTGTATGGAACATCATATATGGGACTCATTATTCTGTATGGAGCAATGTATGGGGCTCAATATTCTGTATAGAGCAATATATGGGGCTCATTATTCTTTATGGCGCACTATGTGGTGCCCATAATACTGCATAGAGAACTATACTGTCCGTTTTTTGAGCTATTGTAGAATTTACAATAGATATCACTCATGTAGTGTAAGAAGTGAAGTATTTGTCATTGTACTATACCTATATTTCTCTGCCGCATCGGAGCATCATGAATTGTGGTATGTGTTAAAGGGGCCCACTGAGACTCTTTCGCCCGGGGCCCATGAAAACCTGGAGCCAGCCCTGCCCCCCCCCACAACTTTAGCCAAATAACCCCCAGTTTTCAATGCGTTACTATTATTATAAAGTAAATTAAGGTTGACAAGCTTATGTAATAAGAATTGATGTCGTTGGCATTGAAATGGGCACTGTAGGTGTGTTTACTGTCCTCCACTCACTGCCGACTTTTATTCTCCATTGACTTGCATGGGGTTGGGTCGGGTTTCAGTTAGAACTTCGACTTTTTCTGATATTCGACTGATTTAGTTTGACTCGACTTTTGATAAAGTCGGGTGGTCCGAAACCCAACTCGACCCTCCCGGAGGCAAAATCACTCATCTGTACTCCTGAGTACACTGATACCCCATGTGTGAAGGAAGACCAATCTTTAGGCGCAAGGCAGTGCTCAGAAGGGAAGGAGCATCATTTGAGTCAAATTGACTGGAATCGAGAGCGGACACAATGTCGCGTTTGGAGAGCTCCTGATGTACCTAAACCAGGGGTCTCAAACTCAGCAGAGTAAAGGGGCCACACATAAAAAAAATTTAAGCTGGGGGCAGCATTCCATTCAAACTTAATACAGTACAAAATTATTGTTAAACAATAGTTTATTTGAATTACTATAACAATTCTCTCCCTCCCGACCTCACCCTCTCTCTGTGGCCGTTCAAATAAGTTGTCAGCTGCGATGTACAGCTTACCGTATATACTCGTGTAAAAGCTGACCCGAGTATAAACCAACCCCCCTAATTTTGCCATAAATAAACTGGGAAAACTTATTGAATCGCGTATAAGCCTAGGGTGGAAAATGCAGCAGCTACTGGTAAATTTTCAAAAATAAAAATAGGCACCAATAAAAGTAAAATTAATTGAGACATCAGTAAGTTAAATGTTTTTGAATATCCATATTGAATCAGGAGCCCCATATAATACTCCATACATTTCATAACTGCCCCGTAAGATGCTCCATACAAAATTCGCCCCATATAACGCTGCATAAAGGTTAATAATGGCCCCATAAGATGCTCCATAGATTATGTCCCATATAATGCTGCACAAAGGTTAATAATGGCCCCATAAAATGCTCCATAGAATATTATGCCCCATATGCTGCTCCATAAAGGTTATGGCCCAATAAAATGCTCCATAGAATAATATGCCTCATATGCTGCTTCATAAAGGTTATGCCCCCATAAGATGCTCCATATATTTTATGCCCTGTATGATGCTCCATAGATTATGCCCCATATGATGCTCCATAGATTATGCCCCCATAAGATGCTCCATATATTTTATTCCCCCATAAGATGCTCCATATATTTTATGCCCCCATAAGATGCTCCATAGATTATGCCCCCATAAGATGCTCCATATATTTTATGCCCCCATAAGATGCTCCATATATTTTATGCCCCATAAGATGCTCCATATATTATGCCCCCATAAGATGCTCCATATATTTTATGCCCCCATAAGATGCTCCATATATTTTATGCCCCCATAAGATGCTCCATATATTTTATGCCCCCATAAGATGATCCATATATTTTATGCCCCATAAGATGCTCCATATATTTTATACCCCCATAAGATGCTCCATATATTTTATGCCCCCATAAGATGCTCCATAGATTATACCCCTATATGCTGCTGCAAATAATAAAAAAAAATTACATACTCACCTCTCGTCGCTGGGGGCCAGGTGTGTTTTTTTTATTTACTTCAATAGGATTAATAATTGATAGTTGTCTAATTGACAACTCTCAATTATTAATCTGGCTTAAAGTCACCTTTCAATAGCAAGGTGGCTTTAACCCATTATTAACCCATTAGCCACCGCTACAGGGCAATGGGAATAGACCGGCAAAGTGCCAGAAAGGGCAAATCTAATTATAGATTTGCCTTTTCTGGGGTAGCTGGGGGCAGATGTTAGTAGCCAGGGAGGGCACAAAATAAATGCACCCTCCCTAGGCTATTATTATCTGCCCCCACTCACTGGCTTTGTCTGTCTGGTTGAGAAAATAGAGCGGGAGCCCACACATTTTTTTTCAACGAATTTACACCTTTAATTAACCCCTAGCTGTATGAAATTTTGCACACATACACTCATGTAATTGTTAGTGAAAACTATATATCAAACTACATGAAATGACATGGTTAACTGTATGTAAACCATGTGTCATATCATGTCGGGTCTGTAATTTCACAAAAGCCGGCAAATGAATTAGCGGCTATTATACTATGTAGAAGTGTATGAACTATAAATATATATATATATGTGTCACAATGACATGTATATATACTGTATTTTCTGGCATATAAGACGACCGCGCGTATAAGACGACCCCCCAACTTTTACAGTCAAAATATGAAATCTTCTTAAAGTGGGGGGTCTTCTTATACACCGGGTGTCATCTTATACGCCGGGAGTGTCCCGATTATGAATGGAGGGGGCGTCTCAGAGGGAAGGTGTTGTTACCTCATCGTATTATTGCTGCTTTCTGCAGGTCTAGGCGCTGGGAGGCGGTGTCGGCAGCTCCTCTTTCAGCAGCCTGGGGGGGCTCTGTGCTGGGGGATGGCGACGGCTCCTCTTTGTGCAGCGTGAGTCTCTGTGCTGGGGAACGGTGGCGGTGGCTGTTTGTGCAGAGTCGGCACTCTGCAGGCATTTCCTCAATCCCCGGAGGCCCCAGCAGCTCCATTGCTGCGATGCGGTGGCATCCGGGAAAATGGCCGCTGAGGGCGGCGCATGCTCAATTTTAGATCTCGTCTCCCGAGATCTTGAGACGAGATCTGAAGCTAGCATTTTTCCGGAGGCCAATGGAGCTGCAGGGGCCTCCGGGGATTGAGGAAATGCCTGCAGAGCCCCGACTCTGCACTAAGAGCCACCGCTGCTGTCCCCAGCACAGAGCCCACCAGGATGCTGAAAGAGGAGCCACCGACGCCGCCCCCCCAGCGGCTAGACTTGCAGAAAGCAGCACTAATACAATGAGGTAACAACACCTTCCCTCTGAGACGCCCCCTCCATTCCTCATCGGGACCACTCCCCCCACTCTCCCGTCTGTACCCGGCGTATAAGATGACCCCCGACTTTTAAGATGATTTTCAGGGGTTAAAAAGTCGTCTTATACGCTGGAAAATACTGTGTATTATATGTGTATATATCTAGTGTTTTGTGAGCTGTCAGTGTGATTTTACAGTAGCCGGGGATGAATTGCCGGCTTTTCAAAGGAGACTGGTGGTATAAATCGGACAGCACTCGTATGGTGCGAGTGCTGTGCGATTATTTCTCGCATCCATTGACTTGCATTGGCGATTATCATGCCAAAATCGCTGCAAATCGCAGCATGCTGCGATTTTTTTCTCAGACCGATTTCAGCTGAGAAAAAAATCGCAAATGAGAAGTCACCTATTGAATAACATTAGTCCGATTGCATTCAGATTTTTTTATCGGCTTGCAATCGTCCGTTTTTGTCTCCAGTGGGTATAAGCCCTAATAGAGAATCTCCTGCCGTGGGTTCCCTCTGAATCATGTATTTCAGAGATT
>JARQOD010000001.1:533953978-534058854 GCA_033576555.1 Oophaga sylvatica
GGGGGCGTCTCAGAGGGAAGGTGTTGTTACCTCATCGTATTATTGCTGCTTTCTGCAGGTCTAGGCGCTGGGAGGCGGTGTCGGCAGCTCCTCTTTCAGCAGCCTGGGGGGGCTCTGTGCTGGGGGATGGCGACGGCTCCTCTTTGTGCAGCGTGAGTCTCTGTGCTGGGGAACGGTGGCGGTGGCTGTTTGTGCAGAGTCGGCACTCTGCAGGCATTTCCTCAATCCCCGGAGGCCCCAGCAGCTCCATTGCTGCGATGCGGTGGCATCCGGGAAAATGGCCGCTGAGGGCGGCGCATGCTCAATTTTAGATCTCGTCTCCCGAGATCTTGAGACGAGATCTGAAGCTAGCATTTTTCCGGAGGCCAATGGAGCTGCAGGGGCCTCCGGGGATTGAGGAAATGCCTGCAGAGCCCCGACTCTGCACTAAGAGCCACCGCTGCTGTCCCCCAGCACAGAGCCCACCAGGATGCTGAAAGAGGAGCCACCGACGCCGCCCCCCCAGCGGCTAGACTTGCAGAAAGCAGCACTAATACAATGAGGTAACAACACCTTCCCTCTGAGACGCCCCCTCCATTCCTCATCGGGACCACTCCCCCCACTCTCCCGTCTGTACCCGGCGTATAAGATGACCCCCGACTTTTAAGATGATTTTCAGGGGTTAAAAGTCGTCTTATACGCTGGAAAATACTGTGTATTATATGTGTATATATCTAGTGTTTTGTGAGCTGTCAGTGTGATTTTACAGTAGCCGGGATGAATTGCCGGCTTTTCAAAGGAGACTGGTGGTATAAATCGGACAGCACTCGTATGGTGCGAGTGCTGTGCGATTATTTCTCGCATCCATTGACTTGCATTGGCGATTATCATGCCAAAATCGCTGCAAATCGCAGCATGCTGCGATTTTTTTCTCAGACCGATTTCAGCTGAGAAAAAAATCGCAAATGAGAAGTCACCTATTGAATAACATTAGTCCGATTGCATTCAGATTTTTTTATCGGCTTGCAATCGTCCGTTTTTGTCTCCAGTGGGTATAAGCCCTAATAGAGAATCTCCTGCCGTGGGTTCCCTCTGAATCATGTATTTCAGAGATTTACATGGAAACCCTGGTGCAAGCTCTCAGCACAGAGCGCAGGATAAATATGAGCTGATCCTTGCAGCATTACAATATTATTATGTTTTTATTATTATTTTCCCGCTTTTTTAAAAATATTTTGACAAAACATTTTTTTTTTTTGCTTTGTCCCACTATAGGACTTTCACTTTAAGCAGCCTAATCAACTTTATTTGATTTATTGTAGGCAGTATAAACCAAGGTGTAGTAAAGAATATACAGCCCTCCGAGCAAATCAGGAAAACAAAACAAAATGGTGGCAGAACAAACACAGTCCTTCTGTGAGTGGTATTCCTTCCGCTCACGTAGACAGAACACACACTGTTCAGGTTCTCTAGTCCATGCAGCACTCTCCTGCAGTGCTCCTTCTCCAAGTGAACACACTGAACACTGAAAGTTCCATCCTTCAGCCATTTAAGCCCAAATCATGTGACTCCTCAACCACGTGAGTGACCACATGACTGTGACCTCACCAAGGTCCTGGCAGCACACAGTGGTGCTAGCTCTGTAGGTGGATATATGGGGAGACAATCTCCCACCCGCTCTATGAATGTCCCCCTAAAAACCAGCCTATAACATAACTTAACCCTCGCAACATTTACTGTGCTGGAGGAAATTAAACTGGATTTTATATCACTGATGCCATTAGTTGTAGTAAATCGTATCTCCCCTCTATTACATTACCAGTGACTCTGTCACAATATATATATGTGTATATATATATATATATATATATATATATATATATATAAAGATAGTAGGGATCGTACTTAGGGGCCGCAGGAGGAAGATAGGAGGAGCGTTTCTTTAAAAAAAAAGTCTGTGCGGGTTTATTTGCTTCATAAACCCCTAAGCAACAACAAAAGGTTCACGGTCTTTAGAGCAGGCAAAACAACACAAATGTCCTTAGCCGGGTTCTGCTCCACCAGGCCTGTGGGCACATAGGCTGGGCAATGTCCAGCACACAGGCTCGGTCTGGAGTACCACACACAGGAAGGCTTCTCCCTCTCTGCACACAGACCATGAGCAAAACAGCAGCCTCCATTACGTAGGCTGTAACCACACTCACAGGTAAGGTATGTGGATAGCCCGACCTGCTGATCTCTCATAGCTACCTACAACCTGGACCCAGGTGCACTAAATGGACATTTTAGTGCTTACGTGCACTAAAGTAAAATACTCCAGGTTAAATCACAGGGAGCAGCTATCCCTGTAACACATACCTCCCATTGATTACATGGCATTATTCTCCTTACAATAAATATAGAAATATATATATATATATACATATATATATATATATATATATATATATATATATATATATTAGGTGCTTCAATATATATAATTTTGTTTTGTGTGAAGATAAAACAACCCAGACTGGGATCAATACAATCTATTGTAGGTGGCAGACCGTCACTGGAAGAGATGAGGAACTTATATCATGGATATCATCGGTGGTTGTTTAGGCAGCAGACTCTGCCCTGTTGGAAATAATATACCAGTAGGTCCTTGAGCAAGACTACTAACACTATAGTGCCCATTTCAATAAACATGAGTGTCACGAACAAAGAGAGTCATGCCGGCTCAGACATCACGCGGATTAACAAGGTCAGCTTCAGATGTTTAGGAACCAGGACAATTTGATGATAAATGGGCTACTGGAACAAAGCATACATGGACAATGCAAGAGAACCTGGATCTGATGAAATGCTACTATAACAGCAGACCAAATGAGAGAGGATATATGAAGCGTGTGAGGAAACTCTGGATGGATACAAGGCCTACATGTCTACTGACTGAGAAACCTAGTGTTTCAATGTCATAAAGAGAAAGCTATTGTCACACGTTGAGATGGATCAATTTCATGGCAGCTCCACCCCACATGAAGACCTGGAAGAGCAACATGTGCAGCTCCCTGAAAATCCTGATCCAATCCTGCAACTAGAGAGCACTGCAGCTGATTTGAAGCAAAAGATCTTAGATAAACTAAATACCATCAATACCAGAAATCGACTGCCAAGGCTCAGCAAAGAAACACCACCAGACAGTATGCTGGAAGATACCAATAGAGCACTTGCATCAATACCTACCACCATAAGTCAAACTAATAAACTGATCTATGCTACTGCCTCAGCAATCATGGAATTGCTTAGTTATACAACCAGCAAGAACAACAGAAGTACGTGCCCCTACTTGGAAAAGAAGACAGGAGACAAAGATCAAGGTGACACGAAGAAAAGTCAGCCAACTAACAGAAATATAGAAGGGTGTAAAGATCAATAATAAGACCAAGCCTGACAAGTACAAAGGCCTGAAGCTCTAGAGACTGCTAAACAAAGGCTCATAGCTCTCGCTGCAAGACTAGGGAGATACACTAGAGAAGCTGAGGCCAAAAAGATAAATGCCGTGTTCTCCAAAGAACCATCCAAAGTGTACTCCCAACTACAGAGTAACAGCACAAAGGCATCAACTCCACCAATAGCAGAGGAGGAACATATGGGGGAAGGAAAAAACACCACCAGTGCAATGTGTCTGCAATATCTGAGAATGAAATACAGCAACCACCTAAAGAAAGAACCAGTCACCATTACAGAAGCAGAAATCCAACAGTAGCTCAAGAACATGAAGAGCTGGACAGCACCTGGCCCAGACATGATCCACACCTACTGGCTAAAGAAATTAACAGCAGTACATGAATGCATGGCAAAGCAGATGAAGTAGGCCACCACACAGCTTGGCTAACACAAGGAAGAACAGTGCTGATAATGAAGGATCCTCATAAAGGAACAGTTCCATCCAACTATTGCCCAATAACCTGCCTTACAACAACATGGAAACTCCTGTCAGGCATCTTAGCCACCAAGCTACAAAACCATATGAACCAGTACATGACTCCAGCTAAGAAAGGCATTGGCACCAACACCAGAGACTCCAAGCTCCAGCTCCTAGTAGATAGAGCAGTCGCTCAAGACTCAAGATCCAGACAGAACAATATCAGCACCGCCTGGATTGGCTACAGGAAAGACTATGACTAGTGATGAGCGAGTACCATAATATTCATTATCGCTATACTCGTAACGAGTACTTCGTAAAAATCGTGTATTCGTTCCGAATAGTGAGTACAATGCAAATCAATGGGAAATGCAAGTAATTTTCTGCTGGACCCTACAAAGAGGTCTGGGGGCCTGAGAAAAAGATTGAAATGGATGGGAAAGTAATGAAACAGAATGGGAAGAGCCTGGAGAATATTCCTGCTTGCATTTCTGACTAACATATGGTTTCTGGGAATAAGTTTGTTCCAGTATTACGCCACTTTTACAGATAAACAAGAACAACTACCAAACCTAGATTTCTATTGAATATGTATCCCTTATCTCAGTCACAATATGGGACAGCCTGTCACAAGGGCCAGCAATGACAAATATTAGTTTGATAGGACCACTCTACATTCAAGATTTGTCCACTGCACAATGTGCACAGGGTTTGTAAAAAACTATGGCTAACTAGGGCTAACTATGGGCTGAGTCATGGTTGACACAGGAAACCACTATCCCAAGGGTCTCCAATCACAAATAGTAGTTAGGCTGGAGAAGAAATACTGTCCTGGTTTGTCCACTGTACAATGTGCATAGGGCTTGTAAAAATTAGCCCTATGGGCTGAGACATGGTTGAAGCAGGAAGCCACCGTCCCAAGGGCCTCCAATCACAAATACAGTAGTAGTTAGGCTGGAGTAGGAATACAGTCCTGGTTTGTCCACTGCACAATGTGCATAGGGTTTGTAAAAATTAGCCCTATGGACTGAGTCATGGTTGACGAAGGAAGGAAACGGGTTTTTATGGGAAGGGGTTGGCGTTAACAGCTGTAGCATGAATCAGCATTTTTGGTGAATTTAGGTTGGCTTGCTGTCATTTGGAGGGATTACAAACTGTGGAGATATCCAGTCCTTGTTGAATTTAAGCAGAGTAAGTCTGTCTGCATTTTCCGTGGAGAGGTGTGTGCTCCTATCAGTGATGATTGACCCAGCTGAACTGAAAACATGCTCTGACATCACACTAGCAGCCAGGCAGGCCAGCACCTCCAAGGCCTATAATTTTTTTTCTTGGAAGTGCATTTGAGCAGCAGGGTGGTTTGCTGTTAAAGGAGAAAAAAAAATCTCTTTAAATCTTCTGCTTCAGCGAGTGTGAGCGAGTTGAGTGTGACTGGTGTGCAAGTGCGAACGGTGGTAAGTGTGACTTGAGATTCAGTGAAGAAGTATTTGGAAAACCTTTAATCAAATACCTGTGTGAATTGGTGTGAGTGGCTGAATTGTGGATTGCTGACTGCCTTTCTACCTGTTCTATTATTTGGGGGATTTTTTAACCTATTTTTTCTCTCTAAAGGATTAATCTCTTATTTTACTATCTGTTTGTTTAGAAGTTAACTATATTGCATTTAAATCTTGGTGTAGCTATATTCACAAGGGGTTAATTAAGGGTGGGGGTTCATAATTAAGGGTTTATAAGGGCCAGCTGGTTGGGGCTCAAGTCTTTTTGGAAGTGCATTTGAGCAGCAGGGTGGTTTGCTGTTAAAGGAGAAAAAAAAAATCTCTCTTTAAGGCCTCTTTCACACATCCGTTTTTTGTGTCAGGCATAATCCGTCGAACGCCTAAAGGGACGGATCCGGCGCTGAAATGAAAAAACTGATGCAACTGTCCGTTTTTTTGCTGGATCCGACCTGAACTTTTGAACCCGGAAAAAGAGGGTTTTGGATGTCCGGAGACAGTGTAAAATGTAGTAGTAGTAGTAGTAGTAGTAGTAGTAGTTGTAGTAGTAGTAGTCCCTGTCCCTGATTTCCAGAATCCGGATCAGACTTTTGACGGATTGCACAAAAGACTGATCCGGTTCCATTGACTTGTATTATTTCCGGCCGCCTGATGCGCTGCTTCAGGCACTATCAGGCGGGTCCGGCAAACAAAAAAATCGTTGCATGTTTCCGCCGGATCCGGACAAAAACGGATACAACGCAATGACATCAGGAACGATCTGGCGCTAATGAAAGTCAATGGTAAAAAAACGCATCCGGTACCGGATCCGTTTTTTTAACAACACGCTCCGGATCGTGCCTGAAGTAAAAAAACGGATGTGTGAAAGAGGACTAAATCTTCTGCTTCAGCGAGTGTGAGCGAGCTGAGTGTGACCGGTGCGCAAGTGCGAACGGTGGTAAGTGTGACTTGAGATTCAGTGACTTTGGATTCAGGGAGTTTCCAAGGGAGGAATTACTGAATTGCTGGTATATTTTATTAATACTTTTTATTTATTTTTACTTATCTTTGCTGTGAAATCCCCATTAGAAATGTGCTCCACTATTACCAATGCCATCCAGTGTTCCAGTGTACATCTTGCCACATGTATGCAGTCCTTGAACAGCCGGTCGAGGGTGCATACTGCTGTGCGAGATGTAAGCACATTGTGCATTTGGAAGCCCAGATACTGGATCTAAATGTGCAGCTGGCAACACTGAGATCCATAGACAATATGGAAAGTAGTCTTCTGCTCACTGAGCAGACGCTCAATGGGATAGATGAGGGGAGGATGCTAGGATGGAGCTGCAGGACACTGAAGTAGGAAGCTGGGTGACAGTTAGAAGGCAGGGTAGAGGGAAGAGCGCCAGGGAGGCTAGTCCTGATCTGGCACACCCCAATAAGTTTGCAAAGTTGACAGATGAGGGGGGTGTCAGTACAGGGGTAGCACTGCTGCAGCCAGGCACGTCCTCTGAAAGCCGGAGGAGTGTCTGCTCCAGTAAGGGGGGGATTAGGAGAGCAGGGCAGGCCAGACAGGTGCTGGTAGTGGGGGACTCAATTATTAGGGGAACAGATAGGGCAATCTGTCACAAAGACAGGGATCGTCGAACAGTGTGCTGTCTACCTAGCGCTCGAGTCCGACACATCACTGATCGGGTTGACAGATTACTGGGAAGGGCTGGGAAGGCTCCCGTGGTCATGGTGCACATTGGCACAAATGACAAAGTTAGAGGTAGGTGGAAGGTCCTTAAAGGGAATCTGTCACCCTAAATTGGCGGGATATTTAAATGATGGCAGTCAGGTCAGATGGGCGGTGTTTTGGGTACTTGCCTTAACATGTTGTTCGCCGCTGTCTCCATTATTTCTGGGAATTGTAGTCATTGCCCTCCATATAATGCACCTGCGCATTGCAATCTTGAATTGCGCACGCGCAGTATGCTTTGCCCGCAGATTGCAATGCGCAGGCACGTTATATGGAGGGCAACGACTACAATTCCAGAAATAATGGAGACAGCGGCGAACAACATGTTAAGGCAAGTACCCAAAACACCGCCCATCTGACCTGACTGCCATCATTTAAATATACCGCCAATTTAGGGTGACAGATTCCCTTTTAAGATGATTTCAGGGAATTAGGCTGCAAGCTTAAAGCAAGGACCACCAACGTGGTATTTTCTGAAACACTGCCTGTACCACGTGCCACACCAGAGAGGCAACGGGAGATTAGGGAGGTTAATAAGTTGCTCAAGAATTGGTGTAGGAAGGAGGGGTTTGGGCTCCTGGAGAACTGGGTCGACTTCTCAGTTGGCTACAGGTTCTATGCTAGGGACGGGCTGCACCTCAATGGGGAGGATGCAGCTGTGCTGGGGGAGAAAATGGCTAGAAGGTTGGAGGAGTCTTTAAACTAGGGACTAGGGTGGAGGGTATTAATTTTATAGGAGGGGAAGGCTGTGCAGATAGAGACCTGGGCACAAAAAATTAAATTGGGGGTGGGGTTAGAACAGTTAATAATTTAAGAGAGAATAGAGGTTCAGAGAGATACATAATGTGCATGTATACTAATGCTAGAAGCCTCACCAACAAAATGGAGGAATTAGAATTAATTTTGTTGGAACATAATTATGACATGGTGGGGATATCTGAGACTTGGCTGGATGAGAGCCACGACTGGGCAGTTAATTTACAGGGCTATAGTCTGTTTAGAAATGACCGTAAAAATAAGTGAGGTGGGGGTGTGTGTTTATATGTAAAATCATCCTTAAAACCCATCCTGCGTGATATCTGTGAATCTAATGAAGATGTAGAGTCTCTGTGGGTGGAGATTAGGAGAGGGGGAAAAATAATAAATTACTGATAGGTGTTTGTTATAAGTCTCCTAAAATAATGAAAGCAACAGAGAATATCCTCGTAAAGAAAATAGATGAAGCAGTGACTCAAGGAGAAGTCATTATTATGGGGGACTTCAACTACCCTGAAATACATTGGGGAACAGAAGCCTGCAGTTCCAGCAAAGGTAATAGGTTTTTGGCAACTATGAGAGACAATTACCTTTCACAACTAGTTCAGGACCCAACAAGAGGGGGGCACTGCTAGACCTAATATTATCCAACAGGCCAGACCGCATATCAAATATAAGGGTTGGGGGTCACTTGGGTAATAGTGATCACAAAATAATAAGCTTTCATGTATCCTTTTTTAAGATATGTAGTCGAGGGGTTACAAGGACACTAAACTTCAGGAAGGCAAATTTCCAACGGATGAGAGATGATCTTAGTGCAATAAACTGGGCGATATCCTGAGACATAAAAATACACAAAGAAATTGGGAGACGTTTATTAGCATCCTGAATAGGACCTGTGCACAGTATATACCCTATGGGAATAAACATGCTAGAAATAGGAGGAAACCACTATGGCTAAATAGAGCTGTAAGGGGCGCAATAAGGGACAAAAAGAAAGCGTTTAGGGAATTAAAGCAAGTAGGTAGTGATGAGGCATTAAATAAATACAGAAGATTGAATAAATTCTGTAAAAAGCAAATCAAGACAGCAAAGATTGAGGCAAAGAGACTCATTGCCAGAAAAAGTAAAAATAATCCCAAACTATTCTTTAACTACATAAATAGGAAGAAACTAAAAAATGATAGTGTTGGTCCCCTTAAAAATAGTCTGGTTGAAATGGTGGATGAGGATGAGGAAAAAGCCAATATGCTAAATAACTTTTTTTCAACTGTATTTACACAAGAAAATCCCATAACAGATAACATTATCAGTGATAAAAAAAATTTCTCCATTAAATGTCACCTGCTTAACCCAGCAGGAAGTATGGCGGCGTCTAAAAATCACTAAAATTGACAAATCTCTGGGCCCGGATGGGATACACCCCCGAGTACTGCAGGAATTAAGTACAGTCATAGATAGACCATTATTTTTAATCTTTAAAGATTCCATAATAACAGGGATACTATATTGGAGTATCTGAGGCTGAATAACCTCATGACACAGTTTCAGCATGGGTTTACGAGGGACTGTTCTTGTCAGACTAATCTGATAAGCTTTTATGAAGGGGTAAGTTTCGGACTGGACCAAGGGAACGCAGTGGACGTAGTGTTCATGGACTTTTAAAAAGCTTTTGATACGGTGCCACACAAAAGGTTTATACATAAAATGAGAACAATGGAGATAGGGGAAAATATGTGCAAGTGGGTTAAGAACTGGCTCATGGATAGGAAACAAAGGGTGGTTATTAATGGAGCACACTCAGACTGGGTCACGGTTAGCAGTGGGGTACCACAGGGGTCAGTATTGGGGCCGCTTCTCTTTAACATATTTATTAATGACCTTGTAGGGTGTATACAGATTAGTATTTCAATATTTGCAGATGACACTAAACTCTGCAGGGTAATAAATACAGAGGAGGACAATTTTATATTACCGGAGGATTTATATAAAGTAGAAGCTTGGGCTGATAAATGGCAAATGAGCTTTAATGGGGATAAATGTAAGGTCATACACTTGGGTAGAACAAACAAGATGTATAATTATGTGCTTAATTGTAAAACACTGGGCAAAACTGCAACTGAAAAAGACCTGGGTGCGTGGGTGGACGACAAACTCACATTTAGTGGCCAATGTCAGGCAGCTGCTGCCAAGGCAAATAAAATAATGGGATGCATTAAAAGAGTACACTATCCAGAAAAGCCATTAAATGAGACTCAAGCTCTCCAAAAATTCAATATAAAAAGCACAAAAAGGCAGCAACACTCACCTGCCCAGGTCTCAGAACAACTGCACTACAGGGTGCAGCCAGCCCATAAAGCAAGATGTCAGCAGCACAGGTGCAAAATACCAGATTAAACAGCCACTCTCCACATACCCATTCAAGGAGGGGGTGACTGCTCAGTATACAATTGCACAATAGAGGCCCGCATAGGGTACCATTCACACAAGGACACTGCACAGTATCTGGTTCACAGCCTATTAGTTATGCCCCTACTATTCAACTAGGCGGGCTGGCCAGTACACTCTCAATGCGCACCAGTGTGAACACCCCTCATGCGAGACCAAACGTGCTGCGGGCCTCTATTGTGCAATTGTATACTGAGCAGTCGCCCCCTCCTTGAAAGGGTATGTGGAGAGTGACTGTTTAATCTGGTATTTTGCACCTGTGCTGCTGACATCTTGCTTTATGGGCTGGCTGCACCCTGTAGTGCATTTGTTCTGAGACCTGGGCAGGTGAGTGTTGCTGCCTTTTTGTGCTTTTTATAATGATGCATTAAAAGAGGCATAGATTCTCATGAGGAGAACATAATTTTACCTCTATACAAGTCACTGGTGCGACCACACTTAGAATACTGTGTGCAGTTCTGGTCTCCGGTGTATAAGAAAGACATAGCTGAACTGGAGCGGGTGCAGAGAAGAGCGACCAAGGATATTAGAGAACTGGCGGGTCTGCAATACCAGGACAGGTTATTACATTTGGGGTTATTTAGTTTGGAAAAATGAAGGCTTAGGGGTGATCTTATTACAATGTATAAATATATGAGGGGACAGTACAAAGACCTTTCTAATGATCTTTTTACTCTTAGACCTGTGACGGGGACAAGGGGGCATCCTCTACGTCTGGAGGAAAGAAGGTTTAGCCATAATCACAGACGCAGATTCTTTACTGTAAGAGCATTGAGACTATGGAACTCTCTGCCGTCTAATGTTGTAATGAGTGATTCCTTACTAAAATTTAAGAGGGGACTGGATGCCTTTCTTGAAAAGTATAATATTACAGGCTATATTCACTAGTTTCCTAGATATTGCATTGATCCAGGAAGCTAGTCTGATTGCCGTATGTGAATTCTGGAAGGAATTTTTTTCCCCAATGTGAAGCTTACTTTTTGCCACTTGGGTTTTTTTTTGCCTTCCTCTGGATTAACATGTTAGGGCAGGTTAGGATAGGATATGGGTTGAACTAGATGGACTTAAAGTCTTCCTTCAACCTTAATAACTATGTTACTATGTTACCTCTGTTGGATCTGGTGTTGTGTCTCTCCTCATTATCCCTTGGTGTTGAAAACAGCCACTAACTATTGTCTGAGGGTGATGTTTTCAGCAACTGATCTACAACAGCAATCTTTAATTATTCCATTGTAAAACTCTTTGGTGACCCCAAAAGGAGAGAGGAAATTTCTCCTTGTACCGTGGCTCGAGAAAGGTCGACAACCAGTATTGGTTGTTGGATAAAATGTGTATCACGTAAGTGTCTTGCCACAGACACTTACACATGAACTGTGCCATGTGAGCCAAGCTGCAAAAAGGCAAATGTTCTGTGTCCCCTACAGTAGGAATAGTACCCATCCTCTCCTCACTCTCACTTGCATTCTCCTCCTCCTCCAGCACCTCCACCTTAGCCCATCCAGGCTGTAACAGACATGAAACTTGGGTTGGGTGTCCCCTTTATAGCATTAGGAGTCCCTTCGGTAGCACAAAAAAACAAATCCTCTCCCTCTTCATCTTCCTCCTCATCACCCAATGTTGCCTCAGAATATTGACTGGGCTGGTTTGTATCACCACTTGTGAAATCTAGCTCCATACAAACATGCTGGGCACTCAAAGCTTCCTCTTTGAGATTATACAGTGATTGTTTCAAGAGACACAGCAGCGGTATGGTTACGCTGATAATAGCTTGATCACCGCTCACGAGGTTGGTGCAGTACTCAAAGTTATCAAAAACCTCACAAATGTCAGCGATCCACATCCACTCGACAGTTATGTGTGGTGGCTGACTCTCAGTCTGATGGCTGGTATTCAGCTACTGCACTCTGCTGCTCACTAATCCTTTCCAACATATAATAGGTTGAGTTCCACCACGTGGACTAATGTGGACAGCAGAAGGCAGGCTGTGACCACAAAAACAGCAGGGAAAATTACATGGTGCATGCTTGGTAGCAGGCAGTAGGAAATGTTTGGACTACTGGTTTACGTAGGACACTAACCGCCTTTTTCAGTGGACTAATGTGGACAGCAGAAGGCAGGCTATGACCACAAAAACAGCTGGGAAAATGGCCTGTTGATTGCTTGGTAGCATGCAGTAGGAAATGTTTGGTCTACTGCTTTGCGTAGGACACTAACCACCTTTTCAGTGGACTAATGTGGCAGCAGAAGGCAGTTTGTGACCACAAAAACCGTGAAAAATGGCCTGGAGCATGCTTGGTAGCAGGCAGTAGGAAATGTTTGGACTACTGCTTTGCATAGGGCACTAAACGCCTTTTTATTTGGACTAATGTGGAGAGCAGAAGCCAGGCTCTGACCCGAAAAACAGCGGGGTAAGCAGACCGGTGCTTTAAAAAAAAGGCAGCACTAAATGCTAGTACTCTGTGTGCTGGAAAAATATTGCTTTGCCTCTAACAAGAGCTGTTTTTAGATAGACACTGGAAGAACACTTTAACTTCCCCCTACATAATACACTATCTCTCCTTCTCTGTACTCAGACTTTGTTGTGTGTCTTCAGCTCTGAAAAGAGCTATTTTTTGGTGGTATTATGGAGCTACTGACCGACTCCTTTAACCCCTTTCTGATGTTAGACATAATATTCCATCCATGTGCCCTGGGCCATTTTGACCATGGGCAGAATAGTACATCTTAGCGATCGGCCGCGCTTATGGGGGGAGAGCAGCCTATCACGGCCAGGTGTCAGCTGATTCTCACAGCAGACACCTGACACTAGGGGCAGGGAGTGGTCACAGACTGCTCCCAGCACATTAAGTCCCAAAATACTGTGGACTAACAAGATCGCAGCATTCCGGGAGCTGGCACAGGGGCTGACAGCCTTTGGATCGGAGACCCCGTGGCGTCAGCAAGTCTCTCTGTCAGTGCAGCGCTGACAGCTTCCATAGCATGCAGATGCTGCTTCATCTGCATGCTATAGAAGCGATCAGGCTGCAAAAAATGATTTTCCCATACTGGGACTAAGTAAAAAAGTTAGGAAAAATTTAAAAAAAAATGTTTTAAATAATTGTAGAATTATATTAAAAAATCAAAAATAATAATAAAAAAAATCAATATATATTCTATCTCTAAATAAATATTTGGTACACATAATTGGTATCGCCGCGTCCGCAACGACCTGATCTATAAAACTTTACCACTAGTTAACCCCATTAGTGAACACCATAAAAAAACAATGCAAAAAACAATGCTTTACCTTCATACCGCCGAACAAAAAGTGGAATAACACGCGATCAAAAAGACGGCTATAAATAAACATGGTACCTCTGAAAACGTAATTTTGTCCCTCAAAAAATGAGCCACCACACAGCTCCATCAGTGGAAAAATAAAGAAGATTTAGCTCTCAGAATAAAGTGATGCAAAAACAATTATTTTTTCTATAAAAAAGTTTTTATTATATAAAAGCCAAAACCTAAAAAAACAATATAAATGAGGTATCGCTGTAATCGTACTGACCTGAAGAATATAACTACCTTATCAATTTTACCACACATTGAAAGGTATAAACCCCCCCCCCAAAAAAAGAAATTCAGGAATTGCAGGTTTTTGCTAATTTTGTCTCCCAAAAATCGGAATAGAAAGCGACCAAAAAATATCATGTGCTCGAAAATGGTATGAATAAAAACGTCAGCTCGTCCCGCAATAAACAAGACCTCATATGATTCTGTGGGCCAAAATATAGAAAAATTATAGCTCTTAAAATGTGGTGATGCAAAAACTATTTTTTGCAATAAAAAGCGTCTTTTAGCGTGTGACAGCAGCCAAACATAAAAACATTAGTTTTCAACCTGGATGATGCCAAGATGTGACCATCCACGCTGAGAAATACTGGTAAAAGAGCTGCTGGGAAAGCAGCGTCAGTAACCGGGGGTAACGTCCCAGTCGGGCTGATCTGCGGTGAGATCCGATGAGATCCCCGCTAGAACCGTGAGCGCTCACGGTGCTAGCGGGGATCTTACTGAAGTCACCGCAGTTACATCCAGTCACTGGGCTCTATTCCCAGCTGGGCTGAGCTGCGGTGAGACACCGCGGTCACTTATAAAATTCATATACCAGGAAACAGTAGATTAGTTCCAAAAAGGGGGCACTTGTTGGGCATTGCCACTGTTAGAACACATCTAGATAAGCTCCTTGGGGGGTCTAGTTTCCAAAATGGGGTCACTTGTGGGGCATTTCCACTGTTTAGGCTCATCAGGGGCTCTCTAAACACGACATGACGCCTGCAGACCATGCCATCAAAGTCTACATTCCAAAACATCACTACTTCCCTTCCGAGCGCCGACATGTGCCCAAACAGTAGTTTTCTCCCACATATGGGGTATCAGTGTGCTCAGGACAAATTGGAAAACAACTTTTTGGGTCCAATTTCTCCTGTTACCCTTGGGAAAATTAAAATTTGGGACTAAGTGATCATTTTTGTGGGAAAAAATGATTTTTTATTTTCATGGCCGGGCGTTATAAACTTTAGTGAAACACCTGAGGGTTCAAAGTTCCCACTAAACATCTAGATAAGTTCCTTGAGGAGTCTAGTTTCCAAAATGGGGTCACTTGTGGCGGGTTTCCTTTGTTTAGGCACATCAGGGGCTCTAAAAATGCGACATGGCATCCGATCTCAATTCCAGCCAATTTTGAGTTGAAAAAGTCAAACAACGTTCCTTTCCTTCCGAGCTCTGCCATGGGCCCAAACAGTGGTTTACCTGCACAAATGGGGTATCAGCGTACTCAGGACAAATTGCACAATAATGTATGTGGTCCAATTTCTCCTGTTACCCTTGGTAAAATAAAAAAACTTGGATCTGAAGTAAATTTTTTGTGAAATAAAGTTAAATGTTCATTTTTTTTAAACATTCCAAAAATTCATGTGAAGCACCAGAAGAATTAATAAACTTCTTGAATGTGGTTTCCTATACCTTTTGGGGTGCAGGTTTTATAATGGTATCACTTGGGAATTTTCTATCATATAGACCCCTCAAAGTGACTTCAAATGTGATTCCTAAAAAGAAAATGATGTTGTAAAAATGAGAAATCACTTTTAACCCTTATAACTTCCTAACAAAAAAAATTTTGATTACAAAATTGTGCTGGTGTAACGTAGACATGTGGGAAATGTTACTTATTAAATATTTTGTGTAACAAAATCACGAATCTTAGAATACCCAGTGGGTAACAGGACACCCTCCCCGGCGGCCATTTGCTCTAGGTGTAGTTCCCTTACTGACCTGAGAGACAAAGGGGGCGCCGGAGAGCTGTGCCTGTGGAGTTACATCACATTGGTGACGTGGAAGGACGGGGGCGTCCTTCACATTTGGTGGCAGCGGTGGGATCAGAAGCTGTGATACCCCGGGCTACCGTGCGGCGGTCGGCATCGTTCTTCACAGGGTCCATGGAAAATTTTTCAAGACAGCTTGCTGTGGATCGGTGGGTATCTCGACAGGGTTACAAAGTTGGCTGGAGCCGCTTGGAGGTCCGCAGAGCCATTTGGTGGTCCTCAGATCCACTGAGCCACCTGGAGCCGTGCAGAGGATTGCGGAGCCGTGCAGAGACGTGCAAAGCAGTGAGGAGCCTCACTGTACAAAGCCATGCAGAGCCTTGTGGAGCCAGACAGAGCCTGGCAAAGTAGGACGGAGCCTTGCGGAGTGGCTGCTGGAGCAGCAGCAGTGGCTTGTGAACGGCAGCCAGAGGTGCCAAGAAAGCCAGTGGCTGCAGCAGGAGCTTTGGCAGTGCCAGCAGGAGCTGGTGAGGTGCTGTAAGAGGACATCGGAGGTCCAGGTCGTACAAACTCTCAAAGGGCCAGTACAGGACAGAGAGAGATATCAGTGTACTGTGCGAACTGGGGCCTGAAAGTATTGTGGGGAGTCCAAAAGGGAGCGGTAACCCAAACAGGGATGGTTGCACAAAAAGGTGTAGCGTCTCAAAAGGGGGCAGTAACCCAAAAAGTGATAATGGCCTAAAAAGGGTGGAGCCCCGGGAAGTGGTAGTTACCCAAAAGGGGCGCAGCCTCCGAAGTTAAAGGGGTGGCACAGACAGACTTTCACCAGGGGCAATTGTACTATGTATGTCCAGTCTGCTATATGAATTACCCACCCGGCAAGAGGTTACTCGAATGTGCCCTGCAGATGTTCGGAGAAGATATGTTTGGACTGGTCAATTCTGGGAGCTCTGTGACTCTAGTGAGGGTTGCACCCAAGGGTTTTGTAAAACCCAATAGGAAGGTCGGGGTCACTTGCATCCATGGGGGCACATAGGACTATCCAGTGGCCAGGGTGATCCTTGAGATGGTCTGGGACTAGTGTTGAGCGATACTGCTCGATATCTAAAAATATCGTATCGAAATGGTATCGCCGATATCACTAAATATCGTCAATATCCGATTCTGATACCGGAAGTCCCATGTAAGTCTATGGGAACAAAATATCGCAACAAAAAAACCCCTTTCTTTCGTTGTAAACACAAAATATACACACATAGAATACATATATATATATATATATATACATGTCATTGTGACATATATATATATATACATATATTTATAGTTTATACACTTCTACATAGTAAAATAGACTCTGATTCAATTGCCGGGTAAAGCCGTGACATACCCCATAGAAGTCGACGGGCTCGGTGCCGAGTACCCCCAAAACCTCTAGCTCTGTGCGACTCAACTTGGGCGTCACGAACAGGATTCTGTAGCTCGCTATAAGCGAGTCCTGTGTGCCTGAGTTGAACTGGTTTTATGCTTGAGAATTGCTAAAATCATCAGAGAATGTATTTGCCATTTTTCCGCCATATCTCCGTCACGACGAGGCACTGGTGAAGAAGAAGGGCGTGCTCTTCGTGGGTGTACACTCACTCAGTGGTGTGAAAACGATGGCCGCCCACTCTAAATGTTACTGCAATGTAAGATCGTGCCCCACAGCTCTTCAGTTCCGCCTCCTCATCCTCCTCAGTGTGCGGAAACTAACACGAAGGTCCCGCCTCCCTACAAAAGAGGGGCCCTCTCCAGATGCTAATGACACATGTGACTTGGCAGAGATGGCTAATGGACACGAGCAGAAGTGTGAAGGGATGGAGCAGTCAGAGCTCTCCCCCCACGGAAGCGACCCGATCGCCACGGAACCACCGTTGGGCACTCGGCCTGGAAACCCTCCTACGCTGCAAGAAGCGGAGGATACCCTAAGAGGCCTGGCCCGGTACCGGGAGGAGGTCGCCAGGATGGAAGCCAGCTGGCGTGCCCTAAAAATAAACTTGGAGCGGCGCCAATCCCTCTTACCTGAAGTGTCTGTACCGGAAGGTGAGGCACCCGTTCTAGTAGAGGAGCCCTTGCAATGTGATCCGGTTGACGTTGTCGCAGTGGAGGCACCCGTTCCTGCAAAAAATTCTGCACCGGCAGCACCCCAGATCCCGCTGTCTGCCCCCGTCGCTGAGACAGAAGAAGCGACACCCGTCCTCATGGAGGAGGCCGCGCAGGCACCAGAGGTCTACCTGCCTGTACCGGAGCCCCGACTGTCATCTGTTCCAGAGCCGGCTGCTTCCTCCGCAGGTGAGCGCCGCCAGGACTGGGGGGCGCCAGGAGAGCTGCCGCAAACCGGACATCGTAAGCTGCAGTTTGATGGTGGAGACATGGAGCTGCTGGTGGAGGAGAATTTCAACCGGCGTCAGGAGGAAGAGTGGAGACGTTGGGAGCGGGAAGCAGAGCGACAAAGGGAGCAGCGAGAAACCCAAAAGCTTCGCCAACGTCAGCTGGAGAAGGACCGGGCAGATAAGGACCGGATGAGAAAGGATAAAGGAACCCTGAGGGAGCCGCCGCGTAAGGGTGCAGTACGGAACTTTAAATTGAAAGGTGGTTGGGGCTTCATCCAGGAGCCTGGACTTTATTTAGAAGTTTTTGTGACCCGGCGGGACGTGGAGACTCACCTCCCAGAAGGACACCCGGGAGGGACCTGTTGCCAGGAGACTTGGTGACTTACACCCGACACTGGGGTTACAATGGATGGTACGCCCTAAATGTTACCAGGTGCGACCCCTACTCCCCAGAGTGTCAGGAACCTGTGAGACCCTCGGAGCCTTCAGCCTCCCACATCCAGGCCTCTGCAAAAGTGCCCACCCCACGCCGTAAATCTCCCCAGCCTCCCTCAGTGGTCTCCTCAGCAGCCCCAGCTATGGACATGATAAGTATAGCTGGCCCGTACCCGGCGCCTGTTAGGCCCCCTGGGGTTCGTTCAGTCCGGGACATAGGGTTCCAGACCCGGAGGGAGATGAAAGAGGTGGCCACACAGACCCAGATAGCGGGTCACGACTTGACTGTACAGGCCACACGACGTCATCAGGTCCTTGTGGTCCTTGGTGCCTCGGATGTTTGGCAAGCATCAGAAGAGTACCAGGTGGTACCTGGAACACTCCTGCCAAAGAATTATAAATAACCCGGACAGGGTCCCTGTATGTAAATAGTTAAATTGTTGATGTACCCGGACGGGTGAATGTTCATAAAAAAGTTTTTTAATTTAATTAAAAAAAAAAAAACACAGTTTTCATTACTTTTATTACAGTCTCATCCTGCGACGCCATCGATCTCCTGTAAAAAATGAAAAAAAAAAAAAAAGTATACCACCTGACCGACGCAGTCCATAGTAACGAGTGTCCCACGACGATCCAGCTCTGCTACATCAGAATGACAGGCAGAGCCTGTCATCCCGGCGCAGCACAGCTGATTACCTGCTTCCCCGGCGGTGACGTCATCGGACTGGTTTACGGCCGGGATTACCCTGCAGTCACTGCAGTTATCGCGAAAAACTGCATGTGACCGCCAGGGAGAAGATAATGGCGGCCATCAAGCAGTCCAGGACGTGACCGCCGGAGATCTTCTGCCAGGTAAGTGCCGCTGACTCCTGACAGACCCGACCGACGGACACTCACAGTGACAGTGACAAATCCGATTCCGGTATTCGATATGACGAAAATATCGGTATTCGGAATCGAAAGGCCGATACAGCTAATATCGGCCGATACCCGATATTTGCAGTATCGTATCGCTCAACACTATCTGGGACAGTACAGGACAGGATGTCGCTATAGTCCCGAATTTATCTTGTCCGGTAATAATAGGCCGGGACCCTAAACTGTTCTCAGATGTGTGGGAGAAGGGAATTCCTCTACAGCAGGAGGACTGAGGACTCACTCCTGATGGGGTCATGTACGTGAAGGCAGTAACACCTCCCAAAATTGACGGGTCAGACATTGGAGTGACCAGAGGGAAGGGTGCACGTCTGCCCAACTTACAGACCTGATGTCAACTGATCTGTACCACAGGATGACTGATAGTGATTTGGTAGATAAAACGTGTGGAGCTGACGCCCAGTTAGAGAGCAACAGGAGGGTTCACAATGACGTGGGGTGTGACACAGACTCCTGGGGTGACTGTGAAACTAAGCCAGAAAGGGAGTACAGTAAGGAAGGACCCCACAAGGTCGGCAAAATCTCCCATTGCAGGAAGAGCAAGGGCCACAAAGAAGTTATCCAAGTGACTCTTGCTGATAATAGAAGATCGTGTACTTCTATTTCCCAGGTGAATACTCTTTCAGACATTGAAGAGGTCTGGAAGGAAGGTGACGGGACATTGCCAGTTGCAACCGCTAGGGCTGAGTACGATAGTGTACTGTCAGAATCACTGACACAGTGGAACGATAATGCTCCACAGGGTGAATTCAGGACGATGGAGCCAGACAAGAAGATGGTGTGGCTGTCCTCCTCAGTTTCAGAACAATCAGCTGATGGTCGGTCAGTTGGTAGCGCTATAGGATAATAGACCTGTAATAGACCCACATCTGCGGTGACAGAGAAGGGTGAAATGGCTTAGTATGGTGAAGGCTCCAGAGAACCTGATGCTGAAGAGCTGGAGAGTGTGGAGTTCTCTGAGGTTCCATAGAGTCGAGAGGTACCTAAGTGTGACAGGGCAGAGCCTCAAGAGAGATTGAAGGTTTCGAGTATGGAAGCCACCAATTCCATGCTGCTGGATCAGGCGGAGCTGCAAATGCCCATCTTAGACAGGGGTCTTAAAGAGTATAAAGCTCAGGAAGAGTTTGCGCTAAGAGCTGAACAAGACAATCACCCGGACGGGGCAAATGTCTTGATGGAAATGTCCAAGGCAAAGCGGGAGCCATCCGTCCATGAAGAGAGGGAGACTTCACTCTTTAAGTGTGTGATAGAGGTACCCGAAGATGTGTGAGAAGGGTGTGCCAATGAGAATATGTATGGGGCCTTTAGAAAGGCAGTGGAAGCGAGTAGTGTGTACTGGGCGCCAGAGACTAAACAGTTGAAACTGTCGACTAGGGAAGTCACAGTGAAGCAGGTGGCTATCCTGAGGGATATGCACCTACAATGCATCTGCATGAAACAGATGATCCTGTTGAGGAATAAGGAAGCAGCTCGACTTCTGGAGCATGCGAGGAAAGCTGAAAGTCGGCTTGGCTTTGTGGAAGTGGTGAGGAAAGTCATTGGGAGACCTTGAAAAGTGATGCAGGAAGTTGAAAATAGATCCAGTGCAGCGAGAGTGAGGATTCCAGCTGATGGCGAAGCTCAGGTAGCTGGTTAAGATGGGATGGTTCCATTTGTCAATGTCAGTTCAGTGGAAAGCCTTAGGAATACCAGAATGCTCCTGGAATTTCGGGTGACATACACACGGGAGATAAAGCAGCTAAGACTGGACAGACTGCAGAGTAATAAACAGTTGCAGGACATAAGATGGCGACCGCCTTCAACCCAAGGCAAAGGGAACAGAAGGGTCCCTCCAAATAATGGAATTGCTAACACCCAAAGACAACCAGCAAGAAGACACATTGTTAATTCAGCAAGACAAGGATGCTGAGAATCTGCAAGTGGCAGCTCTACTCTCAGTGCAAGGCTGAGGGACCTGGACAGTAGCCCCTGTAACATACTAGTTAGGTCAGACTCAGACAAGACAGTAGGCTCGACTGTAAGTCGGTCTCTTGACCACACCAACCATTGGAGGAGGCCATGGAGAGAAAGGTTGGGTGAAGGGGCGTACTTGAAAATGTGGAGACTAAAAAGGGTTTGGTGACACAGACAAACTGTGACTCAAGGGCTGCAGCCCAAGGCCTACATACTGACTGCTGGGGCAGGGGAGGCCTAACAAGGGTATGACACTGAATGATGGCCAAAACCGACTGAGACGGTCCTCTCGACTGGTAGGACAAGGTAACATGCGTGACCTGTCTTGAGACCCCTAGTGTTCAAGTGTTCAACCCCACAAGTTTGAACAGAGGGGGATATGTGAATCAGTGACCGGCATTGTGATAAATGGCCAGTATATGTCACAGAAGAGGCGGTTCTCTGTTCTGTAAGCCAGAAATGTTGCTCTGGGACCTGCAGTTTTACAAGCCTTGCTTTATTTTATAAGGGAGGCTTACAGGGTTAGCCAGAGAGCTGGGTTGGACTAGCTAACCACACACACCTCCAACCTATGGGTGTGGCTACAGCTACATAATGTGACTGTGGTTTGGTCACATGGGGTCTAGGTTGTAAGGTCCTGCTAGAGGACAGGCCTGTGTGTTGGAAGGTCCCACAAGTGGGCGGACTTCCTGATTAGCACATGGAGAGGCAGTGTACCTGGATGGTCTCTGTGTTGGAAGGTCCTGTGCATGGACTGGATTCCTGAATAGCACAGGGTGAGACCATGTATCCGCAGAGTCTGTGACAGCACTACGTTGGGGAAGCTACCGTCCTTCTGAGGGTCTAGACTGTTGGGAGTACCCTTGCCGCAGGACATCTTATGAGACGGTGATCCCAATAAGGCAGCTTCCCTGGAAGCCAGGACTGACAAGGAGTCAGTGTGTGGAGCAGGAGCTCCTGTAAGGTAACACCAGACAAGGAGGTTATAGTAAGGGCAGACAAGTTTCTGCCATTGGAACAGACTGTTGGTGCTTGTTGTGCTCTTTGGACATTAATGAACTGTTCAGCGTGTGGTCGTCCATGGTGTAGTGATAGTAAAACTTCACTATACCTTTGTTTGTGGTAAAAGGACCTGTGATGATGTCACAGAGCACATGACAGGTCATGTGCTCTGTGTTAGACTGAATGTCTCGTGTATATAAATGAGCCTGCTGCTGACCACAGGTGTGAGTGGCTGGAGGTGTGGTAACCTCCAGTGTGTGTGCTCTGAGGAGACTACTCTGCTAGAGTACCAGGACTGTATATATGCCGTTTTTTGTTACTTTGTGCCAGGGAAGGCTGTTTTGTTTTTCTGTTGTAAGCAAGTTTATGAAGTTGAATAAACTTGCTTGAAGAATCAAGTGAAGTCGCCCTCCTGCTTACCTCCGGTCGCACTCAAGCGAGCCCTAATCCTTACAATTGGTGGAGACGTGCGAGCAGCGGTCCCAGCAGAGAAGTGGGTGCTGCATGTCGTGGGTAAAGGCCATAGCAACCCAGCCAGCATTGCAGGAGAAAATGGAGGACCTGTTGAAGCACCTGGTTCAGGCGCAAGTACAGCAGCAAGAGGCCAACAGGTTGTTCTTGCAACAGATGCAGCGGAGCCAGCAGGAGCACCAACAGCAGATGCAGCAGAGCCAGCAGGAACAGATGCAGCAGATGCAGCAGTAGCACCAGCAGCAGATGCAGCAGAGCCAGCAGGAGCATCGGCAGCAGATGCAGCTTTTGACAACCGCCATCCAGGGCAGGACGAGCGCCCCAACCCCAGGTCTGGCTAATGACAACCACGTCAGAAAGGCGGTAAGACGCACATTACAAAAAATGACCCCCGGGGATGATGTGGAAGCCTTCCTGTCTGTATTTGAGAGGGTTGCTGAGAGGGAAAGACTTCCCCCAGAGCAGTGGGCAGAGATATTGGCCCCATACCTGACAGGTGAACCCCAGAAGGCGTATTACGATTTGACTGTGCAGGACGCTCAGGAATATCCTAAGCTAAAAGTTGAGATCCTCGCACGTATGGGGGTAACAATGACTATCAGGGCACAGAGGGTGCACCGCTGGGCTTATCACCGGGACAAACCACCTCGCTCCCAAATGTTTGACTTACTGCACCTGGTCCAGAAATGGCTACAGCCAGAGTCCGCTACGCCGGCACAGATGGTAGAAAGAGTTGTCATGGATCGGTTTGTGCACTCCCTGCCTAAGCCCCTACAGACTTGGGTTGCCCAGGGTGATCCCCGGAATGCTGATGAACTGGTCGGACTGGTTGAGAGGTACCAGGGAATGGAAGGTGCCTTGGGGAAGCAGCCTATTCCGTACTGGCGGCCCCAACAGAGGGCAGAGTCCCAAAAAGGGGTGGGGAGCCCAAGGTCAAAATGGCGGGGGGAGGTGGTGCCCAAGGTCACTGCGGGTGATATTATTTGTTGGAGGTGCCGCGAGCCAGGACATATAGCTGCCCGGTGTCCGCAGACCACTGAGCAGATGGACTGTAGCATAGGACACCGTATTTCATGGTATGCATATCCAGCCTGCAGTGGAAACCCGTTTCCCAATCAGGGTCCTCAAGTATGTCCCGTGAAGGTGAACGGTGAAGCAGTAACGGCGCTGCTAGACTCTGGGAGCTTAGTGACCCTGATTAGGGCCACTTTTCCTCTCAACATACTACCAGGGAAAAAGGTTGGTGTTCAATGCATATATGGTGATGTAAAGGACTACCCTATGGCCAGAGTGGACATTGAAACGATGCATGGCACTCAGTCCCATGAAGTCGGCGTCGTTCGGGACTTGGTACGTCCTATAATTATAGGCCGAGATTTCTGTCTGTTTTGGGATCTGTGGAGAAAGGGTTCTGAGGTCCCTAGCGAGAATGGGGAACCAGTAAACCCTAACAAACTACTGCCACACTCAGAAGGGGCGGAGTCTCAATTTGAGCCAATAAGGAGAAAAGAGGTGGCGGCGGATGAGCCGAGGAACTGTTGCCAGGTTCAGGGTTTGAACAGTGTATGTCGCGAATGGTGTACTGACTTTACATCTGACCGGGGGCACTGAACTGTTCTCTGATAGTGAATGGAGAGTGTGTGAGTGGACTTCTAGACTCAGGAAGCCAGGGGACTCTGCTGAGCGACACACTCCCTGTCTATCTGATTCCCGGAAGGAAGATGGAAGTCCCTTGTGTTCATGGGGTCACTAGGGAGTATCAGGTAACCAGGGTAATCGTTGAGACGGACACTATTATTTCTACCCAGGATGTCCCTGTAGTCCCAGACTTACCATATCCTATAATAATAGGCCAGGATTGTAAACGGTTTTGGGAAGTGTGGGACGAAGCACTGGCTAATTGCTCAGAAGGGAACCAGAATGACCCTAAGAGAGGCCCACCTCTGCAGGAGGCTGTAGTGGTTACTGATAGTGTGGTGGGTAAAACAGAGGTAGCCACCCCTAAAGTCAAAGATACCCAGTGCCTGGTAGCCGTAAAAAAGGGTGGCTCAGACCAAAGTGAGGACTTTGGGGTGACCAAATATAGGTCCGCAGAAAACTGGGTAGCCCCAGGAATAGGGGCCGACCCCTGGTTAAGTGGGGACTTGCCGTTCCAAGACGACAGGGGAGTGGGAAAGACTCCTATGCAGACTGTAACTTAACCGCAAGTGAAAGCGAGTGCAGCAACGTGGAATTGAGTATAAGTGGCAGATCTTCTCCTCCCCGCAGGGGCTGCGGAAAGGCCAGACAGCCTATACGCTCTAAGAAGAGAAATAAAGGGGAAATGATGGTGCCACATGTACGAGACAAAAGAGAGCAAGACGATGAGATAGAGCTGCTTAAAGAGACAGTCATGCGAGAAAGGATACGGAGACAAGGGATTGAGCAACGAGTGAAGGACCTGGAGAAAGAAGTCTCTAAAGTCCAAGGTCAACTATCAGCATGCCAGACGGCAAACCAAGTCCTTGTGAAAGATATGGAGATGCTCGGAGAGACCCAGGAGAAGCATCAGCAGGAACTTCTACGGAGAGAAGATGAGCACCGCTGCTGGGCAGAGGAGCAAGAGAAAATTCTCCGAAAATTCCAGATAGAGAAGGAAGCTAACGCTCAGCTCAGGAAATCCACGACAGACCAGGAAATCGAACGGTTGCGCTCTCCCGGTCCGAGCGTACGGGAGGAGAGTGAACTGAAGAGGCTGACTAAAGAAGGGGCCTCGACGGCAGAAGAAAGCCAGCAAGGGAGCCGCTACCCAGATGGCCACACCCGAAAAGTCACGGTGAAGCGGGAGGCGGACATAAGAGATATGCCACTACAATACCTCCACGAGAAGCAGAGACGTCGGGAGCCAACAAGAAAACCTCCAAGCCGGAGGGGGTTGGTGGAAAGCCTTGGGAAGATCCAGAGGCTCTTGGAAGTATGCCAAGAAAGAATAGAGCAGATACAACTTGAGAGGGAGCAGACCAACAGACAGCTGCAGAAGTTGAGGGGAAAAAGGCAGTCACCTTCAACCCACAGTATAGAGAGGCGCAGAGGTTCGTTTCAGAGTGAAAATCATCAAAGTGAATCTAAGACAGGACCTAGATGGCCTGAAATGAGAGGTAGAGGCAGTGACACCTCAATTAGCTCAGGACTCAGTGACCTAAGCCAAACTGTGACGGACCGGTTAATTGTGGAGACGACTGAAAGGAGTTTCTAGTCGGTGAATGAAATGTGCCAAGCCCACGGCTTTAGGCAGAGGGGGGAGGTATGTAGTGATAGTAAAACTTCACTATACCTTTGTTTGTGGTAAAAGGACCTGTGATGATGTCACAGAGCACATGACAGGTCATGTGCTCTGTGTTAGACTGAATGTCTCGTGTATATAAATGAGCCTGCTGCTGACCACAGGTGTGAGTGGCTGGAGGTGTGGTAACCTCCAGTGTGTGTGCTCTGAGGAGACTACTCTGCTAGAGTACCAGGACTGTATATATGCCGTTTTTTGTTACTTTGTGCCAGGGAAGGCTGTTTTGTTTTTCTGTTGTAAGCAAGTTTATGAAGTTGAATAAACTTGCTTGAAGAATCAAGTGAAGTCGCCCTCCTGCTTACCTCCGGTCGCACTCAAGCGAGCCCTAATCCTTACAATGGTAACTGGATGAAGAGAAGTCCGGCGTGTTTTGGGACTGTGATGTAAAGCCGTAAACTATGAAGTGCTATGGACTATGTGAGGTCTGGGATTTGTAACATGGCCTACAATGGTTTATGCTGAGTCTAAGTAAGCCACACAGACTGTTTATGTGAGAAAACCGTTAATGTGTGCTTTCATCCCGTTGCCAAGCGAGTGTCCCCCAACACACACAGTGAGCGCTATCTTACATATTATATAGAGTCATTACAAACAGAGTGATCTCTTTCAAGTGTTTAGTTCTGGTGGTGATTATGGCTTACAGCCAATGATTACCCAAAAGTCATTATCTCAATAAATTAGAAGAACAAAATTAACAAAAAACACTGTAAAGGCTTCCTAAGTGTTTAAAAAGGTCCCTTAGTCTGTTGTAGTAGGCGCCACAATCATGAGGAAGACTGCTGAGTTGACAGATGTCCAGAAGGCAGTCATTGACACATTCCACAAGGAGGGTAAGCCACAAAAGATCATTGCTAAAGAAGCTGGCTGTTCACAGAGTGCTGCATCCAAGCATTTTAATGGAAAGTTGAGTGGAAGAAAAAAGTGTGGTAGAAAAATGTGCAAAAGCAACTGCAGCCTTGAAAGGATTTGTAAGAAAAGGCCATTCTAAAATTTGGAGGAGATTCACAAGGAGTGGACTACTGCTGGAGTCACTGCTTTAAGAGCCACCACACACAGATGTATCCAGGACATGGGCTACAAGTGTCACATTCCTTTTCTCAAGCCACTCGTTGCCAATACTCAATGCCTGAAGCGTCTTACCTGGGCCAAGGAGAAAAAGAACTGGACTGTTGCTCAGTGGTCCAAGGTGTTGTTTTCAGATGAAAGTAAATTTTGCATTTCATTTGGAAATCAAGGTCCCAGAGTCTGGAGGAAGAGTGAAGAGGCACACAATCCAAGATGCTTAAGGTATAGTGTGAAGTTTCCACAATCAGTGACGGTTTGGGGAGCCATGTGATTTGCTGATGTAGGTCCACTGTGTTTTATCAAGACGAAAGTCAGCTCAGCCGTCTACCAGGAATGTTTAGAGTACTTCATGCTTCCCTCTGCCGACAAGCTTTTTGGAGATGAAAATTCCATTCTCCAGCAGAACTTGGCACCTGTCCACACTGCCAAAAGTACCAATACCTGGTATACAAACAACAGTATTGCTGTGCTTGATTGGCCAGCAAACTCACCTGATCTTAACCCCATAGAGAATCTATGGGGTATTGTCAAGAGGAAGATGAGAGACACCAGACTCAACAATGCAGATGAGCTAAAGGCAACCTGGGCTTCCATAACACCTAAGCAGTACCATAGGCTGATCTTCTCTGTGCCTTGCCGCATTGATGCTGTAATTGATGCAAAAGGAGCCCTGACCAAGTATTGAGTGCATTTACTGAACATACATTTCAGTAGGCCAACATTTCGGATTTTAAGATCATTTTTCAAGCTGGTGTTATAAAGTATAATAATTTTCTGAGATAATGACTTTTAGGTTTTCATTTGCTGTAAGCCATTATCATTAACATTAACAGAAATAAACACTTGAAATAGATCACTCTGTTTGTAATGACTCTATATAATATATGAGCTTCACTTTTTGTATCGAAGAACTGAAATAAATTAAGTTTTTATTGATTTTCTAATTTAAGTAGAAGTTCCTGTACAACTCTGGCAAAAATTAAGAGACCACTTTCAAATATTCCATTTGTCTGATTTTTCTCTTTATAGGTATATTTTTGAGTAAAATGTAATTGTTCTTTTAGTCTATAAAATTCTGACAACATGTCTCCGAATTTCCAAGCAAAAAATTTTGTATTTTTTTCTGACAAAGAAAAATGGTCAAAATTAAAAAAAAGCAAACAGTGCTTTCATACCTTAACTTGTTAGGGTTCGAGTTCCCGCTGCTGCACAAGGGGAGTCTCGAACCAGTCCCGCTGCGGTCCCCCATCCATCTCCGGCCGCAGTGGAGTCTGCTCAGCAAAAATGTAGATTCCAGCGCCTTGCCCGGTCTAATACAGTGCAGAGACTTGCTGCTGCCTCTCCAGGTTCTGCTATTGTAGCCAGTACTGGTCAGCGGCGAGCAGACGTCTTTAGGACTAAGTCCTGCGTTTCCCCTTCTGAGCATGCCCATGCGCTAGTATCAATTGCATTATGTGCTTTGCGCCAGTGTGCTCATGCACGCATGTGGTTAGGGCTCGGCTGAAATAAGCCCCTAGAATACCGGCACCTCCTGTGAGGAGATTTGAGTGCAAGTGTTTAGGGACCCGGCTGAAATAAGCCCCTAGAATACCGGCTTCTCCGGTGAGGACTTGTTTGTTTGTGTTGCTGACTGCATGACCACGGACTGCTATCCGCACAGCAGTTATCTGTGTAGGCCTGTGGTGTTAACAGGACACAGTCGCTATCTCGGCGACTTTACCGCAGCGACTCTGTGGTGTAACAGAGTTCGCTTATACAGCCATATACTGCCACAGCATCTATGTTTGCGACTCTGTGAAGTAACAGAGTTCGCCTTTACCGCCATCTTACTAGCAGCAGGCTCTGCCTGCACAATGGACCCCGGGCTGTGAACGCACCCACTATTTATATTTATTTGGTGCGTTCCGCAGACCCTAACAGTATACTAGCGCCAGGGTCAGGCTAGTAAAATGGCGGACGACCAGCGTCTACAGCAGTACATCCAGCAGCTGGAGGGTAGGCTGGCGGTCCTTGAGCGCACAACCTCAGCTGTGGATGTTACCGAAGTCGCTGTTCAGGCTGCTAGCGTAGCTGCAGCCAGTTTGTCCACCACTACCTCTGCTCCGACATTATCCCACCTCCCACTTCCAGACAAGTTTACTGGTGACAGTAAACATTTGTCGGGGATTCGTGAGTCAGTGCTCTATACAGCTTGAGCTTCTGGCAACACGTTTCCCCATGGAACGGGCACAAGTGGCTTTTATTGTGTCTCTTCTGTCGGGCAGAGCATTGGAGTGGGCAACGCCGCTGTGGGAGCGCGACGATCGTGTGGTGCGGAGTGCTCCTCGTTTTTTGGAGGCTCTGAAAAGGGTCTTTTTAGGACATCAGGTCACGCACGATACGGCACTCTAACTGCTGGCAATGTCACAGGGCTTCTCCATGGTCAGCCAGTTCTCAGTCCAATTTCGGACTTTAGCCTCTGAATTAGAGTGGCCAGATAAAGTTCTTATTCCAGTGTTCTGGAGAGGACTGGCAGACCATGTAAAGAACGCTTTGGCTACCAGGGAGATTCCTGCCACACTGGAGAAACTCATTTCTATATCTTCCCGCATCGACCTCCGTTTTCACGAGCGGAGGTTAGAGCAGACCCAGTGTAGGCAGAGGTTTCGGCTGGCACCCACCTTTGCCAAACCTCTTGAATTTCCCGTTCGGGCGTCCGACTCCCAAGAGACCGTGGAGACTACTCGAGTGGGATCTAAGTCTCGGACCACTTGAGTATCCGTGGTCTTTAGAGTGTGTCAGCAGCCAGGACATTATGCCAACCGATGTCCCCAGCAAAAGAGTAAACGGTCATGTTCCGTGACCATGGGTGCAGGGTCATTAGACGCGAGGGATTTTGCTCCGAAAGTGCTCCTTAAAGGGTTAATCTCTCTAGGTTCATCCACTCTTCCCGCCAAGCTTTGTGTGGACTCTGGGGCAGAGGGGAATTTTATGTCCTCCTCCTTTGCCTCTCGCCATTCCATACCGCTGGTGACGCTCGCCGAGCCAATATCGGTGAGAGTATTGAATGGAGCAATCCTGCCCTCACAAATCACCCACCAGACTGTCTCTCTTCTTCTGTCTATGTCCCCTTCTCATCAGGAGAATATATCCCTTTTTGTTCTTCCTGAGGGAATAGATGAGGTTTTGTTGGGATTACCCTGGCTTTGCCACCACTCTCCCCATATTGAGTGGTCCTCTGGGAGAATACTGGTTGGGGTGATCATTGCAGAAACAAATGTCTCAGAGAGGACGTTCAGGTTTCCACCACGGAGATACCTATAGACCTTGCTTCTCTCCCCAAGGTTTATCGGTCATACGCGGACGTATTCTCCAAAAAGGCAGCGGAGACTCTTCCGCCTCATCGCCCCTATGACTGTCCTATAGACCTCTTGCCTGGAATGGAGCCCCCTCGGGGAACAGTGTATCCTCTCTCTCTTCCTGAGACAGAGGCCATGTCACAATACATCCAGGAAAATCTGGCAAGAGGGTTTATTAGGAAGTCAGTGTCACCAGCAGGGGCAGGATTTTTCTTCGTGCAGAAGAAGAATGGAGAATTACGACCGTGTATAGACTATAGGGGGTCTTAACGCCATTACCATTAAGAACAAATACCCTTTGCCCCTAATATCTGAGCTCTTTGATAGGCTCGGGGGAGCAAGGGTATTTACTAAGCTGGATCTTCGTGGTGCCTATAACCTGATCCGCATCCGTGAGGGGGACGAATGAAAGACGGCGTTCAATACCAGAGATGGACATTACGAATATGTTGTGATGCCCTTCGGGCTCTGTAATGCTCCAGCCGTCTTCCAAGATTTCGTAAATGACATCTTCCGGGATATGCTTGCCACCTCAGTGGTAGTCTATCTGGATGACATTCTCATCTTTTCTCCAGATATGGACACCCACCGGAGAGATGTCTGCAGGGTCTTCGACCTCTTGCGGGCAAATTCCTTATATGCGAAGTTGGAGAAGTGTGTGTTTGAGCAGGAGTCTCTGCCATTCCTGGGCTATATCATCTCCACTCAGGGATTGGCTATGAATCCTGCCAAACTACAGGCTGTAATGGATTGGCAAGAACCCCACTCTCTTAAAGCGGTGCAGCGCTTTATGGGGTTCATTAATTACTATCGCCAATTCATTCCCCACTTCTCTACTTTGGTTGCTCCCTTGGTAGCCCTCACCAAGAAGGGAGCCAATCCCAAATTGTGGTCAGAGGAGGTCTCCAAGGCCTTTACTTCAATCAAGTCCCATTTTGCTAGCATTCCTATCCTACATCGTCCCGAGGTTGATAAGCAGGGCCGGCGTCAGCACCCGGCACACCCGGGCAAGTGCCGGGGCCCTGAGCAGGCGGGGGGGGCCACTCGCAGTCTGGCACCCCCGCGCCCGTTAGCGGAGCAGAGCGGTGTCAGCGCCGCCACTGGGCCCCCCCCCCGCTTGCTCAGGGCCCCGGAATCAGCTGGCACAATACTTACCTCTCCCGTGCCTCCGCTGCCGCAGCTCCGGGCTCCAGGGGGCGCCGGCGCTTCCTCTCACAGCCGGCCGCTGAATGACGTCATCATTCAGTGGCCGGCTGTGGCACAGAGCGTGGGGAAGCCGGACAGGTAAGACGTGTGTGTGTGTCTCTGTGTGTATGTAGTGCGGTGCTTTGTGTGTGTATGTGTGTGTGTATGTATGTGAGAGAGTGCTTGTGTGCTGTCTGTGTGTGATGATGGGCAGGCATTGCTGATAATGGGGAAGCATTGATGATGATGATGGGGAGAAGATGATGATAATGGGCAGGCATTGATGATAATGGACAGGCATTGAAGATGGGGAGAAGATGATGATGGGCAGGCATTGATGATGATGGGGAGGAGATGATGATGGGCAGGCATTGCTGATAATGCGGAGGCATTGATGATAATGGGGAGAAGATGATGATAATGGGCAGGCATTGATGATAATGGGCAGGCATTGATGATGGGGAGAAGATGATGATGGGGAGGAGATGATGATGATGGGCAGGCATTGATGATAATGGGGAGGCCATGATGATGATATGGAGGCAATGATGATGATAAGGAGGCAATGATGATGATGGGGAGACAATCATGATGATAATGGGGAGTCTTTCCACAGCGCCCTTTCCTGAGCCGTAACAGTGCAGAACGCAGTACAGCGCAGAGGAGAGCTCCATATTTTGTATGGAGCATTATATGGGGACCAGTATCCTGTATGGAGCATTATATGGGGACCAGTATCCTGTATGGAGCATTATATTGGGTCCAGTATTCTGTATGGAGCATTATTTTGGGTCCAGTATTCTGTATGGAGCATTATATGGGGGGTGACATCCTGCATGGGGTATTATATGGGTGATGAGGGGGAGACTGTGGTGCCCATAATATTGTATGGAGGACTGTACTGTCCAGTCTGTTCTGTGCGCTGTGAGGATTTGGCGGTTTTTGAGCTATTGTACAATTTACAATAGATATCACTCATGTAATGGAAGAAGTGAAGTATTGGCATTGTACTGTACCTATATTTCTCTGCTGTATCTGTGCATCATGAATCGTGGTCTGTGTTAAAGGGGCCCACTGAGGCTCTTTCGCCCGGGGCCCATAAAAACCTGGAGCCGGCCCTGTTGATAAGCCTTTTATATTGGAGGTAGATGCCTCGTCCGTTGGTGCTGGAGCAGTCCTTTTTCAAAAGGATGCTCAAGGTTGTAAACATCCTTGCTTCTTCTTCTCCAAGACCTTCACACCAGCGGAGAGGAATTATTCCATTGGGGATAGGGAGTTGCTAGCCATGAAGTTGGCCTTTCCGAGTGGAGACATCTCCTGGAGGAGGCTCGCTTTCCCTTTCAAGTTTTCACTGACCACAAAAATTTGGTCTATTTACAGATCGCCCAGCGGTTAAATTCCCGTCAGGCCAGATGGTCCCTGTTCTTCTCCCGTTTCCATTTCACCCTCCATTTTCTCTCCGGGGAGAAGAACATTCATGCCGATGCTCTGTCTTGCTCCGTGGTGTCCTCTGAGGAGGTGGAGGAGGAGCCTCGGCTGATTGCCCCCACATAGAGCCTAAGAACTGTGGCTCCGGTTTCGCTTGAGTCTGTGCCTCCAGGCAAGACTTTTGTGCCCATCAATTTGCGACCGGAGGTACTCTCTTGGGCACATTCATCCAGGGTGGGTGGACATTTTGGGGCAAAAAAGACATCTGAGTTGCTGGCAAGGACATACTGGTGGCCACATATGGTCAGGGAATACGTTCAGGCGTGCGTCTCCTGCGCCAAGAATAAGTCCCCTCGACAACGGCCAGCTGGGTTACTTTTCCCTTTACCGGTGGCAGACAGGCCCTGGGAGATGGTTGGGATGAATTTTGTGGTGGGCTTACCCAAGTCTCGGGGCAGCACCATCATCTGGGTGATAACCAACCGCTTCTCCAAAATGGTACACTTGGTGCCGTTACCACGGTTACCTTCCGCACGGGCCTTAGCAGCATTATTTATCAGGCACATTTTCCGGCTACACGGAATGCCAGAAAAAATTGTCAGTGATCGAGGTCCCCAATTTGCGTCTCGGTTCTGGAGAGAGCTGTGTCATCTACTCAGCATTGAGTTAAATCTCTCTTCGCTTATCATCCCGAGACGAATGGGTGGGAAGAGAGAGCCAACCAGACCTTGGTCACATACATGCGACATTTTGTCTCAGCCAGGCAGGATGACTGGGCATCCTTGCTACCGTGGGCTGAGTTCGCTCTAAATAATGCTGTGGCTGACTCCACCGGACAGACACCATTCCTCTTAAACTACGGTCAGCATCCGCGGGTACCGGTGCCCATGCCCGTGTCTTCCAACAACTCCAGGGTGGCAGACTGGGCCGTGGAGGCATGGGACTTTTGGGACCGCACTCAGGATGCCATTCAGGCCTCCAAGGAGAGGATGAGGTCTTCCGCCGATGCTCATCGGCTCCCCGCTCCGACATTTGCTCCGGGCGACTTAGTGTGACTTTCTGCCCGAAACATCAGGCTGCGAGTAGAGTCTACTAAGTTGGCACCTCGCTATTTTGGCCCCTTTAAGATCCTTAAGCAGGTAAACCACTTAGCCCTTCCACCTCGCCTTGGTATCTCTGATACCTTTCACGTGTCACTTTGGAAACCCGTGGCCATCTCCCGGTTTTCCGAGTCCTCTGCAGGGACGTCGGGTTCATCTACCGACGATCATGAGGTGAACGACATCGTTGGGTGTAAAGTGGTACGGGGCAAAAAATTTTATTTGGTGGATTGGAGGGGTTGTGGGCCTGAGGATAGGTCCTGGGAGCCTGCCGAGCATGTTCATGCTCCGCAGCTCATCGATGCCTTTGAGCGCAGCGAGGCCCAAAGAAGGGGGGCCCTAGGAGTGGGGGTAATGTTAGGGTTCAAGTTCCCACTGCTGCACAAGGCGAGTCTCGAACCAGTCCCACAGCGGTCCCCCATCCATCTCCGGCCGCAGTGGAGCATGCTCAGCAAAGACGTCAGTCCCAGCGTCTCGCCTGGTCTAATACTGTGCAGAGACTTGCTGCTGCCTCTCCAGGTTCTGCTATTGTAGCCAGTACTGGTCAGCGGAGAGCAGACATCTTTAGGACTAAGTCCTGCGTTTCCCCTTCTGAGCATGCCCAGGGTAAGATCTCACATTGGAGATCAGGGGTCTCATGCTCAGGTACTGCAGCAGCTCCTATTGGTCCGCCAGGAAGGTCCTGAAACTACATGTGTTCTGGAAGAGTTTCTCATTGGTCCTTTTCTGCCAGGTCCTGTGGTTGCTACTAGAGTTGAGCGATACTTTCCGATATCCAAAAATATCGGATCGGAATGGTATCGACGATATCTAAGAAAAAAGAGATGTTCCAGCTCCTTAAAATTCCAAAATTTTATTTGTCCATTCGATATAAAAAACAGGGAGGTACATGCTCCATGAAGGAAGCCGCAAACAGCGACGCGTTTCGATCAGTTGATCTTCATCAAGGCTGCTATACAAATGTGACATATACAGACTTATATACAACTTACGGACCAATGAAATTCAAATTAACAATCACATGATAGATTGAAGGTCCTGGAAGGAAAGTTGCGATCACAAATAAGCAAAAGGTCCTTGTAAGACAGAAAATTGACAACGTTAAAATTACAAAAAACAAATAAAAGACACAACAATATGGCAAAAAAATCTTAATCAATAATTGTAATGATACATTAACTCATTTCTTTTATTTAATCCATTTGGATATCTCGTATTCAGGGAAAAAATCCAAAAAGCTTCCCTAGTCAGCAGATGTCTAGCGATGTCACCACCTCGCACAGATTTAGTGGCTCTTTCTATAGCGCTGACCTGGAAAGATGTGGTATTGCGATCATGAAAAAGAATGAAATGTTTAGCAGCCGCTGATACATTTCGATTTGGATTGGTAATGTTCCCAATATCAGATAAATGCTCCGAAATCCTCGTTTTTAATTTTCTAGTTGTACACCCAACGTATGACAGGCTACAAGAAGTGCAATTAATCTTGTAGACCACATGCGTTGAATTGCAATTTATATACTGTTTGATATTATAACTAGCAGATTGGTTATTGTTACTGAAAGTTTTGGTAACTAATGCATGTTTGCATGTCCTACAATTATTTGCGCCACACTTGAAAAAGCCCTTAAATTTTAACCATGTATCATTTTTGATTTGAGCATGAAACATACTGGGCGAAACCCTATTACCTATAGATGGAGCTTTTCTAGCTATAATATTAAAGCCTGGTTGTAAAATTTCACATAAGATATCATCTTCATATAGGAGCGGTAGGAATTTATTGATAATCTTTTTTATTTCTCCAAATTGTGGGCTAAACTGAAGACTAACAAAAGAACGATCGCAAAACGGATCACTATTAGGCGATCGTGATGCTTCCCCATCAGAGTCAATCAAATCGTCACGTTTTCTCTGGGTTACAATTCGCCGAGCTCTATTTATCATCCAACGCGGATAATTCCTGTTAATCAATTTGTCATCTACTATTTAAACTGTTCCTCCAAATTAGTCTGCGAACTACAATTCCTCTTAATTCTGATATATTCGCCCAAGGGAATAGATTTGATCGTATGCTTGGGATGACTGCTACCAGCATGTAAAATGGTATTGCCCCCAAATGGTTTAATATGCGTTTTGGTACAAATAATTTGTACATAAATCTAAGTCCAAAAATGACATTAGACTAGAATGATGTCTATTCGTGAAACGAATATTGAAATTATTATTTTCAATGTAATCAATGAAACTCGGTATGGCAGATACATCGCCACCCCAAATGATTAGGATATCGTCGATGTATCTGCCATACCAAACCAAAGAGTCACAAAAAGGATTTTTGGCAGAAAAAAATGTAATTAAATTCCCAAAAGGCCATGACGAGATTGGCCAGCGATGGTGAAAATTTGGCACCCATCGCCACTCCAGTACGTTGTAAAAAAAAATTGATTGTCAAAAGTGAAAAAATTATGAGTAAGGAGAAAAAAAGTAACCTGCAAGAGAAAATTGATTAAGTCATCGGAGTATTGACTGAACTTCTGTAAATGAAATTGAAGCGCTGTCATAGCAATATGATGTGGAATACAGGTGTACAATGAAATAACGTCACAGCAGAGCCACGTATAACTGCGGCTCCAAATTCTATTTGAGAACATTTTAAGGACGTCTTTCGAATCTTTGATGAAACCAGGAGTCTTGCGCACCAGGGGTTGTAAAAGAGAGTCTACCCATTCTCCCAAATGTTCATTAGATGAGCCGATGCCCGAGACAATTGGTCTCATTGGAGGGATTTTTTTCTCCTTATGAATTTTCGGTAACCCATGCATAATTGGAAGTATGGGATGTGAAACTTCTAAGTATTCTGCTTGCTTCTTAGTTATCACTCCCAAAGTAAGACCCTCTTTAATAATATTATCAGCTACAGATTTAAATTTAGTAGACGGATTACCATCAAGTTTCTCATAAGTGTCTCTGTCTTGTAAAAGTTCCATCATTTTATCATGATAATCATTTTTATTCATCACTACAACCACTCCACCTTTGTCTGACATTTTAATGACAATTTCAGACATATTTCTCAACTCCTCTAGGGCTGTTTTATGATTATGAGACAAATTGGGTTTATATTTATATCCATTATGGCTTTTTACATTATTATGCAACTTTCTTAATTCCCTTTCAACTATTTCTTGAAATTTGTCCAATTTTTCAGATCTGGATTGAATAGGATAAAATGATGGATTTTTTATTTTGAACTGAGACACAGAAATTCTTGGATTAGAAGACTCATTCGATTCTAATGATAAATTCTGTAATATATTTAATGAGACTTGTTCTCTAAAATCTAACCCTGAAAATTCATTGACAGAGGGAGACAGAGTTTCCTGATGGTCATCTTCACAATTTTCATGAAAAAAATGTTTCTTGATAGTAAGATTTCTGATAAATTTATTTACGTCCAGAATGGTTTGAAAAAGGTCAAAATTTTGGTCAGGCACAAAGTTCAAGCCCAGAGATAGAACTTCCAGCTGCATGATTGTCAAAGTAATTGAAGATAAATTCAAAACGTTTCTGTTCTCTTTTACTTGAAAAAACTTTTCTTCCGACGTGTAATCATTCCTTGGTCCTTTGCGATGTTTCCTGCCCCCCCGCCTTTTGCGTTTTTTGAATGGCGGTAATTGTTACTAGAGCTGGTGGAAGGGACATCATTCAATGATGCATCGGAGGCACTTAAATTGTTGTCAGATGATTCAGGTTCAGATGAGGTGAAAAAAACATGTGGTTTATTAGTTGGCTTATTCCGAGCATGGTTGCGTTTCAAAATGGATCTTGGAGTTCTTGGTGTATACTCCCATTTGCCCCATTCATAGACTTTGTTCGTAGAGTAATCTTTGGAGTCTCGCGCAAACTTGCGTTTTTTTCGGTCCATTATTTCTTTTTCCAAAATGGATACTTTGTCCTGAACCTTGGACAACGCAGAATCAAATTGTGTCATGTTCCTGAATTCAATTAGAGCAGTATTGATCGTGTCCATTTGCTCTTGCACCTCTTTTAGTTTAACATCTTCATATTTCACAATTAACTTCGTGAGGTTGGCAGAACATGTACTCAAAATTTGGTTCCATTCAACATTGAATTCCTCACAAAATACACACGTCGGGATTTTTTTAATTTGCAAACCCCGCGGTATCATTTCTTTTGTAAGATAATTTTGAAGCGTAGTTTGATCCCACCAGAGTCTGGTTTCAAGCAGCATCAGCTGCTCCAATTTGTCCACAGTGGTATTGAGATCTGGTGTGTCATCGAGAGCATTAGGATCATTGGAAAAAACCAAAGCGGCTTTTTTGGTTCTATCCTTAAAAAGATTAGTAGCCATGTTGTGAAAAAATGTGTAATAAATTGCGGCTAATCATTTGGGGTGGCGATGTATCTGCCATACCGAATTTCATTGATTACATTGAAAATAATAATTTCAATATTCGTTTCACGAATAGACATCATTCTAGTCTAATGTCATTTTTGGACTTAGATTTATGTGGAATCGAGGGACAAATTTTTTGTACCAAAACGCATATTAAACCATTTGGGGGCAATACCATTTTACATGCCGGTAGCAGTCATCCCAAGCATACGATCAAATCTATTCCCTTGGGCGAATATATCAGAATTAAGAGGAATTGTAGTTTGCAGACTAATTTGGAGGAACAGTTTAAAATAGTAGATGACAAATTGATTAACAGGAATTATCCGCGTTGGATGATAAATAGAGCTCGGCGAATTGTAACCCAGAGAAAACGTGACGATTTGATTGACTCTGATGGGGAAGCATCACGATCGCCTAATAGTGATCCGTTTTGCGATCGTTCTTTTGTTAGTCTTCAGTTTAGCCCACAATTTGGAGAAATAAAAAAGATTATCAATAAATTCCTACCGCTCCTATATGAAGATGATATCTTATGTGAAATTTTACAACCAGGCGTTAATATTATAGCTAGAAAAGCTCCATCTATAGGTAATAGGGTTTCACCCAGTATGTTTCATGCTCAAATCAAAAATGATACATGGTTAAAATTTAAGGCTTTTTCAAGTGTGGCGCAAATAATTGTAGGACATGCAAACATGCATTAGTTACCAAAACTTTCAGTAACAATAACCAATCTGCTAGTTATAATATCAAACAGTATATAAATTGCAATTCAACGCATGTGGTCTACAAGATTAATTGCACTTCTTGTAGCCTGTCATACGTTGGGTGTACAACTAGAAAATTAAAAACGAGGATTTCAGAGCATTTATCTGATATTGGGAACATTACCAATCCAAATCGAAATGTATCGGCGGCTGCTAAACATTTCATTCTTTTTCATGATCGCAATACCACATCTTTCCAGGTCAGCGCTATAGAAAGAGCCACTAAATCTGTGCGAGGTGGTGACATCGCTAGACATCTGCTGACTAGGGAAGCTTTTTGGATTTTTTCCCTGAATACGAGATATCCAAATGGATTAAATAAAAGAAATGAGTTAATGTATCATTACAATTATTGATTAAGATTTTTTTGCCATATTGTTGTGTCTTTTATTTGTTTTTTGTAATTTTAACGTTGTCAATTTTCTGTCTTACAAGGACCTTTTGCTTATTTGTGATCGCAACTTTCCTTCCAGGACCTTCAATCTATCATGTGATTGTTAATTTGAATTTCATTGGTCCGTAAGTTGTATATAAGTCTGTATATGTCACATTTGTATAGCAGCCTTGATGAAGATCAACTGATCGAAACGCGTCGCTGTTTGCGGCTTCCTTCATGGAGCATGTACCTCCCTGTTTTTTATATCGAATGGACAAATAAAATTTTGGAATTTTAAGGAGCTGGAACATCTCTTTTTTCTTGGACTTCTTGGACGTTTGTCAGACGTCGTTCCGTGCACCTGTCGTGGTAGTTGGTGAGCTGGTTTGCTTTTCCTTTTCCTATCGACGATATCTACAAAATATCGGCGATACCCGATACCGATACCGGAAATCCAATGTAAGTCTATGGGAACAAAATATCGTAAATAAAAAAAACCCATTCTTGGCTTGTTGGATAATTGTACATGAAGGAAAACAACAAAGAGTAATGTAGAATGTATTGGGGGAGGTTGAGGAGACATTAAAGGCATACATGTTTAACCCAATCCAATGGAATAGCATTAATATTTTTTTTTTTAAAGACGTTCGGATTGACGAAGAAATTGACAATGTTGTTAACCTTTTTTCTATTTTGGCAAATATGTATGTTTCACAACTTCCATGCTCTTGACCTTTTTAACTTTTGCCACACTTTCACCTTCATAATCTTCAGCAGCATCATCTTTGTCATCTAATTATTCTTCATCTTCACCTTCTTTATCTTCTTCTTAAACTTCTTGTTATTCATCTTTTTGTTAACATTACTCATATTGTTCTTATTAAACTATTATTCTTCTTCATATTCTACTTCTTCATCTTCTTCCTCTTCATCTTCTTCATCATATTCTTATTTGTGACAGAGTTTCCTGTACTTGTAATCTGTAAAAGTATGAATTTTTCTTCCTTCCGTTCTTGCTGTCACAAAAGATTTAAATTACAACAGTATTTGTCCGTGTTCAGTTTAGCCTGCAGCAGCAGGCATTTTCCAGGGGCACCACGAGGAGGAACGGACTCACCCCCATACATTGCTTAGTCTTCTTCTGCTTATAATTTACAGCATATATTTTGCTCTTCATTTTGGTCTTATTTTTCATGTTCTTCTGCTTTTTGATCTTCTGCTTATTGTTCTTCTGTCTCTTGTTCTGTATCTTGTAGTTTGTCTTAACCTTCTTTGTCCTGTTGGTGATCTTCTTCTGGGTAATCTTTTATTTCCTCTTTGTGATGGTGTTCAGGCTGGTTGGCTTGATGCTCGTCGTCCTTGGGGTTGTCATCTTCTTCGGGGTGGTCTTTACGGTTGTCTAACTTCCGAGAACCAGCTGATGTTACTGGAACCCGGACGGGTATCAGATGGTACGAGAGACAATGGAAGTAACGAGGACCAGCTGACTGTGCTGGAACCCGGAGGGGCAGCAGAAGGAAAAGAGCCAATGGCACAACCGAGGACCAGCTGACGTTACTGGGACACGGTTACTAAGCAGGAGGTACCTGTGCTCAAAAGCACTACCAAGGACCAGCAGACGTTGCTGGAACTCGGATACCGAACTGGAGGCACCGAGGCCAAAGGCACTGCGGAGAACCAGTTGAGGGTACTGGAACCCGGACGGGTAGCAGAAGGTACAAGAGCCAATGCAAGTAACGAGGACCAGCTGACTGTGCTGGAACCCGGAGGGCAGCAGAAGGAAAAGAGCCAATGGCACAACCGAGGACCAGCTGACGTTACTGGGACACGGTTACTAAGCAGGAGGTACCTGTGCTCAAAAGCACTACCAAGGACCAGCAGACGTTGCTGGAACTCGGATACCGAACTGGAGGCACCGAGGCCAAAGGCACTGCGGAGAACCAGCTGACGGTACTGGAACCCGGACGGGTACCATAAGGCACCCATGAAAATGTAAGTTGACAGGCCGCAAGCTGTCCGCAGTTACCGAATCACACAGTCCTACAGTGGGTGCTTGTCCTATTGTCACAACGGAAACAGACTTTATTTAGATATCCCACAGCACACATAGGAATCACCTAAACTGCAGGCACCATAGAGTCGGCTAACCCGAATGCAACACGACAGGACAACTTATTGGAGGCTAATTAACGTTGACACTGCCAGTAAACAGCTGTCGTGCTGTAACCAGGCTGGGCAGGAGTCAGTACCCGTGCCAATTACTTCCGAGCAACAACTGGCGGTGTTGGAGCCCAGGGATGAGAGGAGGACAGGGTGGAGGCAGCATGACTTTTTGGCGTACACACAGCAGGGGAACAGCTGACATTACTGAACCCCAGTAACACAGGAGCAAGTGTTGACTGTGCTAACAGCACTTCCGAGCGTTCCTTTATGTGCACTTTAGTAGGAGGTCGGCGTACCCCCCTGCTGCGGGAAGAACAAATTGAAGCCGTTATTGCTTGGATGGCAGCCAATGCATCGACTTCAATTGCTTCCACCTCCTCTCAGGAACACAGCACTGTTGAGCAACCATCTGTCTCTTCACCGCCTGCCAAATTGCCCAGGCAGTCAGACAGTTCTGTACAGGATCCAGCTAAGTCTCTGCTTCTGTTCTCAGAATCTGTTGGCTTGCAAACAGGGGCCCAGCCAAGCAGCATTCTGGAATGTGAAGAAGAGGGAGTATGCAGTGATGCGCAACAGCTGTGTCTCTCAGAATCTGAAGAGGCGGGTGAGCCAGTGCCGATGCTCAGCACACCGCAGAACGCATCTGATGATGATGAGACTCAGGTGCCAGTTTCTGTTGAGCATGGTGCTGGCCAGACCACCCAACAGCAGCAGGTTTTGGAAGAGGGTAGTGGAGATGATGAGGTCCAAGTCCCAACATGGCGTGAGGAACAGGAAGGTGGTGGGAGCAGCTCTGAGGAAGAGATTGCCCCAACTGTACAAACAGGAGGGAGAGTTAGGCTGCAGACTCGGTTGACTGTAGCCTCCAGTTTGGAACCTGTTCGGAGCAGTTCTCTTCCAAAAGTCAAAACGGGCGCTCCCAGGACTTGCACTGCGTGGTCCTTTTTTGACACACTTGCAGATGATATTTGCTATGTGAAATGCAAGCTGTGTAATCTAAAAGTAAAAACAGGTAAAAGTGTCAGTAACGTCAATACCAGTAATATTATTATTATTATAGATTTTAATAGCGCCATTTATTCTATGGCGCTTTACATGTGAAGAGGGGCAAATATAGACAATTACAGTAAACATGAGCAATACAAGGCACACACAAGTACAGAAGGAGAGAGGACCCAGCCCGCGAGGGCTCACAATCTACAGGGGTGGTTGAGGATACACTAGGAGAGGGAAGAGCTGATCGTGTGGTGGTTCAGTAGACTGATGATCATTGCAGGTTGTAGGCTTGTCGGAAGAGGTGGGAAATATGTGCAAACATGTGGGTACAAAGCACGTAGTTGAGTTACAAAGATACACTGGAGATGTAGGCCAACCTACAGCAGCACCTACATCTTCAGGTCGTGTCGGAGCCTCTTCCTCCACCTGACACACAGCTGGTTCGGCTTTCTCACAGGATCGCCATGGAAGAACCTCGGTCAATGTTGTCCAGAGACAAAGTGTTATTCCACCCACAGCAGCAAGTTCCCTGTCATCCTCACACACCCAGGCCACAAAACAGCCATCGGTACCACAGGCATGGGATAAAAGACGGCCATACTCGGCAAAACATCCACGAGCACAGGCTCTGAATGCTGGCATTGCAAAACTCCTGTCCCTTGAAATGCTGTCATTCAGGCTGGTGGAGACTGACAGTTTCCGTAACTTAATGGCATTGGCAGTCCCACAATACAATGTGCCAAGCCGATTTTATTTCAGCAGGCAAGCTGTCCCTGGTCTGCAAAAGCATGTTGCGTGAAAAATTAAACATGCGCTACTAAACTTCGTCAGTAGCAATGTCCACCTGACCACTGCTGCGTGGACCAGTACCCATGGCCAGGGACGATACCTTTCCCTCACTGTCCATTGGGTCAATGTTGTGTAGCCGGGTACAGATCTTGCGAGTGGCGCTGTACGTGTTCAGCCAACTCCAAGGATTGCAGGAATCAAGTCTGTACACATTGACTCCTCCTCCTACTCCAGTTCCTCAGAAACATTGCTGCAGGAGCCGTCACGGTCTACCTCCACATGGACCATTGAACGCTTAATAATAATAATAATAATCTTTATTTATATAGCGCAAACAGATTCCGCTGCGCTTTACAGTTTAACAGTTTCAGAACACAAGTAATAAGTAACAACGTTAACAATAAAATAATTAAAGCAATAGAAGCCGCCCCTGCTCTTGAGAGCTTACAATTTACAATGAGGTGGGGGAGCTACAGAGTACAGGTGTTTATATACAATGGTCTATTTACAATGATGGTCCAGCCATTTTGAGGGAGTGAGGGATGGATGGAGATAGTGAATGGGCTACACACACACACTTACACATACAATGACTTTGGGCCTGGGGTCCGATATATGACCGCTACTCTGAGGGAGAGGGGACGAAAGAGCATGATGGTGTGGACCTCAAAATAAGGGAATGAGAATGATGGAATTGGGGGATGACCTGGAAAGTGCATTGTGGGGACAGGAGTATGCCGACTCCACCACCATGTCTGTTTGAGGGTCTCGGGAATGTGAGAACTATAAGCCACCATAGGAAATGGCAGGAGGGGAAACCGTGTCAGAATCCTGAATCCAGGTTTCAGTCAGGGCCAACAGATGAAGAGAGTTGTTCAGAAAGTAGTTGTGCAGGAAGGTTAGCTTGTTGCATGCAGACCGTGGATTCCAGAGGGCACAGTTAAACGAAGGAGATGAGGGAGTGCAATTAATATTAATAAGATTATTATGGTTTCGATATGAGGTAGGGTAGGGATTGAGGTTGGGGATGGTGGACCAGGGTTGGGGAGATGTCCCCTGAAATCAATAGGAGTAGGAAGAAAAGAGCAGGTAGTTGTTGGTGTTGTAAGTTGGTTTTTTCAGTGATGTGTTTCGGCTAGATGGGCTGAGGTTTCTCAGGAAGGTGATGAGTGCATGGGAACTGTACATGGGAGAGGGAAGTATGGAGGGGCTCATGTGTATGAGTCGTGATGAAGGGGGGATGGGGCGGTGTTTGTGGAAGGCAAGGGAACAAGGGAGGATACAGTTAATGTACATAATTAAAAACATAACAAAAAACAAGAAACAAATATCCTAAAATAAAATTTAAAATATATTGCAAAACATGCATGAGGTTGTAATAATAATAATAAGGGTATTTGATAAACATAATATTTATGAAAATGTTTTGTTCAGGTTAAAAATATAGCAAAGTGTGGACTACCTTATTCCAGCCCTGATTAACTGCCATGAATAACTGCCGTTTACTGAATGCTTGTCTTCTATGATGCTTTGCTTTCTGTGATGCGTGCACCCCACACATGCACCACACAACGCTTAGCTGTTGCGACCGATATGAGCACTGCCGTGGGCAAACGTCAACAGGTCGTCCTGAAATTAATTTCCATGGGGAATCGAAGCCACACAGCGCAGGAGCTCTGGAATGCCATGAAGCAAGAGAGCGACGTGTGGTTTTTGACAGCGAATCTCCAGCTAGGCTTGGTAGTGTGTGACAATGGCCGAAATCTGGTGGCAGCTCTGGGCCTTGTCAACCTCACTCACATAGCATGTCTGGCACATGTGCTCAACTTGGTCGTGCAGAGTTTTTTGAGGGACTATACGGATATTGATGCACTGCTGCACAAGGTCCGCCTACAGTGCGCTCACTTGCGACGTTCCAGCATGGTCAGATCAGCATTGCAGCTCTGCAACGTAGATTTCGCCTTCCTGAACATCGCATCATATGTGACGTACCCACCAGGTGGAATTCCACGTTACATATGTTGGAGCGGTTGTGTGAGCAGCAGCCAGCAGTAATGGAGTATCAGCTGCATCAGGCGCAATCAACTCGCAATTTGCGCCGTTCACACTTCACCACTACTGAGTGGGCCTCTATAATAATAATAATAATAATCTTTATTTATATAGCGCCAACAGATTCCGCAGCGCTTTACAGTTTAACAGTTTCAGAACAAAAGTCATAAGTAACAACGTTAACAATACAATAATTAAAGCAATATAAGCCGGCCCTGCTCGTGAGAGCTTACAATCTACAATGAGGGGGGGGAGCTACAAAGTACAGGTGTTTATATACAATGGTGTATTTACAATGATGGTCCAGCCATTTTGAGGGAGTGAGGGATGGATGGATGGAGATAGTGAATGGGCTACACACACACACACACACACACACACACACACATAGAATGACTTTGATTAGTGAATGTGATAGGCCGCTCTGAACAAATGTGTTTAGAGGGAGCGCCTGAAACCATGCAAATTGCGGATAGTCCTAATTTCTTGGGTACAGCATTTCAGAGGATTGGCGCAGCGCGGAGAAGTCTTGGAGTCGGGAGTGGGAGGTACGGATTAGTGCAGAGGTTAGTCCAAGGTGTTTGCAGAGCGCAGCAGTCGGTTAGGCCGATAGATAGAAATGATGGAGGAGATGTAGGGGGGTGCTGCACTGTGGAGAGCTTTGTGGGTGAGAACAAGTACTTTGAATTGGATCCTATAATGGATGGGCAGCCAGTGTAAGGACTGGCGAAGGACTCTATGAAGGACATCTGCCACGTTTTGCGTGCGTTTGATGAGTCAACGCGGATGGCGAGTGCAGATGATGCACTAGTCAGCCTGACTGTCCCCCTTATCTGCCTGCTTGAAAAAACACTGCAAGCACTAAGGGATGAGGTTTTGGAAGAGGTGGAGGATGAGGAGTCACAAATTCCATCACCTTATGTACAGTCAGCGCAACGTGGTTCCTCACAAAGGGCTGGGCAGGGCTCACTTTGTGAGGAGGATGAGGAGGAGTCAATGGAGGAGGAAGACATCGCTCCAGAGGGAGGTACACAATGCTCTAGTCAGTATGTAGAGCGAGGGTGGGGTGATGCAGAGCAGGCAGAGATGACGCCTCTTGCAGGGGACAGCGTTTCTTGGCCAGTTGGAAGTCTGCAGCACATGGTTGATTTCATGCTGCAGTGCCTGAGAAACGACCGCCACATCACCCACATTCTCACCACGTCTGATTATTGGGTGTACACCCTCCTAGACCCTCGCTACCGGGACAACTTTCAAAGCCTCATCACACCGTTGAACCGGGAGCGTAAAATGCGGGAGTAACAAGACACACTGCTGCAATTATTATTATTATTATACATTTATATAGCGCCATTTATTCCATGGCGCTTTACATATGACAAGGGAAAAATATAGACAGGTACAATAAAGATGTGCTGGACAAGGGACACACAAGTACAGAAGGAGAGAGGACCCTGCCCGCGAGGGCTCACAGTCTGCAGGGATGGGTGAGAATGCAATAGGAAAGGGTACAGCTGGTCGTACGATGGTTGAGTACACTGAGGATCATTGCAGGTTGTAAGCTTGTCGGAATCCATAATGTTCTCCATTCCAGCACGAGAGCACTGCTTTACAAAGCAGCTCTGTGCGTCGAGGCAGTGGAGACAGCTCTGCAACAAGAGGGAGCACAAGCAGCGCCTCTGCACAGGGCAAGACCAGTATGTTCCAAATGTGGCAAAGTTTTGTGGCAGCGCCACCAATGTCTACACCATCCGAGACGGCTCCAGTCAGCAGGAGGCAACGTTTCCGTAAGATGGTGACAGACGACATGTCTTGCCCTCTCAGTGTACTCCCAGATGGCTCTTCCCCATTCAAGTTTTGAGTCTCTAAGCTGGATACATGGCCAGAGCTTAGCCAGTATGCATTGGAGGTGCTGGCTTGCCCTGCTGGCAGTGTATTATCGGAGCGCGTCTTTTGTGCTTCAGGTGGTGTACTAACAGACCGTCGCATGCGACTATCCTCCGATAATGTAGACTGGCTTACTTTGCTGAAAATGAACAAGGCATGGATCACGCATGAATTTGCCTGTCCTGTTTCCGATTAAATAACTGGTTGGCAACGTTATACATGTATCCTGTTATGTTCATCTTTCTACCACCTGAACTGTACAGTCATGGCCAAAAGTTTTGATAATGACACAAATATGATATTTTCACATGATCTGCTGCCCTCTGGTTTTTATGTGTGTTTGACAGATATTATTATCACAGACAGAAATATAATTGCAAACATATGAGTAACAAAAGCTTATATTGACAGTTAGAATGAGTTAATGCAGCAAGTCTAATTTTGCAGTGTTGACCCTTCTTCTTCAGGACCTCTGCAATTCTCCCTGGCATGCTCTCAATCAACTTCTGGACCAAATCCTGGCTGATAGCAGTCCATTCTTGCACAATCAATGCTTTCATTTTGTCAGAATTTTTAATTTTTGGTTTGTCCACCTGTCTCTTGATGATTGACCACAAGTTCTCAATGGGATTAAGATCTGGGGAGTTTCCAGCTCATGGACCCAAAATCTCTATGTTTTGTTCCCTGAGCCATTTTGTCACTCCATAACTTAGGCAAATCAAACTCACATCATGCCTCAAAAGCTGCAATGTTGGAAGTGCATAAAGTGGGTTGAACTTTGACAACAGCTGCAGTGCGAATGTTTGCCTTCATTGTTCTTGGCTTTTAAATAAAAGCATACAAGTAAATATAATAATACCTGAAAACCTCAGACTACAGTGAACACTTCACACAACTGTTCAATAGCTGTGAAAGCCCTCTTTGTGTAATTCTATATTCTTTGCAACCAATGTATTGGATACGGATGGAAGCATGTCACACTAATAGATTTGAATTATTTGAAATTGAATGTAGCAGCACCAATTTTAGAAAAATGACAAGGATGAGCCAGGGACAGACACTCAGCAGAGTACACGCAGCGGTGGTTGAAGTAAGTGGAGCGGGATCTACACTCCTACCAAAAATTTAAACCTCAAACTAGAGTGAACACTGAACACAACTGTTCACTTGCTGTGAAAGGCCTTTTTGTGGACTTCTATTATGTTTGCAAGCAATGTATTGTATTTTGATGGAAGAGCGTCACACTAATAGATTTTAGTAAATTTAAAATAGAATAAAGCAGCACCAATTTTAGAAAAATGACAAGGATGAGCAAGTGACAGACACTCAGCAGAGTACACGCAGCGGTGGTTGAAGTAAGTGGAGCGGGATCTACACTCCTACCAAAAATTTAAACCTCAGACTAGAGTGAACACTGAACACAACTGTTCACTTGCTGTGAAAGGCCTTTTTGTGGACTTCTATTATGTTTGCAAGCAATGTATTGTATTTTGATGGAAGAGCGTCACACTAATAGATTTTAGTAAATTTAAAATAGAATAAAGCAGCACCAATTTTAGAAAAATGACAAGGATGAGCCAGTGACAGACGCTCAGCAGAGTACACGCAGCATTAGTTGAAGAAGTAACTGGAGCGTGATCTGCACTCAAAAAAAAAAAAACTCACAGACTGCAGTGAACACTGAAACACAACTGTTCACTATCTGTGAAAGGCTCCTTTGTGTACTTCTATAGTGTTTGCAAGCAATGTATTGTATCAGGTTGGAAGCACGTCACACTCATAGATTTTAGTTTTTTTCAATAGAATGGAGCAGCAACAATTTTAGAAAAATGACAAGGATGAGGCAGTGACACACGCTCAGCAGAGTACACGCAGGATTAGTTGAAGAAGTAACTGGAGCGTGATCTGCATTTAAAAAAAAAAATAAAAAATACCTCACAGACTGCAGTGAACACTGAAACACAACTGTTCACTATCTGTGAAAGGCTCCTTTCTGTACTTCTATAGTGTTTGCAACCAATGTATTGGATACGGATGGAAGCACGTCACACTATAATTTCAATTGAATGGAGCAGCAAGAATTACACTAAAGAAAAAAATAAGTCTGTGAGTGGCACGTGCAGATGCCTACAAACAGCGTTGGATGCAGAGCAAACTGCAGCGTCACCTGCACACACACACCCCTTGCAGAGCTGTGAAAACAACACTGCAAGGCAAAAGGAAGCTTTACACAGCGGTTGGTAAACTAGCCTGCCTAAAGCACAGTACACAAAATCGCAATCTCTAACTGTCCCTCAGAGTCAGCAGAGCAGCGTTCTGTCCCTATCTGAATTCACAGCACAGTGACGCTAAAATGGCGGCGGCGCCTTTTATAGTGCATTCTGACATCATTTCAGCATCCAATCACAGCTATGCCATTAGTTAACATGACCGCAGCAGTACAGGATGTGCCCACACTTCATAAGATTCCTCATTGGCTGACTAAAATCACATTGCCTCTCAAAGAATTATGGGAACTTCCGATTCCGGTATACGATATATGGAAAATATCGGAACTAAGTATCGGAATTCCGATAACGCGAATATCGGCCGATACCCGATACTTGCGGTATCGGAATGCTCAACTCTAGTTGCTACTATAAAAGGGTTGCATGGCACTGCGGCCATGTGCTAGTATCAATTGCATTATGTGCTTTGCGCCAGTGTGATCATGCACGCATGTGGTTAGGGCTCGGCTGAAATAAGCCCCTAGAATACCGGCACCTCCGGTGACGAGATTCGTATGCACGTGTTCAGGGCTTGGCTGAAATAAGCCCCTAGAATACCGGCTTCTCCGGTGAGAACTTGTTTGTTTGTGTTGCTGTCTGCATGACCACGGACTGCTATCCGCACAGCAGTTATCTGTGTAGCCCTGTGGTGTTAACAGGACACAGTCTCTATCTCTGCGTCTCTACCTCAGCGACTCTGTGGTGTAACAGAGTTCGCTTATACCGCCATATAGGGCCACAGCATCTATGTTTGCAACTCTGTGAAGTAACAGAGTTCGCCTTTACCGCCATCTTACTAGCAGCAGGCTCTGCCTGCACAGTGGACCCCGGGCTGCGAACGCACCCACTATTTACATTTATTTGGTGCGTTCTGCAGACTCTAACATTAAATAATGCAAAGAAAACAAGTTCACAATCATTTAGAACCAACAATACTAATGTTTTAACTCAGGAAGAGTTCTGAAATTAATATTTTGTTGAATAACCATGATTTTTAAAAACAGCTTACTTGCATCTTTTCATGCTTGGCACCAGTCTTTCACGCTGCTTCTGGTGCAAAAATTTAAGCAGCTCTTCTTTATTTGATAACTTGTAACTATCCATCATCCTCTTAATCGCATTCCAGAGATTTTCAATTTGGTTCAGGTCTGGAGAATGGGCTGCCCATGACAGGGTTTTGATGTGGTGATCTCTTAATTTTTGCCAGAGCTGTATGTATACATAATATGGGGGTTAAATAATTTGATTAATAATTTATAAGGAGCAATAGGAAAGAATCCCATTTGATTTATATTATTAGGCCGGCGTCACACTAAGGAGGAATACGGACGAGTGAGAGGCGTGAAAACCACGCACACGGACCAATATTTCTCTATGGTGCAGCAATGATCATGCATATTTTTCTCGGGCGTATCTTATGGTGCCGAGACTATAGCAGCACGCTGCGATTGTCAGTGTATTACACCCGTTGTACGCCAATGAAAGTCTATGGGTGCGAGAAAACAACGGATTACACACGGACCAGACGTGTGACTTGCGAGAAATACGCAAGATGATTTCAATGAGTTTCAGGCCTAAAATTTGTTAAAAGTCCATTTTGCAAGGCGGCGAGAAAAATACGCTGTACGGATGCCATACGGATTGCATACAGATGCTTACATGCGCAAAATACGCAACCACACCCTGACAACGGATGAAATACAGATTGTTGTGCTGGCAATATTTTGGCGTATTACGTTCGTACAATACGGTCCGTATTTTTGTACGGTGAGTGTGGCGCCAGCCTAACTCTACACCTAGCAGTAACTGGGATCTAGTGGATCACAGTGGTAATAATTGCAAACAACTTAATAACTGTGATCCAATATATATTCCTAATGGGATGTATGTGAATTAAAAAAAATAACACAAAATCCAACCGTGGTTATTAACTAGTAAAATGTCGCTGTAAATCTTTGACAGCGGCACTTAACCAGCGCAAACTTGATGCGCTTCTTAGCTCTGCCCATCGACGCTCCTGTCACATGATCGCAGGGCACCGATGGGTTGGCATGACAAGTCGGGGTCTGCAGGAGACCGCTAGGATTGTCATTGCAGAACTGATATGAGCGCTGCCATGTGGCCAGTGATCATAGCAGATGAGCATTTTTAATACACACAAATGAAATGTGTAACACAGTCGTCAGCTTTTAGCCTACCATGGAGACTGTTGGAGCAAGTAAAAAGTAAAAAAAAAAAGTTATTAAGAAAATTAAGAATTTGAAAATATAACATTTCAAATCACCCCTTATTCGCCCCCAAAATAAAACAATGAAAGAGAAAAATTACACATATTTGGTATTGCCACATTCAAAATTGCCCGATCTATCAATATATAAAAAGAATTAATCCAATCCGTAAGTGGCGTAATGAGAAAAAAAATCAAAACACCAGAATTACGTTATCTTGGTCGCTGCAACACTGCAATAAAAAGCAATAACGGGTGATCAAAAGATTGTGTTTATACAAAAATGGTATTAGTAAAAATGTTAGCTTGGCTCACAAAAAATGAGCACTCCCCCAGCCCAGATCCCAAAATATTAAGACGCGGCGGGTTTCAGAAAATAGCGACTTTTTTTTTCTTTACAAATTTTGGATTTTTTTTACCACTTAAATAAAAAAGAACCTATACATGTTTGGTATCTACGAACTCATAATGACCTTTAACCCCTTCACCCCCAAGGGTGGTTTGCACGTTAATGACCGGGCCAATTTTTACAATTCTGACCACTGTCTCTTTATGAGGTTATAACTCTGGAACGCTTCAACAGATCTTGGCGATTCTGAGAATGTTTTCTCGTGACATATTGTACTTCACGTTAGTGGTAAAATTTCTTCGATATAACTTGCGTTTATTTTTGAAAAAAATGCAAATACAGCAAAAATTTTGAAAATTTTGCAATTTTCATACTTTGAATTTTTATTCCCTTAAAACAGAGAAATACAGTACAGACCAAAAGTTTGGACACACCTTCTCATTCAAAGATTCTTCTGTATTTTCATGACTATGAAAATTGTAGAATCACACTGAAGGCATCAAAACTATGAATTAACACATGTGGAATTATACATTACACTATACAAAAAAGTGTGAAACAACTGAAAATATGTCTTATTTTCTAGGTTCTTCAAAGTAGCCACCATTTGCTTTGATTACTGCTTTGCACGCAGAAAAGGTGAACGGATGGACTCTACATGCCTGGTTCCCACCGTGAAGCATGGAGGAGGTGGTGTGATGGTGTGGGGTGCTTTGCTGGTGACAATGTTGGGGATTATTCAAAATTGAAGCAGTGAGCGGTCCAGCTCACCCCAAACCATCTCGATTGGGTTCAGGTCTGGTGACTGTGGAGGCGAGGTCATCTGGCATAGCACCCCAACACTCTCCTTCTTGTTCAAATAGCCCTTACACAGCCTGGAGGTATGTTTGGGGTCATTGCCCTGTTGAAAAATAAATGATGGTCCAACTAAACGCAAACCGGATGGAATAGCATGCTTCTGCAAGATGTGGTAGCCATGCTGGTTCAGAATGCCTTCAATTTTGAATAAATCCCCAACAGTGTCACTAGCAAAACACCCCCACACCATCACACCTCCTCCTCCATGCTTCATGGTGGGAACCAGGCATGTAGAGTCCATCCGTTCACCTTTTCTGCGTGCAAAGCAGTAATCACAGCAAAACGTGGCTACTTAGAAGAACCTAGAATATAAGACATATTTTCAGTTGTTTCACACTTTTTTGTAAAGTGTAATGTATAATTCCACATGTGTTAATTCATAGTTTTGATGCCTTCAGTGTGACTCTACAATTTTCACAGTCATGAAAATACAGAAAAATCATTGAATGAGAAGGTGTGTCCAAACTTTTGGTCTGTACTGTATGTCACACAAAATAGTTAAGAAATAACATTTCCACATGTCTACTTTACATCAGCACAATTTTGGAACCAAAATTTTTTTTGTTAGGAAATTATAAGGGTTAAAAGTTGACCAGCGATTTCTCATTTTTACAACAAAATTTACAAAGCCATTTTTTTTAGGGACCACCTCACATTTGAAGTCACTTTGAGAGGTCTATATGGCAGAAAATACTCAAAAGTGACACCATTTTAAAAACTGCACTCCTCAAGGTACTCAAAACCACATTCAATAAGTTTATTTACCCTTCAGGTACTCCATAGGAGCTGAAGCAATGTGGAAGGAAAAAATTAATATTTAACTTTTTAGTCACAAAAATTAACTTTTACAAACTTTTTAAAGGAGAAAATGGACAGAAAAAGTTGTTGTGCAATTTCTCCTGAGTTTGCCAATACCCCATATGTTGGGGAAAACCACTGTTTGGGCACACGGCAGAGCTCGTAAGGGAAGGAGCGCCGTTTGACTTTTTCAAACCAAAATTGGCTGGAATTGAGATTGGACGCCATGTCGCGTTTGGAGAGCCTCTGAAGCGCCTAAACAGTGGAAACCCCCCACAAGTGACACCATTTTGGAAACTAGACCCCCTATGGGACTTAGCTAGATCTGTTGTGAGCACTTTGAACCCCCAAGTGTTTCACAAAAGTTTATAATGCCTGAGTGTGAAAAAAAAAAAACTATTTTCCACAAAAATTATTTTTTAGTCCCAAATTTTTGATTTTTCCCAAGGAAATTGGACCCCAAAAGTTGTTGTCCAATTTGTCCTGAGTACTCTGATACCCCATATGTGGGGGGGAAACTGTTTGAGCGCATGGAAGGGCTTGGAAAGGAAGTAATAATGTTTTGGAATGCAGACGCTGATGGGGGTCATGTTCCGTTTGCAGTGCCCCAGATGAGCCTAAACAGTAGAAACCCCCCACAAGTGACCCCATTTTGGAAACTAGATCCCCTAAGGAACTTATCTAGATCTGTGGTGAGCACTTTGAACCCCCAAGTGCTTCACACAAGTTTATAATGCCCGGGCATGAAAATAAAAAATCCTATTTTTTTCCCACGAAAATTATCTATTAGTCACCAAATTTTTATTTTCCCAATGGTAACAGGAGAAATTGGACCACAAAAGTTGTTGTCCAATTTGTCCTGAGTACGCTGATGCCCCATATATGGGGGGGAACCACTGTTTGGGCGCACAGCAGAGCTCTGAATGGAAGGAGCACCATTTGACTTTTTCCAACCAAAATTGGCTGGAATTAAGATTGGATGCCATGTTGCATTTGGAGAGCCCCTGATGTGCCTAAACAGTGGAAACCCCCCACAAGTGACCCCATTTTGGAAACTAGACCCCCTAAGGAACTTATCTAGATCTGTGGTGAGCAATTTGAACCAACAAGTGCTTCACACAAGTTTATAACGTAGAGCCGTATAATTAAAAAAATCATATTTTTTCCAAACAAAATCTTTTCACCCCAATTTTTATTTTCCCAAGGGTAACAAGACTCCAAAAGTTATTGTGCAATTTGTCCTGAGTACGCTGATACCCCATATGTGGGGGTAAACCACTGTTTGGGTGCATGGCAGAGCTTAGAAGGAAAGGAGCGCCGTTTGACTTTTTCAATGCAGAATTGGCTGGACGCCATGTCGTGTTTGGATCTGCCTAAACAGTGGAAGCCCCCAACAAATGACACCATTTTGGAAACTAGACCCTTCGAGGAACTTATCTAGATGTGTGGTGAGAACTTTGAACCCCCAGGTGTTTCACTAAAGTTTATAACGCCCGAGCATGAAAATAAAAAAATCATATTTTTCCACAAACATGATCTTTAAGTCCCCAACTTTTTATTTTCCCAAGGGTAACAGGAGATACTGGACCTTAAAAGTTGTTGTCCAATTTGTCCTGAGTACACTGATACCCTATATGTGGGAGAAAACTACTGTATGGGCACACGTTGGGGCTCGGAAGGAAGTAGTGATGTTTTGGATTGCAGACTTTGATGGAGTGGTCTGCGGGCATCATGTCGCATTTGGAGAGCCCCTGATGTGCCTAAACAGTGGAAACCCCCCACAAGTGACCCCGTTTTGGAAATATAGACCCCACAAGGAACTTATCTAGATGTGTGGTGAGCACTTTGAATCCCGAAGTGCTTCACAGAAGTTTATGACGTACAGCCGTAAAAATAAAAAATCCTTTTTTTTACAAAAATGATTTTTTTCGCCCCTAATATTTTATTTTCACAAGGGTAACAGGAGAAATTGGACCGCAAAAGTTGTTTTCCAATTAGTCCTGAGTATGCTGATACCCAATATGTGGGAGAAAACTACTGTATGGGCACACGTCAGGGCTCGTAAGGGAAGTAGTGACGTTTTGGATTGCAGACATTGATGGAATGGTCTGTGGTCGTCATGGCGCATTTGGAGAGCCCCTGATGTGCGTAAACAGTGGAAACCCCCAAAAGTGACCCATTTTGGAAAATAGACCCCCCAAGGAACTTATCTAGATGTGTGGTGAGCACTTTGCACCCCGAAGTGCTTCACAGAAGTTTATAACGTACAGCCGTAAAAACAAAAAAATCATTTTTTTTTTTTACAAAAATGATATTTTTGCCCCAATTTTTTATTTTCCCAAGGGCAACAGAAGAAATTGGACCTCAAGAGTTATTCTGCAATATGTCCTGAGTACTCTGATACCCCATATGTGGGGGTATATTACTGTTTGGGCGCATGGCAGAACTCAGAAGTGAAGGAGCACCTTTTGACTTTTTCAGCGCAGAATTGGCTGGAATTGAGATCAGACGCCATGTCATATTTGGAGAGCCCCTGATGTGCATAAACAGCGGAAACCACACAATTATCACTCCAACCCTAACACCAACACACCCCTAACCCTATCCAACCCTAACCATAACCCTAACCACAAACCTAACCCTAACACACCCTTAACCCTAATCCCAACCCTAACCCTAACCCTAACTTTAGGTGCAACCCTAACCCAAACCCCTAATGGGAAAATGGAAATAAATACATTTTTTTAATTTTATTATTTTTCCCTAACTAAGAGGGTGAAAAAGGGGGGTTTGATTTACTATTTATAGCGGGTTTTTTATGATTGGCAGCTGTCACGCTAAAAGACGCTTTTTATTGCAAAAAATAGTTTTTGCATCACCACATTTAAGAGCTATAATTTTTGCATGTTTTGCCCCACAGAGTCATGTGAGGTCTTATTTTTTGTGATACGAGTTGTCATTTTTATTGGTACCATTTTTGAGCATGTGACATTTTTTAATCGCTTTTTATTTCGATTTTTTGGGAGGTTAGAATGAACAAAAATCAGCAATTCATGAATTTCTTTGGGGGGAGGCGTTTATACCGTTCCGCGTGTGGTAAAATTGATAAAGCAGTTTTATTCTTCGGGTCAGTACGATTACGGCGATACCTCATTTATATCATTTTTTTAAGGTTTTGGCGCTTTTATACAATAAAAACAATTTTTTATAAAAAATAATTATTTTTGCATTGCTTTATTCTGCGAGCCTATAACTTTTTATTTTTTCGCTGATGATGCTGTGCTGCAGCTCGTTTTTTGTTGGACAAGATGACGTTTTCAGCGGTACCATGTTTATTTATATCGGTCTTTTTTATTGCGTGTTATTCCACTTTTTGTTCGGCGGTATGATGATAAAGCATTGATTTGTTTGCTTTGTTTTTTTTTTTTTTTTTCAAGGGGTTCACTAAAGGGTTTAACTAGTGGGACAGTTTTATAGGGGGGGTTGTTACGGACGCGGCGATACCAAATATGTGTACTTTTATTGTTTTGATTTTTTTATTTACAGGAAGAAATGAATTTATTGAGGAATATTTTTTTTCCTTTATTTTGAAATTTTTTTTTTACACTTGTGATTTTGATTTTTTTAACTTTTTTACTTTGTCCCAGGGTGGGATATCACTCTATTTTATCAGGTCGCTGGTGTGACAGTGTGAACAGCACTCTGTCACACCAGCGATCGCTCTGGCACTGCTGCAGGCTTCTCAGTGCCTGCTCTCAGCAGGCACTGAGGAAGCCGCCTCCCTGCAGGACCCGGCAGCCATCTTGGATCCAGGGAAGAGGCCTTTAGAACAGCACGGTCACATCCCGCTGTTCTGAGGGCCTCAGGGGAGCACGCAGGGAGCCCCCTCCCTGCGCGATGCTCCCCTGTGCCCCTGGTACACCGCGATCATGTCTGATCTGTGACCGCTCCTGGTACATAGTGCCGGGTGTCAGCTGTGATAATCAGCTGACACCGGCGGCGATCAGCTGCGCTCCCCCGGGAGCGCAGCTGATCGCATTGGACGTACTATCCCGTCCATGGGCAGATTGCCATGGGTTTTATGGACGGGATAGTACGTCCGATGGCAAAGAGGGGTTTAAAACCATAATGGCAGGTCAGTTTTAGTATTTAGTGAACATGGTAAAAAAAAAATGTGGAATTGCACTGTTTTTGCAATTTCATATCACTCAGAATTTTTTTTCCTGTTTTCCAGTACATGATATTGTATAGCTAATGGTGTCATTCAAAAATGCAACTCAATCTGCAAAAAACAAGCCCTCACATGGCAATATTGACATAAAAATAAAAAAAAAAAGTCATGACTCTGGAAAGAAGGGGAGCAAAAAACTGAATCTTAAAAACGGAATACCCCTGGTATTTAACCCTTACTGCCATCGGACGTACTATCCCGTCCATGGTACCTGGGCCCGTATGACCGGGGACGGGATAGTACGTCCCGTGCGATCGGACGCGCTCCCAGGGGGAGCGCAGCCGATCGCGGCAGGGTGTCAGCTGATTATCACAGCTGACACCCAGCACTATGTGTCAGGAGCGGTCACGGACCGCTCCCGGCACATTAACCCCTGGCACACCCCGATCAAACATGATCGCAGTGTACCCGGGGCACAGGGGAGGATCGCGCAGGCAGGGGGCTCCCTGCGCGCTCCCCTGAGACCCTCAGAGCAGCACGATGTGTCGCGCTGTTCCGAGGGTCCGTCCTCCCTCCAGGTCCCCGGATCCAAGATGGCGCCGGGGTCCTGCAGGGAGGCGGCTTCCTCAGTGCCTGCTGAGAGCAGGCACTGAGAAGCCTGCAGCGATGCCAGAGCGATCGCTGGTGTGACAGAGTGCTGTGCACACTGTCACACCAGAGATCTGCTAAAATACAGTGATGTCCCACCCTGGGACAAAGTAAAAAAGTTAAAAAAAATGAAAATAAAAAGTGGTAAAAAAAATCATAAAAAAAAAAATATATATTCCCCAATAAATTCATTTCTTCCTGTAAATAAAAAAAACAAAACAATAAAAGTACACATATTTGGTATCGCCGCGTCTGTAACGACCCCCCCTATAAAACTGTCCCACTAGTTAACCCCTTTAGTGAACCCCTTAAAAAAAAAAAAAAACTAAGCAAAAAATCAATGCTTTATCATCATACCGCCGAACAAAAAGTGGAATAACACGCGATCAAAAAGACCGATATAAATAAACATGGTACCGCTGAAAACGTCATCTTGTCCCGCAAAAAACGAGCCATCATACAGCATCATCAGCGAAAAAATAAAAAAGTTATAGCTCGCAGAATAAAGCGATGCAAAAATAATAATTTTTTAGATAAAATTGCTTTTATTCTATAAAAGCCCCAAAACATAAAAAAATGATATAAATGAGGTATCGCCGTAATTGTACTGACCCGAAGAATAAAACTGCTTTATCAATTTTACCACACGCGAAACGGTATAAACGCCTCCCCAAAAGAAATTCATGAATTGCTGATTTTTGTTCATTCTAACCTCCCAAAAATCGAAATAAAAAGCGATCAAAAAATGTCACAAGCTCAAAAATGGTACCAATAAAAACGTAACCTCGTCCCGCAAAAAATAAGCCCTCACATGACTCTGTGGGCCAAAATATGCAAAAATTATAGCTCTCAAAATGTGGTGATGCAAAAAACTAATTTTTGCAATAAAAAGCGTCTTTTAGCGTGACAGCTGCCAATCATAAAAACCCGCTATAAATAGTAAATCAAACCCCCCTTTATCACCCCCTTAGTTAGGGAAAATAATAAAATTAAAAAAATGTATTTATTTCCATTTTTCCATTAGGGTTAGGGTTGCGGCTAAAGTTAGGGTTAGGGTTGGGATTAGGGTTAGGGGTGTGTTAGGGTTAGGTTTGTGGTTAGGGTTGGGACTAGGGTTAGGGGTGTGTTGGGGTTAGGGTTGGAGTTAGAATTGGGGGGTTTCTGCTGTTTAGGCACATCAGGGGCTCTCCAAATGTGACATGGCGTCTGATCTCAATTCCAGTCAATTCTGCGTTGAAAAAGTCAAACAGTAGTTTACCCCCACATATGGGGTATCAGCGTACTCTGTACCCCAAGAGTTATTGTGCAATTTGTCCTATTTCTTCTGTTACCCTTGGGAAAATAAAAAACTGGGGGCGAAAATATCATTTTTGTAAAAAAAAAAATGATTTTTTTTGTTTTTACGGCTGTATGTTATAAACTTCTGTGAAGCACTTGGGGCTTCATAGCGCTCACCACACATCTAGATAAGTTCCTTGTGGGGTCTATTTTCCAAAATGGGGTCACTTGTGGGGGGTTTCCTCTGTTTAGGCGCATCAGGGGCTCTCCAAATGCGACATGACGCCCCCAGACCATTCCATCAAAGTCTGTAATCCAAAACGTCACTACTTCCCTTCCGAGCCCTGACGTGCACTCATACAGTAGTTTTCTCCCACATATTGGGTATCAGCGTACTCAGGACAAATTGGACAACAACATTTGGGGTCCAATTTCTCCTGTTACCCTTTTGAAAATAAAATATTTGGGGCGAAAAAATCATTTTTGTAAAAAAAAAAAGGATTTTTTATTTTTACGGCTGTACGCTATAAACTTCTGTGAAGCACTTCGGGCTTCAAAGTGCTCACCACACATCTAGATAAGTTCCTTGTGGGGTCTATTTTCCAAAATGGGGTCACTTGTGGGGGGTTTCCACTGTTTAGGCGCATCAGGGGCTCTCCAAATGCGACATGACGCCCCCAGACCAATCCATCAAAGTCTGCAATCCAAAACTTCACTACTTCCCTTCCGAGCCCCGACGTGCGCCCATACAGTAGTTTACTCCCACATATTGGGTATCAGCGTACTCAGGACAAATTGGACAACAACTTTTGGGGTCCAATTTCTCCTGTTACCCTTGTGAAAATAAAATATTGGGGGCAAAAAAAATCATTTTTGTAAAAAAAAAAAAGATTTTTTATTTTACAGCTGTACGTTATAAACTTCTGTGAAGCACTTGGGGGTTCAAAGTGCTCACCACACATCTACATAAGTTCCTTGAGGGGTCTAGTTTCCAAAATGGTGTCATTTGTGGGGGGTTTCCACTGTTTAGGCAGATCAGGAGCTCTCCAAACACGACATGGCATCCAGCCAATTCTGCGTTGAAAAAGTCAAACGCCGCTCCTTCCCTTCCAAACTCTGCCATGCACCCAAACAGTGGTATACCCCCACATATGGGGTATCAGCGTACTCAGGACAAATTGCACAATAACTTTTGGAGTCTTGTTACCCTTGGGAAAATAAAATTGGGGTGAAAATATCAATTTTGTGGAAAAAATATGATTTTTTAATTTTACGGCTCTACGTTATAAACTTGTGTTAAGCACTTGGGGGTTTAAATTGCTCACCAAAGATCTAGATAAGTTCCTTAGGGGGTCTAGTTTCCCAAATGGGGTCACTTGTGGGGGGTTTCCACTGTTTAGGCACATCAGGGACTCTCCAAATGCAACATGGCGTCTAATCTCAATTACAGCCAATTTTGGTTGGAAAAAGTCAAATGGTGCTCCTTCCCTTCTGAGATCTGCCGTGCGCCCAAACAGTGGTTCCCCCCCACATATGGGGTATCAGCATACTCAGGACAAATTGGACAACAACTTTTGAGGTCCAATTTCTCCTGTTACCTATGGGAAAATAAAAAATTAGTGACTAAGAGATAATTTTTGTGGGAAAAAAATAGGATTTTTTATTTTCATGCCTGGGCATTATAAACTTGTGTGAAGCACTTGGGGGTTCAAAGTGCTCACCAAAGATCTAGATAAGTTCCTTAGGGGGTCTAGCTTCCAAAATGTGGTCACTTGTGGGGGGTTTCCACTGTTTAGGCTCATCTGGGGCACTACAAGTGGAACATGACCCTCATCAATGTTTGCATTCCAAAACGTTACTGCTTCCTTTCCAAGCCCTGCCATGCGCCCAAACAGTTTCCCCCCCCCCACATATTGGGTATCAGCATACTCAGGACAAATTGGACAACAATTTTTGGGGTCCAATTTCCTTGGGAAAAATCAAAAATTTGGGACTAAAAAATAATTTTTGTGGAAAATAGTTTTTTTTTTTTCACACCCAGGCATTATAAAAGTTTGTGAAACACTTGGGGGTTCAAAGTGCTCACAACAGATCTAGATAATTTCCTTAGGGGGTCTAGTTTCCAAAATGATGTCACTTGTGGGGGGTTTCCACTGTTTAGGCGCATCAGGGGCTCTCCAAACACGACATGGCGTCCAATCTCAACTCCAGCCAATTTTAGTTTGAAAAAGTCAAACGGCGCTCCTTCCCTTACGAGCTCTGCCGTGTGCCCAAACAGTGGTTTTCCCCCACATATGGGGTATTGGCGTACTCAGGAGAAATTGCACAACAACTTTATCTGTCCATTTTCTCTTTTTACCCTTGTGAAAATAAAAAAAAGTTTGTAAAAGATCATTTTTGTGGCTAAAAAGTTAAATATTCATTTTTTCGTTCCACGTTGCTTCTGCTCCTGTGAAGCACCTGAAGGGTTAATAAAATTCTTGAATGTGGTTTTGAGTACCTTGAGGGGTGCAGTTTTTAGAATGGTGTCACTTTTGGGTATTTTCTGCCATATAGACCCCTCAAAGTGACTTCAAACGTGAGGTGTTCCCTAAAAAAATGGCTTTGTAAATTTTGTTGTAAAAATGAGAAATCACTGGTCAACTTTTAACCCTTATAATTTCCTAACAAAAAAAAATTTTGGTTCCAAAATTGTGCTGATGTAAAGTATACATGTGGGAAATGTTATTTCTTAACTATTTTGTATGACATATTTCTCTGTTTTAAGGGAAAAAAAAATTCAAAGTTTGAAAATTGCAAAATTTTCAAAATTTTCGCCATATTTGCATTTTTTTCAAAAATAAACGCAAGGTATATGGAAGAAATTTTACCACTAACGTGAAGTACAATATGTCACGAGAAAACATTCTCAGAATCGCGAATATCCGTTGAAGCGTTCCAGAGTTATAACCTCATAAAGAGACAGTGGTCAGAATTGTAAAAATTGGCCCGGTCATTAACGTGCAAACCACCCTTGGGGGTGAAGGGGTTAAGGGGTTAAGGAAGCTGGGGCTGTCTCACTTTGGGGGTTTGTAAAGTGAGGAGGCCTTGCATGTGCTGTTCAGACCCTGCTGGGGTCTGAGAGAAAAAGACTCATGTTTAAACATGTGAGCCCTTGTGTTATATGGACTGGTTATTTTACACTTTGTTCTGTGATACCTTTTGGTTATCTGGAAGAGGCTGTGTTATTTTGTTATTGCTGACGGTTTATGAACTTTTAATAAACCGCATGTTTGCTTTGAATCAACGAACTTTTTGGAATTTTTTAATTATTTTTTTCAGAACTCCTATGGGAGTTTAACCTGTGATTGCTTAATCGCTTGCAATACCTTAGCACCTAGTGGAATTAACAATCTTGACATGATTGATACCATTCTTGCAATTCAATGGAGTTTGGCTTCATTGATTACACATATGGCCAGGTCCGCCTTCAGGGCATTACTGCCCTTACTGGCATATGGGGCCCGATGACCAGAAGGCCCCATCCTCTGCTCATCAGGCCCCAGTGGCAGGATTCTGCCAGCTCAGTAACTGCCCGTGCGTCCTCAGATTCCCGCACGGCAACAGTTACCAGCCGCCGGCCAATGACAGGCCGGCAGCTGACATCAGTGGCGTATGATGTCACTGTAATACACTTGAACTATTCTGCGCGCCTCAGATGTATCTAGCTGAGGACATTTTGTAAAGCCGCGGTATGGTGTGCATTATACCCCTATGAAGGAGCATTATACTCCTATGTGGGTGCATTATACCCCTTTGGGAGAGCATTATACTACGGGAGTGCATTATACCCCTATAAGGGAGCATTATACTCCTATGTGGGAACACTTTACCCCTATGGTGGAGCATTATACTCCACTGGGGAGCATTATACCCCTATAGGGGAGCATTATACTATGGGGGTGCATTATACCCCTATGAAGAAGCATTATACCCCTATGGGGGAGCATTGTATCCCTATGGGGAAGAATTATACCCCTATGCGGGTGCATTATACCCCTATGGGGGAGCATTATACTCCAATGGGGAGCATTATACCAATATGGGGAGCATTATATCCCTATGGAGGAGCATTATACCCCTATATGGGGAGCATTATATTATGGGGGTGCATTATACCCCTATAGGGCTGCATTATACCCCTATGGTGAGCATTATGTTGTGTATTATACCCCTATGGTTGAGCATTATACCCCTATGGTGTGCATTATACACCTATGAGTGAGCATTATATTATGGAGCTGCATTATACCGCTATGGGGCTGCATTATACCCCTATGGGGCTGCATTATACCACTATGGGGCTGCATTATACCGTTATGGGGCTGCTTTATACTGTTATAGGGCTGAACTATATCATAATTAGGCTGCATTACACCGGTATGGGGCTGCAATAACTGCTATATATGACTATGGGGCTGCCTTATACTACTATATATGACTATGGGATGCATTATACTACTATATATGACTATAGGATGCAGTATACTATTATGGATGACTATGAGGGCAATATGGAGAGACATGAGGAAGAATGGGAGGACACATGGGGTCCAGAATGGGAGGAAACGTGGGGTCCAGAATGTGGGATATTACTGTAGGGGCTAATTAAAGGATAATATTTTTGAGGATACTGTTTTATCAATGTGGGGGAGGAGATGTCCTGGTACTGTGCAGGACGACACAGTCACTTTTTTTTCATCTAGTATATAGTATGGAGGTTGGGGAATGTGCTCTAGATAACTGCTATTTTCTGCAGAGACGATTCCTGGCTGGAAGAAGTGATGGTGGTCTGAACTGGATGAAGAAGAAAAGCAAAGATGAAGGACTTCAACTAGAGATGTCACCGGTGAGTAGGGAAGAGCGATATTGCCAGAAATCATATCGGAATTCCGATTTCCGATATTGGAAAAATATCGGATATCGGAATTTCCGATTTCCGATATCAATGCAAGTCAATGGGAGAAAAAAATCGGAATTACAAAATGACCACTACAGTGCTATATAATGGATAAAATGGAGGGGAAACACCTCAGGATAATGGGGAAGGAGTATGCAGAGGCAGAGGAGCAAAAAAATTGCTAGAAAAATGCACAGAGCGAAAACTGTAGCAGGAAAACTGGTCACCATCTTTTAAACAGCGGTGTTTATTCTTTGGGTTAGTTGGGGTAGGGTTAGGGTTTTCGGTTAGTAGGGTAAGGGTTAGGGTTAGAGCGAGCGTTGTCGAAACACGGTTTGGAGCAGGAGGTACACGTGCCCTTGGGCACTTCCGAGAACCAGCTGGCGATGCTGGAACTCGGTTTACCCTTTGGGGGGAGGCACCTGTGTCCGCACTTCACTGCCACGAAACAGCCGGCGTGGCTGGATCCCGCCTCTTGTGCTTCTGCCTATAGGTGTTTGGCATCTGTCGTCCTTTTTTTCCACTTTGGTCTAACGAGGTACAGCTGGCGGTACTGTTGCCCAGAAACACAGCATTCTGTGAAAGTGGCAGTCACGGAAATGGGCACTAGCTGGTGGTACTAGAGCCCAGAAACACGGCATGCTGTGAAAGTGTTAGTCACGGAAATGGGCACTAGCTAGAGGTACTAGAGCCCAGAAACACGGCATGCTGTGAAAGTGGCAGTCACAGAAATGGGCACTGAAAGTATATTGTAGCACTACCGTGATGGTGCACAAGTAGGTTTCCCAACCAAAATATTGTGAATAGATAAACTTGGCACTCAACTTTAGAAGATAAATTCCAGATTTATTGCAGTCAAAATATAGATGGAAACGTTTCGGTCCAACAGGGACCTTCGTCAATCTGACAGCAATAGAATATATTACATTATATTACAAAACAAAGTACAATGAAAAATAACACAAAACAAAAATATATACATTCTCGTGTCAAAAACGACCTATTAAAAGGTGGATAACAAGGAAGAGACCCTCCATGGTGAGCTATTCCTATTAAGTGAAAGATATATTTAGATTATATTTAGAGCCATCCTGGCCCTCACTTCTACATCTGGATCTCATTTGAGACAATGTGAGTTTTCATACGTTTATTTTTTCTTCTTATATATACTCCTATTTTTCATGATTATGACTACTGATCTTATAATCCTATACCATAGGCCCTAACTAGGGACAATTACTCAGGAACCCAAACAACAAAATCATAAGAGGAATTCTCTCCCCTGAAGGTATCTTTATGTCATTCTTTATACCTACGATACTATAGGGTTAAATATACAATGTAGTACTTTATCTACGATACTATAGGGTTAAACAAACAATGGAGTACTCTATCTTCCTCTTAGGCAAGCTGCCTTTTCATTCATACTATTCCCTCGTAACAAGCAGTCGGGTAAGTATTGGAGCTTCTTTAATCACATTTTAAATATATCTTTCACTTAATAGGAATAGCTCACCATGGAGGGTCTCTTCCTTGTTATCCACCTTTTAATAGGTCGTTTTTGACACGGGAATGTATATATTTTTGTTTTGTGTTATTTTTCATTGTACTTTGTTTTGTAATATATTGTAATATATTCTATTGCTGTCAGATTGACGAAGGTCCCTGTTGGACCGAAACGTTTCCATCTATATTTTGACTGCAATAAATCTGGAATTTATCTTCTAAAGTTGAGTGCCAAGTTTATCTATTCACAGAAATGGGCACTAGCTGGCGGTACTAGAGCCAATGGAAAACAGTATGAGATGAAAGAGTCAGTCAAAGAACCAGGTGCTACCAAGTAGAGGCCAGAGCACGGACATAACAGATTACACTGTGTGCAACATAGGCACATGACAGAGCATGCATACTGCTACCAACCATGCATGTAACCTGTGTACTGTGGCCCAGGGCTGCAAAAGTCACCAGAAATCCAGGCTGGTTCATTTTTAGGAATGTAAGCTGGTCCACATTTGCAGCGAATAGTCTGGTACGTTGGTCTGTTAGTACATTGCCAGCTGCACTAAAGACGCATTCAGAAATCACACTGGCACCAGGACAAGCCAGGACCTCCAAGGCATACTGGCTAAGCTTGGGCCATGTATCCAACTTGGAGACCCAAAACTTGAAGGGGGCAGATCCATCCTGAAGCCCACTGACAGGGGTGAAGAGGTATTGTTCCACCATGTCACGGTAACGTTGCCTCCTAGTGCGTTGCACTGTCTGTGCTGATGGTGCCCGAACTGTTTGCAGGTTCAGAAACAGTTGGAACAGGTTGGGTATACTGAAACTGTCAGTAGCAGATATACTGCTTCTGTTACCGGTTCTGAACGGATTCCGCTGTGCCCAGGATGCACTGAGGTGCCTGCTAGTGCACGGGCATCACTGCTATGCGATGGAAAAGAGTACATGAGTGAATTAACCAGTACTTCTTGGTACTCCTGCATGTTACGTGCCCGGTTCAACGGTGTAATTAGGCTTTCAAGGCTGTCCCGGTAACGTGGATCTAAGAGGGTGGCCACCCAGTAGTCATTTGTGTGGAGAATACGAGCCGCGCGTGGGTCTTTTCTCAGACACTGCAGCATGAAGTCACTCATGTGCTGAAGGCTGTCAACTGGCCATGCATCGCTGTCACCAGCTGCAGGAATGTGCTCTGGCTGATCTGCATCACCCCATCCACGCTCTGTCTGGTGACTACTAGTAGAGCGCTGTGTACTTTCCTCCTCTAGCTCATCCTCATAGTCCTCCTCATCCTCCTCGCTTGCTGTGTCCTGCCTGGACCTTTGTGAGGCACCCACAGAGCTTTGTACCAACCGGGCCGATGAAGATTGCCTGGTTGGTGCAAGTGTCTCATCATACTCCTCCTCCTCCTGAGAAACCTCATCCCTTAGTCCTTTAATTGATGATTCTATAAGGCATATAAGGGGAATAGTCAGGCTGAGTAGGGCAGCATCCGCGCTCACCATCAGCGTGGAGTCCTCGAAGCACTTCAAAATGGTGCATATGTCCTTCATGGTTGCCCACTCTGTGGTTGTAAAGTGGGAGGGCTGAGATGTGTGTCGCCTACTTTACGCCTGCTGCAGCTGCAACTCCATAATTGCAGGTTGCTGCTCACACAACCTCCGCAGCATATGCAAAGTCGAATTCCACCTGGTGGGGAGGTCAACAATGATGCGGTGCTCAGGCAGGCCCAATCTGCGCTGCATGGCTGAAAGGCGCGATTCAGCCATGCTTGAACGCCGCAAAGGAGAGCACTCATATCTGACTTTGTGCAGCAGCTCCTCAAGGTCAGGATAGTTCCTAAGGAAACTCTGCACCAAGTTTAGGACATGGGCAAAGCATGGAATGTGAGTCAGACCACCTAGGCCCAGAGCCGCGACCAGGTTTTGTCCGTTGTCACACACCACCATACCTGGCTGGAGGTTGAGCGGCGCAAGCCACATGTCGCTCTGCTCCTTGAGCGTGTTCCACAGCTCGGTTGCGATGTGGCTAACATTACCCAGATAAACCAATTTCAACACGGCCTGTTGATGTTTGGCCGATGCAGTGCTGAAATCGGTTGTTGTGGTACGTCTGGGTGCAGGCGAGTCTGACGAGGAGTATGAGGAGGAGTGAATTTGTACGGAGGAGAGGCCTGCAATCCGTGGAGTTGGCAGGACCCGTGCACTTGCACTGTCTACTTCAGTTCCAGGCTCAACTACATTTACCCAATGGCCGGTGATGGAAATGTAGCGTCCCTGGCCATGCTGACTGGTCCACGCGTCGGTGGTCAGGTGGACCTTGCTACTAACTGCATTTTGTAGCGCATGCTTAATTTTACGCTCCACATGCTGTTGCAGGGCGGGGACGGCTTGCCTGCTGAAGCAGAAGTGGCTGGGAATGCTGTATTGTGGGATTGCAAACCCCAACATATCGATAAAGGCTGGCTTGCTCACCAGCCAGAATGGTAGCATTTCCACTGCAAGCAGTTTGGCAATGCGAGAATTCATGCCCTGTGCTCGTGGGTGGTTTGCTGAGTACGGGCGCCTTTTCTCCCACACCTGTGTGACAGATGGCTGCACACTGGATTGGGAGTGTGAGGATGCCAGCGATTGGGATGCTGATGCTGATGAAGTACAGACAGTGTGCCGCCGTACAACACTGCCTGCAGATGCACCCTGGCATTCTGGCGAGGAAGCGGAGCAGCTGTTTGCGAGCTATAGGAAGAGGTGGCTGAAGAGATGGAAGGTGGGGGACCAGCTGCAGGTGGCGAATCATCTTGGGTGTGATGCTGCCACTCCACAGGGTGCCTCTTCCTACATGCGTCAACATATTGGTGGTATTAAGGTTTCTGACGTTCTTCCCTCTCTGCACAGTTTGTCGACAAAGCTTGCATCTGACTACTGTAACTTCATCTGCAACTTGGTCAAAAAAGGCCCATGCACCACAACTCTTGGGTGCACCCCTTGTGCTCTTTAAAAGAGCCCTGCTCCTAACGGGTGATGAAGTTGAGGGAGCAGACAACCAATTTTTCCCTCTTCCTCTCCCACGTGGATGGCCACGCTGCGCCACACCTGCAAGCTCTTCCTCTGAGCTATCCCTACTTGCTTGCTGCCCCTCAGCATGCCATGATGGGTCAAGGACCTCGTCATCCAATACACTTTCATCAGCAGAAACTGGCAGATGAGTTTCATCATCATCTGCTGACTGGGGTCTGGTCATTGTGGGCACTGGCCCACCCTCCACTTCTTCCTCAGACGCACACAGTGGTTGCGCATCTGTGCACACTAACTCTTTTTAAGCTGCAGGAATGCTGTCTGGCTGGCGCACAGATTCCAAGTCAACAGATTCTGAGAAGAGGATTAGGGTTGGCTCCTGGCCTTCTGAATGTCTGGGCAATTTAGTGGGCGATGAAGAAGCAGATGGGTGCTGCTCTTCAGTGGCCTGACCCGATGTGGTGGAGAGGTCCTGGGAGGATGCTGCGCTCATTGAGGTGGATGCCTCAGCTGCCATCCAACCAACAACGGTTTCTACTTGATCCTCTCTTATCATCCTATGGCCCTGTGCTCCTAACAAGCTGCGCATAAATGACTGCTGCCGGGTGAAAGTAGGTGCTGAGTGACTTGGGCCTGCTGCTTGCTCTGGATGTGCACCATGTCTAGCTACTGATGTACCTCTTCCACGGCCGCCACGGGGACGTCCCTTACTCCCTGCCTTCATCTCTATTGATGGATTCAGAACGGCAATTTCACTATTAGATTCGAGATCTCTCCCTATCTTCAACAGCAACCTATCCCTATCTGCTTTCACAGTAGAGTGAGGCTAAAATGGCAGGCGCAGCCTTTTATACTGCCTGATCACACCATCCAGCCAGCCAATCGCAGCGCAGCCCCTAGCTAGCAAGTTTGGACGCCTCCTACCAAGCTTAGGGAAGTTACACAATGTTGTCAGCAATTCTTCAGCTCCTGATTGGCTCCACGGAGCGCTCAGAGGCTGAAGGATTATGGGATTTCCGATTTCCGATGTAAAAAAAATATCGGAATCGGAAATCGGAATTCCGATATAGCAAATATCGGGCCGATTTCCGATATTGCAATATCGGAAAGCTCAACCCTACCGGTGAGTGTTACCTGTACACTTACACTATATACTGTATACTATATACAGAGCTCCTGTGCATAATGTCACTAGCGATCACGGTATTACCTGTACACTGACACTATATACAGAGCTTCTGTGTATAATGTCTCTGGTGATCACTGTATAACCTGTTCACTAACTCTATATACAGAGCTCCTGTGTATAATGTCACCGGTGATCAGTGTTTTTTTCTGTACACGGACACTGCATACTAAGTACAGATCTCCTGTGTATATGGCATTAGAATTGTTTTTCTTATTAATGATCAGTATTGTAGTATTTGGTCACTATGTGGTGGCAATTTCTGGTCCGGTCATGGTGTGGCAGTATTTGTTCCTTGTATATGCTATTATTCGGTCACTATGTGGTGGTAATATATGGTCCGTTCATGGTGTGGTGGTATTTGTTCCTTGCATGTGGTGTTATTGGTCTTCATGTGGTGGTAATATGTTGTCTGGTCATGGTGTGGCTGTATTTATTCCCTGTATGTGGTATTATTCGGTCACTGTGGTGGTAATATGTGATCTGGTCATGCTGTAGTGGTATTTTTTCCTTGCATGTGGTAATATTGGTCATTTTAAAAATTGAAAAATAAATAAAATTATACGTAAAATTATATTGGATAGTTTAACAAATGTTTAATAAGTTTACAATAGAGTAGGGCCCAGCCAGAAGAATCTACCTTGCTGTTGAGGCGGATTAAAAATCTTTTGGCCAAAACAAAAGCTGCTGGCTATGTATGTGATCTTGTTATGGGAACTGTTAATGTGTGATGGGAAAGACGGTGCAGAAGTGAAGTTTTTCTAGGAGAGGGTGGTGGGACTAAGGTGGAGCGTGGGCAGAGTTTCAAGGTGGCCTCGAAAAGTTTACCGTCCTTCCACGTCACCAATGTGACGTAACTCCACAGGCACAGCTCTCCGGCGCCCCTTTGTCTCTCAGGTCAGTGGGGGAACTGCACCTAGAGCAAATGGCCGCCGGGGAGGGTGTCCTGTTACCCACTGGGTATTCTAAGATTCATGATCAGAGTAAAAGCATCAGCCCAAGATTAATTTTATGGTTTAATTGCCTTAAGGGTGCACTAGATAATTACGGAAATATACAGTAAGCTATATAACGGAGTTACAGTGGATTTGCAGTCAGAGTAAAATACAACAATAATGGTACAAGGCTTAAAGGTATTAGCTAGATGTCAATATTACCAGGTTGTAGGGGCATGTGAAGGCAGGGAGCTCTGCAATCCACAGGTGAAAGTATTAGTTGCTGGACAGTCCCCCAAAACGTGTACCGCTGCTCTCTTGGCAGATCTGTCCCTTTGGTCCTTACTTCTTCATTGTCTTGCTGCTGTGAGAATGGATCCAGTTTGCCTATAGCTCACAGTTCTTAAACCTAATAGGTCCCTCCCCTCGGTGTCTGAAGGTGGGATGATAATCTCCACCCTTAGCCCCCTGCAGAATTTATTCCCAATACCTAATAAAGGGGTTAACTTTCTCCAGGACGATCGGATCAGGACACGAGAGGCACCAGCGGATGCAGTATGTTTTGCCTGTCGCGTGGAGATCAAACCTGGCCCGATTGGGTCTCTTTGGAGTGCCAATCTCTATATCTCAGACCCACAAGCCATCACCGACTCGGGAGTTGCACCATCAGATGCCCGAGGTCCGCAGGATCACGCAGATATTTTTTATGAGTTTGTACCTAGAAAGATGTGCTCATAATTCATAATCCTAGAATGGAGCCGTCATGGCTGGGAGACACAATAGATGTGTTTTCTGTGTCTAGCTGGCAGGTATAATCTAATTGAAGCCTTGTTTTGGCCTTATCTCATTATCATACTAACAGACCTTGCTATTCAACATTGGGGCCTGAATTACTTAGCATACTAAACAACCTTTTTATTCACAGTGGACACAAAACCCCGTCGTATTGAATATGTCCACCTGGGGCCAGGTGCAGTTAGCAGCCTGTGGCTCTGTGAACAGACAAAATGGAGGATGTTACAGGCCCTATCCAAGATGGTGGCTGTTCCTTCCTCACACCTCCCTGCTTTAGAGGGGCTAGGAAGTATCACATTCCTGTGTTCCCCCATGTGCCCTTCCGCACCCTCTCCTTGCCGGGACAACCCATCAGCGTTACCATGGTCCCTGCCTCTTTTGTGGCGAATGGTGAAGTGGTACTGCTGGAGAGCGAGGCTCCAGCGTAGCAACCTCCCATTCGTCCCAGAGACCGTGTGTAACCAGCTGAGGGGGTTGTGGTCTGTTTCCATGGTGAATTGGCGTCCGTACAAGTATGGCTGCAGACGCTGTAGGGCCCACACAATTGCCAGACATTCCTTCTCCATCGTGGAATAGGCCACTTCCCTCGGCAGGAGCTTCGGGCTCAGGTACAAAACGGGGTGTTCATGGTCCGTAGTGTCAACCTGGCTGAGCACAGCAACCGAGGCCGAAGTCGCTGGTGTCAGTCTGCACTAAGAACGGCCGCGTGAAGTCGGCTGCCTGTAGTACAGGAGAGCTAGAAAGGGCGATCTTGAGCGCCTGAAAAGCTGTCTCGCAGGCGACTGTCCAGTCGACTGCGACGGGCAGCTTTTTCTTTGTGATGTCCGTCAGGGGCGTGGCCAGGGTACTATAGTGTGGAACAAACCTCCTATAGTACCCAGCAGTCCCTAAGAAGGACATCACCTGCTTCTTGGTCCTGGGGGTGGGCCAGGATGCGATGGCATCCACCTTCCCGGGCTCTGGCTTCAGAGCTCCCCCACCTACCCGGTATCCCAGGTAGTGGACCCCACCCATACCCAGCTGGCATTTTTCCAGCTTAATGGTCAAGCCTGCTCGCTGGATCCGCCCGAGCACCTGCACTAGGTGCTCTACGTGATCCTCCCAGGTGGGACTGAAGATGGAAATGTCATCCAGGTACGCAGTCGCATACCCTTCCAGTCCCTCGAGCAGCGTATTGACCATCCGCTGAAAGTGGCAGGGGCATTTTTCATGCCGAAGGGCATCACCGTGGACTCGTAGAGTCCGAATGGGGTGATAAAGGCAGAGCGTTCCCGTGCCCCAGGGGTCAGGGAAATCTGCAAATACCCCCCGCTCAAATCCATGATGGTCAGGTACTTAGCCCCGGCCAGCTGGTCGAGCAGGTCATCGATGCGCGGCATTGGGTAAGCATCGGTGACCGTCACAGCATAGAACCCCCGGTAGTCCATGCAGAACCGCGTAGTTCGGTCTTTTTTAGGGACGAGGACTACAGGCGAAGCCCACGCACTGTTGGACGCTTGGATCACCCCCAGCTTCAGCATCTCATCTATCTCTTGGCGCATTTGCTGCTGCACCTCAAGAGAGACCCGATATGCTGAACGCCGGATTGGGGGGTGATTGCCAGTGTCCACTTCATGGACTGCTATCTCAGTCCTTCCGGACAGGCTGCTGAACAGCTCCCGAAAGGGGTGTAGGGTGACCCCCAGCTGGGAACGTTGGTCCTCCAAGAGCTGGTGGCCAACCCCCACATCCTCCATGGATCCACCCACCTTGGCTTGGGTGAGCAGATCTGGGAGAGTTTCTGCCTCTCCTTCCTCGGGAAGGTTGCACACTGGCAGGGCACAAGCCTCCCGCTCGTGATGGACCTTAATCAAGTTCACGTGGAAGGCCTTCCTCCTTCCACGGGCATGGTCCAGGGTGACCAGATAGGTGACGGCGTTGAGCTGCTCGTGCACGAGGTATGGACCCTCCCAGGCCGCCTGAAGCTTGTTTTGAGGTACAGGTACCAGTACCCACACCTTTTGACCCACCGGGGATGTCCACTCACAAGCATTCTGGTCGTACCACCGCTTCTGGTCAGCCTGGGCTTGGGCCATATTGTCATGCACCAGCCGTGTCAAGGCCATCATTCGGTCCCGGAAGCGCACAACATACTCAATGACCGACACTCCAGGGGTGGCTAAATCCCCTTCCCATGCTTCCTTCACCAGAGCAAGGGGCCCCCGTACACGTCGCCTGTACAGGAGCTCAAAGGGGGAGAACCCCGTTGAGGCCTGTGGGACCTCCCCATAGGAAAACAGCAGGTGTGGGAGATACCGCTCCCAGTCTCTCCCGTGGGAGTCGACCAACATCTTCAGCATCTGCTTTAAGGTGCCATTGAACCGCTCACACAGGCCATTGGTCTGTGGGTGATATGGGCTGGCTACCAGATGTTGCACCTGTACCTGTTTACAGAGAGACTCCATCAGCTGCGACATAAACTGGGTCCCTCGGTTGGTGAGCATTTCCTGGGGAAACCCCACTCTGGAGAAAATTTCCAGTAAGGCAGTGGCCACTTTGTCGGCCCGAATGGACGACAAAGCTATCGCCTCCGGATATCGGGTGACATATTCCACTACCGTTAGTATGAAGCATTTCCTGGAGCGGCTGGGAGTGGACAGAGGTCCAATGAGATCTACAGCCACCCTCGAGAAAGGCTCTTCGATGATGGGCAGAGTTACCAGTGGGGCTTTGGGGCGCCGCCCTGCCTTCCCCACCCTCTAACAGGTGTCACACGAATGGCAGTAGGCTATCACCTCGGTCCTCATTCCAGGTCAGTAGAAATGCTGAGCTAGCCTTGCCCTGGTTTTAGCGATCCCTAGGTGTCCGGCCATGGGAATCTCGTGTGCGATCAGAAACAATTCCGCCCTGAACGGATAGGGTACAACTAACTGTCGGTCCCTGGGCCACGCCTCAGGTGAACCCTGCTGGACCATTACCCGGTTCAGCCATCCCTAGTACCAGACCACTCGCTCGAGGTCGGACCCCCGAGCCATCGCCGACTCGGGATTTGCACCATTAGATGCCTGAGGTCCGCAGGATAACGCAGATATTTTTTATGAGTTTGTACCTAGAAATATGTGCTCATAATTCATAATCCTAGAACGGAGCCGTCATGACTGGGAGACACAATAGATGTGTTTTCTGTGTCTAGCTGGCAGGTATAATCTTATTGAAGCCTTGTTTTGGCCTTATCTCATTATCATACTAACAGACCTTGCTATTCAACATTGGGGCCTGAATTATTTAGCATACTAAACGACCTTTTTATTCACAGTGGACACAAACCCCTGTTATGTCCACAGGCCCTGGGGCCAGGTGCAGTTAGCAGCCTGTGGCTCTGTGAACAGACAAAATGGAGGCTGGTATAGGCCCTATCCAAGATGGTGGCTGTTCCTACCTCACAGGGGCCCTGAAATTCCTAGTAGTAGCCCTGCATATGGCAGCTATAGTGTCACAGAGAGGCCTGTGGGTACCCAAATCGATGCCCAAAAATACCACTGTCTAAGCCACAGATGCAAATTATTGGGGTTGTCCCAGCATGCAAAATTTTTTTTTTCCTATACTATAGTAAAATATCTTGCTTGTTCACCCTATTGCACCCTTTGAGTCCACGTCCAACACTCTAAAGTATCAAGCCAGCATTTTTTTTATTTCAGCATTTGTTAGCTATCAGTAATGTATGTATATTGTGCACATCTTTTGCCATTTTCAGCACCACTCCAGTCCCCTCATGGATCATGTGACCACAGTTGTGACAAGCCCAGCTCACGCAGGAATTTATGTGAGAAACAAAAGTGCTATTCTCAAAATAAGTCTATGAGACTCAGAACAAGGTTCTCATAGATTTACATTAAGAGAGGGACAATCGGCCACCAAGAAAAAGCTGCGGTCACAATGATGTAAGAGCGGAACAGTGCTGGAAGCAGCAGAAGACTGTGACTCTGAAGAATTTTAATTCACCCACTGAGCATAAATTACTGATAGCTAAAAAATGAAATTAAGTTTAAAAAAAAATATCGCTGGTATGGGACTTGGCAATGATATTTGCAAAGCTAGACAACTAATCTAAAGCAATCTACTTCAACTAAGTAGACAAAGCTGATAAATGAGGCACAGCCAAACCTTACCGATAAGGAATACACACCCAAAACAGCTTTCTACACATGAGTGCCCAGATCTAGTAATATCACTGGTCATTGTGCAATAGTACTGCCACTCGAGGTGGTGCGCGGGTAGTACCTGCTGAGGACAGTGGTACACTTTCTAATGCATTGTCCACTTATATAAATAAATGGTCCTTAATCCCACCATTCAGAATATACCTATCATTGGCCAAATTCACTGTGGTTGATGCCGTCTATAATCTTGGATTCAATGGTGTAAAATGGTCAAAGCATCATAAATTGGCATGTAGGGTAGTGACCTACAATAGATATCTTTTAGTAAAATTGTTTTCTTCCCTATGGGTGAGAGCTCATCGAAATGTTTGTTTTTTTTTTAGCTAGAGGATAGAAAAAGTATTGGCGCTTGATAGTTGGGGCACCTTGAACAGATTTTTCATTGGGACTCTCAGACACTGTAATCATTTCTATTGCATTTAAATAGTAACTTTTATGCATATTTTTAGATTTTTGCAGGCACTTTTCATGTTTACAGATTGGTAGGGTCCCAAGTCCTGAGACCACCACAATTTCTCAAAAGACGGCAGAGAAGTAAGTAGCTTGGGAGGCAAGTGAAGTAGACTTGATGAATCGGCCCCCATGACTTGCTATTCTATCCCTAATCCACTGTGTGTGCACTCAGTCAGGAACAGTGCACTCCTGCCTCCTAAGCTGCACACTTATTTGCCATTTATTGACAGAGCAGTGGGGACTCAGAATGCCACCAATCTTCAAAAATGTAGGGCATCTGCAAAATGTAAAAAAGTGCAAAAAAGTTTAATTTCTCTTTAAGAAGTGACTGGGTCAAATAATATATTAGTTTATTTAAAGTTAAATGTATGTCAAATATATAAATATATCATATTTTTTTAATTGCAGAAAAGAGCATGGAGAACAAAAATATGAGGTTCTGCTGCAATAAAATCTGTTTTGTAATATTCACTATACTTGCTGTATATTGTATGGCAGAAGATGACACCATTGTAGAAACAAAGCAAGGGAAAGTGAGTGGAATAAAAAAGTCTGTGGCATCTCATACTGTCATAGCCTATCTTGGAATTCCATACGCAGAGGCACCAACCGGAGAAAAAAGGTTCAAAAAACCAGAACCTCGAGCACCATGGGAAGGTATCTACAAAGCCACTACTTTTGGAAGCTCTTGCTTCCAGGATAAAGGAGAGGCCTACATTGAGCTTACCGGAACAGATATGTGGGTTGTAAAGAATGAAATAAGTGAGGACTGTCTTAGTCTAAATGTATGGGTTCCTCAACCAATACCAAAATCAGCAGATGTCATGGTGTATTTCTATGGAGGAGGATTTATTTCCGGTACCTCTGCATTAAAAGTATATGATGGAAGTGTTTTGGCAGCTTCTGAAAACATGATCGTAGTGTCAATGAATTACAGAGTTGGGGCACTTGGTTTCTTTTCTTTACCCAAAAACGCAAATGCTCCCGGAAATGCTGCCCTATTTGATCAAAGACTGGCTCTCCAGTGGGTTCATGAAAATATTGCAGCGTTCGGTGGGAACCCAGAGACTATTACAATTTTTGGAGAAAGTGCTGGAGCTGGTAGTGTAGGGTATCATGTGATAAGTTCTGGAAGCCAAACTTATTTCAAAAGAGCTATTCTTCAAAGTGGATCACCAAAAGCTAACTGGGCCTTTAATTCCCATGAAAGGTCAAGGAAGTTGTCCTTGAACTTAGCCAGAATGCTCAATTGTCCTACAGAAGATGATGATGCCACTATAGCCTGTTTACAAAAAGTAGATGCTGAAAAAATAGTTGAAAAGCAAATTTTAAGTGATCCAAAATTTGCTCTGACACTCTTTGTTCCTGTTCTAGATGATGATTTTGTTACTGACATACCTGAAAACCTAGTAAAACATTCAATTGGTAATATTGACCTTTTAATAGGAGTAACCAAAAATGATGGTTACCCATTTCCAGTGCTTGGTGCACCAGGATTTAGTGTAAAAAACTTAAGTCTAATCACCACGGAGGAATTTAAAGAAGGTTTGAAATACTTCTTCCCAACGGCAGATGATCTCCTTTTAGAATCTATGATGTTAATGTATAAAGACTGGGATGATGAAGTAAACACTGAGAAGAATCGTGATGCCATGGAGCGGATATTGAAAGACAATTATTTTATGTGTCCTTCAAAGTATTTTGCAAACTCTGCTGCAAAGGATCAAAATAAAATATACATCTATGAATATGATCATCGCTCGTCAATTGAAAGTTATCCAGAGTGGATGGGGGTGGTACATGGAGCAGAATTGCCAATATTATTTGGCCAACCACTTATTTTCCCTGAAAAATGTTCAAATCAAGAGCAAGTGTTTAGCAGAAGGCTTATGAAAATGTGGGCCAACTTTGCAAAAGAAGGGTAAGACTTTTTTTTTCGAGTATGTTGTGGACTAGAGATATGCGCGCAGCTCTGAGTAGTAATATTGACTATATTGATTAACAGAGTTGCCCAATTTTTAAACAAAATGAAAATTGTCAACTTGGAAAGCTTGAAGGGAGACAACAGTCATTCCTGTATCACCAGAAAAAAGCATAATACATAAAAAAAAGTTATATTCACATTACTGCTCACCCCTCTGGTCCATCCTCTTTTCAACGTCATCTGTCCGTTCCTCATTGTATCTTCTCATCACACCTTTCACGCTCAAATCTCAGGTCTCTTTATGCTAGGCCAAGTTACTTTTGAGTCTGATGTGGTCTAGAACGGTTCTGCACAAGCTAGAGTAAGGTCATGGTGTCCTAACAGCATGACATTTGCAGTGATCTTGCGAGTGCATGTTCAGAAACATCTAGGGCCTCAACAGAGCCAGAAGTCTTGGCCTAGTATGAAGACCACCTAGGATTTTAGTACAAGTGTTAGACGTAAGAAGATAGGACAAAGACAGCACGGGAGTCAGGGAGGAGCGAAGGGGCCGGAGAGGTGAGTGGTAAGGTGAGTATGAGTACTTTTTTTTCATTTTTAACCTTTTGATGGTTCAACAAAATGGTGACCAGTGGCTCCATTCAGTTGAATCAGCGAATTTCAAAAAATCAGCAATTTGACAAATGCGGATTTTCATAATATTAGATTAAAGTAAAATTCCACTAGAATATATTTGCTTATCTCTAATCACTAGCTCCAGGGACAAACAAAGGTATTGAGGTTCATATTTAGCTTAGGAGGTAATCACTGAAGTCCCTTCAAATCTGAGGTTATAACTAGAGTTGAGCAAATTTTTCAATATTCGGTAAGGATTATGATCGCCGGCGAATATTGTATTTGCAATATTAGCCGAACATAGCCCAACGCCATTGGAGTCAATGGGAGAAGAAATATGAAAATAAGTTCGAAAACGATTGTCAAACATAAATTGGGAACAAATAAGGTACCAATATTTCACGAATATGACAAATTTTGATTCAGCAATCGTTTCTGAACATATTCGCTCATCTCTAGTTATAACTAATAATGTACTTGCGCTATGATTCAAGCATATAAACAATACTGATAAATAATAAATACCTGTAGGGATGTAGAGAATTTTCATGAGTGGGGATACAGAATGATATCCGGGTGCTGTCTCAGATAATACGGTAGGAATGCGCCTTTGGAGTGCTTAAGAAACATAAATGAAAAAAAGTAAAAAAGATGAAGGAATTGCTTGGTACCGCAATAATAAAATAGAACCGTCCAGATGGACAATACACTGAGCTGCTAATGGTGCTACGTGCATTAAGAGTTAATACATAATCGCCCTTAAGGTGCTGGAGTGCAGAATGTGCCTATAGGCACTCCGTCAGCGTCTATCGTGACTTCCCCGCTCTGCAGCGTTCGGATCACTGAGAATCTGCCACCGGCTGGGGCAGCTCTCTAGGACTTATTGCTAACCCGTGAAGAAAATCAAGACCTCCTCCATTCAAGCTAAGTACCATTGGACATACTATTATATATATTTCTCTCCTGGACCAGAGGTACTGGATCGCTATATGCACATATGCATTAATCACCGCTTACATTGGGGACCTCTCTGATTTTTTTTATAAGTGGGGTGGTTTCTAATTTCGCAAAACCCGTAAAATTTATAACAACCATAATATAATCCATATCGCATTTGAATACCACCCCCGGGTCATGAATGCATTTAGCACTCCTGGCCTTTAGTGGGGTTTTAAATATAGGGCCCGTATCAGCTGACTACACAACCTATTAAGCCTAAGGCACATTTGCACTCCAACCCTTAAGGGCGATTATGTTTAACTCTTTTCTGCACTCAGACTAGAATGAGGGGCTTTTTTTCTTTTGGGGCTCGGGTTTCAGACCACCCACTTTTTCCCAAAAAACGGTCGAAAGGTGGCCAAAACTCCGGGAAAAAAAAAAAAAAACCCCCAAAAAAAAAAAAAAAAACCCCCCAATTTTTTTCCCCCAAAATTTTTTTTTTTTTAAAAAAAAAATGGAAAGGGTTTTTTTTTTTTAAAAAAAAAAAGGTAAAAAAAAAAAATTTTTTAAAATAAAAAAACCCCCCTTTTTTTAAAAACCCCCTTTGGGGTAGTTTGGGGGGAAAACCCCCCCCGGGGGGGGGGAAAAAAAAATTGGGGGAAAAAAAAAAAAAACCTTCCCGGAAAGCGGGGGGAAAAAAAAAACCCCCCGGGACCCCTTTTTTTCCAACCCCAAAAAAAAACCCCCCCCCCGAAAAAAAAAAAATTTTTTTTTCCCCCCCCAAAAAAGGAACGGGAAAAAAAAAAAAAAAAATTTTTTCCCCCAAATTTTTTTAAAAAGGGGCCCAAAAACCCCCCCAAAAAATTTTAAAAAAAAAACCCCCCTTTTTTTAAATTCCCCCCCCCCCCAAAAAGGAAATTAAACCCCCCCCCTTTTTGGGGTTTTTTAATCCCCCTTTTCCCCCCCACCCCCCCCAAAAAATTTTAAAAAACCCTTTGGGGTTTTTGGGGGAAACCCTTTTGGGCCTCCCAAAAAGGGGGCCCCCCTTTTGGGAAATTTTCCCCCCCCCCCCTTTTTGGGGGGTTTTTTGGCCCCCCCCCCCAAAAAAAAACCCCCCCCAAAAAAAAAGGGGGAAAAACCCCCCCCCCCCTTTCCCCTTTTTTCCCCCCCCCTTTTTTTTTTAAAAAACCCAAAAAAGGGTTTTTTTATGGGGCCCCCGGTTTTTTGGGGAAAAAAAAAATTTTTTTTTAAAAAAAATTTTTTTTTTTTTTAAAAAAGGGGAAAATTAAAATTTTTTTTAAAAAAAAAAGGGGGGTTTTTTTTAAAAAAAAAATTTTTTAAAAAAACCCCCTTTTTTTTTCCCCCCTTTTTTTTTTAAAAAATTTTTTAAAAAAAAAAAAGGGGCCCCCCCCAAAAAAACCCAAAAAAAAAAAATTTTTTTGGGGGGGGCCAATTCCCAAAAAGCAAAAATTTTTCTTTCCCCTTTTTTTAAAAAAAAACAGGGGGAAAACCAAAAAATTTTTAAAAAAAAAGGGGGGGTTTTTAAAAAAAAAACCCCCCAAAAAAAAAAAAAAAGGGGGGGAAAGCGGTTTTTTTAAAACCCCTTTTTAAAAAAAAGGGGTTTGAAATCCTCCCCGTTTTGTTTTTAAAAACCCCCAATTTTGGGTTTTTTTTTCCCAAAAAAAAAAAAGGGGGGAAATTGGGGGGTTTTTTTCCCCCTTTTCCCCCCCCCCAAAAATTTTTTAATTTTTTCCCCGGGGGCCCATTTTTTGGGTTTGGGAATTTTTTTTTTTTTTTTTCCCCTTTTTAAAAAACCCCCGGGGCCATTTCCCGTTTCCCAAAAAAAACCCCCTTTTTCCCCCGTAAAAAATTTTTTTCCCCCTTTTTTTAAATTTTTTTTTTTTTTTTGGGAAACCCCCTTTTTTTTTTTAATTTTTTTTTGGGGTAAATTTTTTTTTTGGGTTCCCCCAAATAGGGGCCCCTTCCTTTTTTTTTTTTTTTTTTAAAAATTTTTTTTGGGGGGGGGGTTTTTCCCCAAAATTTTCTTTTGGGGGAAAAATTTCCCCTTTTTAAAAAAGGTTTTTTTTTTTTTTTTTAACCCCCCCCCTTTTTTTAAAATTTTTTAAAAAAACTTTTAAAAAATTTTTTTAAAAAATTTTTTTTTCCCCCCTTTTTTTTGGGGGGGCCCCCTTTTTAATTTGGGAAAAACCCCCTTTTTTAAAAAGGCCCTTTTTCCCCAAACCGGGGGGGCCCTTTTTTTTAAAAAAAGGGGAAATTTTTTTCCCAACCTTTTTTTTTTTCCCCCTTTTTTTTTTTTCCCCCCCTTAAAAAAAACCAAAAAAAAGGGTTTTTTTCCCCAAAATTTTTCCCCCCCCCCCAAATGAAAATTTTTTTTTTTGGGGGGAAAAAAAAAAAAAAGGGGGTTTTTTAAATTTTTTTTTTTTCCCGGGCCCCCCGAAAAAAATTTTTTTCCCCTTTTCCCTTTTTTCCCCTTTTTCCCCCCTTTTTTAAAAGGGCCCGGAAAAATTTTTAATTTTTTTCCCCCCTCCGGTTTTTAAAACCCCCCTTTTTTTGGGGTTTTTTTTTGGGGGGGTTTTTTTTTTAAAAAAAATTTTTTTTTTTTTAAAATTTTTTTTTTTGGGGGAAAAACTTTTTTTGGGGAAAAAAAAAAAAAAAAATTTTTTTTTTTTTTAAAGGGGGTTTTTTTTAAAATTTTTTTTTTGGGGAAAGAATTTTTTTTTTTTAAAACCCAAAAAAAATTTCCCCCAAATTTTTTAAACCCCCCCCCCTTTTTTTTTTCCCTTTTCCCCCCCTTTTGGGTTTTTTCCCCGGTTTGGGTTTGGCCCCCCTTTTTTCGGGGGCCCCCCCCCTTGGGGGGTCAAAACCTTTTGGCCCATTTTTCCCCCCTTTTTTTTTTCTCCTTTTTTTTTTTTCCCCCCAAAATTTTTGGGGAAAAAAAAAATTTTTTTTGGGAAAATTTAAAAAGGGGTTTTTAAAAAAATTCCCTTTTTTTTAAAAAAATTTTAAAAATTTTTTTCCCCCCTTTTTTTTGGGTTTTTTTTTTTTTTTAAAAAAATTTTTTTTTTAAAAAAAAAAACCAAAACCCTTTTTTTTAAATTTTTTTTCCCCCCCCCCCCTTTTAAAAAAAAAAAAAATTTTAAAAAACCCCAAAAAAAAATTTTTTTAAAAAAAAAAAAAGGGGGGTTTTTAAAAAAAAAATTTTTTTTTAAAACCCCCAAAAAAAAAAAAAAATTTTTTTTTTTTCCCTTTTAAAAAGGGGTTTTTAAAAAAAAAAAAAATTTTTAAAAAAGGGGGGCCCGAAAAACCCCCCCCCCGGGGGCCCCCTTTTTTTGGGGGAAAAAAAAAAAATAAAAAAGGGGGTTTTAAAAAAAAAAAACCCCCCCCCCAAAAAACCCCAAAACCCAAAAAAATTTCCAAAAAAAAATTTTTTTTTTAAAAAAAACCAAAAAAAAAATTTTTTTTTTTTTTTTGGGGGGGGGGGGTTTTTTTTTAACCAAAATTTAAAAAAGGGGGGTTTTTTTTTTTTTTTTTAAAAAAACCCCCTAAAAATTTCCCGGCCCTAATTTTTTTTGGGTTTTTAAAAACCCAAAAGGGTTTTTTAAATTTTTTTGCCCTTTTAAATTTAAAAATTTTTTAAAAAGGAAAAAATTTTCCCCCAAAAAAATTTTTTAAAAACCCCGGGGGAAAAAAAAAAAAAAAAAGGAAAAAAAAATTTTTGGGAAAATTTTGGGGGGGGGGTTTTTTTTGTTTTAAAATTTTTCAAAAAATTTTTTTTTGGGGTTGGGGGGTTTTGAAAAAATTTCCCCCCCCTTTTTCCCCCCCAAAAAAGGGGGAAAGGGGAAAAAAAAAAAAAAAGGGGAAAAAAACAAAAATTTTTGGGGTGGGGGGGGAAAATTTTTTTTTTTTAAAAATTTTTAAAAAAATTTTTTTTTGGGAAAAAAAAGGGGTTTTTGGGGGGGGGGAAAAAAAAAAAAAAACCCCCAAAACCCCCCCCGGGGGTTAAAAAAAAAAATTAATTTTTTCCCCTTTTTTTAAAAAAATTTTTAAAAAAAAAAGGGGGTTTTTTTAAAAAATTTTTTAAAAAAAAAAAAAAAAGGGTTTTTTAAAAAGGGGGAAAATAAAAAAAAATTTTCATTTAAAAATTTTTTAAATTAAAAAAAAAAATTTTTTTTTTTTAATTTCCATTTTAAAAAAGGTTTAAAAAATTTTTTTTTTTCCCCAAAAAAAAGGGGTTTTTTTTTGGGGGTTAAGGAGGTTTTTGAAAATTGGAACCCCAAAAAGGGGCCCCCCCCTTTTTACCCCCAAAAAATTTAAAAAAATTTTTTTTTTGGGTTTTTGGGAAAAAAAAAAAATTTTTAAAAAACCCTTTTTTTTTTTTTTTTTTTTTAAAAAAAAAAAAAAAAAAAGGGGAAAAAAGGGGGGGGGTTTTAAAAAAAAATTAAAATTTTTAAAAAAAATTTTTTAAAATTTTTTTTTTTTTTTTAAAATTTTTTTAAAAAAACCCCCCAAAAAAAAATTAAAAAAAATTTTAAAGAAAAAAAAAAAAAAAAGGGGAAAAAAAGGGGGGAAAAAAATTTTTGGGAAAGGGGGGTTTTTTTAAAAAAAAAAGGGGTTTTTTTTTTTTTAAAAAAAATTTTTTTTAACCAAAAAGGGGGGGAAAAATAAAAAAAAATTTCCCCCTTTTTTAAAAAGGGGTTTTTTTTTTTGGGGGAAAATTTTTAAAAAAAAAAAATTTTTTTTTTTAAAAAATTTTTTTTAAAAATTTTTTGGGAAAAAAATTTTTTAAAGGGTTTTAAATTTTTAAAAGGGAAAAACCCCAAAAAAAATTTTAAAAAAGGGGGAAAAAAAAAAAAAACCCCCAAATTTTTTTCCGGGGTTTAAAGGAAAAGGGGGGGGAAAAAAAATTTTTTTTTTTGGGGAAAAAAATTTTAAAATTTTTTAAATTTTAATTAAAAAAGGGGGGGAAAAAAAAAGGGGGGAAAAAATTTTCCTTTTAAAAAAAAAAGGGGGGGAAAAAACCCCCCCGGGGGGGGGTTTTTTTTTTTAAAAAAAACCCCGGGCCCCCCCCCTTTTTAAAAAATTTTCCCAAACCCCCCCCAAAAAAATTTTTAAAAAAAATTTTTTTTTCCCCCCCAAAAAACCCCTTTTTTTTAAAAAAAAAAAACCCTTTTTTTTCCCCAAATTTTTTTTTTTTTTTTAAAATTTTTTTTTTAAATCCACCCCCCCTTTAAAAACCCGGGGGGGCCCCCCTTTTAAAAAAAAAATTTTTAAAAAAAATTTTTTTGCCCCTTTGAATTTTTTTTTTAAAAAAAAAAAAACCCCCCAAAAAAAAATTTTTTTTTTTTAAAAAAAATTTTTTAAATTTTTTTAAAAAAAAAAAATTTTTAAAAAATTTAAAAAAAAAAAAATTTTTTTAAAAAAAAATTTTTTTTTTTTTTTTTTTTAAAGGGTTAAAAGGGAAAAAAAATTTTTTTTTTTTCCCTTTTTTCCGGGGGTTTTTTTTAAAAAAATTTTAAACCCCCCAAAAAAAAAAAAAACCCCTTTAAAAAAAAACCCCCCAAATTAAAAACCCCCCTTTTTTTCCCCCCAAAGGGAAAAAAAACCCCCCCCCCCCCCCCCCCCCCCCCCCCCCCCCCCCCCCCCCCCCCCCCCCCCCCCCAAAAAAAACCCCCCCAAAAACCCCCCCCCCCCCCCCCCCCCCCCCCCCCCCCCCCCCCCCCCCCCCCCCCCCCCCCCCCCCCCCCCCCCCCCCCCCCCCCCCCCCCCCCCCCCCCCCCCCCCCCCCCCCAAAAAACCCCCCCCCCCCCCCCCCCCCCCCCCCCCCCCCCCCCCCCCCCCCAAACCCCCCCAAAAACCCCCCCCCCCCCCCCCCCCCCCCCCCCCCCCCCCCCCCCCCCCCAAAAACCCCCCCCCCCCCCCCCCCCCCCCCCCAACCCCCCCCCCCCCCCCCCCCCCCCCCCCCCCCCCCCCCCCCCCCCCCCCCCCCCCCCCCCCCCCCCCCCCCAAAACCCCAAAACCCCCCCCCCCCCCCCCCCCCCCCAAAACCCCCCCCCCCCCCCCCCCCCCCCCCCCCCCCCCCCCCCCCCCCAAAAACCCCCCCCCCCCCCCCCCCCCCCCCCCCCCCCCCCCCCCCCCCCCCCCCCCCCCCCCCCCCCAAAACCCCCCCCCCCCCCCCCCCCCCCCCCCCCCCCCCCCCCCCCCCCCCCCCCCCCCCCCCCCCCCCCCCCCCCCCCCCCCCCCCCCCCCAACCCCCCCCCCCCCCCCCCCCCCCCCCCCCCCCCCCCCCCCCCCCCCCCCCCCCTTTTTTTTAAAAATTTTAAGGAAATTTCCCCCGGGAAAAAATTTTTAAATTTCCCAAAAAAATTTAAAAAACCCCTTTTTAAAAAAAAAAAAATTTTTTTTAAAACCCCTTTTTTTTTTTTCCCAAAAAAAAAAATTTTTGGGGGTTTTTTGGGGGGAAAATTTTTTGGGTTTTTGGGGGGGGGGGGGGGGCCCTTTTTTAAAATTTTTTTTTAAAATGCCGGGGGGGGGGCCCCCCCAAAAAAAAAAAAAAAACCCCCCCAAACCCCCCAAAATTTAAAAACCCTAAAAAAAATTTTTGGGGGGGGAAAAAGGGGGCCCAAAATTTTTAAAAGGGAAAAAAAAAAAAAATTTTTTTTTTTTAAAAAAATTTTTTCCCCCCCCCCTTTTTTTTTTAAAAAAGGGAAAAGGGGGAAAAAAAAGGTTTTTTTTTTGGGGGGAAAAAATTTTGGGGGGAAAAAAAATTTGGGGGCCCCCGGGGGGGAAGGGAAGTAGTTTTTTGGTTAAACTTTGATGGAATGGTCGGGGGGCCCCCTTTTTTGGAGAGCCCCTGATGCGCCTAAACATGGGAAAACCCCCCCCAAAAAGGGCCCCATTTTGGAAAATAGACCCCACAAAAGGAAAATTATTTCATGGGTTCATCGCCCCGAAGATCGTCGCGATTGCACATTCTGACTTTCCGCAGCTATTGCTGGTTTTTTTGTGGTTTTTGGGAATTAGGGGAGTGTTATATTCCCATACCCGCAATATCGGGGTTTTCGGCCATATTCCCCGTTATCGGAAAATTTCCCATACTTAATTCCCATACTTTTTCAATATCTATACCGGAATCGGGAAATTTCCCAAAATTCTTTGAAGGCCCAAAGTGATTTTTTGTCAGCCCCAAAAGGGGAAACCTAAAGAAGTGTGGGGGCCCCTCCTGTAATGCTGCGGTCCCTCTTAACTAATGGCAGGCTTTTGATTTTTGGGTCTGAAATGATGTCCCGAATGCACTATAAAAGGCGCCGCCGCCATTTTTCGTCATTTTGCCGTGAATTCCCAAAAAGGGGCAAAAAACGCTACCCGCTGACTCTGAGGACCTTAGAATTGCCCCTTTAGTGTACTTGCTGTAGGCAGGCTATCAAACCCAAACCCCGTGTAAAGCTTCCTTTTCCTGCGTGGGTTTTTTTTAACCCGCTCTGCAAGGTGGTTTTGAGTGCAGGGACGCTGGGAGGGTTTGGGTCTGCTTCCCAAAGCTTTCTGTAGGCACGCAAAAGTCACTCACAGACTCTTTTTTTTTTTTCTTTAGTGTAATTCTAGCTGTTCCATTCAATAGAAATTTTTATGTGATGCGCTTCCCCTCCTTTTCCAATACATTGGTTTCAAACACTATAAAAATAGACAAAGGAGTAGCCCCTTTTAAAAGATTTTTGGACAGTTGTGTTTCCGTGTTCACTTCAGTCTGGTTTTTTTTTTTGAGTCAATTTAAACCCCCAGTTACTTGTTCAAACACTGCTTGGGGTTGTACTCTGCAGGCGTGCCCCATTGGCTCTCCTTTTTTATTTATCTCCAAAAATTTTTTCTGCTACAATTTCCCTTTTTTAAAAAAATCCCAATCTATTAGTGTGACCCTTCCATCCGTATCCAATACATTGGTTGCAAACCCCTATAGAATTTTAAAAAAGGATAGCCTTTCCCCGATTTTTGGACAGTTGGTTTTAGTTTCATTGCATCTGTTTTTTTTTTTTTTTGAGTGCACTTTACGCTCCAGTTACTTTTTCAAGCACTGCTGCTTTTTACTCTGCTGAGCGTGGTTCCCCCCCCCCCCATGGCTCATCCTTTTCATTTATCTTTCCAAATTTTTCGCTCCATTTCCCTTTTAAAAACTAATCTAATTTTTTGTGAAACCCCTTCCATCCGTATACAATTTCATTTGGGTTTCAAAACTATAAAAGTAGACAAAAGGGGTAGCCTTTCCCAGATTGGGACAGTTGTGTTTTAGTTTTTCCAAAAACAGGGCCTGGGGTTTTTTTTTTTTTTAGTGCACATCAAACCCCCCGTTTTCTTTTTTCAAAGCACTGCTGCTTTTACCTGCCCGAGCGTGTTTTCGTGGGCCCCTTTTTTTCATTTATCCCCCAATTGGTTCCCGCTACATTCCTTTAAAATAAATCTAATCTAAGTGGACGCGCTTCCACCTAAACAATACCCTTGGTTGCAAACACAAAAGAAGAAACAAAGGAGTAGCCTTTTTACAGATTGGAATAGGGGTTTTTTAAATTCACTGCTTCCCGTGAGGTATTTTTTTTTTTTTAAAAAGCCCGATCACGCTCCATTTACTTCTTCCCCACCGCGCCCTGTACTCTTCGAGTGGGCCCGCACTGGCTCATCCCTTTTCATTTTTCTAAAAATTTGGGGCTGCTTTTTTCTATTTTTAAAAAAAAATTTAAATCTAAATTTCATACGTGCATCCATCCGAAAACAAAACATTGGTTGCAAACAAAATAGAAAATCCCAAACGGGCCTTTTACAAACTACTGAAAATGGGTTTTTTTTTTTTAACTAAAAAAATGTATTTTTTTAAATGAAAACCCAAAAATAAGTAATGTAGAAGAGGAATACCTACATCCATTGTTGCACAATATTTTCAGGTGGGAAAATCAGTCCCCCTTTTTCAACAATGTATTTTTTTTTTTACTTGATCTTTTTTTTAAAAGCCAAGAAAACAGAAGGAAAAACCTTCCCCACTGCAGCTGTTGTCCCAAATTTTAACCCACCCAATTTTGCACTTCCCAAAAATTTTCAAACATTTGAGGCCCGATGGGGAGTTGGATTTTTCAAAGTTTGGATGAGAAGGTTCATATCCATCAATAAACCCCATAGCAAAAAAGTATTCCCTTTTTTTTTAGCATTTGTGTTAGACATTGGGTATCTGGCCCTAATATTTTCACAATTATTTAGTTACCGAATTTTTTACCAAAACTAATCATTGAAAGGTTTTAAATTTGACTTTCACTTTTTTTACAGCTTAGAAATAAGGGTTAGCCTGATATCATGTGTAGCACAAACCACTTTAACATGTCAGTTTTTAAAATTTGGGGGTAGGTAGCCCTTTAATTTTTTCCAGAAACACAGCAGGGGAAAAAGCCCGGCTTTTTCTTAACCCCCCAAACACATCACGATTGTTTTGATCTGTGCATCCAAAACTTTTTGACCAGGGGCCCAAGGGGGGTGTAGCCGAGGCCTATATGGGAAAGTTTTAACTTTAATTTGAACTTTTAAATTTGGGGGTTTTTGCCCATTTAATTTTTTTTCAGACCCCCAGGGGAGGGAACACCGGGGTTTCGGGAAACCCCACATCACTATTTGCTTGTTTGGGCTGTGGACACGACCTTCTGAGCACAACTGGGGAGTGTTTAGCCCAAAGGGGGGTATAGCTCAGGTGGTAAAAGATGAACATAACAGGGACATGGGAAAAAAGGGGCCAAACCCGTTAGTTTTCTGAAACCGGGCAGGCAAATTTAGGCGAGATCCATGCCTAGTTTTATTTTCAGAAAAAATAAGCCGTTCTACATTAACGGAGGATAACGCATGCAAACGGTCCCGTTAGTACACCACCTCAACAGTAAAAGACCGCTCCGATAAAACACTGGCAGCAGGGCAAGCCAGCACCCCCAATGCATACTGGGTAAAAATCTGGCCCTGTATCCAGCTTTGAGACACAAAAAATTGAAAGGGGAAAAGCCATCTGGGAGTACAAATGAAGGGAAGACATGTAGTCTGTCCCACTTACGGAAAAAGTTCCTCCTGCCGGGGTGAGCCGTCTCGGAGGGGGTAGGAAAATTGGTGGGGCTGCCACAAAACTTCGACACATTTGGGAAAATACTGTTTTTTGCCCTGTGCAAGGCGGGGCTTGTGCTCCCTTGTTGGGAGACGGGCTCCACTGCCTCACGCACAGAGCTGCTTTGTAAAGGGAGTAACAGCAAGCAGTGCTCCCCCGGGTGGAATGGAGAACATTATGGATTGCACCAGTGTTTCTTGGTACTTCCGCATTTTAAAGCTCCCGTTTTAACGGGTGAGAGGGTTGTAATTGTCCCGGTAGCGAGGGTCCAAAAGGGTGTAAAACCCAATAATCAAACGGGGGGAAAAGTGTTCGATGCGGGGGGTCTTTCTCAGCCACTGCAGCAGAAATCAACCAGTCTGCAGAAACCCCCAACCCGGGCCCAAAAAACGTTGTCCCCTGCCCAAAAGGGGTCCCCTCTCCCCTGTGCATCAACCCCCCCCTTGGGTTTTCATACTGACTTTGAGCATTGTCTTCCTCCCCCTGGAGCGATGTTTTTCCTCCTCCATTTAAAACCCCCTTTTCATCCCCTCAAAAATCCTTCAAAAACAAAAAAAAATTTTAAAAAAAATTTTAAAATAAAAATTTTTAAAAAAAATTTTATCTTTAATTCGTAACACCCCTTTTTTGGAAACCCCATAGAAAATTTAAAAAAAAGGGTAGAAAAAAAATTGTACTTTAAAAGTGCTTTTTAAATACTTTAAAAAATTTTAAAAAGGTTTATGAAAAAATGGGACAGGGCCCCGGGGTTTCAATTGTTGATACAGCATGGTTTTTGAAAGTCCCCACCCTTTTTTGGGGAAACCCCCGTTGCGCGGGCGTCCAAAGGTGATGGAATTTGTGACCCCCCAACCTCCACCTTTTCCCAAAAAAAAACCCTCCCTTAGTGCTTGCAGTGTTTTTTTTCACAGATAAGGGGGGGGCCCCCCGGGGTAGTGCTCTTTCTGCCCCCGGGCCATCCCTTTTTTACTCATCAAACCACGAAAAATGGGGGGAATTTTCCTTCATAGATTTTTTTCCCCCACTCTTTTCCCGGCAGGGGGTGCCCATTCTTTTCGGATAAAAATTTTAAATTACGGTTTCTCCCAAAAAAAGCTCTCCACAGCGCAGCCCCCCCCCCAAAAAAACCCCCCCCCAAATTTTTAAAAAGGGCCCAACCCATGGGGGACTCTGAAAAAGGACCTTCGACAAAAACCTTTTTGCACAAACCCCACCCCCCACCCCCAACTCCAAGATTTTTCCCCGCTGCCCCCAATCCTCGGGGAAAGCCCACCCCAAGAAATTGGGGTTTTTCCCCAATTTGGAGGGTTTTTCCCCGGCGCCCCCTTTTAAAAAACATTTGTTCCAGGGGCCCCATCACATTCACAAAACAAAGCCCTTCTTTTTTAAAAATTTTGGGTGTGTCCCCATTAAATTTCCCAGGGGTTTCCCCCCCACCCCTTTAAAAAAAGGGGGGACCTTTTTTTTAAAAAACCCCCCCCCTTTTGTATATAAAAACCTGAATTTTGGGGAAACCCCCCACCTAAAATTTTAGATTGTAAGCTTTAAAACCCCGGGGGGGGCTGATTTTGTTTTAAATTTATTGTATTTTTAAAAAGTTTTTACTTATAATTTGGGGTTTTTTTTAAAATTTTTAAATTTTAAAAACCCCCGCGGAAAAATTTTAAAACCCTATATAAAAAAATAAAAATTTTTTTCTTTAGGGGCCCCCCCTCAGTATGGTGAAGTTTAACGGGGAAAAATTTCGAGTTGATTTTCGCCTGAGGGGAGCGTTTCCCCATTACGTTGGCTTCTGCTCCCCAAAAAACCCTAAAAATTTTAACGAAAAAATTTTCCCCCCTGGGGGGTACGTAAAATATGATGCGATGTTCTTTTAAGGTAAATCTGCTTTTCCCAAAACTCCAATCAGCGATCTGGCCAGCGGGAAAACCCCCAAAAGGGGCGCACTTAGGGGGGCCCTTTTTGCGCGGGTTGCATCAAGACCCGGGAAAACCCCCAAAAAACTCTGAAACGCCCCCTTTTGCACATAGGGGCCCCCCTTGTATGTTTTGGGGTTTTCCCAAGGGGCCCGGCTGACCCCCGTTTCGGCCATTGTCACCACTCCCCCAAACCGGGGCCCGTAAAATTCTTTTCCAAAAAACCCAAACCCCGCCCCCTGCTTTTTGGGATTACAGAGCCCCTTTTCGCTGTGGGCCCCCCAAAGTTTCCCCTTTTGGAAAAATTTAAATTTTTGGGGGGGGTTTGGGTTTTTGGGGCAGGGCCCTGGCTCAAAACCGGGCCGAAAAAAGGGAAAAAGTTCGGGGGCCCCTGGAGGAAAAACCGTAAAGGGGTCCTGCAGCGATGATTCGAGGAACTGGGGTGGGAAAAGGGGGAAAAATTGTACAGACAATTCCTGAAACCCCCTTGGGGGTTTTTTTCAAACTTTTTCCGCCCACCGCAAATCATTACCCGGCTGCAAAAAATTTAAAACCCAAGGGGGCAGTGAGGGAAAGGTATTGCCCGGGGCCCGGGTTTTAAAACCCCTCTTTTTTTGGTTTTTTTCAGTTTGCTGGTCAATAAACCTTTTTTTCCCTTTTTAAAACCCCGGGCCCCCCCCTTTTTTGGCTTTGTTTTACTTCATTGTATTATCTACTTTAAAGCTAGCCGGGTTTTTTGGGGCCTTAATCGCATTTTGCTTGATGTTGGATCAAAAAAATTTTTAAATTTTTTTTGTTTTTACCCCCTAAAAAAATTTTTTGTTAGGAGGGGGCCACCTTTTCTCCCCCCCCCAGATCTTGTAGGGATTCCTTTCCCCCGAAACTATAGGTCTTCGTTCACACTAATGAGGATTTTTTTGGGGGGTCGGGGCCCAGGATCAGGTTCCCCCCTTTCATCGTGGGGTTCCCCCCCTTTTGTAAAGTAGGGACAGAATTCCCTTTTTTTTCCCTTTCTGGTTGTAGGGGGGGTCAAAACCCAAGGGCTGGTTTTCCAAAAAATCGGGGGTTTTGGGGGACCCCCTTTTTTAAAAGGGGGTTTTTGTAGCGCAAGTTTTTAATTTTTTTTCCCCAAAAACTTTTGGGGGGGCCCGGGACGGCTTGCCCCCCCGAAATGAAATCGGCTTGGCACATTGTATTGTGGGACTGACAAAGATTTTTCCGTTTTGGGGAAAATGTCTGTCCCCCCACCAGCCTGAAACACAGCATTTCAAGGGGCGGATTTTGCAAAGCCAGCATTTAGACCGTGCTCGTTCAGGGGTTTTCGGAGTAATTTTGGCCCCCCCTTTTTTTCCCCTTTTTTGTGCTCCCCATGGCTGTTTTGGGGGGCCCGGGAGTGGAGGATGACGGGAAAAAAGCCCGGGGGGTGTGTGGGGAATTTTAAAAATTTTTTTTCCCGGGAAAAACCCCCGGGCCGGGTTCTTCCATGGGGGATCCCCCCGAGGGGAAAAAAAAAAACCCCCCTGTTTGAAAAAGATGAAGAGGCTTTAAAAAAACCTGAAGATTAGGTGCTGCTTTTGGGGCCCCTTTCCAGTGGGGGCTTTTTAACTAAAAAAAAGGGTTTTTTTCCGAAAAAATATTTCCACATTTTTTTTGGAAATTTAAGGGGATTTTACACTTTTGCAAATTTTTTAAATTTTTGATTACACATTTTCTTTCCCCCAAAGGGGAAATATTTTTTTCCCGGGTTAAAAAAAAAGGGCCACGCAGTGCAAGCCCTGGGGCGAAAAGTTTTGATTTTTGGGGAAAACAACTGCCCCGAACGGGGGCCCCCAAAATGGGGGCTACAGGAAAAACCCAGCCCCGCAGCCTAACCCCCCCCCTGTTTTTACCTTTGGGGGCAATGTCTTCCTCTACTTCCTTTTTCCAAAACCCCATTTTTTTTGGGCCTCTCCATTTTCCCAACCAAAGTACTGGTTTTTCACCCCAAAGCTACCCCACAGTGCAAAACCCCTCCTTTTTTTCCCCTTTCCCTCTTTCCCCCATCTATGGGCCCCCAAACCCCGTTTGCGCTCTGCAAATGACTTTCAAAACCTCTGCACTAATTTTTTCCTCCCCCCCCACCCAAAGGGGATTTCCCCCCGCTCTACCCCCAAACCTTTTGGGAAACGTCCCCCAAAGGGGAAAATTTGGACAAACCAAAAAATTTTCATGGTTTCGGGCGCCCCCCCCAAAAAAAAATTTTTTCAGAGGGGGGCCATCACATTCACAAAAAAAAAGCCCCTTCTATGAAAAATTTTGTGAAGTGTGTGTGTTTTTTTAAAAAACCCTTTTACATCCCAAACCCTCAGCCCCTTAAGATGGCGGGAACATCTTTTTTAAATGCACCATTTTTTAAAAAAAACCCCTATATTTTTTATCTCCCCCCCTCATTGTAATTGTAAGTTTTCCCCCAGCAGGGGGGGGACTTTTTTAGTTAAAAAATTTTTGTATTTTTTTAAAGTTGTTATTTGGGGGCTTGGTTTTGAAACTGCAAACCCCCGTAAAGCGCTGGGGGAAAATGATGGGGGGTATATAAATAAATATTTTTTTTTTCCTCTGACTGTTTCCCCCCCACCTTCCTTTTCCCCATGCCGGGTTGGGGGTTTTGGGGACCTCACCATTTTTCCCCTACCCTTTTTCCCAAAACCTGCTGTTGGGGGGTCGGGGCCCCCCCCAAAACCCAAAAAATGGCACCGGGGGCCATCATCATCAGATGCGTTCTGCGGTGGGGGCCCCAAAAACCCCGGGTCTCCCCCCCCCTTTCAATTCAGAGAGACACAGCTGTTTCGCATCATGCTTACCCCCCCTTCCCTTTAAACAGGCGCTTGGCTGGGCCCCTTTTTGGGCAAGCCAATAATTCTGAGAGCAAAGCGGGCACTCACTGGCCCCTGTACAGAACTCTTGATCCGGGAAAAATTTTTTGCCAGGGGGTGAAGAGACAGATGGTTGCCCAACGGGGGCTGGGTCCTGAAGGAGGTGGAAGCAATTGAAGCCCGATCATGGCTGCCCCCCCAAAAACCAAAAAGGGGCTTCAATTTTTTTTCCCCCGCAGCAGGGGGGACCCGAGCTCCTACAAAGTGGCATAAAGGAACGCTCACGGGGAAAACGGGGGGAAAATCTTTTGTCAGGGGGGGCCCAGCAGCCACAAACCCAGCCCTCTCCCGAAGAAACCCAAAACCCCCACGGCCTTCCCCCCTGCTTTTCATTTTGGGGGTTTTTTGGATAAAGAAACTAAAATTTAAAAAGGGGTCTAAGTGGGTTTTTTCCCCGCAGGGGATTTGCAGTAAACAAAACACAACTGTTCACTACCCAAAAGCGTCTCAGCAGGAAGGCGTCTGTGCGTCAAAAAAAAGGCACAGCATAAAACCAGTACCTTTTTATAAAGCTATAAAAAAAAAAAATTTTTAGTAGTGACGCACAAATTTTTTGAGGTAAGTTTAATCCCTTCCCCACTGTGGCTTAAAGCATCTCATTTCCCTTTTTAATATATACCTTATCTATTTTTTGTCATCTTCCAAGTCGACAGTAGCTTTTTAATTTAAAATTTTTACTATGCACTATGCACTTTTTAAAGGTTTTTTGTTAAAAAAATTATTTTTGCCACATATTATGAGTATTACTTTATGGGGGAAAAAATTTTTTTTTGTATAAAAATTTTGTGACATTATTTAGCAAATGGGGGGGGAAAAATTTTTAAAAAACAAGATAACTTGTAATGCTGATGATGTTTTGAAGTCAGACTTCATTGCATACCAAAAAAAAAATGGTTTTACCCTCGTTACTTATCCATCTTTTAAAGGGTTTAGGGTATTACTTGTACTTTTATGTACAACCCTTAAAAGCAGATTCCTTAAAATTTAAATTTTTTGGGGTTTCATTGCGGTTTTAACCCGTTAATGTAGGTTTATGTTTTTTCAAAATTTTTTTTATCTAATATTATTTTTTAAAAAAATCATCATTTTTGGTATAAAGGTTATCTTTCTCTTTTTTTAAGATAAAATTTTTAAAATTTTTTAGGAACAAGGAAAAATTTTTTTTATCAGTATTTAAACATCCCCCTTTTTCCCCCTCCCCAAAAACCCCCCGTTTGTTGCCGGGGGGCCCCCTTTCCCCAGTCAAACTTCTTTGTTTCTGGGGTTTTAGTAACGTCGCTGGTCCTCGGGGTTTTTCCCCCTTTCTCTTTTTTTTCCCGCTTGGGCCCCCCCCGGGTTCCAAATACCGTCAGCTGGTTCTCCGCGGCCTTTGGCCTAGGTGCCCCATCCGGGATCCGATTCCAAACAACGTCGCGGGGCCGGGAGTCCCCCTTTTTGGGGCCAGGGGACCTCCTGCTTATAACCGGCCCAGTAACGCAGCGGGTCCTCGGTTGTGCCATTGGCTTTTTTTTCCCCTTTTTCTCCCCCCCCGGGTTCCATCCCTCCGGGGTTTTCCACAGTGCCTTTGGCCCCGGTCCTCCATTTTCGGTATCCGAGTTCCAAAACTCTGCGGGGCCTTGAAGTGTTTGGAGCACAGGTATCCTGCTTAGTAACCGGTCCCTAAAAATCAGGGGTACAAGATTGTCTACAAAACAAGATACGGAAAAAGGGAGAACAAGAACAATAGCAGAAAATCAAAAAGAAAGAACATGAAGTAAAACCCAAAAATGAAAAGCAAAATATCTCAAATTCAAAGAAAAAAATAAGCATTAAAGGGGTGAGTCCGTTCCTCCTCGGGGTTTTCCCTTGGAAAAAAGCCTTTTCGCGGGGGTAAATGAAAACGGACAAATACTTTTTAAATTTTTAAATTTTTGTGACAGCAAAAAAGGGAAAAGGATGAAAAATTCATACTTTGACAGATTACAATACAGGATTTTTCTGTCAAAAAAAGGGAATATGATGAAAAGATAAAGCAGAATATGAAAAAAGGAATAATATTTAAAAAAAGAAGAATGGGGAGAAATTTTTAACAAAGATGAATAGCAAGAATTTAAGAAGAAGATAAAAAAGGGAAAAAGATGAAAAAAATTTTTGATGAAAAAGATATGTGAAAAAGGGTTTTTTTAAAGGGGAAAGGAAAATTTGGTGTAAAAAGTTATAAAGGTGAATTTAAAGGGAGCAGGAAGTTGTTTTAATTACTTTTTTGCCAAATAGAAAAAACGTTAAAAAACTTTTGTCTTTTTCTTGCCCCCCAAACATTTTTAAAAAAAAAAAATATTTACTATTCCTTTTTTTTTGGGGGTTAAACATCTATTTTTAAAATGTCTCCTAAACCCCTTCCCCCCAAAATACATTCTTTTTTCCTTTTCTTTTTTTCCCTTTTTTTAAAAATTTAAAACCCAAAAAAGGGGAAAAGGGGGGGGTTTTTTTTTTTAATTTGGGAAATTTTTTTCCCATAGACTTAGGGGGGAAAATTTCCCGGTATGGGTATGGGGGTACCCCGTATTTTAATTTTACCCGGCCCGATCCTTCCTTCCGATACTTTTGGAATCGGAAAAGACCCCTTCCAACTCAATGAGGGAGTTAATTTTCCCTAGTCTTTGCAAAGGACTAGGTCCAGCCTCCCCCCGGTTTTTTTTTTGATTATTTTCTTTTTTTTTCCCTTTTTATATCCTCCCATCTGCGGTTAGATGCCGGTGAAACCCTTCATACAGATGCAGATAGGTCGGTTCTGAAAACTTAAAAAAAGGGGCTCCTTTTTTGTTTCCCTTTCCTTGCTAATATTTTCCCTAACCTTGGTGTTCCCTCTTTTTTAAAAATGTTGAGGGAAAGACAGATTTCTTTACCCCCCGTCTGTTCTTTGCCCTATACTGTTTGAAAAACCCCTTTTCCTGTCCTTTCCCCCTATGGGGGGAAAAAGGGCCCCCTTTAAGGACTAGATTACAGTGGTCGGGGGTTTATAGGGGACAGGGTTTACTGGGGGGCCCGGACCGTAAACCTTAAAAAGACCCCCGGGGAGGGGGGGGGATTTTTACCCCCCCGTTTAGGGTCAGCATAGACCCCGGTCCACCTCTAGCCGGGGGACACGGGGGAAAAGGTTTTCAGTATTGACCCACGGGGTATTATTCAATAAACTATGCTATTATACATTTAATGTTACCTATTTATATGTTTTTATAGAATTTGTCCCACTTGATATTAGACATTATTTTTTTTTATATCTGCTAGACAGGTGACACTTATCTAGATGTGTGGTAGCGCTATGAACCCCCAATGTTTTAAAAATTTTTTAACGTACAGGGGTTTTAAAAAAAAAAAAAATCTTTTTTTTTTTAAAAAAATTTATTTTTTTTGCCCCCCTTTTTATTTTCCAAGGGGTAATAAAAAAAATTTAACAAATTGCACAATAACTCTTGGGGTCCAAGTCCTGATCCCCCCATGGGGGGGTTTAAAATATGTTTGGGCGCATGGCAAGCTCAGAAGTAAGGACCCGGGTTTTTTTTTTTAAAAACCCAAAAATTTGGGTGGAATTGAGATCAATGCCCTGTAAATTTTTGGGAACCCCCCGATGTGCCTAAACAGCGGAAACCCCCCAATTCAACTCCAACCCAAAACCCCAAAAACCCCCCCAAACCTAGTCCAACCCTAAAACCCCAAAAAACCCAACCCAACACACCCCAACCCTAATCCTAATTTTTCCCCCCAAACCCAAAACCCCAACTTTTTCGGCAACCCAAACCCCAAAACCCCAAGGGGGGAAAAAAAATAAATCCTTTTTTTTTTAAATTTTTTTATTTTTCCCTAATTTTAAAAAGGGGGTTTAAAGGGGGGTTTGTTTTTCTATTTATAGCGGGTTTTTATGGGTTTGGGAGATGTCACGCTAAAAGAGCTTTTATTGCAAAAAAAAAGTTTTGCATACCACATTTTTTAAAGGGTATAATTTTTGCCCATTTTTGGGGCCCCCGATCATGTGAAAAACTTTTTTTTTGCGGGACGAGTTACATTTTTATTGGTACCATTTTTGAGATGTGAATTTTTGATCGCTTTTTTTTTTTAGATTTTTGGGGGTTAAATGAACAAAACAGCAAATTTTATGAATTTTTTGGGGGGGCGTTTATACCTTCCCCCTTGGTAAAATTGATTTTAAAACGTTTTATTCTTCGGGGTTTCGAAATTTCGGGATATTCATTCAATCGTTTTTTTTGTTTTTGGGGTTTTATTTGAAAAAAAAACAATTTTTTTAATTTAAAAAAAATTATTTTTTTTTCCCCCCTTTATTTGCGGATATAACTTTTTTATTTTTTTGTGATGATGCCGTTTTCATGGGCCCCCTTTTTTCGGGGCAAATGTTTTTTTTTTGCCCGGGCCCCTGCTTTTTTAATTTTGGCTTTTTTTAAACGCGTGTTATTTTCCCCTTTTTTTTTCGGCGGATGTGAAAAGCATTGATTTTTTTCTGTGTTTTTTATACGGAGGGGCGTTACGGGGCGGCGGGGAAAAACCCAATTTTGTGTATTTTTTTTTTGGTTTTTTTTAAATTCGAAATTAATTTATTGGGGGAATTTTTTTTTTTTTTTTTGGGAAATTTTTTTTTTCATTTTTATTTTTTTTTTTTTAACTTTTTACCCTTTTTCCCCCCGGGTGGACATCAGGGGGTTTTGGGGGAATCTCGGGTTTTTACAGTGTGCACAGCACTCTGTCATACCACCCATCGCTCTGGCATGCGCGGTTTTTCAGTGCCTGCTCCAGAAAACACTGGGGAAAACCCCCCCCTGCAAAAACCCCGGGGGCCATTTTGGGGCCCCGGGGGCCTTGGAGGGGCGCGCTGTTCTGAGGGGCTCAGGGGAGCGGCAGGGGCCCCCCCCCCGGCCCTGCTCCCCCCCCCCCTGGTACAAACCCCTATGTTTGAAAATAATTTACACCCCGGGGGGGATTAGCTGGCTCCCACCCCGGGGGGGCAGCGACGCCCGAACGTACTATTCTAAAAATTTTATCGGGGGAAAAAATTCGCCCCATGGAAAAAGGGTTAAAGAAAGAGAGTTTATCGACACGAATGTTGGAGGACAAACACAGGTACAGAATATTGGGGTTTGACGTCACCCAAAAAGGGGATTTAGTGGGATTACTACAGGGGTTTTGAAAACCCGGGGCTAAAGGAAATTTTTGGCCCAATCACTGCGGGACATTGAAAAAGCCACGGGTAGTTGTCGGGGTTTTTTAACGCTTTAACTCCCCTTCGACTGCAGACGGAGGTAAAGAGAACCCCAAGATGACATTAATATATCAGGTAGCCCCCAGAAGCGAGATGTAAACGGATGCTTCTTTCAGAGAAACAGGAGAGGTAACACAGGGATGAAAAAATATTGAATGTCTTTCGTCAATCGAAGAGAGGGAAAGGGCCCCAAGGGTAGTAAAAGGGCCCCCTTGGAAAGCGTCCCAACTACCCCGGTGGCGGATTTCCTTTTATACTGAAGACTGTGATAAAATCCTCAGATATGCGCCGAGAGCAGAAGTAAGGCAAGAAAAACGGTTTTTTGAAGCTGTTTCGGTTTTTTTCGGGGCACAGGATTAATCCAAGCAAAATCCCAATATTTTGCACATAGGCCCCCAAATAGTCCGAAAATTAGAAAAGTTTTTTTCTTCTGCTGGCCTGCCAAAAATTTGGGGAAAGTGCCCCATTAAAGTACCCTTCCTTCCTTTCAAGATAAGGGGTTAACGGTAACACCTGCTTTTTTGCCCCCTGATGGTGGGGTTTGATTTGGGTTTTAGGGGGGCACAATTTGCACAGCGGAGAGACCACATCACACGCAGTTAACCCCCAAGGGGAGGGCGAAATGGCCCAAAAGGGGGGAAGTACGGGGGGACAGGCAGACACAGCAAACCCCGGAACTGCACGTCAGCGGGAAGGCTATAAATAGGCAGTCTTTTTTGGCATTGGTAGCCCAGCTGCGTTTGGGTGCCCATGACCCTGGGGGATGCACAGAAAGGAATTTCAAATCACCCCATATTCTTCCCTTCCTTTTTCCCATTCCACCAGAGGGAGCCCTTTAGATATATAAGGGGGGGGAAGTGCACATAACTTCCAGAGAGACTTTTTTATGTGTTAGCCTTTTTTGGGTTGATTTCCCGTCAGAGCAGACCCAAGGGAAGTTTTAACAAGGAGTCCGTCAGATGAACAAACAGAAAACAAGCTGTTACCTCAAAAGGCTGAGATTTTTCCCAGAGGGGACTGCAAATACACCTTTAAAGGGGTTAGGAAAAAACTCATTGTGTGTGTCTGCCTTATTCCCTTCTTTCCCTCACCGCCATATCCCTGAGGGATCAGCTTACCTGTGGAAGACTTAACCCCTTTTGCTGCCCAGTAAAAAACCCCTCAAGGTTTCCCCCTGCACGCTGGTCACCCTGATCAAAACCAAAGGGGGGCGTAAAAAAACTTTTAAAAAACCCCCCCTGAAAATTTTCCCCCCCCCTTTATGAGCCCAGGGAAAACGGCCCGAGCTGCTCTACCCTTTGACACCCCAGTGAAGTAAGGGGGGGGGCCCCCGATTTCCCCCACAGCCCGGGACGTGCACCAATCGACCCCCCCGGCTGCAAAAGGGGGGAAAACTCACCCTTTTGTCCCTGTGGTCCCCATTTTTTTTCAGCCACAGGGGATCCGCTCAGGGAATGCGGTCCCAAAATCTTGCTCCTAATGCTATTTTTTTGGGGTTGCTGCTGCCCCCCTCGGTTCAGCTGTAGCAACCAGCATTAGTCAGCAGGGGCGGGACATTCCGGGGCCCTAAGTCCTGCTTTTCCCATCTGAGAACCGGGTAGACCCCCTTTTTTTGGGGTGGTGGGGGGTTTTCATGCTCAATCCTCAAGCATTTTTGGGTTTTGGGGCCCCAAAAGCTGGGTGGGGGAAAGGGGTTTTGGGTTAAAAAAGGGGATCACAGGGGGAGTGCGTATTAAAACCATGGGGTTGTGAGCGATTTTAAATACGTACACTCTTGTTTATTTTTGGGGCCGAGAACCGCCGCACAGTCGGTGTGTAGACCTTCTATTTTTTTAAAAGTCAGGGGGTTTTTTACTCGGTTGACCGGGGGGTGAAGCACGGGGAAGAGTTGGGGGGTGTTTTTCTCCCCCCCCCCCATGTCTAAACCCCTTTGGGCTGTAAAAAAATTTCCCCCCGGGGGTGAGTTAGTAACCAGACGGGGAAGCGAGTCCCCGAGGGGGGGAAAAATCTGGTGCCGGGACAGCAGGGAATTGTGTGAGCGGGGGAAAAGGAACAGATAGCTGCAGTGAGGGGGTAATTCCCCCCTGTAAAAGAGATAAGCCCAGCAGGGAGCAGACGGGCTGTTTGACTGTTGTACGTGAACAAGGAAATTTTTCCTAGATTGAAATCAGATTCCCTCCTGACCCCCAGGGGGGACAGGATTTTTTTCGCTTTGTCACAGCACCCACATGACGGGTCAAGCCCCTGACCCATCAGGGGAAATTTCCCCCAAAAAGACTGAGTTTTCCCCAAAGAGAAGGACTATTAGGGCACGCTGTCTCTGCTACAGGGGGTCGGGGGCCAAGTGACCCTAAGCGGGGCCCGGGACAATCCCTCTAGGGGGAAAAAGGGTATTTTTAAAAAGGGTACAGGGGTGGGGGCCGCCAGCGAAATCCCTCCCCCTGGGGACCCGAACCCCAGTAATCTAGTCCAAAAAGGGCCCCCCGATCAAACAACGGGGAAAGGAAATATAAGCCAACACACATACTAGACGAACGAGACAGACGGGGAAAAAACCCAAAAAAACCCCCTTGCAACAAAAAACTCCAACCACAACTCAGAGGGAACACCAACGGGTAAGGAAAAAAAATGAAAAGGGGGGAAAAGGGGAAAAAAACCACACCCAAGTACACTTTTACTCCAAAAAACCCCCAAAACCCCCAGCCCCCTCGTTTGTCTGAAAGGGAAAACTTTCCCCGACAACCCTTTCCCAAAAAGACCGGCAGGTATTTGAAGGAACCCCCTCTGCACATTGACTGCAGCTGGCGGGGAAAGGGGGCCCATCTTCCAGAAGGGGAAAATTTTAAATCCCCACTGCTGGGAAAAAACCCAAACACCAAAAAAAATCAAACTCGAGAATCGGGGTGTGTAATCGGAAGATTTTCGGGCGACACACCCGTGACAATTAGTTTTTTTAAACGAAGGGCTTTTTGGCCCGGGGGATTCGTTTTTCCCCGCCTCCCCAAATTTAACCCCCTTTCCCACCACCTTTTAACCCCCCGAGGGGCTCGGGGACCTTTTTACGGAAAACAGCGTAACGAGAGACACAAGTGCCACTGCTGGGCGACACCAACGTTTTGGGGGGGAGATCCCCGGGGGGGGAAGATTTTTTTTAGAATAATTTTCCTGAAACCCCGTTTAAAATTTTTTTATTTTGCTCCACTGTTTTTTTTTTCTGTTCAAAAGACTTCATATTTGATATATATTATTTTGTTTCCCCCGTTTTCTCCCTTTCCCAGGGGAATCTTATCCTTTTTAAATAAATCCTTCACTGTTATCGGCTCTGTTCCGTTGACATACCCTGCACCTGCACTTATTCAATGGGTGGGAAAAAGCAGGGAAAGGGGAAGTGCGGGGCGGGGACTGTAAAAAAACTCAGAAAGGGGCCTGGGGAACTAACAACTGCAAAAACAGAAAATACACAAATTTTCCCGGGACCTCACAACCATGGAGGGCCTTAAATAAAAAGTGTTCCCCGCCCCTTGGGGTTTGGGGGCAATTTTAGTTTGGGGCACGCTATCTCTTTAAAAGGGCAGGAAAAAAGGGGGGGGAGGAGGAGGAGAGGTGGGGACGCTGTGGGAAGTTGTCATCCTGCCGGGGGGAAAAAGGGAAATGTTTAGGGAAGCTGACGCTTTAAAAAAAAAGGTTTTTATTCAGCAAATTTTTTAAAGGAAATCAAAAAATTTTCAAATATTTCTCATACCCTACAAAGTCAAAAAAGGATATCACGAACACCGCACTGCACTTGCCACGAGCCCCCTGCGTTCCTGAAAAAGACAACTGCCCCCCAAAAAAAAAATGGGAGCGAGGCCCAGCGGTTTTAAGAGGGCTTAATAACAGACCCAAAGCCGTGACTGCCAAGGGG
>JARQOD010000001.1:534058954-534138177 GCA_033576555.1 Oophaga sylvatica
GGGTTTCTACTATTGTCCTGCAGTGACTCCAGGTTCCCACTCTCCTGACCCCAGTTACGTACCGACACTCCAAGGGCTGCTTTCTGTGACCTAAGGTCCATAAGACTCTGGTTTTTCTACCACTACGCCTGAAGCTGTAGTGACACTTCGGTCCCCAGTGACCGGTGAACAATGTGCAGGATAGTCCCAATCCTTAAGGCACTGCTAAACTTCTTCCACTGCGCCCTTCGCCCTGTTCGCGCTTGTAGCATAAGCACTCCACACTTCCTAAGGTAATGCAAGTCAATCCCTTCTTGCTTCTTCCTTGAGCTCGCTAACAGATGCTCAGTATTCTTCTAGTTCAGGAGCACGTCGACTGAACTTCACTGTCCTTGGGACAGGCGACTGAAGTTTCTGTTACTAACTCTTCCTTCTTCCTCAATTGTCTCTGTCTTCTGATTAAGCACAGCTCTGACTAGGCTAAGGTGAACTGGCTCACCTTACTAGCCTCACTTTAAGAACTGCTGACAGGAGCTGGCTGAACTTCTTCCTCCCTCCACGTCCAGGCTAGACTGACTCCTCTGTCTTCTGACAGGAAACTCTCTGACTCACTGGCTACATACCCTATGGGTGTGTTCCAAGTGTGTGTGGAGTGAATGGTTATGAGCATTAACTGTTACCTCTCCGCACATCCTCCAGGGTACTGTGTGTGCCTTACACACAGGGCTACACAACAGTATGGGGGAGGAAAGTGAGTGGGTACAGAATAGAGATTGAGTAGTGGGGGCGTAGTATAGCGGGACAGTGTAAGAGTACAGCCAGGAGGGGACAGCATACAAGGAGGGGGAGTTTGATGAAAAGGTACAGTATAGAGCCCTATAGGGAGGACACAGTGTGAGAGGACAGTGTGAAAAGGTATCCCAGTCTGGAAAGGAGGGGGCAGCGTGGAGAGCATGTACCAAAGAGGGACAGTGTGGGTCATATTTTGTGCAGATATTTTTATTCAAGAGCATTATAATGACACTTCTATCTTATAGGGCATCATGTGGAGATTTGCTGCAGAAGACCGGAGAAGATGGAAGTCTGCAGAGATGGCTGTAGATGAGAAAACTCATCATGGGGTCTGGACAAGATGAAGAAAAGAAGGAGACGACATCTATAAGGTACCTGGGTGTAAATATTATTTGTGAAACTGACTTATTCTCATGTTTTTATTTGTTAGGAGCATTAAAGGGGTTGTCCAGGTCTGTGCTGAGTCTGCAGCAGTAGCGTAGCTGCAGAGGGGGCGGTGGCCCCGGGCCCCACGCTCTGAGGGGGCCCACCCGGAGCTACGCTACTGTAACTGTATCGGCATGCACAGCGCACTGATACAGTTACATTCTGCGACAGAGCAGGGAGATCCGATCTCCCTGCTCTGCCGCCCGGCTGCTATGGGGCCTGAACAGGCGGTGGGGGGCCCTGTGCCAGCAGTGGGCCCCCTGCCCGTCATCGGACGGTCAGCTGTATTGGCATCTAGCCTATACAGCTGACCGCATTGAGAGAGAAGGAGCGAGCGCTCCTTCTCTCCCATAATCCCCCTCTCAGCGTCTGACAGCTGGCGAGCTGACGTCACTGCCCGGCGCCTGCTGTCAGGAGAAGAGAGGGAGAGCAGTGAGCAGTGCAGGAGCCGGGAGCAAGAGAGGTGAGTACAGGATTTATTATTTTTGTAATGGGGGGCTGCATTATAATACAGAGGCTCCCTATGGGGGGCTGCATCATAATACAAAGGCTGCCTATGGGGGCTCATTACAATACAGAGGCTGCCTATGGGGGTGCATTATAATACAGAGGCTGCCTATGGGGACTGCATTATAAAACAGAGGCTGCCTATGGGGGCTCATTACAATACAGAGGCTGCCTATGAGAGGGGGGCTGCATTATAATACAGAGGCTGCCTATGGGGGCTGCATTATAATACAGAGGCTGCTTATGGAGGGCTGCATTTATAATACAGAGGCTGCCTATGGGGGGCTGCATTATAATACAGAGGCTGCCTATGGGGGGCTGCATTATAATACAGAGGCTGTCTATGGGGTATGCATCATAATACAAAGGTTGCCTATGGGGAGTGCATTATAATACAGAGGTTGTCTATGGGGGGCTGCATTATAATATTAAGGCTGTCTATGGGGGGCTGCATCATAATACAAAGGCTGTCTATGGGGGGCTGCATTATAATACAGAGGCTGCCTATGGGGGGCTGCATTATAATACAGAGGCTGCCTATGGGGGGCTGCAGTATAATACAGAGGCTGCCTATGGGGGGCTGCATTATAATACAGAGGCTGTCTATGGGTATGCATCATAATACAAAGGTTATTCCAAAAAAAGTCCTCATAATATCTAAAGGGCACTTCTAATAATTATGCAAACACAGAAGGGTCTATATAGTCATATAGCCCAAAAATACGAAGAGATCCCAGAGTAGTTATCAAAAGAGTACAAAGTTTATTAATATCGATTAAAATAGTAACATGAAAGTTCACAATAGAATAATCTCCAATCAAAAACACCCAATAAGGGGATACTGCATGGATACAGATTATACTGCACAAACTATATTATCCACATTAACATCCCATGGTGAACACATAGTAAATACTGGGAAATAAATCCCTAAGTGAATACTTTACCAAGGGGGTGCTGTAATAACGTGGCAATAGGTGCAGCGCTGCAGCCAGAGATCTCCCCCTCACCCCGACGCGCGTTTCGCTTTCCCGCTTCTTCCGGGGGCGCATAATACAAAGGTTGCCTATGGGGAGTGCATTATAATACAGAGGCTGTCTATGGGGGCTGCATTATAATATTAAGGCTGTCTATGGGGGCTGCATCATAATACAAAGGCTGTCTATGGGGGGCTGCATTATAATACAGAGGCTGCCTATGGGGGGCTGCATTATAATACAGAGGCTGCCTATGGGGGCTGCAGTATAATACAGAGGCTGCCTATGGGGGGCTGCATTATAACACAGAGGCTGCCTATGGGGGGTGCATTATAATATAGAGGCTCCCTATGGGGAGTGCATTATAATATAGAGGCTGCCTATGGGGTGCATTATAATACAAAGGCTGACTATGGGGGCGCGTTATACTATATTATAGGACTATCTGGTGTATTATGCTATATGGATGCTATCTAGGGGGCCATCATACAGTGTGGGGATTATAGTGGCGGTGCCATCATACAGTGTTGGAGCCATTAATAGTTTGCGGATATTAAGGGGTCAGTATATATCAAGTGAGGGGGCATTATATGGTGTATAGGGAGCTGTATGGGGGAGACTTTGGACATTATTAAATGTAAAGTGGGTACTTATTGTTATAGGGGAACTTGGGTTACTGTGACTGTCAAAGGGGCACACACAGTGCAATATTACTTTCTAGGGACAAAATCTGGGCTCTTTTTTCTAGGGCACTTGCACCCGGCATTAGTATATTCTAGAGAGTTGCTTTAGAATTTAGAGGGCTCAGAGAACCACACAATAGGTGCAGTAATAGGGACACATATGGCAGCAGCGGCTCAGTATTGGGGTATGAGGTGCAGTAATAGTGACACATACGGCAGCAGCGGCTCAGTATTGGGTATGAGGTGCAGTAATAGGGACACATATGGCAGCAGCGGCTCAGTATTGGGGTATCCGGTGCAGTAATAGGGACACATATGGCAGCAGCTGCTCAGTATTGGGGTATCAGATGCAGTAATAGGACACATGGCAGAAGCGGCTCAGTATTGGGGTATCAGGTGCAGTAATAGGGCACATGGCAGCAGCGGCTCAATATTGGGGTATCAGGTGCAGTAATAGGGACACATACGGCAGAAGCGGCTCAGTATTGGGGTATCAGGTGCAGTAATAGGGACACATACGGCAGAAGCGGCTCAGTATTGGGGTATCAGGTGCAGTAATAGGGACACATATGGCAGCAGCGGCTCAGTATTGGGTATCAGCAGGATGAGGAGTTTGTGCAGGTTGAGAATAGTCCAATTGGTGACCGTGACGGTGCTGAAAATATGAGAAGTGAAATGTGTCTTTGTTGTATTTTCTGCAGTCAAGTCTCGGCTGGAGGAGTCGTTATGTCGGTCTGGGCCAGATGGAAAAGACGTGAAAAGTGAACAATTCCATCAGAAAGAACGTCAGCGGTAAGTCATTATCTGTACATCTGCTGTAATCTATTATATATTCTGTAGGACTGGTATTATTTACAACTGACTATATGGCAGTGATATCAATATTGGTCTTTTTATATATAGATTATTTTTGGCAACAGCGCAGTCATTTGCTGAGGTTCTCTGGTTAGGGGCCCACTCAGAAGTTTCACCCCCCCTAAACCAAAACCCTAGCTACACCTCTGGTCTGCAGACATTCTATGTGACTGTAGACTTCTCACAGTGCTCACTGCACCCTGTTAGGATTCTCTCGTGCCTGTAATTTACATACATGTGGTTACATGCTGACTAGACATGTGTGGCCTCACTCAATGAAAATGAACAGAGCGAGGGCGGGCACGTCTAGTCGAATGTGGCGAGAAGTATATAAATCACATGCTTGTGCTGACATGACCATGTACTCTTGCCACCGGTAAGGAGAACCCTAATAGTGTGCAGTGCATTCGTTGTGAGAATTCAGAAGCTGCAATGTTAGGATTCAGCTCTGCAGGTTCCAGTAGTCATCACATGGACACTTCACTTATATGTGACTTTCATTCTTATGGTCCTGTGACAACGAGCTTCTGTTCCTGCTTCTCTCAGATTTTCACTGAACATTGAGAGCATTAGGGAGAGCAGCTCGTCGGTACATGCAGCGCACACTCGGGTCCGAGAGCGGGCGGCCGTGCCGGGTGTTGATGCAAGTTAGTCGTGCGACCAACTCGCATCACGCTCGCCAGTGTGACGCCGGCCTTAGTGTGCAAATTGCATGTGTGCTTGGAGGGGGCGCCGAACCGAATTCTTGCCCCGGGTGCCAGAAAGCCTAGATACAACTCTCCGGGAGAGAGCAGAATTGTAATCGCTCATGGACGCTGAAGCTACACGCTATATATCACCAATTGAACAATATAAATGACTATTTTAATTTTGTAGATACTATTGGACCCTATTGCAGTTCAAGGTTCCTGTGCTCCAGCACAGGTGGTATGTAGAATTTCTTTGATTCTCACCCTTCAACTTTTCTGACTGATCTCAGTTGTTATCACTAGCAGACTCAGACAGCAAAAGGTCTCTGTGCAGGAACAGTATATTGGCCCTTTACAGCCCAAGAGCTCATCAAAATGCTCCATTCAACCTGCTTTGGAGTGGAAATGTGCCCCGTAACCTCTGGGGCCCCCGTACAGCTGCACAGATTACATCAATGATATGTACACCCTTAGTTGTTCTGTTTCTGATAAATAAAATAGTCTTGTCACCTCATGTTACCTGTTTAAACCCAATTGTTATGTGAAAAACAGATGTCCAAACTAGAATCCCTTGTCTGCACACAACTGTGTAAGGGTTTCTGCCCTCAACAGTGCAAACTAGGAAATTGGTTGGCTGGAAGAGAGGCCTTTGATGAGTGGTATCTAAAAAGTTATGCTTCACCATACTGTCTCCTACCTGCCTGAATTCCCAGTGCCTCTTCTGATTTGTGGCACTACATCAAAGCTTCAGTGTGGTGCATGCATGATGCCTTGCCAGGTCTACTAATCAAAGGAAGCTGCAAGAATTTTTGAAGTAGGAGGTGGTTTGCAAGGCTCATGTTCAGCTGCAATAGGCAATTGATCTGACCACTGGACAAGGCACCTGCAAATCTATTAGTTCATTTCTGGTGTAAAATCATTTTTAAAATGTCAGTATCTGACCCCAATCTTGTTAGTGGGGGCCTCAGCATATAGACCTCAACAATCAGTGGCTGGTAGATGTGCCAATGTGGCTTCCTGCAGTGTTGCTGATTAATTCAAATATATCTAGATCATTAGAACACATATCTAACTGAAAATAGCAGTAATGGAAGAAAACTAGGTCATGCTCCGTGCCTTGCCACTCAGCTCTTCTCTATGATGCTAGATTTTATTGTGCCACCTTTGTTATTCATCAGCTTAGCAGCTAGAAAAATGCTCCCTATGAGGCAAGTGTTTTTTTTTTTATTCATTGGGCACAGAGAAAGCTTCAAATAAATGCAAAACATCATGAAAACTAAAAAAGGAAAATATTCATAAGACAATATGTTTATTATATTGAAGATGCACTTTCATTTTTAATGGTGCTTCCACTCCACTTCAATGCCTTGATCTTAGTAGGGCAGTTTACTTTAAGATGCATCTCGTTGTATCTACAAACAAAAAAAATGCTGAGTATTAAAATTAGTACTAGATTTGATGTTCTTAAATCACACCTTTCTCTATAGGTGTTTCTCAAGGCTCAGACCTAGGACCAATTCACATCTCAATTTATACTTTTGGCCTAAGACAGCTCATAAAATCCCATGGCTTCCAGTACATCTGTATGCTGATGACTCTCAAATCTACCTCTCTGATCCAGATGTCACCTCTCTCCTGTGTTGAGTATTTATCAGTCATATCCTCTTCTCATTACTCTTTACAAAATGCAATCTGAACAAAACCAAACTCATCATCTTTCCTCCATTTCACTGGAACACCCCCACATGATCTATCAGTGATGTCACATTTTCTCCTGTATCACATCTGCGCTACCTCAATGTAACCCTTGACTCTGTCCAGTCCTTCAATCCATATGTCCAAGGCCTTACCACATTCTACCACTTCCAGCTCATTAATATTTGCAGAACTTGCCTTTTCCCAAACCATTAAGAAAAATATTACTTTTTGACCTTATCATCTCCTGTCTCGACTATTGCAATATCATTTTCTGGTCAATCCTTAACTCTGCTGTCTGAGTAATCCTCTCACCTCACTACTCATACACCTCTCCCCTCTGTCAATTCCTTCACTGGCTTCCAAATCCCCAGTGAGCCCAATTTAAATTACTTACAAGACCATACATAATCTGTCTCCTCCATACATTTCCAAACTGATCTCCCAATACCTCCCCAACATGTAACCAATGGTCTTTACAAGATCTCCTTTTCTCCTCCACCTTTTGCTTTCCTCACCCTATCATCACCAAATCTTACCATGAACATCTCCCATCCTTTAGCATTCTGTGCCTCAGCATGTCCCATTGTCTCCTGTGACTGGAACCTTATGGTGCAAACTAAATACGTACATCTTTAGGAAAGCTTACAGTCTGCAATATCCTCTCTACCACCTTACCACCACTGGAGTTGCCTCAACCCCCCAACCTACTGTCTACTCTGTCTGATTTTAATTATTTATTAATACTTTGTGAGTTTATTGACAAAAGTTCAATACAGACCTTGTAAAATAAAACAATCTTTCCAGGAGAAAACCAAAAAACAAATAGCCCAACATTTGGCATTCCTTAAAATGCCTGCCGGGGATGACTAGTCAGAGACTATCTATCAGTCTCCCAGCTTTCGTCAGAAGACTTGATGGCTCATACACCTGAACCAAAGTTATAGTAACAAACAGTACAGACCAAAAGTTTGGACATACCTTCTGATTCAAAGATTTTTCTGTATTTTCATGACTATGAAAATTGTACTGTGATGACATCTACTACATTTAGCAGCCTGTGTATAGCTGCGCTTCCCTTCCCCCTCCCACCTCAGGCTCAGTGTAATCTGAGCTGCCAGCGCTGGAGTTTCCCGCCTCACCGCAGGGGGTCTGCATTGTCTGCCCATGTGCTTTTCCTCCCATAGCAGCCATTTTGAGAATTCATTCTGTTTGGGTTATAACACGGTGGGAATTTATCTTAGAAACACGAAAGTTACTGTTTTGAAACATGCGCCCGACAGGCATCGTTCCCGTGGTACTGGTGAACCCGTAACTCCAACAGAACCCGAGAAATGGAATTCTCGGATGCCCCATGAATAGTGTTGAGCAATACGATACCGCAAGTATCGGGTATCGGCCGATATTAGCTGTTTCGGCCTTTCGATACTTCGTTCCGATATTTTCCATATATCGTATACCGGAATCGGAAGTTCCCATAATTCTTTGAGAGGCAATGTGATTTTAGTCAGCCAATGAGGAATCCTAAGAAGTGTGGGCACATCCTGTACTGCTGTGGTCATGTTAACTAATGGCATGGCTGTGATTGGATGCTGAAATGATGTCAGAATGCACTATAAAAGGCGCCGCCGCCATTTTAGCGTCACTGTGCTGTGAATTCAGTAAGGGACAGAACGCTGCTGTGCTGACTCTGAGGGACAGTTAGAGATTGCGATTTAGTGTACTGTGCTGTAGGCAGGCTAGCACCAACCGCTGTGTAAAGCTTCCTTTTGCCTTGCAGTGTTGTTTTAACAGCTCTGTGCAAGGTGTGTGTGTGAGTGTAAGTGACGCTGCAGTTTGCTCTGCATGCAACGCTGTCTGTAGGCATCTGCACGTGTCACTCACAGACTCTTTTTTTTTTCTTCAGTGTAATTCTTGCAGCTCCATGCAATTTAACTATTAGTGTGATGCGCTTCCATCCGTATCCAATACATTGGTTGCAAACACTATAGAAGTAGACAAAGGAGTAGCCTTTCACAGATTGTGAACAGTTGTGTTTCAGTGTTCACTTCAGTCTGTGTTTTTTATTTTTTGAGTGCACATCACGCTCCAGTTACTTGTTCAAGCACTGCTGCTTGTACTCTGCTGAGCGTGTCTCAGTGCCTCATCCTTTTCATTTATCTCCAATTGGTTCTGCTCCATTCCATTTAAAATATAATCTATTAGTGTGACGTGCTTCCATCCGTATCCAATACATTGGTTGCAAACACTATAGAAGTAGACAAAGGAGTAGCCTTTCACAGATTGTGAGCAGTTGTGTTTCAGTGTTCACTTCAGTCTGTGTTTTTTATTTTTTGAGTGCACATCACGCTCCAGTTACTTGTTCAAGCACTGCTGCTTGTACTCTGCTGAGCGTGTCTCAGTGCCTCATCCTTTTCATTTATCTCCAATTGGTTCTGCTCCATTCCATTTAAAATATAATCTATTAGTGTGACGCGCTTCCATCCGTATCCAATACATTGGTTGCAAACACTATAGAAGTAGACAAAGGAGTAGCCTTTCACAGATTGTGAACAGTTGTGTTTCAGTGTTCACTTCAGTCTGTGTTTTTTATTTTTTGAGTGCACATCACGCTCCAGTTACTTGTTCAAGCACTGCTGCTTGTACTCTGCTGAGCGTGTCTCAGTGCCTCATCCTTTTCATTTATCTCCAATTGGTTCTGCTCCATTCCATTTAAAATATAATCTATTAGTGTGACGCGCTTCCATCCGTATCCAATACATTGGTTGCAAACACTATAGAAGTAGACAAAGGAGTAGCCTTTCACAGATTGTGAACAGTTGTGTTTCAGTGTTCACTTCAGTCTCTGCGTAATAACCACACTTAGGCCTTTATAACTTTTCTGACTTTCTTTATCAATCTACCAAGATGAAGAAGTCAGTGAGTAAGGCACGTGATCGTGGCCGTGGAGTTTCAGCAGGGAGAGGACGTGGGGATTCTGTGGCTGCTGCCGCCCTCAGTGACACAGCATCCACCAGTTTTACCCATGAGCGTTCCTTTATGCGCACTTTGGTAGGAGCTCGGCGTGCCCCCCTGCTGCGGGAAGAACAAATTGAAGCCGTTGTTGGTTGGATGGCAGCCAATGCATCGACTTCAATTCCTTCCACCTCCTCTCAGGAACACAACACTGTTGAGCAACCATCTGTCTGTTCACCGCCTGTCAAATTGCCCAGGCAGTCAGAGAGTTCTGTACAGGAGCCAGCTGAGTCTCTGCTTCTGTTCTCAGAATCTGTTGGCTCGCAAACACGGGCACAGGCAAGCAGCATTCTGCAATTTGAAGAAGAGGGAGTATGCAGTGATGCGCAACAGCTGTGTCTCTCTCAATCTGAAGAGGCGGGTGAGCCAGTGCCGATGGACAGCACACCGCAGAACGCATCTTATGATGATGATGAGACTCAGGTGCCAGGTTTTGTGGAGCATAGTGCTACCCAGACCATCCAACAGCAGCAGGTGTTGGAAGAGGGTAGTGGAGATGATGAAGTCCGAGACCCAACATGGCGTGAGCAACAGGAAGGTGGTGGGAGCAGCTCTGAGGAAGAGATTGTCCCAACGGTACAAAGAGGAGGGAGAGGTAGGCTGCAGACTCGCTTGCCTGTAGCCTCCAGTTTGGCACCTGTTGTGAGCAGTTCTCTTAGAAATGTCAAAATTGGCGCTCCCATGACTTGCACTGCGTGGTCCTTTTTTGACAGACTTGTAGATGATATTTGCTATGTTCAATGCAAGCTGTGTAAGCAAAAAGTTAAAAGAGGTAAAAATATCAGTAACCTGAATACCACAAATATGTGGAAACATGTACGGACAAAGCACGTAGCTGAGTTACAAAGACACACTGGAGATGTAGGCCAACCTACAGCAGCACCTACATCTTCAGGTCTTGTTGGAGCCTCTACCTTCAGCTCACACACACCTGGTTCGGCTTCCTCACAGGATCTCCATGGAAGAACCTCGGTCACTGTTGTCCATAGACAAACTTATTCCACCCACAGCAGCAAGTTCACAGTCATCGTCACACTCCCAGACCACAAAACAGCCATCGGTACCACAGGCATGGGATAAAAGACGGCCATACTCGGCAAACCATCCACGAGCACAGGCTCTGAATGCTGGCATTGCAAAACTCCTGTCCCTTGAAATGCTGTCATTCAGGCTGGTGGAGACTGACAGTTTCAGGAACTTTATGGCATTGGCAGTCCCACAATATAATGTGCTAAGCCGATTTTATTTCAGCAGGCAAGCTGTCCCTGCTCTGCAAAAACATGTCGAGGGAAACATTAAACATGCGCTACTAAACGGCGTCAGTAGCAGGGTCCACCTGACCACCGATGCGTGGACCAGTACCCATGGCCAGGGACGATACCTTTCCCTCACTGCCCATTGGGTCAATGTTGTGGAGCCGGGTACAGATCTTGCCAGTGGCGCTGTACGTGTTCTGCCAACTCCAAGGATTGCAGGAATCCAGTCTGTACACATTGATTCCTCCTCCTACTCCAGTTCCTCAGAATCATCGCTGCACGAGCCGTCACGGTATACCTCCACATGGACCCGTGAATGCTTACCTGTTGCGACCGATATGAGCACAGCCGTGGCCAAACGTCAACAGGCCGTCCTGAAATTAATTTCCATGGGGAATCGAAGCCACACAGCGCAGGAGCTCTGGGATGCCATCAAGCAGGAGAGCGACGTGTGGTTTTTGTCAGCTAATCTCCAGCCAGGCTTGGTAGTGTGTGACAATGGCCGAAATCTGGTGGCAGCTCTGGCCTTGGCAACCTCACTCACATACCATGTCTGGCACATGTGCTCAACTTGGTCGTGCAGAGTTTTTTGAGGGACTATCCGGATCTTGATGCACTGCTGCACAAGGTCCGCCTAGAGTGCGTTCACTTGCGACGTTCCAGCATGGCCAGATCGCGCATTGCAGCTCTGCAAGTCAGATTTCGCCTTCCTGAACATCGCATCATATGTGACGTACCCACCAGGTGGAATTCCACGTTACATATGTTGGAGCGGTTGTGTGAGCAGCAGCCAGCAGTAATGGAGTATCAGCTGCAACAGGCGCAATCAACTCGCAATTTGCGGCGTTCACACTTCACCACTACTGAGTGGGCCTCTATGAAGGACATCTGCGATGTTTTGCGTGCGTTTGATGTCTCAACGCGGATGGCGAGTGCAGATGATGCACTAGTCAGCATGACTGTCCCCCTTATCTGCCTGCTTCAGAAATCACTGAAAGCACTAAAGGAAGAGGTTTTGGAAGAGGTGGAGGATGAGGAGTCACAAATTCAATTACCTTCAGTCAGCGCAACGTGGTTCCTCACAAAGGGCTGGGCAGGGCTCACTTTGTGAGGAGGATGAGGAGGAGGAGGAGTCAATGGAGGAGGAAGAAATCCCTACAGAGGGAGGTACACAACGCTCTAGTCAGTATGTAGAGCGAGGGTGGGGTGATACAGAGGAGGCAGAGATGACGCCTCTTCCAGAGGACAACCTTTGTTGGCCAGTTGGGAGTCTGCAGCACATGGTTGATTTCATGCTTCAGTGCCTGAGAAACGACCGCTGCATCGCCCACATTCTCACCACGTCAGATTATTGGGTGTACACCCTCCTAGACCCTCGCTACCGGGACAACTTACAAACCCTCATCACACCGGTGAACCGGGACCGTAAAATGCAGGAGTACCAAGACACACTGGTGCAATCCATACTGTTGTACATTCCAGCCGAGAGAGCTGCTGCTGCTGCTACTGCTTTACAAAGCAGCTCTGTGCGTCGAGGCAGTGTAGACACCTCTACAACAAGAGGGAGCAGAAGCAGCGCCTCTGCACAGGGCAAGAGCTGTATGTTACAAATGTGGCAAAGTTTTGTGACAGCGCCAGCAAGGTCTACACCATCCGAGACGGCTCCAGTCACCAGGAAGAAACGTTTCCGTAAGATGGTGACAGACTACTTGGCTTTCCCTCTAAGTGTACTCCCAGATGCCTCTTCCCCTTTCAAATTTTGGGTCTCTAAGTTGGATACATGGCCAGAGCTTAGCCAGTATGCATTGGAGGTGCTGGCTTGCCCTGCTGCCAGTGTATTATCTGAGCATGTCTTTAGTGCTGCAGGTGGTGTAGTAACAGACCGTCGCATGCGACTATCCTCAGAGAATGTAGACCGGCTTACTTTTCTGAAAATGAACAAGGCATGGATCTCACCTGAATTTGCCTGTCCGTTTTCAGATTAAATAACTGTTTGGCAACGTTTTCCATGTCTCCTGTTATGTTCATCTTTCTACCACCTGAACTCTACTCCCTGGGCTACAACACCGCCATTTGTTGCTCGTAAGTAATTGGCAGGGGTGCTGACTCCTGGCCAGCCTGGTTACAGCACGACAGCTGTTTCCTGGCAGTGTGAACGTCAATTATCCTCCAATAAGTTGTGCTGTCGTGTTGCATTCGGGTTAGCCGACTCTATGGTGCCTGCAGTTTAGGTGATTCCTATGTGTGCTGTGGGATATGTAAATAAAGGCGGTTTCCATTGTGACAATAGGACAAGCACCCACTGTAGGATTGTGTGATTCGGTAACTGCGGACGGCTTGCGTCCTGTCAACTTACATTTTCATGGGTGCGTTCTGCTACCCGTCCGGGGTCCAGTACCGTCAACTGGTTCTCCCCAGTGCCTTTGGCCTAGGTGCCTCCATCTCCGTATTCGAGTTTCACCAACGTCTGCTGGACCTTGGTAGTGCTTTGGAGCACAGGTACCTCCTGCTTAGTAACCGTGTCAAAGTAACGTCAGCTGGTACTCGGTTGTGACATTGCCTCTTTTCCTTCTGCTACCCGTCCGGGGTCCAGTACCGTCAACTGGTTCTCCCCAGTGCCTTTGGCCTAGGTGCCTCCATCTCCGTATCCGAGTTCCACCAACGTCTGCTGGTCCTTGGTAGTGCTTTGGAGCACAGGTACCTCCTGCTTAGTAACCGTGTCACAGTAACGTCAGCTGGTACTCGGTTGTGACATTGCCTCTTTTCCTTCTGCTACCCATCCGGGGTCCAGTACCGTCAACTGGTTCTCCCCAGTGCCTTTGGCCTAGGTGCCTCCATCTCCGTATCCGAGTTCCACCAACGTCTGCTGGTCCTTGGTAGTGCTTTGGAGCACAGGTACCTCCTGCTTAGTAACCGTGTCACAGTAACGTCAGCTGGTACTCGGTTGTGACATTGCCTCTTTTCCTTCTGCTACCCGTCCGGGGTCCAGTACCGTCAACTGGTTCTCCCCAGTGCCTTTGGCCTAGGTGCCTCCATCTCCGTATCCGAGTTCCACCAACGTCTGCTGGTCCTTGGTAGTGCTTTGGAGCACAGGTACCTCCTGCTTAGTAACCGTGTCACAGTAACGTCAGCTGGTACTTGGTTGTGACATTGCCTCTTTTCCTTCTGCTGCCCCTCCGGGTTCCAGCACAGTCAGCTGGTCCTCGTTACTTCCATTGTCTCTTGCTCCATCTGATACCCGTCAGGGTTCCAGTAACGTCAGCTGGTTCTCGGAAATTAGACGACCTTAAAGACCACCCAGAAGAAGATGACGACAACAAGGACGACGAGCATGAAGCCAACCAGCCTGAACACCATCACAAAGAAAAAATAAAAGATTACCCAGAAGAAGATCACCAACAGGACAAAGAAGGTTAAGACAAACTACAAGATACAGAACAAGAGACAGCAGAACAATAAGCAGAAGATCAAAAAGCAGAAGAACATGAAGTATAAGACCAAAATGAAGAGCAAAATATATGCTCTAAATTCTAAGCAGAAGAAGACTAAGCAGTGTATGGGGGTGAGTCCATTCCTCCTCGTGGTGCCCCTGGAAAATGCCTGCTGCTGCAGGCTAAACTGAACACGGACAAATACTGTTGTAATTTAAATCTTTTGTGACAGCAAGAACGGAAGGATGAACAATTCATACTTTTACAGATTACAAGTACAGGAATCTCTGTCACAAATAAGAATATGATGAAGAAGATGAAGAGGAAGAAGATGAAGAATTTGAATATGAAGAAGATTAATTAGTTTAATAATAACAATATGAGTAATGTAAACAAAAACATGAATAGCAAGAAGTTTAAGAAGAAGATTAAGAAGGTGAAGATGAAGAATAATTTGATGAGAAAGATGATGCTGCTGAAGATTATGAAGGAGAAAGTGTGGCACTGGCAAAAGTTAAAAAGGTGAAGAGCATGGAAGTTGTGAAACATACATATTTGCCAAAATAGAAAAAAGGTTAACAACATTGTCAATTTGTTAGTCAATCCAAACGTATTTCCAAAAAAAAAAATATTAATGCTATTCCAATGCATTGGGTTAAACATGTATGCCTTTATTGTCTCCTCAACCTCCCCCAATACATTCTACATTAGTCTTTGTTGTTTTCCTTCATGTACAATTAACCAACAAGGCAAGAATGTTTTTTTTTAATGTCGATATTTGGTTCCCATAGACTTACATTGGACTTCCGGTATCGGAATCGGATATCGACGATATTTAGTGATATCGGCGATACCATTCCGATCCGATATTTTTAGATATCGAGCAGTATCGCTCAACACTACCCATGAACTATCTCACCCAAGTTTGGGCTCATTTGAACCGTCATTTTAAAGTAAGATCATTGATAGGTCTGCCATTCTTCTGCGAGGTTCTCAGGATGAAGTATGCTCCTGATAATCTTCCAGAACTAAAACTAGAACTTCTATCCCTGGGAGGTGGCCAGAAAAACCATCCCCTTTTGTGAGGTCAGCAGCCCACAGGTATAAGTCTTGCGGTGAGCCCCCCCTTGGTCATTCCTTGCTGTGACGACTTGACTAAGAGACCTGCAAATGAACTATGATGTGTGGCTCCTCCCCCAGCCTGGCTTGCCTGTAAATGATATAAGTACCATGTAAGTTTTTCACTTTTAATCCCGTTTATTTTTAACCGTATTGTACATAACTGTATTGCCTCAGCTTGTTACCTTTCTTTTAAACTATAAGCACTGCCTGCATTTTAACCCCTCTCTGACATTAGACGTACTATCCCGTCCATAAAACCCGTGCCATTCTGCCCATGGACGGGATAGTACGTCATAGGCGATCAGCTGCGCTCCTGAGGGGAGCGCAGCTAATCGCCGCCGGGTGTCAGCTGATTATCACAGCTGACACCCGTGACTGTGTGTCAGGAGCGGTCACGGACCGCTCCCGGCACATTAACCCCTAGCACACCACGATCAAACATGATCGCGGTGGACTGGGGGCACAGGGGAGGATCGCGCAGGGTGGGGGCTCCCTGCGCGCCCCCCTGAGACCCTCAGACCAGCGCGATGTGATCACGCTGTTCTGAGGGCTTCCTCCCTCCCAGGACCCGGATCCAAGATGGCGCCGGGGTCCTGGAGGGAGGCGGCTACCTCAGTGCCTGCCGAGAGCAGGCACTGAGAAGCCTGCATCTATGCCTGTGCGATCGCTGGTGTGACAGAGTGCTGTGCACACTGTCACACCAGCGATCTGATAAAATACTGTGATTTCCCACCCTGCGACAAAGTAAAAAAGTTAAAAAAGTAAAAATAAACATGTGTAAAAAAAAAATCCAAAATAAATAATAAAAAAAAAAAATATTCCTCAATAAATTCATTTCTTCCTGTAAATAAAAAAAACAAAACAATAAAAGTACACATATTTGGTATCGCCGCGTCCGTAACGACCCCCCCTATAAAACTGTCCCACTAGTTAACCCCTTTAGTGAACCCCTTAAAAAAAAACAAAAAAAAAAAAAACGAAGCAAAAAATCAATGCTTTATCATCATACCGCCGAACAAAAAGTGGAATAACGTGCGATCAAAAAGACCGATATAAATAAACATGGTACCGCTGAAAACGTCATCTTGTCCCGCAAAAAACGAGCTGCCATACAGCATCATCAGCAAAAAAATAAAAAAGTTATAGCTCGCAGAATAAAGCGATGCAAAAATAATTATTTTTTATATAAAATTGTTTTTATTCTATAAAAGCGCCAAAACATAAAAAAATGATATAATAGAGGTATCGCCATAATCGTACTGACCCGAAGAATAAAACTGCTTTATCAATTTTACCACACGCGGAACAATAAAAACGCCTCCCCCAAAAGAAATTCATGAATTGCTGATTTTTGTTCATTCTAACCTCCCAAAAATCGAAATAAAAAGCGATCAAAAAATGTCACCTGCTCAAAAATGGTACCAATAAAAACGTCACCTCATACCGCAAAAAATAAGACCTCACATGACTCTGTGGGCCAAAATATGCAAAAATTATAGCTCTCAAAATGTGGCGATGCAAAAAACTATTTTTGCAATAAAAAGCGTGTTTTAGCGTGACAGCTGGCAATCATAAAAACCCGCTATAAATAGTAAATCAAACCCCCCTTTATCACCCCCTTAGTTAGGGAAAAATAATAAAATTAAAAAAATGTATTTATTTCCATTTTCCCATTAGGGTTAGGGTTGCGGCTAAAGTTAGGGTTAGGGTTGGCGCTAAAGTTAGGATTAGGGTTAGGGTTGAGATTAGGGGTGTGTTAGGGTTAGGTTTGTGGTTAGGGTTGGGACTAGGGTTAGGGGTGTGTTGGGGTTAGGGTTGGAGTTAGAATTGGGGGGTTTCCGCTGTTTAGGCACATCAGGGGCTCTCCAAATGTGACATGGCGTCTGATCTCAATTCCAGCCAATTCTGCGTTGAAAAAGTCAAACGGTGCTCCTTCACTTCTGAGCTCTGCCATGCGTCCAAACAGTAGTTTATCCCACATATGGGGTATCAGCGTACTCTGGACCCCAAGAGTTATTGTGCAATTTGTCCTATTTCTTCTGTTACCCTTGGGAAAATAAAAAACTGGGGGCGAAAATATCATTTTTGTACAAAAAAAATATTTTTTTGTTTTTACGGCTGTACATTATAAACTTCTGTGAAGCACTTGGGGATTCATAGCGCTCACCACACACCTAGATAAGTTCCTTGTGGGGTCTATTTTCCAAAATGGGGTCACTTGTTGGGAATTTCCACTGTTTAGGCGCATCAGGGGCTCTCCAAATGCGACATGACGCCCCCAGACCATTCCATCAAAGTCTGCAATCCAAAACGTCACTACTTCCCTTCCGAGCCCCAACGTGTACCCATACAGTAGTTTTCTCCCACATATTGGGTATCTGCGTACTCAGGACAAATTGGGCAACAACTTTTGGGGTCCAATTTCTCCTGTTACCCTTGTAAAAATAAAATATTGGGGCGAAAAAATCATTTTTGCAAAAAAAAAAAAAAGATTTTTTATTTTTACGGCTGTGCGTTATAAACTTCTCTGAAGCACTTCAGGGTTCAAAGTGCTCACCACACATCTAGATAAGTTCCTTGTGGGGTCTATTTTCCAAAATGGGGTCACTTGTGGGGGGTTTCCACTGTTTAGGCGCATCAGGGGCTCTCCAAATGCGACATGACGCACCCAGACCATTCCATCAAAGTCTGCAATCCAAAACGTCACTACTTCCCTTCCGAGCCCTGACGTGCGCCCATACAGTAGTTTTCTCCCACATATTGGGTATCAGCGTACTCAGGACAAATTGGACAACAACTTTTGGGGTCCAATTTCTCCTGTTACCCTTGTGAAAATAAAATATTGGGGGCGAAAAAATCATTTTTGTAAAAAAAAAAGGATTTTTTATTTTTACGGCTGTGCGTTATAAACTTCTGTGAAGCACTTCGGGGTTCAAAGTGCTCACCACACATCTAGATAAGTTCCTTGTGGGGTCTATTTGCCAAAATGGAGTCACTTGTGGGGGGTTTCCACTGTTTAGGTGCATCAGGGGCTCTCCAAATGTGACATGACGCCCCCAGACCATTACATCAAAGTCTGCAATCCAAAACGTCACTACTTCCCTTCCGAGCCCGACGTGTGCCCATACAGTAGTTTTCTCCCACATATTGGGTATCAGTGTACTCAGGACAAATTGGACAACAACTTTTGCGTTCCAATTTCTTCTGTTACCCTTGTGAAAATAAAATATTGGGGGCGAAAAAATCATTTTTGTAAAAAAAAAAAAGATTTTTTATTTTACGGCTGTACGTTATAAACTTTAGTGAAACACCTGGGGGTTCAAAGTTCTCACCACACATCTAGATAAGTTCTTTGAGGGGTCTAGTTTCCAAAATGGTGTCATTTATGGGGGTTTCCACTGTTTAGGCAGATCAGGAGCTCTCCAAACACGACATGGCGTCCAGCCAATTCTGCGTTGAAAAAGTCAGACGGCGCTCCTTCCCTTCCAAACTCTGCCATGCACCCAAACAGTGGTTTACCCCACATATGGGGTATCAGCGCACTCAGGACAAATTGCACAATAACTTTTGGAGTCTTGTTACCCTTGGAAAAATAAAAATTGGGGTGAAAAGATCATTTTTGTGGAAAAAATATGATTTTTAAATTTTACGGCTCTACGTTATAAACTTGTGTGAAGCACTTGGGGGTTCAAATTGCTCATCAAAAATCTAGATAAGTTCCTTAGGGGGTCTAGTTTCCCAAATGGGTCATTTGTGGGGGGTTTCCACTGTTTAGGCACATCAGGGGCTCTCCAAATGCAACATGGCATCCAAACTCAATTCCAGCCAATTTTGGTTGGAAAAAGTCAAATGGTGCTCCTTCCATTCCGAGCTCTGCCGTGCGCCCAAACAGTGGTTCCCCCCCACATATGGGGTATCAGCGTACTCAGGACAAATTGTACAACAACTTATGTGGTCCAATTTCTCCTGTTACCCTTGGGAAAATAAAAAATTAGTGACTAAAAGATAATTTTTGTAGGAAAAAAATAGGATTTTTTATTTTCATGCCCGGGCATTATAAACTTGTGTGAAGCACTTGGGGGTTCAAAGTGCACACCAAAGATCTAGATAAGTTCCTTAGGGGGTCTAGTTTCCAAAATGGGGTCACTTGTGGGGGGTTTCCACTGTTTAGGCTCATCTGGGGCACTGCAAACGGAACATGACCCCCATTAACGTCTGCATTCCAAAACATTACTACTTCCTTTCCAAGCCCTGCCGTGCGCCCAAACATTCCCCCCCCCCACATATGGGGTATCAGCGTACTCAGGACAAATTGGACAACAACTTTTGGGGTCCAATTTCCTTGGGAAAATTCAAAAATTTGGGACTAAAAAATCATTTTTGTGGAAATTTTTTTTTTTTTTCACACCCAGGCTTTATAAACTTTTGTGAAACACTTGAGGGTTCAAAGTGCTCACAACAGATCTAGATAAGTACCTTAGGGGGTCTAGGTTCCAAAATGGTGTCACTTGTGGGGGGTTTCCACTGTTTAGGCGCATCAGGGGCTCTCCAAACGCGACATGGCATCCAATCTAAATTCCAGCCAATTTTAGTTTGAAAAAGTCAAACGTCGCTCCTTCCCTTACGAGCTCTGCCGTGTGCCCAAACAGTGGTTTTCCCCCACATATGGGGTATTGGCGTACTCAGGAGAAATTGCATAACAACCTTATCTGTCCATTTTCTCCTTTTACCCTTGTGAAAATAAAAAAAAGTTTGTAAAAGATCATTTTTGTGGCTAAAAAGTAAAATATTCATTTTTTCCTTCCACGTTGCTTTAGTTACTGTGAAGCACCTGAAGGGTTAATAAACTTCATGAATGTGGTTTTGAGTACCTTGAGGGGTGCAGTTTTTAGAATGGTGTCACTTTTGGGTATTTTCTGCCATATAGACCCCTCAAAGTGACTTCAAATGTGAGGTGGTCCCTAAAAAAATGGCTTTGTAAATTTTGTTGTAAAAATGAGAAATCGCTGGTCAACTTTTAACCCTTATAACTTCCTAAGAAAAAAAAAATTTTGGTTCCAAAATTGTGCTGATGTAAAGTAGACATGTGGGAAATGTTATTTCTTAACTATTTTGTGTGATATATTTCTCTGTTTTAAGGGAATAAAAATTCAAAGTTTGAAAATTGCAAAATTTTCAAAATTTTCGCCATATTTGCGTTTTTTTCAAAAATAAACGCAAGTTATATCGAAGAAATTTTACCACTAACATGAAGTACAATATGTCACGAGAAAACAATCTCAGAATCGCGAAGATCCGTTGAAGCGTTCCAGAGTTATAACCTCATAAAGAGACAGTGGTCAGAATTGTAAAAATTGGCCCGGTCATTAATGTGCAAACCACCCTTGGGGGTGAAGGGGTTAAGGAATAAACCTATAAATTTATTAGTTTGTTTCTCCTGCTCTATAAACGAATTTGCACGTGCCTGAAGTACTACGCTACTGTTTTGGGGTTGCTACGGACCCTCTTGATAAATTGTTCATTAAGTAAATCGTAGCTGGTGGCAGCTAAAAGGAAGGGGTGTAAGGTGTTAACCTATTGGGTGGCGTTGGCAGTGATGGAGCGGGTTTTATAAGTGTATTGCCTGGCTGCGGCCCGGAGTAATTATAATTCCCTCACTGCAGCGTGCCCAATAGCCAGCACACATCCAAGTGACCCGTCTGGCGACTAATTATCCTAGGTGCAGTTCCCTGACTGACCTGAGGGTAAGGAGGGGCGCCAGAGAGCTGCAAGTTCCTAAGTGGAAGGGGGATAATTATAAATCCCTGCAGTTTACAGGGTCGGACGGCAGCAGCCGTCGTGTGTGTGCGCGTTTTCGTCACATTCGCGGCACGGAGGGATCACAAGCCGTGATACCCCGGGCTACCGTGTGGCGGACCGTGTGCACTTTTTCATCACATGTGGTGGCAGAGCAGTGGGATTATAGAGCATTAGTGATCTGGTCTGAGCAATCATTCCTCTCACTAAAAAACTTGCACGGTTCTTTAGGGACCCTGCAACTAAAGTTTTGGAGAACAGACTCAGTGTTTATTAGTCCTGAGACAATTGTGTGTACTTGCGGTTACCCCTCCCTTCTCTTTGTTTTTCTATCCTATCTTTTATTTGGCAAACATGGCTACCATAGGAGCAAGTTGGTACGAAAAGCAGAGCAAGGACACTCTTGTGGGAATCTGCAAGTACCACGGCCTTGTCCACACGAACCGAACCAAAGGCCAACTGATCCAGGCCCTGAAGGAACTGGACGAGCATCGGAGCGTGGCGGGCGCAGGAGCCGGCCCAAGCCAAGGTGGTGCCGCAGGAACAGAGGCCCAACCCCTGACTGCTTACACCCAGGGCGGGATGGACCCTTACTTGCAGGCGGCCCTGGCGGGACTCTCCGCTGACGACCAGGAAGAACGCCTGAAGCTGATCCAGCAAGCTCAAGAGAGAGCCGACCAGCGAGAGGCCAAACAGCGAGAGGCTGAGATAGCCGAGCGCCAAGCCCAGCGAGAGGCCGAGAGAGCCCAGCGAGAGGCCGAGAGAGCCGAGCGGGAGGCTGAGAGAGCCGAGCGGGAAGCTCAGAGAGACCATGAACTGGAGCTGCTCAGACAAGGGGCAATGCCCTCCACAGCCCAGAGTGGTACACCCAGCAGCTCTCAGAGTCCGAAGCCCCGGCCGGAGCACTTTCCCGTGATGGAAAAGGACGGAGACTTGGACACTTTTCTGCGGGCCTTTGAGAAAGTCTGCAGACAGTACCAGCTGCCTGACAACCAATGGGCCAGGTACTTGACCGGGCTAAAGGGCAAAGCTCTGGAGGCGTTTGCTTCCCTCACGTCAGATCAAGATGATGACTATGAGGCCATCAAGCAGGCCCTGATCGCCAAGTACCAGCTAACCCCTGAGGTATACCGAAAGAAGTTCCGGAACCTCCAACGTGGCCCACACGACAGTTATAGCGATGTGGTGCAAGGACTCAGGAACCACTTTGACCAGTGGATCCATGGACTGTCAGTTGACACCTTTGAGGAGCTGAGAGACCTGATGATCAAAGACCAGTTCCTGCACCTGTGCCCAGATGAGGTCCGACAGTTCATCCTGGACCGAGAACCGGAGGACGCGGTCATAACAGCACGGATCGCCGACAGCTATGAGGCCAACCGGAAACCCGAGGTGCGGAAGCCCATCACCACCCGCTGGGGAGGGGGTAAGCCTGCAACCAACCCCAGTGCCCCTGCCAGTCGTCCCTCTGGAGGCACTATCCCCTTTGCCAGCGCCAGGCCTACATCAGACCCCCGCCAGTGTTTCTCCTGTAAACGGACAGGACACATCAGCGCCACCTGTCCGGAGAGGCAGAAGAACCCCCCAGCCAAGGCCTCCGGGCCCAACGCCTCTGTTCTTTTGGTGGGTGGTGTGGTGGGGAGGGTTGATGACAACGTGCAGCCCGTCCGCGTGGGGGCCCGTCTTGCTACAGGCCTCAAGGACACCGGGGCTGAATGAACCCTCATCCGACCCGAACTGGCGGCCCCTGAAGAGTTGATTCCGGGGAAAACCTTAACTGTCACCGGGATTGGGGGCGTCCACTACCCCTTGCCGATAGCCCGGGTTTTCATTGACTGGGGTGCCGGGAGCGGGGTGAAGGAAGTGGGGGTGTCCGAAAACCTGCCCACTGAGGTTTTACTGGGAATTGATCTGGGAGGATGGTCGCGTACTATGTCCCTGACACCCCTCCCCAATCTGATAATAAGGTTAACGTTAACCATGATGTTGATGATGATGGGAAACTGAATGTGTTACCTGCCAATGCTTTGCGAAGTGATTATGCAACTGATAACCTTTCTTTCCCTAGGAATGATGCTGATAGTGATGTATCTGTGCCATCTGAACCTGTTAACCCTTTCTCTGAAGTGGTAGATGTGTCCACAGGTACAGGAGCGTTCAGCCACGTCGCTCTGCGGAGTTAGACGGCTGAGGAACCCCTAGCAGGAGCATGCGACAGTGCTCAAGGGAATGGGTAGGTGCATGGGAACCGTGAGGAAGGTGACGCCATGACACTGACCAGTGCCACCGAGGAAGGTAACTGGCCCATAAGTAGCACTGCTCCTGAAGTGTTGGGGGTGGATGGGGAGGTAGAGCCCATAGCAGCGCAGGCTGATGGGTCTATAGAAATCCCCGGGGAGACTGCATATGTAGCTGCTGTCACCCGCAGTCAGAGTGCCCGGATCGCAGGTAGCGCCCTGCCATCTGGACCCTCCTCCGCTACAGGAGAGACTGAACCAGAAGTGGACCCAGAGCCGGTCCCAGAGGGTCCCAGTGAGGAAGGAACCCTGACGTCACTTCTGGCTGCCTCCAGCCAGGAGTTCCAGACCGCTCTGCACTCAGATGCGAGCCTGGAGAACTTGAGGCACCTCGCCGAGACGCCCACCTTCGTGACTGATAAGGAGAGGGTGTTCTGCGAACGAGGAAGGTTGTACCGGGAGACAGTACCCGGAGATTCCCAAAAGGAGTGGTTGAGGGAAAAACAGCTGGTCGTCCCGCACCAGTTCCGAGGTGAGTTGTTGAGGATTGCCCATGAGATTCCACTCGCTGGACACTTGGGGATCAGCAAAACTAAGGCACGGCTGTCTCAACACTTCTATTGGCCCAAGATGGGGACAAATGTGACTAACTACTGCCGCTCCTGTATCACCTGTCAAAGAGTGGGGAAGGCGGGGCCTGCTCTTAAGGCTCCCCTGATCCCGTTGCCAGTGATAGAGGAGCCTTTCCAGAGGATCGCGGTGGACATTGTGGGCCCGCTTGCCGTCCCCAGCCGCTCTGGAAAGCAATACATCCTTACTGTGGTAGACTACGCTACCCGGTACCCAGAGGCAGTAGCTCTGTCCTCAACTAAAGCAGATAAGGTGGCGGATGCACTGGTGACCATCTTTTCACGGGTAGGATTTCCCAGGGAGATGCTTACCGATCGAGGGACCCAATTTATGTCTCGCCTAATGAAGGCTCTCTGCAGCAAAATGCAGGTGACGCGTATGGTATCGAGTGCGTATCACCCACAGACCAATGGTTTGTGTGAGCGCTTTAACGGTACCCTCAAACAGATGCTCCGCATGCTGGTTGAGACCCAGTGACGCGATTGGGAGCGGTACCTCCCACACCTGCTGTTTGCCTACAGAGAAGTCCCGCAGGCCTCGACGGTGTTCTCCCCCTTTGAGCTCCTGTATGGCAGGCGAGTCCGAGGACCCCTTGGGTTGATAATAGAATCCTGGGAAGATGAGCCAAATCCCACGGAAGTGTCCATCGTGGATTATGTCATGCGCTTCCGCGACAAGATGCAGACCTTGGCGCAGTTGGTGCATGACAACATGACGCAGGCTCAGGCTGACCAGAAGCACTGGTACGACCAGAACGCCCGGGAGCGGACCTACCAGGTGGGTCAAAAGGTGTGGGTGCTGGTCCCCGTACCAAAGGATAAGCTTCAGGCAGCCTGGGACGGCCCGTACGTCGTGCACCAACGGCTCAACCCAGTCACCTACGTGGTCACGCTTGACCACACTCGGGGTAGGCACAAGGCCTTTCACGTCAACATGATGAAGGCCCATCACGAACGTGAAGCCTGCGTCCTACCGGTCTGCAACCTGCCCGAGGACGGGGAGGAGGACCCCCTCCTGGACATGCTGGCCCAAGCCTCGGCCAATGGGTCCATTGAGGACATGGAGGTAAATGCCTCGCTAACCGCCTCCCAGCGGTTACAGTTGCTGACCACTCTGGAATCCTTTCGGGCCGTGTTCACTAACCAACCCGGAAGGACCAAGTTGGCAGTCCACGAGGTGTACACCGGGAATCACGCCCCGTTACGGCGGACACCTTATCGGATCTCTGAGGAAGTGCAGCAGATTATGTGCCAGGACAGCCATGAGATGTTGCAGCTGGGGGTGATCCGGCCGTCCAAAAGCGCGTGGGCCTCACCTGTAGTTCTCGTGCCAAAAAAGGATCGGACCACCCGGTTCTGCGTGGACTACAGGGGGCTCAACGCCATCACTACCTCTGATGCGCACCCAATGCCACGCATCGAGGATCTGCTGGAGCGGTTGGCGAATGCCAAGTACATATCCATCATGGATTTAAGCCGGGGATACTGGCAGATTCCCCTGAGCCCTGCGGCGCAGGAGAAATCCGCCTTTATCACCCCTTTTGGACTGTACGAGTCCACGGTCATGCCTTTCGGCATGAAGAATGCCCCTGCCACTTTTCAGCGGATGGTCAACCACCTGCTTCAGGGACTGGAGGAGTACGCTGTGGCGTACCTGGACGACATTGCCGTCTTCAGTTCCACCTGGGAGGAACACCTTTAGCATCTCCAGGAGGTGCTCGAGCGTATTCGCCAGGCAGGTCTGACCATCAAGCCGGGAAAATGCCAGATGGGCATGAGGGAGGTCCACTACCTGGGGCACCGGGTAGGCGGGGGTTCCATGAGTCCAGAGCCCGAGAAAGTGGACGTGATCGTGTCCTGGCCCACCCCCAGGACCAAAAAGCAGGTGAAGTCCTTCCTGGGCACTGCAGGGTACTATAGGCGTTTCGTACCGAACTATAGCGCCATTGCAAAACCCTTGACGGACCTCACCAAGGGCGGTCTACCCCAAACAGTCAGCTGGACAGATGGCTGTGAGGCGGCATTCCGAGCTTTGAAAACAGCCCTGTGCAGCTCTCCAGTGTTGAAAGCCGCCGACAGCAGTCGGCCATTCCTGGTACAGACTGACGCCAGCGAATTTGGCCTCGGTGCTGTACTCAGCCAGGTTGATTCGGGGAACCAGGAGCACCCCGTGTTGTACCTGAGCCGGATACTTCTGCCGAGGGAAGTGGCATACTCCACCATCGAGAAGGAGTGCCTGGCCATGGTCTGGGCACTGCAACGTTTGCAGCCCTACCTGTACGGGCGCACCTTCAAGGTGGTCACCGACCACAACCCCCTGAGCTGGCTGCACACAGTGTCCGGAACCAATGGTAGGTTGCTACGCTGGAGCCTTGCCCTACAGCAGTATGATTTTGCCGTACAACACAAGAAAGGCAGCGATCATGGGAATGCTGATGGGTTGTCACGACGTGGCGAACCCGCTGAGGTGCGCATGGCGGATTACCGACAGGTCATGCCTCCGTAGCGCCCTCTAAGGGGGGAGGTGTGATGACATCTACTACATTTAGCAGCCTGTGTATAGCTGCGCTTCCCTTCCCCCTCCCAGCTCAGGCTCAGTGTAATCTGAGCTGCCAGCGCTGGAGTTTCCCGCCTCACCGCAGGGGGTCTGCATTGTCTGCCCATGTGCTTTTCCTCCCATAGCAGCCATTTTGAGAATTCATTCTTTTTGAGTTGAGTTTTTGAGTGGGAATTTATCTTAGAAACACGAAAGCTACTGTTTTGAAACATGCGCCCGACAGGCATCGTTCCCGTGGTACTGGTGAACCCGTAACTCCAACAGAACCCGAGAAATGGAATTCTCGGATGCCCCATGAACTATCTCACCCAAGTTTGGGCTCATTTGAACCGTCATTTTAAAGTAAGATCATTGATAGGTCTGCCATTCTTCTGCGAGGTTCTCAGGATGAAGTATGCTCCTGATAATCTTCCAGAACTAAAACTAGAACTTCTATCCCTGGGAGGTGGCCAGAAAAACCATCCCCTTTTTGTGAGGTCAGCAGCCCACAGGTATAAGTCTTGCGGTGAGCCCCCCCTTGGTCATTCCTTGCTGAGACGACTTGACTAAGAGACCTGCAAATGAACTATGACGTGTGGCTCCTCCCCCAGCCTGGCTTGCCTGTAAATGATATAAGTACCATGTAAGTTTTTCACTTTTAATCCTGTTTATTTTTAACCGTATTGTACATAACTGTATTGCCTCAGCTTGTTACCTTTCTTTTAACCTATAAGCACTGCCTGCATTTTAAGGAATAAACCTATAAATTTATTAGTTTGTTTCTCCTGCTCTATAAACGAATTTGCACGTGCCTGAAGTACTATGCTACTGTTTTGGGGTTGCTACGGACCCTCTTGATAAATTGTTCATTAAGTAAATCGTAGCTGGTGGCAGCTAAAAGGAAGGGGTGTAAGGTGTTAACCTATTGGGTGGCGTTGGCAGTGACGGAGCGGGTTTTATAAGTGTATTGCCTGGCTGCGGCCCGGAGTAATTATAATTCCCTCACTGCAGCGTGCCCAATAGCCAGCACACATCCAAGTGACCCGTCTGGCGACTAATTATCCTAGGTGCAGTTCCCTGACTGACCTGAGGGTAAGGGGGGCGCCAGAGAGCTGCAAGTTCCTAAGTGGAAGGGGGATAATTATAAATCCCTGCAGTTTACTGGGTCGGACGGCAGCAGCCGTCGTGTGTGTGCGCGTTTTCGTCACATTCGCGGCATAGAGGGATCACAAGCCGTGATACCCTGGGCTACCGTGTGGCGGACCTTGTGCACGTTTCATCACATGTACATTCACACTGAAGGCATCAAAACTATGAATTAACACATGTGGAATTATATACTTAACAAAAAAGTGTGAAACAAATGAAAATATGTCTTATATTCTAGGTTCTTCAAAGTAGCCACCTTTTGCTTTGATTACTGCTTTGCACACTCTTGGCATTCTCTTGATGAGCTTCAAGAGGTGGTCACCGGAAATGGTCTTCCAACAGTCTTGAAGGAGTTCCCAGAGATGCTTAGCAGTGGTTGGCCCTTTTGCCTTCACTCTGCAGTCCAGCTCACCCCAAACCATCTCGATTGGGTTCAGGTCTAGGACTGTGGAGGCCAGGTCATCTGGCGTAGCACCCGATCACTCTCCTGCTAGGTCAAATAGCCCTTACACAGCCTGGAGGTGTGTTTGGGGTCATTGTCCTGTTGAAAAATAAATGATGGTCCAACTAAACGCAAACCAGATGGAATAGCATGCCGCTGCAAGATGCTGTGGTAGCCATGCTGGTTCAGTATGCCTTCAATTTTGAATAAATCCCCAACAGTGTCACCAGCAAAGCACCCCCACACCAACACAACTCCATGCTTCACGGTGGGAACCAGGCATGTAGAGTCCATCCGTTCACCTTTTCTGCGTCGCACAAAGACACGGTGGTTGGAACCAAAGATCTCAAATTTGGACTCATCAGACCAAAGCACAGATTTCCACTGGTCTAATGTCCATTCCTTGTGTTCTTTAGCCCAAACAAGTCTCTTCTGCTTGTTGCCTGTCCTTAGCAGTGGTTTCCTAGCAGCTATTTTACCATGAAGGCATGCTGCACAAAGTCTTCTCTTAACAGTTGTTGAAGCGATGTGTCTGCTGCTAGAACTCTGTGTGGCATTGACCTGGTCTCTAATCTGAGCTGCTGTTAACCTTCGATTTCTGAGGCTGGTGACTCGGATAAACTTATCCTCAGAATCAGAGGTGACTCTTGGTCTTCTTTACCTGGGGCGGTCCTCATGTAAGCCAGTTTCTTTGCAGCGCTTGATGGTTTTTGCAACTGCACTTGGGGACACTTTCAAAGTTTTCCCAATATTTCAGACTGACTGACCTTCATTTCTTAAAGTAATGATGGCCACTCGTTTTTCTTTACTTGGCTGCATTTTCTTGCCATAATGCAAATTCTAACAGTCTATTCAGTAGGACTATCAGCTGTGTATCCACCAGACTTCTGCACAACACAACTGATGGTCCCAACCCCATTTATAGGGCCAGAAATCCCACTTATTAAACCTGACAGGGCACACCCGTGAAGTGAAAACCATTTCCGGTGACTACCTCTTGAAGCTCATCAAGAGAATGCCTAGAGTGTGCAAAGCAGTAATCAAAGCAAAAGGTGGCTACTTTGAAGAACCTAGAATATAAGACATATTTTCGGTTGTTTCACACTTTTTTGTTAAGTATATAATTCCACATGTGTTAATTCATAATTTTGATGCCTTCAGTGTGAATGTACAATTTTCATAGTCATGAAAATACAGAAAAATCTTTAAATGAGGTGTGTCCAAACTTTTGGTCTCTACTGTAGTTAGTAAGGTTGAAGGAAGCCTTTAAGTCCATCTAGTTCATCCCATATCCTATCCTAACCTGCCCTAACATGTTGATCCAGAGGAAGACAAAAAAAAACCCATGTGGCAAACAGTAAGTTTCACATTGGGGAAAAAATTCCTTCGCGACTCCACATACTGCAATCAGACTAGTTCCCTGGATAAACGCAATATCTAGGAAACTAGTGTATATAACCTGTGTTCTGTCTCCGACATCTAATTGTTGTTTTTTCTACTGTTTATGTAGGAGTTTAACAATCTAGTGTTTGGCTCCCTCTAGTGACCAGTGTCATATTCGCAGTTATAATGTTTTCTTTCACTTTCAGCAAAATCCTTTTCCCTCCTTTTGCAATGCATGATGGTAGCTTAAGCAATGCATGATAGTAGCTTAGCAATATATTCTGGGAGCTTTAACTCCATTTTCTTCCATTTTCCTCCAGCCTGCATCCAGAAAGCAGCTCATCTTTTCCTCTCCTCTTGCGATAGCATCGCCGGTATGTACTTATGTCTCTCTAGTTAATTCCTGTCCTATATTAGCCCTGTCTAATCAGTCCTGCCCCTGGTTAGGTATTAGTCTGCAAATGTTTATTCACAGTGTACTATGTATATGTATTTCCACTATGCCCGTGTACTGATTGTATGTATATTATGTTTGTATTATAGTTTCATCGCTCATCAATAAATCAAGTTCAATAAAAGCACAGATTCAATCACAATCTCCTTATTGGACCCCGGTATATAAAGGTTTAGCTGTCTGTATAACTGCAATGACGTCTGCCTCATTCAGTGAGGACAGAACAACCTGTAATATTATACTTTTCAAGAAAGGCATCCAGTCCCTTCTTAAATTTTAATAGGGAATCACTCATTACAATATTAGACGGCAGAGAGTTCCATAGTCTCACTGCTCTTACAGTAAAGAATCTGCGTCTGTGATTATGACTAAACCTTCTTTCCTCCAGACGTAGAGGATGCCCCCTTGTACCGTCACAGGTCTAAGAGTAAAAAGATCATTAGAAAGGTCTTTGTACTGTCCCCTCATATATTTATACATTGTAATAAGATCACCCCTAAGCCTTCGTTTTTCCAAACTAAATAACCCCAAGTGTAATAACCTGTCTTGGTATTGCAGACCCCCCAGTTCTCTAATAACCTTGGTCGCTCTTCTCTGCACCCGCTCCAGTTCAGCTATGTCTTTCTTATACCCCGGAGACCAGAACTGCACACAGTATTCTAAGTGTGGTCGCACCAGTGACTTGTATAGAGGTAAAATTATGTTCTCCTCATGAGCATCTATGCCTCGTCTAATGCATCCCATTATTTTATTTGCCTTGGCAGCAGCTGCCTGACATTGGCCACTAAATGTGAGTTTGTCGTCCACCCATACACCCAGGTCTTTTTCAGTGACAGTTTTGCCCAGTGTTTTACAATTAAGCACATAATTATACATCTTATTTGTTCTACCCAAGTGCATGACCTTACATTTATCCCCATTAAAGCTCATTTGCCATTTATCAGCCCAAGCTTCTAGTTTACATAAATCCTCCTGTAATATAAAATTATCATCCTCTGTATTTATTACCCTGCAGAGTTTAGTGTCATCTGCAAATATTGAAATACTACTCTGTATGCCCCCTACAAGGTCATTAATAAATATGTTAAAGAGAAGCGGCCCCAATACTGACCCCTGTGGTACCCCACTGCTAACCGTGACCCAGTCCGAGTGTGCTCCATTAATAACCACCCTTTGTTTCCTATCCGTGAGCCAGTTTTTAACTCACACATATTTCCCCTTTCCCCTATCCCCATTGTTCTCATTTTATGTATCAACCTTTTGTGTGGCACCGTATCAAAAGCTTTTGAGAAGTCCATGAACACCACGTCCACTGCATTCCTTGGTCCAGTCCGGAACTTACCTCTTCATAAAAGCTTATCAGATTAGTCTGACAGGAACGGTCCCTCGTAAACCCATACTGATACTGTGTCATGAGGTTATTCAGCCTCAGATACTCCAATATAGTATCCCTTAAAAAACCCTCCAGGATTTTACCCACAGTAGATGTTAAGCTCACTGGCCTATAATTTCCAGGTTCAGTTTTTGTCCCCTTTTTGAATATTGGCACCACATTTGCTATACGCCAGTCCTGTGGTACAGACCCCGTTATTATGGAATCTTTAACCCCTTACTGCCATTGGACGTACTATCCCGTCCATGGTACCAGGGCCCGTATGACCGGGGACGGGATAGTACGTCATAGGCGATCAGCTGCGCTCCTGAGGGAGCGCAGCTAATCGCCGCCGGGTGTCAGCTGATTATCACAGCTGACACCCATGACTGTGTGTCAGGAGCGGTCACGGACCGCTCCCGGCACATTAACCCCTTGCACACCGCGATCAAACATGATCGCGGTGTACTGGGGGCACAGGGAGGATCGCGCAGGGTGGGGGCTCCCTGCGCGCCCCCCTGAGACCCTCAGAGCAGCGCGATGTGATCGCGCTGTTCTGAGGGCTTCCTCCCTCCCAGGACCCGGATCCAAGATGGCGCCGGGGTCCTGGAGGGAGGCGGCTACCTCAGTGCCTGCCGAGAGCAGGCACTGAGAAGCTTGCATCTATGCCTGTGCGATCGCTGGTGTGAGTCACACCAGCGATCTGATAAAATACTGTGATGTCCCACCCTGGGACAAAGTAAAAAAGTTAAAAAAATAAAAATAAACGTGTTATAAAAAAAAATCCAAAATAAATAAAAAAAAATATATATATATTCCCCAATAAATTCACTTCTTCCTGTAAATACAAAAAACAAAGCAATAAAAGTACACATATTTGGTATCGCCGCGTCCGTAACGACCCCCCCTATAAAATTGTCCCACTAGTTAACCCCTTTAGTGAACCCCTTAAAAAAAAAAAAAAAAACGAAGCAAAAAATCAATGCTTTATCATCATACCGCCGAACAAAAAGTGGAATAACACGCGATCAAAAAGACCGATATAAAAAAACATGGTACCGCTGAAAACTTCATCTTGTCCCGCAAAAAACGAGCCATCATAAAGCATCATCAGCGAAAAATAAAAAAGTTATAGCTCGCAGAATAAAGCGATGCAAAAATAATTATTTTTTATATAAAATTGTTTTTATTCTATAAAAGCGCCAAAACATGAAAAAATGATATAAATGAGGTATCGCCATAATCGTACTGACCCGAAGAATAAAACTGCTTTATCAATTTTACCACACGCGGAACGGTATAAACGCATCCCCCAAAAGAAATTCATGAATTGCTGATTTTTGTTCATTCTAACCTCCCAAAAATCGAAATAAAAAGCGATCAAAAAATGTCACCTGCTCAAAAATGGTACCAATAAAAACGTCAACTCGTCCCGCAAAAAATAAGACCTCACATGACTCTGTGGGCCAAAATATGCAAAAATTATAGCTCTCAAAATGTGATGATGCAAAAACTATTTTTGCAATAAAAAGCGTCTTTTAGCGTGACAGCTGCCAATCATAAAAACCCGCTATAAATAGTAAATCAAACCCCCCTTTATCACCCCTTAGTAAGGGAAAATAATAAAATTAAAAAAAAGTATTTATTTCCATTTTCCCATTAGGGTTAGGGTTAGGGTTGCGGCTAAAGTTAGGGTTAGGGTTGGCGCTAAAGTTAGGATTAGGGTTAGGGTTGGGATTAGGGGTGTGTTAGGGTTAGGTTTGTGGTTAGGGTTGGGACTAGGGTTAGGGGTGTGTTGGGGTTAGGGTTGGAGTTAGAATTGGGGGGTTTCCGCTGTTTAGGCACATCAGGGGCTCTCCAAATGTGACATGGCGTCTGATCTCAATTCCAGCCAATTCTGCGTTGAAAAAGTCAAACGGTGCTCCTTCACTTCTGAGCTCTGCCATGCGTCCAAACAGTAGTTTATCCCCACATATGGGGTATCAGCGTACTCTGGACCCCAAGAGTTATTGTGCAATTTGTCCTATTTCTTCTGCTACCCTTGGGAAAATAAAAAACTGGGGGCGAAAATATCATTTTTGTACAAAAAAAATATTTTTTTGTTTTTACGGCTGTACATTATAAACTTCTGTGAAGCACTTGGGGCTTCATAGCGCTCACCACACATCTAGATAAGTTCCTTGTGGGGTCTATTTTCCAAAATGGGGTCACTTGTTGGGGATTTCCACTGTTTAGGCGCATCAGGGGCTCTCCAAATGCGACATGACGCCCCAGACCATTCCATCAAAGTCTGCAATCCAAAACGTCACTACTTCCCTTCCGAGCCCCAACGTGTACCTATACAGTAGTTTTCTCCCACATATTGGATATCAGCGTACTCAGGACAAATTGGACAACAACTTTTGGGGTCCAATTTCTCCTGTTACCCTTGTAAAAATAAAATATTGGGGCAAAAAAATCATTTTTGCAAAAAAAAAAAGGATTTTTTATTTTTACGGCTGTGCGTTATAAACTTCTGTGAAGCACTTCGGGGTTCAAAGTGCTCACCACACATCTATATAAGTTCCTTGTGGGGTCTATTTGCCAAAATGGGGTCACTTGTGGGGGGTTTCCACTGTATAGGTGCATTAGGGGCTCTCCAAATGTGACATGACGCCCCCAGACCATTCCATCAAAGTCTGCAATCCAAAACGTCACTACTTCCCTTCCGAGTCCTGACGTGCGCCCATACAGTAGTTTTCTCCCACATATTGGGTATCAGCGTACTCAGGACAAATTGGACAACAACTTTTGGGTTCCAATTTCTTCTGTTACCCTTGTGAAAATAAAATATTGGGGGCGAAAAAAAATCATTTTTGTAAAAAAAAAAAGATTTTTTATTTTTACGGCTGTACGTTATAAACTTCTGTGAAGCACTTCGGGGTTTAAAGTGCTCATCACACATCTAGATAAGTTCCTTGTGGGGTCTATTTGCCAAAATGGGGTCACTTGTGGGGGGTTTCCACTGTATAGGTGCATCAGGGGCTCTCCAAATGTGACATGACGCCCCCAGACCATTCCATCAAAGTCTGCAAATCCAAAACGTCACTACTTCCCTTCCGAGCCCTGACTGCGCCCATACAGTAGTTTTCTCCCACATATTGGGTATCAGCGTACTCAGGACAAATTGGACAACAACTTTTGGGTTCCAATTTCTTCTGTTACCCTTGTGAAAATAAAATATTGGGGACGAAAAAATCATTTTTGTAAAAAAAAAAAAAGATTTTTTATTTTACGGCTGTACGTTATAAACTTTAGTGAAACACCTGGGGGTTAAAAGTTCTCACCACACATCTAGATAAGTTCCTTGAGGGGTCTAGTTTCCAAAATGGCATCATTTATGGGGGTTTCCACTGTTTAGGCAGATCAGGAGCTCTCCAAACACGACATGGCGTCCAGCCAATTCTGCGTTGAAAAAGTCAGACGGCGCTCCTTCCCTTCCAAACTCTGCCATGCACCCAAACAGTGGTTTACCCCCACATATGGGGTATCAGCGCACTCAGGACAAATTGCACAATAACTTTTGGAGTCTTGTTACCCTTGGAAAAATAAAAATTGGGGTGAAAAGATCATTTTTGTGGAAAAAATATGATTTTTAAATTTTACGGCTCTACGTTATAAACTTGTGTGAAGCACTTGGGGTTCAAATTGCTCACCAAAGATCTAGAAAAGTTCCTTAGGGGGTATAGTTTCCAAAATGGGGTCATTTGTGGGGGGTTTCCACTGTTTAGGCACATCAGGGGCTCTCCAAATGCAACATGGCATCCAATCTCAATTCCAGCCAATTTTGGTTGGAAAAAGTCAAATGGTGCTCCTTCCATTCCGAGCTCTGCCGTGCGCCCAAACAGTGGTTTCCACTGTTTAGGCTCATCTGGGGCACTGCAAACGGAACATGACCCCCATCAACGTCTGCATTCCAAAACGTTACTACTTCCTTTCCGTGCACCCAAACAGTTCCCCCCCCCACATATGGGGTATCAGCGTACTCAGGACAAATTGGACAACAACTCTTGGGGTCCAATTTCCTTGGAAAAATTCAAAAACTTGGGACTAAAAAATCATTTTTGTGGAAAAATTTTTTTTTTTTTTTTCACACCAGGCATTATAAGCTTTTGTGAAACACTTGGGGGTTCAAAGTGCTCACAACAGATCTAGATAAGTACCTTAGGGGGTCTAGTTTCCAAAATGGTGTCACTTGTGGGGGTTTCCACTGTTTAGGCGCATCAGGGGCTCTCCAAACACGACATGGCGTCCAATCTCAATTCCAGCCAATTTTAGTTTGAAAAAGTCAAACGGCGCTCCTTCCCTTACGAGCTCTGCCGTGTGCCCAAACAGTGGTTTTCCCCCACATATTGGGTATTGGCGTACTCAGGAGAAATTGCATAACAACCTTATCTGTCCATTTTCTCCTTTTACCCTTGTGAAAATAAAAAAAAAGTTTGTAAAAGATCATTTTTGTGGCTAAAAAGTTAAATATTCATTTTTTCCTTCCACGTTGCTTTAGTTCCTGTGAAGCACCTGAAGGGTTAATAATCTTCTTGAATGTGGTTTTGAGTACCTTGAGGGGTGCAGTTTTTAGAATGGTGTCACTTTTGGGTATTTTCTGCCATATAGACCCCTCAAAGTGACTTCAAATGAGAGGTGGTCCCTAAAAAAAATGGCTTTGTAAATTTTGTTGTAAAAATGAGAAATCGCTGGTCAACTTTTAACCCTTATAACTTCCTAACAAAAAAAAATTTTGGTTCCAAAATTGTGCTGATGTAAAGTAGACATGTGGGAAATGTTATTTCTTAACTATTTTGTGTGATATATTTCTCTGTTTTAAGGAATAAAAATTCAAAGTTTGAAAATTGCAAAATTTTCAAAATTTTCGCCATATTTGCGTTTTTTTCAAAAATAAACGCAAGTTATATCGAAGAAATTTTACTTCTAACGTGAAGTACAATATGTCACGAGAAAACAATCTCAGAATCGCGAAGATCCGTTGAAGCGTTCCAGAGTTATAACCTCATAAAGAGACAGTGGTCAGAATTGTAAAAATTGGCCCGGTCATTAACGTGCAAACCACCCTTGGGGGTGAAGGGGTTAAAGATTAAAAATAATGGTTTATCTATGACTGTACTTAATTCCTGCAGTACTCGGGGGTGTATCCCAACCGGGCCCGGGGATTTGTCAACTTTAGTGATTTTTAGACGCCGCCGTACTTCCTGCTAAGCAGGTGACATTTAATGGAGAATTTTTTTTTATCACTGATCATGTTATCTGTCATGGGATTTTCATGTGTAAATACAGTTGAAAAAAAGTCATTTAGCATATTGGCTTTTTCCTCATCCACCATTTCACCCAGACTATTTTTAAGGGGGCCAACACTATCATTTTTTAGTTTCTTGCTATTTATGTAGTTAAAGAATGTTTTGGGATTATTTTTACTTTCTCTGGCAATGAGTCTCTCTGTCTCAATCTTTGCTGTCTTGATTTGCTTTTTACAGAATTTATTCAGTCTTCTGTATTTATTTAATGCCTCATCACTACCTACTTGCTTTAATTCCCTAAACGCTTTCTTTTTGTCCCTTATTGCGCCCCTTACAGCTCTATTTAGCCATAGTGGTTTCCTCCTAATTCTAGCATGTTTATTCCCATAGGGTATATACTGTGCACAGGTCCTATTCAGGATGCTAATAAACGTCTTCTATGTTCTTTGTGTATTTTTATGTCTCAGGATATTGTCCCAGTTTATTGCACCAAGATCATCTCTCATCCGTTGGAAATTTGCCTTCCTGAAGTTTAGTGTCCTTGTAACCCCTCGACTACACATCTTATTAAAGGATACATGAAAGCTTATTATTTTGTGATCACTATTACCCAAGTGACCCCAACCCTTATATTTGATATGCGATCTGGCCTGTTGGTTAATATTAGGTCTAGCAGTGCCCCCCCTCTTGTTGGGTCCTGAACTAGTTGTGAAAGGTAATTGTCTCTCATAGTTGTCAAAAACCTATTCCCTTTCTGTTCCCCAATGTATTTCAGGGTAGTTTAAGTCCCCCATAATAATGACTTCTCCTTGAGTCGCTGCTTCATCTATTTGCTTTACAAGGATATTCTCTGTTGCTTCCATTATTTTAGGAGACTTATAACAAACCCCTATCAGTAATTTATTATTTTTCCCCCCTCCCCTAATCTCCACCCACAGGGACTCTACATCTTCATTAGATTCACAGATATCACGCAGGATGGGTTTTAAGGATGATTTTACATATAAACACACACCCCCACCTCGCTTATTTTTACGGTCATTTCTAAACAGACTATAGCCCTGTAAATTAACCGCCCAGTCGTGGCTCTCATCCAGCCAAGTCTCAGATATCCCCACCATGTCATAATTATGTTCCAACAAAATTCATTCTAATTCCGCCATTTTGTTGGTGAGGCTTCTGGCATTAGTATACATGCACTTTATGTATCTCTCTGAACCTCTATTCTTTCTTAAATTAATAACTGTTCTAATCCCACCCCCCATGCCACCCCCACCCCCAATTTCATTATTTGTGCCTAGGTCTCTCTGCACTGCCTTCCCCTCCTATAAAATGAATACCCTGGTCCCTAGTTTACCCAAACCCCTCCTTCCTACACCAATTCTTGAGCCACTTATTAACCTCCCTAATCTCCTGTTGCCTCTCTGGTGTGGTGTGGCACGTGGTACAGGCAGTATTTCAGAAAATACCATGTTGGAGGTCCTTGCTTTAAGCTTGCAGCATAACTCCCTGAAATCATCTTTAAGGACCTTCCACCTACCTCTAACTTTGTCATTTGTGCCAATGTGCACCATGACCGCTGGTTCCTCACCAGCCCCTCCCAGTCATCTGTCAACCCGATCAGCGATGTGTCGGACTCGAGCGCCAGGTAGGCAGCACACTGTTCGACGATCCCTGTCTTTGTGACAGATTGCCCTATCTGTTCCCCTAATAACTGAGTCCCCCACTACCAGCACCTGTCTGGCCTGCCCTGCTCTCCTAATTCCCCCTTACTGGAGCAGACACTCCTCTGGCTTTCAGAGGACATGCCTGGCTGCAGCAGTGCTACCCCTGTACTGACACCCCCCTCATCTGCCAACTTTGCAAACTTATTGGGGTGTTCCAGATCAGGACTAGCCTCCCTGGCGCTCTTCCCTCTACCCTGCCTTCTAACTGTCACTCAGCTTGCTGCCTCACTGTCCTGCAGCTCCATTCTAGCATTCCCCCCCTCATCTATCCCATTGAGCGTCTGCTCAGTGAGCAGAAGACGCCTTTCCATATTGTCTATGGATCTCAGTGTTGCCAGCTGCACATTTAGATCCAGTATCTGGGTTTCCAAATGCACAACGTGCTCACATCTCACACAGCAGTATGCACCCTCGACCGGCTGTTCAAGGACTGCATACATGTGGCAAGATGTACACTGGATGGCATTGGCAATAGTGGAGCACATTTCTAATGGGGATTTCACCAGACAGCAAAGATAAGTAAAAATAAATAAAAAGTATTAATAAAATATACCAGCAATTCAGTAATTCCTCACTTGGAAATTCCCTGAATCCAAAGTCACTGAATCTCAAGTCACACTTACCACGCACCAGTCACACTCAGCTCGCTCACACTCGCTGAAGCAGAAGATTTAAAGAGATTTTTTTTTCCTTCAATAGCAAACCACCTTGCTGCTCAATGCACTTCTACTTGATATTGCAGAAGGTGAAATTAGGTATAGAATAAAGTAATGAAATTTTACTGGAAGAAATAAAATAAAAATTATTCACCCACCGTTTTTTTCGCTAGTTTAGGATAGAAGGAATTCCAGAACCGACAATTTTGACTGTTCCATTTTTGCTTAACATCGGTGTGGTCCACTTTCAGAATGGCGTATTTTTGTTCTTCAGCTAAATACTGTGGCCAATTAAATTCATCATTGCTTGGGTTTCTACAGTATATAATAATAGCAAAAAGTGTAAATGACTTAGATCATGATTAGAAATGGCTTACAGAGCTGCTGGTAGTTCCTCATAATGCTATTGATTTGTCTAGTTTACAAAATATACTATTAGCGAATTCTGAGAAAACAGATGAGTGTCTTCTTGTGATCTTTAGCCCCTATTTATCAGAATGATCACATCAGAATTCTCTTTGACATTTTTATGTAAAAGCTGTGGCGTTCCTTACACCAGAAATATTACCCCAGTTTCTCACTGGAGTAAGATTTGTGTCAAGACGCACGGAAGGCCACTCCACTTGTCTGCCCCTGATTCATGACGAGATGTGCACCTCTTAATGAATCAGGAACATTTTGTCATGATCCCAGTGCAGGGTTGACCTGCACGCTAGGGGTTAAGGTTTTGATCCCAGTGCAAGCTCTTACCTGCACACCTGGGGCTTATTCTTGTGGCCTTTCCTTGGTTCGGGGAGAGCTTCTTATAGCCCTAGGAAGCTCCAATCCCTGTCAGTTATACTTTCGCCCTTGGCAGAGTGTGTTGACCCCTGAGTGTATTTGTGCTGTGTTCTGGTTTGCCTGATACTTTGGTTTTGACTCGGTCTGATCTCTGGATACTGCTTGTTGGATTCTGTTTCTGTACCTTCGCTGTCTGTTTGGTTTTGACCTCTGCCTGTCCCCGACTATCCGTTCTGTCTCATCCTTGGTACTGTACTGTCTTCTCGTGCTTTGACCTTGGCTTGTTCAGATTTACGTCTCTGTCTGTGCCCCTGGGTAACTCTGTCCCGCAGTTACCTTTCTAGGAGTTTTCCCTCAGCTTCTAGCTCCCTGGAGCTGAAGCCATGCCCCTCAACTGTCAGGTGATTCAGGCCCTGAAACCATCTCTCTCCTGCCTTGCTACCCTGCGTTACTAGGAGCCTGAAGCTTTCTTCTGCACTCGTCTTCCGGGAGATTGCACTGGTGAGTTCTCTTGAAATCCTCACCGTGATATTATAACTGACCACTAAGTTTTTTTTTTGTTTTTTGTTTTTTTCTTCACGGCTGTGTTTGGGGCACAGGTTGTGCAGAGAGTTATGGATCCCATACAGTCGCTGTCCGAACAGATGAAAAATCTGAGTCAGATGTTTCAGGATTTATCTCTGGAACAGCAAGCGCTGTCGTGTTCACAGCGGCAGGTTTCTGAGACTGTGCAGGGGGCTTTATCTGCTGGTTCTCTGAGGGCTATGGCGAGTGATGTTGCGCTGGTGTCCTCAGAACCACCTGTTAAACTGCCTGACTTCTTTTCTGGGAACAAAAAGGAGTTTAGGATCTTCATGGAGGGTTGCAAACTTTTCTTTAGTTTGAGACCACGGTCCTCTGGGGATGAAAGTCAGAGGGTAGGGGTCATCATGTCTTTATTAAGAGGATCCCCACAAGCATGGACATTTTCCCTTCCTCCCACTGCCCCTGAGAGAGTGTCGGTGAATGCATTCTTTGAGGCCCTCTGGCACATATATGATGAGCCTGACCGAGTGCGATTGGCAGAGGACATGGTGATGAGCGTCTGTCAGGGGAAGCACTCGGCCGAGTGGTTTTGTACTGAGTTCCGCCGCTGGGTTGCAGAGATTTCTTGGGAGGACGCCGCCCTCCGAGGACTATTTCGCAGAGGCTTGTCCGAGCGGCTGCAGGATGCCTTGGTGTTACACTCCCCACTTAACTCTCTCGAGGACGCCATGACCCAGGCCGTCCGGATGGACCGCAGGTTGCGGGCCAGGGGGTGATGCAGGTGGAGACTACATTGTTCCCCAATGGAAAAGAGACTGTCTCTGAGCCCATGGATGTGGGCGCTATCACTCTGAAGGAAAAGGAGAGAAAACGCCGTCGGGAAGAACAGTTGTGCTTCTACTGCGGTAAAGCTGGACATTGGAAAAAGGAGTGTCCTGTCTGCCCGTCCTCAACCCGGTCGGCGGGAAACGACTAGGTCTGGGTAGTCAGCGAGGAGACTACTCAGACCCTCAGGTACACTTTTCCTCGTTCTCTAAGGTGTTGCTTCATGTGGAACTGTTAGTGGATGGTTGTTCTTTTTCCTCTACAGCCTTTGTGGACTGCGGGTCATCCATCAATCTGATTGACTCTCAATTGGTCACACGCTGAAAGATAGGGACAGCTAGGCTTAAGACTCCGATCAAGATGGTGGCCATTGACTCCTCCCCCCTCACAAAAGAGGGAATTCTCTTTATGTCTGACTTGTTTTCGCTCAGAGTGGGCGCTGCTCACGAGGAAAAATTAAGTTGTTTTGTTCTGGACAATCTACCAGCAGGGTTGGTGTTGGGCATGCCCTGGTTACAACGCCATAACCCAGTTATTAACTGGAAAACGGGGAGATTGTTCAATGGGGGTTTAATGATTCTAAGTTATGTTATGAATCTGCACTGCTGGTTAAACCTGTTAAATCTGTGTCTGTGTCATCTGTCGAGCTGGAAGGTATTCCGGAGTACCTGAAAGACTTCGAAGATGTGTTCTCAGAAAGCGAGGCCGAGACGTTGCCGCCACATAGACCCTTTGACTGCGCCATCGAGCTAGTCCCGGGGGCTAAACTACCTAAAGCCCGCCTGTTTAATTTGTCTGGACCTGAGCGCTTAGCTATGAAGGATTATATTGCTGAAAGTCTTCGCAAGGGACACATACGTCCCTCAGTTTCACCTGTGGTGGCGGGGTTCTTTTTGTGAAGAAAAAAGATGGCGGTCTACGTCCCTGTCTCGACTTTCGTGAATTAAATAAGATTACTGTACGAAATACGTATCCCCTTCCGTTGATTCCTGATTTATGTAACCAACTATCAGGGGCAAAATGGTTCTCTAAATTGGATCTTCGGGGAGCATATAATTTGATAAGGGTCCGGGAGGGGGATGAATGGAAAACTGCGTTCCTCACGTCCGTGTCATGGGTGTATCGCCACGAGGATCGTCGCAATTACACACTCTGACTTCTCACAGCTGAGTTGCTGTTTCTTTGTGTTTGGTAATGAGGGAGTTAATTTTACCTAGCTCTTTGCTAAGACTAGGTCCAGCCTCGCCCGGCTGCTTTTGATTATGTTCTAATTAGATTCCTTCATATACCTGCCAGTCTGCTTGTTAGATGCCGGTGAAAGCATTCATGTAGTCTAGCAGACTGGATCGGTTCTGAGAATACTTAACCCCTTCACCCCCAAGGGTGGTTTGCACGTTAATGACCGGGACAATTTTTACAATTCTGACCACTGTCTCTTTATGAGGTTATATCTCCGGAACGCTTCAACGGATCTTCGCGATTCTGAGATTGTTTTCTCGTGACATATTGTACTTCATGTTAGTGGTAAAATTTCTTCCATATAACTTGCGTTTATTTTTGAAAAATACGCAAATATGGCGAAAATTTTGAAAATTTAGCAATTTTCAAACTTTGAATTTTTATTCCCTTAAAACAGAGAAATATGTAACACAAAATAGTTAAGAAATAACATTTCCCACATGTCTACTTTACATCAGCACAATTTTGGAATCAAAATTTTTTTTTGTTAGGAAGTTATAAGGGTTAAAAGTTGACCAGCGATTTCTCATTTTTACAACAAAATTTACAAAGCCATTTTTTTTAGGGACCACCTCACATTTGAAGTCACTTTGAGGGGTCTACATGACAGAAAATACCCAAAAGTGACACCATTCTAAAAACTGCACCCCTCAAGGTACTCAAAACCACATTCAAGAAGTTTATTAACCCTTCAGGTGCTTCACAGGAACTAAAGCAACGTGGAAGGAAAAAATGAATATTTAACTTTTTAGCCACAAAAATGATCTTTTACAAACTTTTTTTTTATTTTCACAAGGGTAAAAGGAGAAAATGGACAGATAAGGTTGTTATGCAATTTCTCCTGAGTACGCCAATACCCCATATGTGGGGGAAAACCACTGTTTGGGCACACGGCAGAGCTCGTAAGGGAAGGAGCGCCGTTTGACTTTTTCAAACTAAAATTGTCTGGAGTTGAGATTGGATGCCATGTCGCGCTTGGAGAACCTCTGATGCGCCTAAACAGTGGAAACCCCCCACAAGTGACACCATTTTGGAAACTAGACCCCCTAAGGTACTTATCTAGATCTGTTGTGAGCACTTTGAACCCCAAGTGTTTCACAAAAGTTTATAATGCCTGGGTGTGAAAAAAAAAAAAAAAAAATTCCACAAAAATGATTTTTTAGTCCTAAATTTTTGAATTTTCCCAAGGAAATTGGACCCCAAAAGTTATTGTCCAATTTGTCCTGAGTACGCTGATACCCCATATGTGGGGGTGGAAAACTGTTTGGGCGCACGGCAGGGCTTGGAAAGGAAGTAGTAACGTTTTGGAATGCAGACGTTGATGGGGGTCATGTTCCGTTTGCAGTGCCCCAGATGAGCCTAAACAGTGGAAATCCCCCACAAGTGACCCCATTTTGGAAACTAGACCCCCTAAGGAACTTATCTAGATCTTTGGTGAGCACTTTGAACCCCCAAGTGCTTCACACAAGTTTATAATGCCCGGGCATGAAAATAAAAAATCCTATTTTTTTCCCACAAAAATTATCTTTTAGTCACTAATTTTTTATTTTCCCATGGTATCAGGAGAAATTGGACCACATAAGTTGTTGTCCAATTTGTCCTGAGTACGCTGATGCCCCATATGTGGGGGGGAACCACTGTTTGGGCGCACGGCAGAGCTCGGAAGGGAAGGAGCACCATTTGACTTTTTCCAACCAAAATTGGCTGGAATTGAGATTGGATGCCATGTTGCATTTGGAGAGCCCCTGATGTGCCTAAACAGTGGAAACCCCCCACAAATGACCCCATTTGGGAAACTAGACCCCCTAAGGAACTTATCTAGATCTTTGGTGAGCAATTTGAACCCTCAAGTGCTTCACACAAGTTTATAACGTAGAGCCGTAAAATTTAAAAATCATATTTTTTCCACAAAAATGATCTTTTCACCCGAATTTTTATTTTTCCAAGGGTAACAAGACTCCAAAAGTTATTGTGCAATTTGTCCTGAGTACACTGATACCCCATATGTGGGGGTATACCACTGTTTGGGTGCATGGCAGAGTTTGGAAGGGAAGGAGCGCCATCTCACTTTTTCAACGCAGAATTGGCTGGACGCCATGTCGTGTTTGGAGAGCTCCTGATCTGCCTAAACAGTGGAAACCCCCCACAAATGACACCATTTTGGAAACTAGACCCCTCAAGGAACTTATCTAGATGTGTGGTGAGAACTTTGAACCCCCAGGTGTTTCACTAAAGTTTATAACGTACAGCCTTAAAATAAAAAATCCTTTTTTTTTTTTAAAAATTATTTTTTCGCCCCCAATATTTTATTTTCACAAGGGTAACAGAAGAAATTGGAACCCAAAAGTTGTTGTCCAATTTGTCCTGAGTACGCTGATACCCAATATGTAGGAGAAAACTACTGTATGGGTGCACGTCAGGGCTCGGAAGGGAAGTAGTGACGTTTTGGATTGCAGACTTTGATGGAATGGTCTGGGGGCGTCATGTCGCATTTGGAGAGCCCCTGATACGCCTAAACAGTGGAAACCCCCCACAAGTGACCCCATTTTGGAAAATAGACCCCACAAGGAACTTATCTAGATGTGTGGTGAGCACTTTGAACCCGAAGTGCTTCACAGAAGTTTATAACGCACAGCCGTAAAAATAAAAAATCCTTTTTTTTTTTACAAAAATGATTTTTTCGCCCCCAATATTTTATTTTCACAAGGGTAACAGGAGAAATTGGACCCCAAAAGTTGTTGTCCAATTTGTCCTGAGTACGCTGATACCCAATATGTGGGAGAAAACTACTGTATGGGCGCATGTCAGGGCTCGGAAAGGGAAGTAGTGACGTTTTGGATTGCAGACTTTGATGGAATGGTCTGGGGGCGTCATGTCGCATTTGGAGAGCCCCTGATGCGCCTAAACAGTGGAAACCCCCCACAAGTGACCCCATTTTGGAAAATAGACCTCACAAGGAACTTACCTAGATGTGTGGTGAGCACTTTGAACCCCGAAGTGCTTCACAGAAGTTTATAACGCACAGCCGTAAAAATAAAAAATCCTTTTTTTTTTTACAAAAATGATTTTTTCGCCCCCAATATTTTATTTTCACAAGGGCAACAGGAGAAATTGGACCCCAAAAGTTGTTGTCCAATTTGTCCTGAGTACGCTGATACCCAATATGTGGGAGAAAACTACTGTATGGGCGCATGTCAGGGCTCGGAAAGGGAAGTAGTGACGTTTTGGATTGCAGACTTTGATGGAATGGTCTGGGGGCGTCATGTCGCATTTGGAGAGCCCCTGATGCGCCTAAACAGTGGAAATCCCCAACAAGTGACCCCATTTTGGAAAATAGACCCCACAAGGAACTTATTTAGATGTGTGGTGAGCGCTATGAAGCCCCAAGTGCTTCACAGAAGTTTATAATGTACAGCCGTAAAAAACAAAAAAATCTTATTTTTTTTACAAAAATAATATTTTCGCCCCCAGTTTTTTATTTTCCCAAGGGTAACAGAAGAAATAGGACAAATTTCACAATAACTCTTGGGGTCCAGAGTACGCTGATCCCCCATATGTGGGAATAAACTACTGTTTGGACGCATGGCAGAGCTCAGAAGTGAAGGAACACCGTTTGACTTTTTCAACGCAGAATTGGCTGGAATGGAGATCAGACGCCATGTCACATTTGGAGAGCCCCTGATGTGCCTAAACAGCGGAAACCCCCCAATTCTAACTCCAACCCTAACCCCAACACACCCCTAACCCTAGTCCCAACCCTAATCCCAACCCTAACCCTAATCCTAACTCTAACCCTAATCCTAACTTTAGCGCCAACCCTAACCCTAACTTTAGCCGAAACCCTAACCCTAACCCTAATGGGAAAATGGAAATAAATACATTTTTTTTATTTTATTATTTTTCCCTAACTAAGGGGGTGATAAAGGGGGGTTTGATTTACTATTTATAGCGGTTTTTATGATTGGCAGCTGTCACGCTAAAAGACGCTTTTTATTGCAAAAAGTAGTTTTTTGCATCGCCACATTTTGAGAGCTATAATTTTTGCATATTTTGGCCCACAATGTCATGTGAGGTCTTAATTTTTGCGGGACGAGGTGACGCTTTTATTGGTACCATTTTTGAGCACGTGACATTTTTTGATCGCTTTTTATTTCGATTTTTGGGAGGTTAGAATGAACAAAAATCAGCAATTCATGAATTTCTTTTGGGTGAGGCGTTTTTATTGTTCCACGTGTGGTAAAATCGATAAAGCAGTTTTATTCTTCGGGTCAGTACGATTATGGCGATACCTCATTATATATAATTTTTTTATGTTTTGGCGCTTTTATAGAATAAAAACAATTTTATATAAAAAATAATTATTTTTGCATCGCTTTATTCTGCGAGCTATAACTTTTTTATTTTTTTGCTTATGATGCTGTGTGACGGCTCGTTTTTTGCGGGACAAGATGACGTTTTCAGCGGTACCATGTTTTTTTATATCCGTCTTTTTGATCGCGTGTTATTCCACTTTTTGTTCAGCGGTATGATGATAAAGCACTGATTTTTTGCTTCGTTTTTATTTTTTATTTTTTAAGGGGTTCACAAAAGGGGTTAACTAGTGGGACAGTTTTATAGGGGGGGTCGTTACGGACGCGGCGATACCATATATGTGTACTTTTATTGTTTTATTTTTTTTATTTACAATAAGTAATGAATTTATTGGGGAATATTTTTTTTTTTTTTGGATTTTTTTTTACACATGTTTATTTATTTTTACTTTTTTTTACTTTTTTACTTTGTCCCAGGGTGGGACATCACTGTATTTCATCAGATCGCTGGTGTGACAGTGTGCACAGCACTCTGTCACACCAGCGATGTGACAGGCAGTGCAGGACGCTTCCTCATGCCTGCTCTCGGCAGGCACTGAGGAAGCCGCCTCCCTCCAGGACCCCAGCGCCATCTTGGATCCGGGTCCTGGGAGGGAGGAAGCCCTCAGAGCAGCGCGATCACATCGCGCTGGTCTGAGGGTCTCAGGGGGGCGCGCAGGGAGCCCCCTGCCTGCGCGATCCTCCCCTGTGCCCCCAGTACACCGCGATCATGTTTGATCGCGGTGTGCAAGGGGTTAATGTGCCGGGAGCGGTCCGTGACCGCTCCTGACACACAGTCACGGGTGTCAGCTGTGATAATCAGCTGACACCCGGCGGCGATTAGCTGCGCTCCCTCCGGGAGCGCAGCTAATCGCCTATGACGTACTATCCCGTCCATGGTCAGAATGGCACGGGTTTTATGGACGGGATAGTACGTCTAATGTCAGAGAGGGGTTAAGCTAAGAGCTCCTTAGTTGTTTTTACTCTTACAGCGTATAGTTTATCTCTGAGACCTTAGGTGTTCCTACTGTGTGTGAGTGTTGTATGTAAGACTTTATTTACTTTATTTCTTGTCTTTTTTGTATGTCTTTCTGTTCATTAACCGTTACCTGTTCATTCCCTTTGGTGGTAATCAGGGTCCTTCTTAGGACTAGATTACAGTTGGCAGGGATTGATAGGAGACAGGGTTTACGCTGGTGGCCTGGACCTCTGTACCTTTAACAGTACCTCCAGGTAGAGGGATTAGTTAGGACCCCTGTTTAGGGTCAGCATAGACCCCGGTCACCCTCTAGCCGGAGACATCGTATAACGGATTCCGTATTGACCCACTGGACATTCTGTCAGGTAATTCTATGTTATCATATATCTATGCGCATGTTATATAGTATGTTGCCCTTTTGATATAGATTACTGACATCACATATATATACAGTATATCTGTTATACAGCGTGACATTTTCACCGGCCATACTAAAGATTCTCCCCAGCTGTCATGGATCCAGTAGCCCAGCTGGCCCGGCAGTTGCAGGGGTTGTCCATGGAGTTTGCAGACATTAAGTCCAAGGTTTTGTCCCCCCGGAGCAAACCAGATCTGAACCTAAGGTTGCTCTCCCGGACAGGTTCACTGGTGGGCGGGACAAATTTTTTACTTTCCGGGAGGCATGTAAATTGTACTTTCGGCTGCGGCCTCGGTCATCTGGGAGTGAAGAGCAGAGGGTGGGAATTGTTATCTCACTCTTACAAGGGGACCCTCAATCTTGGGCGTTCTCTATTCCTCCAGGCTCCCCAGATCTCCAGTCAGTGGATCGATTTTTTACTGCCCTGGGTCTGGTATATGATGATCCGGATCGAGTTTCCCTTGCTGAAACAAAGTTACGTAAAATACGGCAAGGAAATCGTCCAGCGGAGGAATATTCTTCTGAGTTCCGTAGATGGGCAACAGATACTCAGTGGAATGACCCAGCTCTTAGGAGCCAGTTTTGTCAAGGGTTGTCTGACAAATTAAAGGATGTGTTGGCTCAGTATGATTCTCCTCCATCACTGGAGGCTGCTATGGCCCTCGCTATTCGCATTGATAGACGAATTCGGGGAAGACGCGAGGTAACTCCGCCTCCCGTGATGACTCCACCTACTACTAAAGTCCCTTATACTGAGGTTCCCCTGGTCTGTTCTGAGGAACCCATGCAGTTGGGAGGGACATCTTTTTGTAGGAGGGAATCGGCGGTGCGCCGCAAGACTAGAAGGTGTTTCTTTTGCGGGAGAGAGGGACATTTTGTTGGGGGGTGTCCATCCCGGGCCTCTTTGAGCAAAGGAGTTAACCTGGGAGTGTGTATTTCGTCCCCAAATCCTCTCAGTTTCTCGTGCCTGCGGAGGTGGTGATTGGTACTAGAACTGAGAGGATTTCTGTTTTCCTTGATAGTGGGTCCGGGGCTAATCTGGTGGACGCTCGGTTTGCCCAGGTGCATGGTATGCAACTGAGTGTATTGGCCAAACCGGTCCCTATAGTCTCTATTGATTCTAGACCTCTCGGTCAAGGTAGCTTTGTACAAGCTGTTCATAACATAGATCTTCGAGTAGGGGCAATACATAAAGAGCAATTGTCTTGTTATGTGTTGGAGGGTCTACCTACTCCTATTGTGTTGGGACTTCCTTGGTTGGCTAAACATAACCAAGTGATTGATTGGCAATCCAGAAAGATAAGCCAGTGGGGTGAATTTTGCAGGAATAACTGCATGAGCACGGTCATCGGTGCGGTTGTGCCTAGGACTTTGTCTCCTTTTCTGGAGGACTTTGGGGAGATGTTCTCAGAGGAGGGGTGTAAAGAGTTACCTCCTCATCGCGCATATGACTGCTCAATAAAGTTGCTTCCTGATGCCTTATCTCGTACTTTCCCAGGGGTCGGGAAGACGGATGATCCGGTTCCTATTCCTCAGGAGGGAGTTGTAGTGTCAGCTGTATGCTCTGAGCTTGAGGGGGAGGTATTGGGGGCTCAGGGGGACGCCCCTGTGGGACTTCCAGGGAGACTGATAGTTCCAGATCGGTTAAGACTGAAGGTTACGGGGAACCGTTACAAACGGATGGCTGATAGGGGGAGAGTTTCTGGTCTAGATCTGAAGGTGAACGATCTGGTATGGTTGTCTACCAGGAATATAAAACTTAAAGTGCCCTCCTGGAAACTGGGTCCCAGATTCATCGGGCCGTACAGGATCAGTTCCATAATTAATCCTGTGGCATTTCGTCTGGACCTCCCTCCTACGTTTAAAATTCATAATGTGTTTCACAAGTCATTACTTAAAAAGTATGTGGCACCAGTCATACCGTCACCTCTACCTCCTCCTTCAGTGGTGGTCAATGATAACGTGGAATTTCATGGGTCGAAAATCATTGACTCACGTCTCAGTCGCCGATCCCTTCAGTACTTGGTTCATTGGAGGGGGTATGGTCCTGAGGAGAGGACGTGGGTCCCTGCGTCTGATGTTAACGCAGATCGATTGGTTCGGACCTTTCACACAACTCACCCGGGCAGACCTGGCCCTGAGGGTCCGGAGTCCCCTCGTAGAGGGGGGGGTACTGTCATGGGTGTATCGCCACGAGGATCGTCGCGATTACACACTCTGACTTCTCACAGCTGAGTTGCTGTTTCTTTGTGTTTGGTAATGAGGGAGTTAATTTTACCTAGCTCTTTGCTAAGACTAGGTCCAGCCTCGCCCGGCTGCTTTTGATTATGTTCTAATTAGATTCCTTCATATACCTGCCAGTCTGCTTGTTAGATGCCGGTGAAAGCATTCATGTAGTCTAGCAGACTGGATCGGTTCTGAGAATACTTAAGCTAAGAGCTCCTTAGTTGTTTTTACTCTTACAGCGTATAGTTTATCTCTGAGACCTTAGGTGTTCCTACTGTGTGTGAGTGTTGTATGTAAGACTTTATTTACTTTATTTCTTGTCTTTTTTGTATGTCTTTCTGTTCATTAACCGTTACCTGTTCATTCCCTTTGGTGGTAATCAGGGTCCTTCTTAGGACTAGATTACAGTTGGCAGGGATTGATAGGAGACAGGGTTTACGCTGGTGGCCTGGACCTCTGTACCTTTAACAGTACCTCCAGGTAGAGGGATTAGTTAGGACCCCAGTTTAGGGTCAGCATAGACCCCGGTCACCTCTAGCCGGAGACAGCGTATAACGGATTCCGTATTGACCCACTGGACATTCTGTCAGGTAATTCTATGTTATCATATATCTATGCGCATGTTATATAGTATGTTGCCCTTTTGATATAGATTACTGACATCACATATATATATATCTGTTATACAGCGTGACAGTCCGAGGGACTTTTTGAAAATTTAGTCATGCCGTTTGGTCTTACCAATGCTCCCGCCATATTTCAGAATTTCATCAACGTGGTGTTTTCTGATCTCATTGGTCGTTTTGTTGTTATCTACTTAGATAATATTCTGATATATTCCCCCGACAGTCATTCTCATATGAATCATGTACAAACTGTTCTCCAAAGACTTAGGGAAAATCATCTGTTTGCTAAATTGGAGAAGTGTGTGTTTTTTGTTCAAGAATTATCTTTTTTGGGATTGATTGTGTCCTGTGAGGGTTTTCGTATGGACCCCAAGAAGGTGCAGGCCATTGCGGATTGGGTAGAACCCCGAGATCTTAAAGGGCTCCAGCGCTTCTTGGGGTTCGCCAATTACTACCGCAAATTTATTCGGGGGTTTTCGCAGGTGGTCAAACCACTCACAGATTTAACATGCAAAGGTGCGGATGTGAAAAATTGGTCCTCGCTCGCAAAAGAGGCCTTTACTAGTCTGAAAAAATGCTTTATGACTGCTCCGGTGTTGGTACAGCCAGATCCGTCCAAGCCATTTATTGTGGAAGTGGACGCCTCTGAGGTGGGGGTGGGTGCTGTGTTGTCCCAAGGTCCTGCCACTCTGACCAACCTCAGGCCATGTGCTTTTTCTTCCCGGAAATTCTCTGCTGCTGAGAGGAATTACGATGTTGGCAATAGAGAGCTTCTTGCGGTCAAGTTAGCGTTTGAAGAATGGAGGCACTTTTTGGAGGGGGCCAGTCACTCGGTTACTGTGATTACCGACCACAAAAATTTATCATATATTGAGTCTGCTAAGAGACTAACACCCAGACAGGCCCGTTGGTCACTTTTTTTTTCCCGTTTTCAGTTTACTATTACGTTTCGTCCGGGGTCAAAGAATATCAAGGCTGATGCCTTATCTCGCAGTTTTCATCCCGTGTCTCCCCCTGAGCCACCTTCCTCCATTCTTCAACCTGGGGTTGTGTTGGCAGTGGTCTCGTCTGAGTTGGAACAGGAGATTGAGGGGGCTCAGTCTCTGGCCCCTGCTGCCAAGCCAGGGGGTAAGTTGTTTGTCCCAGAGCAGCTTCGGCTTAAACTCCTCCAGGAGTTCCATGAATCCAAGCTCAGTGCTCACCCTGGTATATCTGCCACATGTCGGGCGGTGGCTAGGATCTTTTGGTGGCCTACTCTTAGCTCTGACATAAAAAAATTTGTTTCTGGTTGTGGAGTCTGCGCTCGTTCTAAAAACTCACATAGCCGACCGGCTGGGGAACTGATGCCCTTGGCAGTTCCCGAAAGGCCATGGACTCACTTGTCCATGGATTTTATTACTAATCTTCCTCCATCCAAGGGCAATACGGTGGTATGGGTAGTGGTGGACAGGTTTTCGAAGCAGGCTCATTTTGTACCCCTTATCCGCACTACCCTCAGCTGAGACTTTGTCCAGATTGTTTGTACAGCATGTTATCCGGTTGCATGGGGTACCCCTGAATGTGGTGTCTGATCGTGGTGTGCAGTTTGTGGCAAAGTTTTGGCGTGCTTTTTGCAAGAAATTGGGGATGTCTCTGTCTTTTTCGTCTGCATACCATCCTGAGAGCAATGGTCAGACGGAACGCACTAATCAGTCTCTGGAACAGATCCTCAGATGTCTGACTTCTGCAAGACAGAATGACTGGTGTGATGTACTGCCGTTGGCGGAATTCGCCTTCAATAGTCGGGTGAGCCAATCTACTGGTATGTCTCCTTTCCTGATCAATTATGGTTTTAGTCCTCATTTTGGTGAGTTTTCTCGTTTGGATTCTGGGTGTCCAGGGGCAGAGGGATCTGTTCAGCGATTAAAGAATACATGGGCGGAGGTCCAGCAGAATATATCCAGGTCTCAAGGCAGGTACAAGTTTTTCGCTGACAGGAAAAGAACACCAGGTCCTATGTTTCGGGTTGGAGAGAAAGTTTGGCTCTCCACGCGAAACAGTAAGTTGAAGGTTCCATCAGCCAAGTTGGGCCCCAAGTTCATTGGTCCATACAAGATTGTGGAAAAGATCAATCCAGTGGCTTACAGGTTGTGTCTTCCAGTCTCATTCAAGATCCCTAACGTCTTTCATAAATCCCTACTGAAACCTTTTGAGGCAGTCCGGGGGGAGTCCGAGTCTGCTGCTCCTCCTGTCTTGGTTGAGGGACACATGGAATATGAGATTGAGCATATCGTTGACTCCAGGTTGGTGCAGCGGTCGGTACAGTACCTGGTTCATTGGAAGGGGTATGGACCGGAGGACAGATCCTGGGTGCCGACCCGTTTGATGCATGCGGATCGCCTGGTTCGGGCTTTCCATGCCAGGTTCCCGGGCAAGCCTGGGGGTCCAGAGGCCCCCGTTGAGAGGGGGGTACTGTCATGATCCAGTGCAGGGTTGACCTGCACGCTAGGGGTTAAGGTTTTGATCCCAGTGCAAGCTCTTACCTGCACACCTGGGGCTTATTCTTGTGGCCTCTCCTTGGTTCGGGGAGAGCTTCTTATAGCCCTAGGAAGCTCCAATCCCTGTCAGTTATACTTTCGCCCTTGGCAGAGTGTGTTGACCCCTGAGTGTGTTTGTGCTGTGTTCTGGTTTGCCTGATATTTTGGTTTTGACTCGGTCTGATCTCTGGATACTGCTTGTTGGATTCTGTTTCTGTACCTTCGCTGTCTGTTTGGTTTTGACCTCTGCCTGGCCCCGACTATCCGTTCTGTCTCATCCTTGGTACTGTACTGTCTTCTCGTGCTTTGACCTTGGCTTGTTCAGATTTACGTCTCTGTCTGTGCCCTTGGGTAACTTTGTCCCGTAGTTACCTTTCTAGGAGTTTTCCCTCAGCTTCTAGCTCCCTGGAGCTGAAGCCACGCCCCTCAACTGTCAGGTGATTCAGGCCCTGAAACCATCTCTCTCCTGCCTTGCTACCCTGCATTACTAGGAGCCTGAAGCTTTCTTCTGCACTCGTCTTCCGGTAGATTGCACTGGTGAGTTCTCTTGAAATCCTCACCGTGATACATTTGGCTCCAGAATGTCCCCTCATCAAAACTGACTTTAACATCTGGTCTTGATGAATCGGTGTCTTCATGTCATGACAACAAAAAGTATTTCTTATGCTAGATGATCTGCCCTGTCCTGCATTATACAGATAGCCCACTGATGGTAATCTGTGATGTGTAATGCTTAATTTTCACTGCAGCAAAATTAAACACTTATTGCAAGTTTTCCTACATGAAACAGCTGATCACTGGGTGTCCAACTAGGGGAAGAAGTTATCATCAGCCTATTGTCAAAAGAGACTAGTAAAAAATAGGAATTGTCCACAGAGGACAACCTTTTAAAAGGGAACCTGTCAATAACTTTAAAGGGGTTGTACATTACTTACTGAAAGAAGAAGTTAGAGCTGCTCCTGCTTTTTGACTTCCTCCAAACATCAATTACAACTGAAGGATGTGAGAGTGAGGTAGCCACTGATTGGCTGCAAAGTTCATGGGGCATAACAATATCATCCAATTACATCATTGCTGGGACTGTGCTGGCACCAGAGGAGAGTATAGTGAACAGCCCCTTTAATTTGACAGTTCCTTATTTCCTAGGTTCAGACAGTGACAACCCTAGAATGATTGGGTATCAGAGCCTCAAGCTTTTGCCCCACTGTGTAACATTCTTCACAATTGTGAAGCAACTGAGTTGCTGACATATTTAGGACATGGTTAATGTCCTGTTCTCTCAGGGTTAATTTTGCTGGCCTCCCTTTGGATCTGGGAGGGGTTTTTATACTCACTCCACACTGGGACTCCCTGTCAGCTATACTGTTGTTCTGACTGTGTGTCTGACCCCCTGGTGTGCGTGTACACTGCATTGCTTGATTACCTTCCATGTATGACCTGGTCTGTCCGCTCACTCTGTTCTCTGTCTCACGTTTTGGTACTATTATCTCCTTCGGTTCTGACCTCCTGGCTTGTCTATTGTTACTCCGTTACAGTTTGTCACTATTGTACCGCACTGCTCGTTCTGGCTTTTTGACCTCTGCCTTCCCTTCTGACAATCCCTGTCTCACCCCATTGGTACCTCGTGATCTCCTGGTTGTGATTTTAGCTTGTTTGACTACTCTACTGTATTTATCGTCTCATCTGCACCCCGGCATCTGGCTCCGCCCCAACCACCTCCTACTCTGTCACATGGTTCAGGTCCTGGTTGTTACCTGGTTAGTTACCTGGCGCCTTGCTCAGCTGCCTTGCTGTTGTGTGCAGCTCTCCCTGCAGCAGTAATACCCGAGAGTCGTGACATTATAGCTGACCTTACAGTCTTTCCCTGGTGGTGGGGTGCTAGTGTATTATGGATCCGGTACAGGCTCTCACGATGCAGGTTAATGATCTCTCCCAGCTTATGCAGAAGCTGTCCCTGGAGAAGCAAGTCCTGGTCCACTCGCACCAACAGGTGCAGAGAGGTGTGGCAGGTGCTTTACAGGGGTCTGCTCCATTGGGGTTCCGGGAGGGGGGCCCCACTGATGTGTCCCTAGTGGACCCCAAGCCACCGGTAAGGTTACCCGACAATTTTTCCGGAGATAAAAAATTGTTTAGGGTCTTCAAGGAGGGATGCAAGCTGTTTTTCGAATTGCGTCCCCAGGCCTCTGGAAATGAAAGGCAGAGGGTAGGGATCATAATGTCCTTGTTAAGGGGGGTCACACAGGCGTGGGCTTTCTCTCTCTCTTCCTCTGCTTCTGAACGTATGTCTGTGAACCTGTTCTTTGAGGCTCTTGGGCACATTTACGATGAGCCTTATAGAGTGTGTCTGGCAGAGGATATGGTGATTAGTGTGACACAGGGGAGGCACTCCGCTGAATGTTTCTGCGCAGAATTTAGACGTTGGGCAGCAGAAGTATCATGGAACGACGCCGCCCAGAGGGGTTGTTCCGCTAGGGCCTGTCTGACCATCTAAAGGACTCTCTGGCACTTCATCCTCCTCCTGATACCCTGGAGGATGCCTGGACTCCGTGCCAGAGGAGTGATGCAACAAGAGTCTCCCTTGTACTCCAAATTGTGTGACACTGCACCTGTATCTGAGCACATGGAGATTGGGTCAGTCTTGGTTATGGAGAAAGAGAGAAGGCACCATAGAGACAATCTACTATGCTTTTACTGTGGAGCCTCTGGACATTGGAAAAGGAACTGCCCCTCCTGCCCTTCTTCAGTGAAAACGTCAGAGAAACGACTGAGTCTGGGCAACAATCGAGGAGGTTGTCCAGACTCCCAGGTACACTTTTTCTCTCTTGCATTAATTGTGCTCCAGGTGGAATTGGAACTTGCTGGTCTTGTGGTGACCACCGCCTTTGTTGACTGTGGTTGTTCCATGAATTTGATTGGTGTCCAAGTTGTGACTCATAATAAGATAGGTACAGTCAGGCTGAAAGATCCTGTTAAAATTGTGGCTGTTGATTCATCCCTCCTTACCCGGCATGGAATTTGTTTCAGGACTGATGTTTTTTTCTGAAACTGGGTTCCACTCACGTGGAAAAATTAAGTTGTTTCGTTGTGAATAATCTGCCTGCCAGTCTTGTATTGGGAATGCCCTGGCTGCAACACCACAATCCTGTCATTGATTTGTTGGCGGGGGATATCACTCAATGGGGATGTAAGGATAACGGTCCATGTTGTAACCTGGGACCTTTTGTTAACCTGGTAAAGTCTGTATCTGTGTCGTCTGTTGGTCTGGAGGGTATTCCCGAGTACCTGAAGGACTTCGAAGACGTGTTTTCCGAAAGCGAGGCTGAGGCGCTTCCACCACATCGACTTTGTGATTGTGCTATTGATTTAGTCTCAGGAGCCAAATTACCCAAGGCTTGTCTGTACTATTTGTCCGGGTGTGAGCGCCAAGCCATGAAAGAGTACATCACAGAGAGCCTCCGCAAGGGGCATATTCGGCCCTCTGGCTCACCAGTGGCAGCAGGTGTTTTTTTTGGGAAAAAAAAAGATGGTGGTTTGCGACCATGAGGAAATGGAAGTGGATCCAGCTCAACACACAGAGCAATTAATTAAAATTCAAAAATCTTTATTGGCAAATCCTTTTAAAACTTGTAGAAAAAACAAAAAAATGGACATCTCAGACGACAAAGCATATGCTATGGAGAGGTGTGTATAACAAATATTGCCATACGCGTTTCGAGTGAAAAACTCTTGAACATTGTGGATATCGTGCTCCGTGCCAGACTGAGATTACATCTCAGGGGTGAGCTGAAATTTTCTCTTTGTTTACATAATGGTTTGCGACCATGCCTCGACTTTCGGGAGCTGAATAAGATTACTGTGAAAAACACGTACCCTCCTCCCTCTGATTCCCAATTTATTTAATCAACTCACAGGGGCCAAATGGTTTTCTAAGTTTGACTTACGAGGGGCTTATAACCTTATAAGGATCTGGGAGGGAAATGAATGGAAAACAGTGTTTCTGACGACCGAGGGGTTGTTTGAAAATTTGGTTATGCCCTTCGGTCTGACTAACGCCACTGCTGTTTTCCAGAATTTCAATAATGTTTTTCTTTCTGACCTGATTGGGTGCTATGTGGCAATTTACTTGGATGATATCTTGACATACTCAGAGCCTCTGAGTCAGAGGACATTCAGTGACACTTACACCATCTACGTACGGTTCTTGTGAGACTCAGGGAGAACCATTTATACGCTAAGCTGTAGAAGTGTTCATTCTTTATGCAAGAACTGTCTTTTCTGGGTTTAATTCTATCAGGGGAGGGATTCTGCATGGATCCGGGGAAGGTACAGGCCATTTCAGATTGGGTGCAACCTCATGACCTGAAGGGGTTGCAACGATTCCTGGGCTTCACTAATTACTGCAAGAAATTCATTAAAGGGTTTTCGCAGGTGGTGAAATCCTTGACGGACCTCACTCTCAAAGGGACGGATGTAAAAAATTGGTCCGTGGCCGCAAAAAATTCCTTCCAGACACTGAAGAAATGTTTTACTTCAGCACCCATGTTGATACAACCCGATCCGTCAAGACCTTTTATTGTGGAGGTCGACGCTTCAGAGGAATGGAGGTGGGAGCAGTATTGTCCCAGGGTCCATCCACGCTTACTAACTTTAAACCCTGTGCCTTTTTCTCTAAAAAATTCTCTTCGGCCGAGAGAAATTATGATGTCGGCAACAGGGAATTGTTGGCTGTTAAATTGGCCTTCGAAGAATGGAGGCATTTTCTGGAGGGTGCTGTTCATCCCATTAAGGTCATCACTGATCATAAAAACCTGGCCTATATCGAGTCCGCTAAGAGATTTACCCCCAGACAGGCTCGGTCGGCACTTTTTTTTCTCTGTTTCATTTTACCATTACGTTCCGACCAGGGTCTAAAAATATAGAGGCAGATGCCTTATCCCGAAGTTTTGATTTTGTGTCCCCTCCAGACCCTCCTTCCTCCATTCTTCAACCAGGATTGTTTGTGGTAAAAGTCTCACCTGAGTTACAGAGAGAGATTCTGGAAGCACAAGCACAAGCTCCCAGGAATAAACCCCCAGGTAAATTGTTTGTACCCCAACATTTCCATCTCACACTACTGTAAGAATTTCACGATTCTGTGTTAAGTGCACACCCTGTTATTGCAGCTACTCAGGGGGCAGTGGCTAGAGTTTTTTTGTGGCCCTATATGGGTTCTGATATCAAAAGTTTTGTAAATACTTGAGGAATGTGCGCTCGCTCTAAAAACCCTCAGGCCCGACTGGCTGGGGAATTGGTGCCTTTGCCAATTCCGGATAAACCATGGACACACTTGTCCATGGACTTTATCACTAATCTTCCCCCTTCCAAGGGCAACTCCGTAGTATGAGTAGTGGTTGATAGGTTTTCTTAGCAAACCCACTTTGTGCTGTTACCTGCGTTACCTTCTGCTGAAACCTTGTCTTGCTTGTTTATACAGCATATAGTTTGGTTGCATGGGTTACCTGTGTCACGCGGTCTTATGATATGTGTACGATGTCAGTAAACTATTCTTAAAAGAACAACACTCTATACAACATATAGATTAGCAACATCAGCATGTAAATATAGAATAGATTTACCTGACACGATATCCGTTGAACTCAGGCTTAATCTTGAGGACTTGATACACTGTCACAGGAAAGAGGAGGACCGGGGGTCTAACCTGACCCTAAACTGGGGTCCTAACTAATCCCTCACCTTGGAGGTACTGATAATGGTTCAGAGGTCCAAGTCTCCAGCCTAACCCTGTCTCCTATCAGTCCCTGAACCCTGTAATCAGTCCTAAGAAGGATTCTGATTACCACCAAAGGGATATGGGCTGATCTCTGCTAAATACACAGATTAGACATATAAGACAGACTGGAGAAAACACAGACTTGCATACACACTCAAACACAGAAGGAACATAAATGATCTGGGATATTAAACTCTAAGCAAGGTGAGCTTAAAACAACTAAGGAGCTCTTTAACTTAAGTCTATACAGTTACAATCCTATCTGTGGTCTGCATGAAGAATTTCACTGGCAACTCCCAACACAGACAACCAGAGATTTAAAGGAAACCAATCAACAAATAATTAATTGCAGCTGGGAGAAAACTGCACCCAGTCCCAGAACTGAGCACAGACAGAATTAACTCCCTAACTGCCAAACACAAAGAAACAGCAACTCAGCTGTGAGAAGTCAGAATGTGCAACCGCGACGATCTTCGTGGCGATGCACACATGACAGTACCCCCCCTTCTACGAGGGGCCTCCGGACCCTCAGGGCCAGGTTTGCCCGGGTGAGTTCTGTGGAAGGTCCGCACCAAACGATCTGCGTTAATGTCAGACGCAGGAACCCACGTCCTCTCCTCTGGACCATACCCCTTCCAATGCACCAAGTACTGAAGGGACCGGCGATTCAGACGTGAGTCAATGATCTTTGACACTTGAAACTCCAAGTTACCATTGACCACCACTGGAGGAGGAGGTAGAGGTGATGGTATGACTGGTGCCACGTACCTCTTAAGTAATGACTTGTGGAACACATTATGAATTTTAAACGTAGGAGGGAGGTCCAGACGAAATGCCACAGGATTAATTATGGAACTGATCCTGTACGGCCCGATGAATCTGGGGCCCAGCTTCCAGGAGGGAACTTTAAGTTTTATATTCCTGGTAGACAACCATACCAGATCGTTCACATTAAGATCTGGACCAGAAACTCTCCTCCTATCAGCCATACGTTTATAACGGTTCCCCATAGCACTCAGATTATTCAATACACCTCTCCACACTGAAGCAAGTGACGATGAGAAACGCTCCTCCTCAGGAACCCCAGAAGGGCCCCCCCATTGAATGTACAAAACTGGGGATGAAAACCATATGCCCCAAAAAACGGGGACTTACCAGTGGACTCGCTCCGCCTGTTGTTAAGAGCGAACTCTGCCAGAGGCAAGAAAGAAGACCAGTCCTCCTGGTTCTCTGAGACAAAACACCGAAGATAAGTCTCTAGGCTTTGATTCAGACGCTCTGTCTGACCATTGGTCTGCGGATGAAAAGCCGAGGAAAATGACAATTGCATCCCCCGACGTAAACAAAATGCCCTCCAAAACTTGGACACAAACTGAGACCCCCTATCTGACACCACATCAGAAGGCAACCCATGAAGTCTCACAATCTCCCCAATGAACACCTGCGCCAGAGTTTTAGCATTAGGGAGGGCAGGAAGAGCAATGAAATGTGCCATCTTACTGAACCTGTCAACAACCACCAGTATGACAGTCTTCCCTGACGACTGAGGAAGGTCCGTGATGAAGTCCATAGACAAATGAGTCCATGGACGCTCCGGAAGTTTCAAGGGTAAGAGGGTCCCAGACGGACGGGTATGAGGGGTCTTAGAGCGAGCACAAACCCCACAGGACGCGACAAAAGTTAAAACATCTTTATTAACGTTAGGCCACCAAAACCGGCGAGAAAGGAGATCTAAAGTAGCCTTACTCCCTGGATGTCCTGCTAAAGCAGAATTATGATGTGCCTCAATAACCTTTTGTCTCAACTGATTTGGGACAAACAGTCTCCCTGGAGGTCCTGCAGGGGCGTCCCCCTGAGCCTCTAACACCTCCTCCTCAAGCTCAGAACATACAGCCGACACTACCACCCCCTCCTGAAGGATAGGAATCGGGTCATCCATTTTCCCGGCCCCTGGGAAACTGCGAGACAAGGCATCCGCCTTAACATTCTTAGATCCAGGGCGATAAGTGACAACAAAATTAAACCTGGTAAAAAACAACGACCATCGAGCTTGTCTGGAATTCAGACGCTTAGCAGATTCCAAATACAGCAGGTTCTTGTGATCAGTAATGACGGTGACCGGGTGGACTGCCCCCTCCAAAAAGTGACGCCATTCTTCAAAAGCCAACTTAATGGCCAAAAGTTCCCTATTGCCGATATCATAATTCCTTTCGGCGGACGACAATTTTTTAGAAAAGAAAGCGCACGGATGCCATTTACCAGGGGACGGACCCTGGGACAATATTGCACCCACCCCTACGTCAGACGCGTCCACCTCCACAACGAACGGCTGTGATGCATCTGGTTGGATGAGAACGGGTGCCGAAGCAAAACATTTTTTCAAAGAGGAAAAAGCTTGGCAAGCTTTGTCCGACCATTTAGAAAAATCCGTCCCTTTTCTTGTCATGTCAGTGAGAGGTTTGACAACAGATGAGAAATTACAAGTAAATTTCCGGTAGTAGTTAGCAAACCCCAGAAAACGCTGCAGAGCCTTAAGATCCTCTGGCTGATCCCATTCAAGCACTGCTCTCACCTTTTCAGGGTCCATACGGAAACCGGAGGCTGACACCAAGAAACCCAAAAACTGAAGTTCCTGTACGGCGAATACACACTTTTCCAGTTTGGCGTATAGTTTATTGTCTCGCAAGATCTGCAACACCTGTCTCACATGCTCCTGGTGAGACACAAGATCTGGTGAGTAAATTAAAATGTCATCCAAATATACGACCACAAACAGCCCCACCAGATGACGAAAAATGTCATTAACAAAATGTTGGAATACTGCTGGTGCAGTAGTCAGACCAAAAGGCATGACAAGGTTCTCATAATGTCCCTCCGGCGTGTTAAACGCCGTTTTCCACTCATCCCCCTCTTTTATCCTAATCAGATTATACGCCCCCCTGAGATCCAATTTAGAGAACCATTTGGCGCCAACAATTTGATTGAAGAGATCAGGAATCAGAGGGAGTGGATACGGATCTCGAACAGTAATCCGATTAAGTTCGCGGAAATCCAAGCAAGGGCGTAGGCCTCCATCTTTTTTCTTCACAAAGAAGAACCCCGCGGCCACTGGGGAAGATGAAGGTCTAATATGCCCTTTGGCCAAATTCTGAGATGCCTGGCCTCTTCCAGACAGGAGGACTGGTGTGAGGTATTGCCCGTGGCAGAATTTGCGTTCAACTGCCATATTAATCAGTCTACTGGTAAATCTCCCTTTCAGGTCAATTATGGGTTTGTTCCGCAGTTTGGAGAATTTTCCCTCATGGATTCTGGTTGCCCTGGTGCCGAGGGTATGGTGCAACAGTTAAGAACCCATTGGAGGGAGGTTCAGGGGAACGTCTCCAAAGCCCTGAAAAAGTACAAACATTTTTCTGACAGGAGGAGGGGGTCAGCTCCTGCGTTGGCTGTGGGGGAGAAGGTGTGGTTGTCTACCCGTAACATCAAACTTAAGATACCATCTATGAAGTTGGGCCCCAGGTTTATAGGTCCATACAAGATTGTAGAGGTGATCAACCCAGTGGCCTATAGATTACAGTTGCCCACCTCCTTCAAAATATCTAATGTCTTCCACAGGTCGCGATTAAAACCGGTGGAGACGGTTAGAGAAGATTCCTCATCCAATGTTCCACCAGTGTTGGTAGAGGGTCAGCTGGAGTACGAGGTAGGGCGCATCATTGATTCACGGTGGGTGCGCCGGAGGCTTCAGTACCTAATCCACTGAAAGGGATATTCCATTGAGGATCGGTCATGGGTTCCGGCCAGTTCTGTGCAAGCTGATCGACTAGTGCATGCTTTTCATGTCAGATGCCCTGAGAAGCCTGGGGTTCCAGCGGCCCCCCGTTAAGAGGGGAGTATTGTCATCTTTAGGACATGGTTAATGTCCTGTTCTCTCAGGGTTAATTTTGCTGGCCTCCCTTTGGATCTGGGAGGGGTATTTATACTCACTCCAGACTTGGATTCCCTGTCAGCTATACTGTTGTTCTGACTGTGTGTCTGACCCCCTGGTGTGTGTGTATATACTGCATTGCTTGATTGCCTCCTGTGTATGACCTTGTCTGTCTGCTTACTCTGTTCTCTGTCTCACGTTTTGGTACTATTGTCTTCTTCGGTTCTGACCTCCTGGCTTGTCTATTGTCACTCCGTTACAGTTTGTCCCTATTTTACCGCACTTCCTGTTCTGGCTTTTTGACCTCTAGCTTCCTTTCTGACAATCACCTATCTCACTCCATTGGTACCTCGTGATCTCCTGCTTCTGATCTTAGCTTGTTTGACTACTATCTTGTGTTTATTGTCTCATTTGCACCCCGGCGTCTGGCTCCAACCCGTACCACCTCCTACTCTGTCACATGGTTCAGGTCCTGGTTGTTGTTACCTGTTTAGCTCCCTTGCAGCTCTTCCGCAGCAGTAATACCCGGGAGTCGTGACAGTTGAATTGCATATTTGATATCTGATACCTTTTCATGGCAGTAGCCACGATTTCTTTTTCACTCGGTTATTAACTATTGCCAATGTAATCTATGATATTAACTAGCCATAATAGTGAGCCTGTTCTACGGTAGTTCTTATATTATTTAAATTGTACGTTTTTTATGAGAATGGCTAATGATATGGAATCAGTGACTGACTAATTGACCTCTTGAAGCCCCAGTAATAAGCTGCCTTGTTAGAGTATCGGTCATGAAATGTTGAAGCTTTGGTCACAGAAAACATAGGAAAAATCATCCTGGCTTTATATCCAATAAACAATCCTAGTTATAACTAGAGATGAGCAAATTTGTTTGGAAACGATTTCCAAATCTGAATTTGCCATATTTGTGAATATTTGTACCCTATTCATGCCTAAATTATGTTTGACAATAGTTTCCAAACATATTTGCTCATTTCTACTCCCATTGGATTGTTGTCTATGTTCAGCGAATATTCCAAATACAATATTTGCCGACAATCATAATCTGAAACGAATATTGAAAAATTCACTCAACTCTAGTAATCACCTCAGGTTCAACTTGTCTTCAGAGAGTATCTCCTAAGCTAAATATGGACCTCAAGTCCTTTGTGTGTCCCTTGAGTTAGTGATTAGAGATAAGCAAATATATTCTAGTGAAATTTTACTTTAATCGAATATTATGAAAATTCGCATTTGTCAAATTGCTGTTTTTTTGTGAGCCACTGGTCACTATTATGTTGAACCATCAAAAGGTTAAAAATGAAAAAAAAACTACACATACCTCTCTGCCCCTCCGCTCCTCACTGACTCCCGTGCTGCCCTTGTCACATCTTCTCATATCCGACACTTGTGCTAAAATCCTGGGTGATCTTCATACTAGGCCAGGAATTCTGGCTCTATTGAGGTCCTAGATGTTTCCAAACATGCACTCGCAAGATCACTGCAAATATCATGCTGTTAGGACACCATGACCTTACCCGTGCTTGTATAGAACCATTCTAGGCCACATCAGAGTCAAAAGTTTCCTGGCCTAGCATATGTGAATACTTTTCCGTCAAATTATGACAAGAGCATTCTTAAAGTGATAGCATAAAAAGACCTGAGATTTGAGCGTTGTGATAAGAAGATGTGATGAGAACTGACAAGTGACAGTCAAAAAAGGATGAACCAGAGGGATGAGCAGTAATGTGAGTATAACTATTTTTTTTTACGTATTCTGTTTTTTCTGGTGATATAGGTGCTTCTCACAAAATTAGAATATCATCAAAAAGTTAATTTATTTCAGTTCTTAAATACAAAAAGTGAAACTCATATACAGTATTAGATAGTCATTACAAACAGATTGATCTATTTCAAGTGTTTATTTCTGTTAATCTTGATGATTATGGCTTACAGCCAACGAAAACCCAAAAGTCATTATCTCTTTAAATTAGAATACTTACTAACACCAGCTTCAAAAATGATTTTAAAATCCAAAATGTTGGCCTACTGAAATGTGTGTTTAGTAAATGCACTCAATAATTGGTCGGGGCTCCTTTTGAATCAATTACTGCATCAATGCGGCATGGCATGGAGGCGGTCAGCCTGTGGCACTGCTGAGGTGTTATGGAAGCCCAGGTTGCTTTGATAGCAACCTTCAGTTCATCTGCATTATTGGGTCTGGTGTCTCTCATCTTCCTCTTGACAATACCCCATAGATTCTCTATGGGGTTAAGGTCAGGTGAGTTTATTGGCCAATCAAGCACAGTGTTACTGTTGTTTTTAAACCAGGTACTGGTACTTTTTGCAGTGTGGTCAGGTGCCAAGTCCTGCTGGAGAATGAAATTTCCTTCTCCTAACAGCTTGTCGGCAGAGGGAAGCATGAAGTGCTCTAAAATTTTCTGGTAGATGGCTGCGCTGACTTTGATCTTGATAAAACACAGTGGACCTACACCAATAGATGACATGGCTTCCCAAACCATCAATGATTGTGGAAACTTCACACTACACCTCAAGCAGCTTGGATTGTGTGCCTCTCCACTCTTCCTCCAGACTCTTGGACCTTGATTTCCAAATGAAATACAACATTTAATTTAATCTGAAAACAACACCCTGGACCACTGAGCAATGGTCCTGTTCTTTTTCTCCTTGGCCCAGGTAAGATGCTTCTGGCGTTGTCTATTGGTCATGAGTGGCTTGACACAAGGAATGCGACACTTGTAGCCCATGTCCTGGATACGTCTGTATATTGTGACTCTTGAAGCAATGGCTCCAGAAGCTGTCCACACCTTGTGAATCTCACCCAAATTTTTGAATGGCCTTTTCTTTACAATCCTTTCAAGGCTGCAATCATCCCGGTTGCTTGTGCACCTTTTTCTAACACACTTTTTCTTTCCACTCAACTTTCCATTAATATGCTTGGATACAGCACTCTGTGAACAGCCAGCTTCTTTAGCAATGACCTTTTGTGGCTTGTCCTCCTTGTGGAGTGTGTCAATGACTGCCTTCTGCACATCTGTCAAGTCAGCAGTCTTCCTGTAATAATTATAGGGGATAACTCAGGAGACTTCTTGCGTGGAACAAGACAACTACAGGACTCAGTTTTATAAGTGGTAAAGTCAATATTATCACACGGTGATTCAAACTGTTGCAAAGCAAAGTTCAAGTCCACAACACTTGGTGTCGATATTAAATGCAGCTTAACAGTCTATAGGAAACTTCAGAGAGAAATGTAATCAAGCAGAGAGTCTAGACTGGGGAGACCTGTGTGTCCTAAACAGTGCCTTCACCCCTCCTCTTCCCACCAATCCCATAAAGAATACACAATCAGGCCTGGATGGGTTGAACAGGTCGGTCACAGTTTATTAATTACCAAAGCAGAGAAGGGCAATTACATTTCGTAACGGGGGCTCATGGCAGAGTTCCTTGTCCGCGATCGACAGGAGATTATGCCTACGAGCGGTCACGAACCTTTGCCCTCCTCTACTAATCCGCTGTGACTTAGTTTTGCTAATACAGAAACTTTTTTTTTTTTTTTTATATATAACTTGTACATATTACACGTATATACATATCTCCAACGTACATAGAATGACAGTTCACTTTATTGAATTATGTAAGGGAGGGAGGGTGGGACAACAAAAGCTTCCAGTGACTGCCGGAGGGCAAAGGAAGTTGCTGACCAGAACACCTAAATTTACCCCCTGTAGGAGTGGTCCCAGGTACCTTCCCCTCCGAGGTCACTGGACAGCTGGACATCCCCAATTAGTACATCACCGAGGGGAGTGGTGTGAGAGGGGGTGAATTGGGCACGGACAGTATTCCACTAGCATCCACCTTATAGGCTCTCCAGTCAGAGGCCCTTTCCTTATTCAGTACAGGGCCTGCCAGACTGGGGAGACCTGTGTGTCCTAAACAGTGCCTTCACCCCTCCTCTTCCCACCAATCCCATAAAGAATACACAATCAGGCCTGGATGGGTTGAACAGGTCGGTCACAGTTTATTAATTACCTAAGCAGAGAAGGGCAATTACATTTTGTAACGGGGGCTCATGGCAGAGTTCCTTGTCCGCGATCGACAGGAGATTATGCCTACGAGCGGTCACGAACCTTTGCCCTCCTCTACTAATCCGCCACGGAGGATCCGGTGTATGACCTACACAGGACTCCGACCCCCACCCATCACCATTAGGGCCTGTTCAACCCCATCCTGCAGGCCAGACAAAAATATATCTAGGCCAATGACCGTCAGGTGAACACCGTCCGGTCTGAGTAATGCCGTGTTGTCTCCTTCCAGTTGGTCATGACGCACCACAATACCACTTTTTTTTTTTGTTTACAAATTTCGCCATCCATGTATCGAACTTTTTCCTTATTCGCTCTATGGCCTTTTGATCTCTTGCCCCCACCATACGGCTCGAGGTGTCATTTGTGACCACACCAGTAACCGGTACCATATCTTCAAATAAACAGGCAACGCGCCCAATGTCCGTTGTTATCCTTTTGTACAGATCCAGATCAGTGATTTTACTTTTGCCAAGATCATTGCCACCGACATGTAACACGATTATCACCGGGCTTTTCACCCTCCTGGAGATGTAAACCAACTCTTGAAACACCTGCCGCCACTGGAGGCCTCTTATCCCTCTCCAGTTGACTTCCAGACCCGGGAAGTCTCGACTTTTTTCACCAGGCCGCCGTTCGGCCGTTTTTTTCACCAGGCCGCCGTTCGGCCGTTTTTTTCACCAGGCCGCCGTTCGGCCGTTTTTTTCACCAGGCCGCCGTTCGGCCGTTTTTTTTTTTTTTTTTTTTTTTCTTTTTCCACCATGCCGCCGTTCGGCCGTTTTTTTCACCAGGCCGCCGTTCGGCCGTTTTTTTTCACCATGCCGCCGTTCGGCCGTTTTTTTCACCAGGCCGCCGTTCGGCCGTTTTTTTTTTTTTTTCTTTTTCCACCATGCCGCCGTTCGGCCGCTTTTTTCACCATGCCGCCGTTCGGCCGTTTTTTTCACCATGCCGCCGTTTGGCTCCACCGGGCCGCCGTTCGGCCGTTTTTTTTTTTTTTTTTTCCCACCGGGCCGCCATTCGGCCGTTTTTTTTTTTGTTTTTTTTTTGACCAATAGACATATGAATGTCCGAAAACCCATACTTCGACTCCTGAAAGAGAAAAAATGTGTCACTTGAGCAGATCAGGTCTTATGTATTAAGCGAAGCATGCGGATTTCCATCATCCCATCCCCTACGGCTTCTGATACTCCAGCCCAAGCTGCCTCGTTAGCTGCCCCTATTAGAAAGGAAAGCATCCCGTATTCTTTTTAAACATGATGTGAAAATTGTTTGAAATTGATACCTGGTAAGAGGGAACTCATCTGTGTGAGATAGGAAAAATCTGCCTTTGTGTGTTACTACAGCATAACTTTTGACTATGTTAAGGGGGCATACTGGGCCATCTGCTGATTTAACCAGCACCCACGTGCCCCTCCAGGTTGGATCGCACTTGGATTTTCGCACTCAGATGCGCAGGGCGTCACTACATATTACATATGACTATGTCTTCGTTAATTAAACCGACTTCCGACACGCTTTTAGAACAAGGTAACGCTCACTGATACGCAGTGCTCCAAAAAAAGCGATAGTGAAGGCTGCTGAGATGAGGGTCGCCTCGTATTGTGATCTGCAGAGCGATGGGGATATTGAGATAATGTTGTGCAATAGTGTGAGTAAAATGGGGCGACGACATTCTAGACTTGGCTGAAGCCTTTTCCACCCTTTGATGGCTTGCCTGATAAAAAAGAGTTTCACGTCGGCCCACCCCATAAGCTGTAAAAAGAAGGCTAATCCCGATAATTTCCTTTGCGCCGATGTACCCGACACCCCTGCCTGACACCCCTGCATTTTTAAAAAATTCTGCAGTAACTTCTCCTCTTGTGCGGTCACACATATCTACGTCCTCCCTTAAACTAAGGAGCGCCATTCCTCCCAAGCCTTACCATAAACCTGCCAGGTAGCCGGTGACACAGAGGCGCAGATTAAGAGCGGTTATAATATTTCTAGTATGAAACCGGATATTGGCATTTATTAGCAGCTTGGCCCAAATCTCAATGGCTGCCACAATTGAGAAAGTTTCCCACAGAGCTGGATCTTGTCCCCAGCTCGATGTAGCCCAAAGTTCTGGCCAATCACTTCTGCACCACTGGTCTTTGTAGACCGCTGCAAAACCGTGTTGTTTGCTCCACCCAACTGTGAACTCAAAGTCTTTGACGTCTCGTTAAACATGACACATGTATGACCATTGTATGATTCCAGGAATGTTTTCCAAACTACCATGTCAGCTTTTAACGAGCGAGTTAATCTGAGTCTATGGCCGGGCTGAGAAACGCCCTTTGTTGCCACCGATAATTGACGAGAGAAGGCTCTGCCGACCGGCATTGCTGCATCTGCTGAAGAGTGACTTTTTAACTGTGCAGAAGCTTTCCAGCATCTGAAGTCTATTTTGTATTTTTTCGGAAGGTAACCGGAAAATCATCGAATTGGTGTCTATTTCAATGGCCAAAAAAGATAGAACGTTACACGGTCCGATTGTTTTTTTTGGTGATAGCGGGACACCGAAATGACGCGATATCAGTTTAAATTTTTTCAGCAGGAAAGAGCAGAGTTTCGAATTTATGGGGCCAACGAACAAAAAATCGTTGAGGTAATGAATCAAAGAATTACTGCCTGTTTCAAGTGACACGAGATTGAACACCCCATTGGCCCATCGGCAGACACATATCAAAATAATAGTGCAGGTCTACTTTTGCATCCTAATAAGTGGTAACATTTGGGATGGACGGGTAAACGGCGAAATGCCGATTCTATATCCGATTTAACTTTTAGCTAGCAGAGCGCTGGGCCTGCAGCACGGACTAAATCTACGGCCTTGTCAAAAGACGCGTTATGTGATGGAGGCTTCCTCAGGGGGGATCGCGTAGTTAAAAGATTTGCCTTTTGAATGAGAAAGATGAAGGAAAGATGATGGATTAAACAATATTTGTCGGGTTATTTTTTCGTAATATTGCCTAGAGGTGATATTTTGAAGCTTTTGAAGGGCAGCAAATGAAAGGGACCCGGCATTCTACCTAGTTTAAATTCCTTTATTATTTTTTTGTTTAAGGTTTCAGGGAATTCTCGCGCTGATTTTAGGTTATTGGCAACCGTTTGTTTTTAGTTAGGTTTTTGGTCGCCGAAGAGAAGTTAGAGAAGGGAACTTCTTCTGCTCTAGCATCAATCGTAATCACACCTCTTGCTTTAAACCCCCATACTAGATCGGGCTGTAGGGCCAGATGCCTGTGGAAGTCCTCATTGTATTGTCTCCAAGTGGAACCGCCATGCGACTTGTGTGTGTTATATATCATATCCTGATATATGAACAATTCGGAGCATCGTTCCGGATGCTTCTGGCCCATATAACACACAAATGCCTGTTGCCAATTGTTCAGGTTTCTCGCTAATTAAGCTTCTATAACATATCCCACCTCCCGTCTTCATTTCTATATTAACGTTTTGTTGATCCACTGACAATAGCGACCATATGTTAACGTAATTTTTTTTTTTTTTATTTATTTATTTATTTATTTATTTTTAATCTCCTGTTCTAAATGTGCACCAAACGGGCTGATCCCGCAGTAAAAACCTTCTTTCGTGATCGCTGAGGATAGCTCGTTCTCCTTTGAAATCAATCTGTGTAACGCTAGATAGTCATTGTTATTAGAACACTCACCGCTGTGCTGCAGGAGGAGTGATGACCGATGCGGGTGGAACCCCGGCTCCCGCTGGTGCAGGAGGGGTGAAAACCAGCGCTGGAGTTACTCCGGCTCCTGCTTGGACGAAAGATTGGTTAACACGGTGGCTGGAAGGCCCGGGGGAAGGAGAAGCGTCTTCCCGGCTGAACGCCACATTAGAAGCATGTAATGTAATATCGTGCGCTAGAACCGGAGTGAAGCCCGGTGATGGGGGAACTCCGGTTCCGTGTTGCGCAAGAGCAGGAGTGAAGCCTAGTGTTGGCGTAACTCCTGCCCCGTGTTGGATGGTGGTCTGCTGGTTGTAGAGGCTGGAACTCCAGCTCCGTGTTGCGCTAGAACCAGAGTGAAGCCAGGTGATGGCGGAACTCCAGCTCTTCTGACGTGGATGCAGATTGTAATGCACAAGCTGCAGCCCCTCCACCTCTCCCTGTAAAGACACAAGCAGAGGATGGGTTCCATGGATCCAGCACAATACTGATGCACCACTTTGCTCCTTGTAATGTTATCACAACAAAAGCTTCCAGTGACTGCCGGAGGGCAAAGGAAGTTGCTGACCAGAACACCTAAATTTACCCCCTGTAGGAGTGGTCCCAGGTACCTTCCCCTCCGAGGTCACTGGACAGCTGGACATCCCCAATTAGTACATCACCGAGGGGAGTGGTGTGAGAGGGGGGGTGAATTGGGCACGGACAGTATTCCACTAGCATCCACCTTATAGGCTCTCCAGTCAGAGGCCCTTTCCTTATTCAGTACAGGGCCTGCCATGAAGCACAGTTATACTTGAGGAAACTTGACACAAATAAGTCTTAGTTTAGTCCAAGCACAGGTAGATATGCTTATAAGGCAGTTCAAATAATATCTTTAGCTCAACCAGGGAGGCCTGGGTGATAGTCTCAGGTTAAAGCAGCGCAGAGCTGCAACAGCTTACATGTCCAGCAAATGCAGAAGGGAGTAACACAAGCAGCCAGATGAAGGAAGATTACTGGAAACCGGTGTATGCAGCAGGAACTAAGAGCAGAGTAGCAGGATCACAAACAGGTTCACAGGAGCAGGTACAAAGCCAGGGAGCCACCAGGGATCAGAAGCTGGATGCAAGGCAGAATACTCTAGCACAGACTAAAGGCTGGGGTGGAGTTATATAGCAGGAAGACACAGTGCACATGAGACCAAAGACGCCATCTTGGAAAAGGGCAGTAATGCACAAAAGGTGATGAAGAATGTTCAGAGTCCTGACACTTCCTCATGATTGTGGAGCCTACTGAAACAGACTAAGGGACCTTTTTAAACATTTAGGAAGCCTTTGCAGGTGTTTTTTGTTAATTATTTTAATTTACTGAGATAATGACTTTTGGGTTTCATTGGCTATAAGCCATAACTATGAACATTAAAGGGAATCTGTCACCCCATTTTAGCCATATCAGCTAAAGATATGACTAGTGTTGAGCATTCCGATACCGCAAGTATCGGGTATCTGCCGATATTCGCAGTATCGGAATTCCGATACTGAGTTCCGATACTTTTGCCATATCATATACCGGAATCGGAAGTTCCCATAATGCTATGAGAGGCTGTGTGATTTGATTCAGCCAATGAGGAATCCTAAGAAGTGTGGGCACATCCTGTAATGCTGCAGTAATGTTAACTAATGGCATGGCTGTGATTGGCTGCTGAAATGATGTCATGAATGCACTATAAAAGGCGCCGCCGCCATTTTAGTTTCACTCTGCTGTGAGTTCAGTAAGGGACAGAACGCTGCTCTTCTGACTCTGAGGGACAGTTAGAGATTGCGATTTTGTGAATTGTTCTTTAGGCTATTTTACCAACCGCTGTATAAAGCTTCCTTTTGCCTTGCAGTGCTGTTTTCACAGCTGTCTGCAAGCTCTGTGTGTGAGTGCAGGTGACGCTGCAGTTTGGTCTGCATCCACTGATGGTTGTAGTCAGCTGCATGTGTGTCACTGCCTCATCCTTTTTTTTTTTTTTTTTTGTAATTGGTGCTGCTCCATTCAATTTAAATTAACTCTCATCTATTAGTGTGCCGCGCTTCCATCCATATCCAATACATTGGTTGCAAACACTATAGAAGTACATAGCGGAGCCTTTCAGAGCTAGTGAACAGTTGTGTGCAGTGTTCACGGCTGTCTGTGAGGTCCCTTTTTGTCAGTGCAGCTCACGCCGAAGTTAGTTCTGCATCCACTGCTGGTTGTAGTCTGCTAAGCGTGTGTCACTGCCTCATCCCTTTATTTTTTTGTAATTGATGCTGCTCAATTCAATTTAAATTAACTCTCATCTATTAGTGTGCCGCGCTTCCATCCGTATCCAATACATTGGTTGCAAACACTATAGAAGTACAGTACAGACCAAAAGTTTGGACACACCTTATCATTCAAAGATTTTTCTGTATTTTCATGACTATGAAAATTGTAGAATCACACTGAAGGCATCAAAACTATGAATTAACACATGTGGAATTATACATTACACTTTACAAAAAAGTGTGAAACAACTGAAAATATGTCTTATATTATAGGTTCTTCAAAGTACTAGCCACCTTTTGCTTATATTACTGCTTTGCACGCAGAAAAGGTTAATGGATGGACTCTACATGCCTAGTTCCCACCGTGAAGCATGGAGGAGGTGGTGTGATGGTGTGGGGGTGCTTTGCTGGTCACACTGTTGGGGATTTATTCAAAATTGAAGCGATGAGCGGTCCAGCTCACCCCAAACCATCTCGATTGGTTTCAGGTCTGGTGACTGTGGAGGCCAGGTCATCTGGCATAGCACCCCAACACTCTCCTTCTTGGTCAAATAGCCCTTACAAAGCCTGGAGGTGTGTTTGGGGTCACTGTCCTGTTGAAAAATAAATGATGGTCCAACTAAACGCAAACCGGATGGAATAGAATGCTGCTGCAAGATGCTGTAGTAGCCATGCTGGTTCATTATGCCTTCAATTTTGAATAAATCCCCAACAGTGTCACCAGCAAAGCACCCCCATATCATCACACCACCTCCTCCATGCTTCATGGTGGGAACCAGGCATGTAGAGTCCATCCGTTCACCTTTTCTGCGTGCAAAGCAGTAATCAAAGCAAAAGGTGGCTACTTTGAAGAACCTAGAATATAAGACATATTTTCAGTTGTTTCACACTTTATTGTAAAGTATAATGTATAATTCCACATGTGTTAATTCATAGTTTTGATGCCTTCAGTGTGATTCTACAATTTTCATAGTCATGAAAATACAGAAAAATCTTTGAATGAGAAGGTGTGTCCAAGCTTTTGGTCTGTACAGTACATAGCGGAGCCTTTCAGAGCTAGTGAACAGTTGTCTGCAGTGTTCACGGCTGTCTGTGAGGTCTCTTTGTGAGTGCAGCTCACGCTGAAGTTAGTTCTGCATCCACTGCTGGTTGTAGTCTGCTAAGCATGTGTCACTGCCTCATCCTTTTTGTTTTTTTGCAATTGGTGCTGTTCAATTCAATTTAAATTAACTCTCATTTATTAGTGTGCCGCGCTTCCATCCGTATCCAATACATTGGTTGCAAACACTAAAGAAGTACATAGCGGAGCCTTTTAGAGCTAGTGAACAGTTATCTGCAGTGTTCACGGCTGTCTGTGAGGTCTCTTTGTGAGTGCAGCTCACGCTGAAGTTAGTTCTGCATCCACTGCAGGTTGTAGTCTGCTAAGCGTGTGTCACTGCCTCATCCTTTTTGTTTTTTTTGTAATTGGTGCTGCAATTTAAATTAACTCTCTCCTCTTAGTGTACCGCGCTTCCATCCATATCCAATACATTGTTTGCAAACACTAGATAGGAGTAGATAGAGGAGCCTTTCGGCTGGTTTGCGGCCTGCAGGACCAGCCAGATTAGTATTACCCTATTTTTTGTAGCCTTATCTATTGCATTGTAGTTTCCTACATTGTAATAGCTACAAAAAGTTTGTGATACTATAGAGTGTACATCTTTTGTCTCAATCACAACCTTTGTTTTTTTGGTGAAAAACACAAAAAAGTTAATAAAGTTCACCAAACACTACACTTGACACTTGTTAGGCCACATTAGCTCATATTAAAGTGTAGTCCACACTTAATAAACTTAGTGTTTCTTATACCTGTTAGCAGCTGTTCAGGAATAAGCACACTAAGGCCTTAGTACTTTTCTGCCTATCTTTATCAATCTACCAAGATGAAGAAGGCAGGGAGTAAGGCACGTGGTCGTGGAGTTTCAGCAGGGAGAGGACGTGGGGATTCTGTGCATGCTGCGGCCACCAGTGACACAGCATCCACCAGTTTTCCCCGGGAGCGGTCCTTTATGCACAGCTTTGTAGGAGCTTGCCGTACCCCCTGCTGCGGGAAGAACAAATTGAAGCCGTTGTCGGATGGATGGCAGCTAACGCATCAACTTCAATTACTTCCACATCCTCTCAGGACCAGAGCACTGAAGAGCAACCATCTGTCTCTTCACCACCTGCCAAATTGCACAGGCAGTCAGAGAGCTCTGTACAGGAGCCAGCTCAGTCTCTAATTCTGCTCTCTGAATCTGTTGGCTTGGAAAGAGGGGGCCAGCCAAGCAGCATTCTAGAATGTGAAGAAGAGGGAGTATGCAGTGATGCGCAACAGCTTGTCTCTCTCAATCTGAAGAGGCGGGTGGGCCAGTGCCTATGGTCAGCACACCGCAGAACGCATCTGGTGATGATGAGACTCAGGTGCCAGTTTCTGTTGCGCAGGAGAAGCAGGTGTTTGAAGAGGGTAGTGGAGATGATGAGATCCTTGACCTATCATGGCATGAGGAACAGGAAGGTGGTGGGAGCAGCTCTGCGGAAGAGATTCCCCCAACAGTCCAAACAGGAGGGAGAAGTAGGGTGCAAACTCTGTTGCCTGTAGCCTCCACTTTGGCACCCGTTCGGAGCAGTTCTCTTCCAAAAGCCAAAACGGGCGCTCCCAGGACTTGCAGTGCGTGGTCCTTTTTTGACATAGTTGCAGATGACATTTGCTTTGTCAAATGCAAGCTGTGTAATCAAAAAGTCAAAAAGAGCTAAAAGTGTCTGCAACCTCAATACCACAAATATGTGGAAACCTGTGCAGACCAAGCACGTGGTGGAGTTACAAAGACACACTGGAGACGTAGGCCAACCTACAGCACCACCTACATCTTCAGCTCGTGTTGTAGCCTCTTCCTCCAGCTCACACACAGCTGGTTTGGCTTCCTCACAGGATCGCCCTGGAAGAACCTCTGGCACTGGTGTACAGAGACCCAGTGTAATTCCACCCACAGCACCACGTTCCCTGTCATCCTCACACTCCCAGGCCACTCTACAGCCATCGGTAGCACAGGCATGGGAGAAAAGGCGGCCATACTCGGCAAACCATCCCCGAGCACAGGCTCTGAATGCTGGCATTGCAAAACTCCTGTCTCTTGAAATGCTGTCATTCAGGCTGGTGGAGACTGACACCTTCCGTAACTTCATGGCATAGGCTGTCCCACAATACAACGTGCCCAGCCGCTTTTATTTCAGCAGGCAAGCCGTGCCTGCCCTGCAAAAGCATGTGGAGGGAAAAATTAAACATGCGCTACTAAATGCCGTCAGTAGCAAGGTCCACCTGACCACCGATGCGTGGACCAGTACCCATGGACAGGGACGATACCTTTCCCTCACTGCCCATTGGGTCAATGTTGTGGAGCTGGGTACAGATCTTGAGAGTGGCGCTGTACATGTTCTGCCAACTCCAAAGATTGCAGGAATCCAGTCTGTACACATTGACTCCTCCTCCTACTCCAGTTCCTCAGAATCATCGCTGCAGGAGCCGTCACGGTCTACCTCCACATGGACCTGTTACGACTGACATGAGCACAGCCGTGGCCAAATGTCAACAGGCCGTCCTGAAATTAATTTTGATTAGGGAATCGAAGCCACACAGCGCAGGAGCTCTGGAATGCCATCAAGAAGGAGAGTGAAGTGTGGTTTGTGCCAGCGAATCTCCAGCCAGGCTTGGTAGTGTATGACAATGGCCGAAATCTGGTGGCAGCTCTTGGCCTAGGCAACCTCACTCCCATACCATGTCTGGCACATGTGCTCAACTTGGTCGTGCAGAGTTTTTTGAGGGAATATCCAGATCTTGATACACTGCTGCACAAGGTCCGCCTAGAGTGCGCTCACTTGCGGCGTTCCAGCATGGCCAGATTGCGCATTGCAGCACTGCAACGCCGATTCTGCCTTCCGGAACATCGCATCATATGTGACCTACCCACCAGGTGGAATTCCACGTTACATATGTTTGAGCGGTTGTGTGAGCAGCAGGCAGCAGTAATGGAGTACCAGCTGCATCAGGCACAATCAAGTCGCAATTTGCGCCGTTCACACTTCACCACCACTGAGTGGGCCACTATGAAGGACATCTGCCACGTTTTGTGTGCGTTCGATGACTCAACGCGGATGGCGAGTGCAGATGATGCACTAGTCAGCATGACTGTCCCCCTTATCTGCCTGCTTCAAAAAACACTCAAGCACTAAGGGATGAGGTTTTGGAAGAGGTGGAGGATGAGGAGTCACAAATTCCATCACCTTCTGGACAGTCTGCGCAATTTGGTTCCTCACAAAGGCCTAGGCAGGGGACACTTTGTGAGGAGGAGTCAATGGAGGAGGAAGACATCGCTCCAGAGGAGGGAGGTACACAATGTTCTAGTAGTCAGTATGTAGAGCGATGGTGGGGTGATGCAGAGCAGGCAGAGATGACGCCTCTTGCAGGGGACAGCGTTTCTTGGCCAGTTGGGAGTCTGCAGCACATGGTTGATTTCATGCTGCAGTGCCTGAGGAACGACCGCCGCATCGCCCACATTCTCACCACGTCTGATTATTGGCTGTACACCTTCCTAGACCCTCGCTACCGGGACAACTTACAAAGCCTCATAACAGCGTAAAATGCGGGAGTACCAAGACACACTGGTGCATTCCATCATGTTCTCCATTCCAGCCGAGAGCACTGCTACTAGTGCTTTACAAAGCTGCTCTGTGCGTCGAGGCAGTGGAGGAAGCTCTGCACCAAGAGGGAGCAGAAGCAGCGCCTCTGCACAGGGCAAGACCAGTATGGCCCAAATGTGGCGAAGTTTTGTGTCACCGCCACAAATGTCTACACTATCACAGACGGCTCCAGTCAGCAGGAGGCAACGTTTCCATCAGATGTTGACAGACTACATGTCTTGCCCTCTCAGTGTACTCCTAGACGTCTCTTCCCCCTTCGAGTTTTGGGTCTCTAAGCTGGATACATGGCCAGAGCTTAGCCAGTATGCATTGGAGGTGCTGGCTTGCCCTGCTGCTAGTGTATTATCGGAGTGCGTCTTTAGTGCCGCAGGTGGTGTACTAACAGACCGTCGCATGCGAATATCCTCCGATAACGTTGACCGGCTTACTTTTCTGAAAATGAACAAGGCCTGGATCTCGCCTGAATTTGCCTGTCCGGTTTCCGATTAAATAACTCGTTGGCAACAGTATCCATGTCTCCTGTTCTGTTCATGTTTCTACCACCTGAACTGTACTCCATTATTGCTGCTTAAGGAACGGTATGTACACCTGTAATATAGTGCAGACAATGGATGTAGGACTAGTCATCATCAACATTACTTATATATGTGACAGTAAAAAATACACTCATTGAGGAAAACTCTTAGTTCACACCCCATATATGAAAGGTCCAGTATCTAATCCTGATAATAAGGCACAATAATCATGCATAACCTATAAAAAGTGGATCGTGCATAGTGAACATAGCAATGTATACCTGCAAGTGCAGGTGAAACAATGCCAACGGATAGAAAAGGTTTATGCTATCTAGGTATCAGAGTGCATAGCGACTGATGGCCAATGGCGATATAATACTGTACCTCAATAAAGGCTGCGGCACCCCTCACGCGTGTTTAGCTTGTAGCTTCTTCAAGAGGGGACGTGCGTGTATGGTTGCTCATAGGTGCATGTTTATAGAGGAAATCAGTCATGACGCCGGCTTTGTGTTGGCGCTACGCTACCGCTGATGAACGCTGCGCAATGTGACTGCAAGTCAGCATCATATGACGCACAGCCGCTCCCCTAACCAACGCGTCAGAGCGGGAAGGCAGTCTGTGCGGCAAAACTGATGCGCAAGCATA
>JARQOD010000001.1:534138277-534302330 GCA_033576555.1 Oophaga sylvatica
GGGAGCCTCTATATTATAATGCACCCCCCATAGGCAGCCTCTGTGTTATAATGCAGCCCCCCATAGGCAGCCTCTGTATTATACTGCAGCCCCCCATAGGCAGCCTCTGTATTATAATGCAGCCCCCCATAGGCAGCCTCTGTATTATAATGCAGCCCCCCATAGACAGCCTTTGTATTATGATGCAGCCCCCCATAGACAGCCTTAATATTATAATGCAGCCCCCCATAGACAGCCTCTGTATTATAATGCACTCCCCATAGGCAACCTTTGTATTATGCGCCCCCGGAAGAAGCGGGAAAGCGAAACGCGCGTCGGGGTGAGGGGGAGATCTCTGGCTGCAGCGCTGCACCTATTGCCACGTTATTACAGCACCCCCTTGGTAAAGTATTCACTTAGGGATTTATTTCCCAGTATTTACTATGTGTTCACCATGGGATGTTAATGTGGATAAATAGTTTGTGCAGTATAATCTGTATCCATGCAGTATCCCCTTATTGGGTGTTTTTGATTGGAGATTATTCTATTGTGAACTTTCATGTTACTATTTTAATCGATATTAATAAACTTTGTACTCTTTTGATAACTACTCTGGGATCTCTTCGTATTTTTGGGCTATATGACTATATAGACCCTTCTGTGTTTGCATAATTATTAGAAGTGCCCTTTAGATATTATGAGGACTTTTTTTGGAATAACCTTTGTATTATGATGCATACCCCATAGACAGCCTCTGTATTATAATGCAGCCCCCCATAGGCAGCCTCTGTATTATACTGCAGCCCCCCATAGGCAGCCTCTGTATTATAATGCAGCCCCCCATAGGCAGCCTCTGTATTATAATGCAGCCCCCCATAGACAGCCTTTGTATTATGATGCAGCCCCCCATAGACAGCCTTAATATTATAATGCAGCCCCCCATAGACAACCTCTGTATTATAATGCACTCCCCATAGGCAACCTTTGTATTATGATGCATACCCCATAGACAGCCTCTGTATTATAATGCAGCCCCCCATAGGCAGCCTCTGTATTATAATGCAGCCCCCCATAGGCAGCCTCTGTATTATAATGCAGCCCTCCATAAGCAGCCTCTGTATTATAATGCAGCCCCCATAGGCAGCCTCTGTATTATAATGCAGCCCCCCTCTCATAGGCAGCCTCTGTATTGTAATGAGCCCCCATAGGCAGCCTCTGTTTTATAATGCAGTCCCCATAGGCAGCCTCTGTATTATAATGCACCCCCATAGGCAGCCTCTGTATTGTAATGAGCCCCCATAGGCAGCCTTTGTATTATGATGCAGCCCCCCATAGGGAGCCTCTGTATTATAATGCAGCCCCCCATTACAAAAATAATAAATCCTGTACTCACCTCTCTTGCTCCCGGCTCCTGCACTGCTCACTGCTCTCCCTCTCTTCTCCTGACAGCAGGCGCCGGGCAGTGACGTCAGCTCGCCAGCTGTCAGACGCTGAGAGGGGGATTATGGGAGAGAAGGAGCGCTCGCTCCTTCTCTCTCAATGCGGTCAGCTGTATAGGCTAGATGCCAATACAGCTGACCGTCCGATGACGGGCAGGGGGCCCACTGCTGGCACAGGGCCCCCCACCGCCTGTTCAGGCCCCATAGCAGCCGGGCGGCAGAGCAGGGAGATCGGATCTCCCTGCTCTGTCGCAGAATGTAACTGTATCAGTGCGCTGTGCATGCCGATACAGTTACAGTAGCGTAGCTCCGGGTGGGCCCCCTCAGAGCGTGGGGCCCGGGGCCACCGCCCCCTCTGCAGCTACGCTACTGCTGCAGACTCAGCACAGACCTGGACAACCCCTTTAATGCTCCTAACAAATAAAAACATGAGAATAAGTCAGTTTCACAAATAATATTTACACCCAGGTACCTTATAGATGTCGTCTCCTTCTTTTCTTCATCTTGTCCAGACCCCATGATGAGTTTTCTCATCTACAGCCATCTCTGCAGACTTCCATCTTCTCCGGTCTTCTGCAGCAAATCTCCACATGATGCCCTTAAAGATAGAAGTGTCATTATAATGCTCTTGAATAAAAATATCTGCACAAAATATGACCCCACACTGTCCCTCTTTTGGTACATGCTCTCCACGCTGCCCCCTCCTTTCCAGACTGGGATACCTTTTCACACTGTCCTCTCACACTGTGTCCTCCCTATAGGGCTCTATACTGTACCTTTTCATCAAACTCCCCCTCCTTGGTATGCTGTCCCCTCCTGGCTGTACTCTTACACTGTCCCGCTATACTACGCCCCCACTACTCAATCTCTATTCTGTACCCACTCACTTTCCTCCCCCATACTGTTGTGTAGCCCTGTGTGTAAGGCACACACAGTACCCTGGAGGATGTGCGGAGAGGTAACAGTTTAATGCTCAATAACCATTCACTCCACCACACACTTGGACACACCCATAGGGTATGTAGCCAGTGAGTCAGAGAGTTTCCTGTCAGAAGACAGAGGAGTCAGTCTAGCCTGGACGTGGAGGGAGGAAGAAGTTCAGCCAGCTCCTGTCAGCAGTTCTTAAAGTGGAGGCTAGTAAGGGTGAGCCAGTTCACCTTAGCCTAGTCAGAGCTGTGCTTAATCAGAAGACAGAGACAATTGAGGAAGAAGGAAGAGTTAGTAACAGAAACTTCAGTCGCCTGTCCCAAGGACAGTGAAGTTCAGTCGACGTGCTCCTGAACTAGAAGAATACTGAGCATCTGTTAGCGAGCTCCAAGGAAGAAGCAAGAAGGGATTGACTTGCATTACCTTAGGAAGTGTGGAGTGCTTATGCTACAAGCGCGAACAGGGCGAAGGGCGCAGTGGAAGAAGTTATAGCAGTGCCTTAAGGATTGGACTATCCTGCACATTGTTCACCGGTCACTGGGGACCGAAGTGTCACTACAGCTTCAGGCGTAGTGGTAGAAAAACCAGAGTCTTACTGGACCTTAGGTCACAGAAAGCAGCCCTTGGAGTGTCGGTACGTAACTGGGGTCAGGGAGAGTGGGAACCTGGAGTCACTGCAGGACAATAGTAGAAACCCAGCTCTCTCAAAGGAAGGCTCCGACCACAAAACTGACCGGGCAGTACAGCTGAGGAGTTAGCTGGAGTTCTTGGAGTGAACTAAGCTTTATGCTAGTTGGACTCATAATATTGGAAAGTAAAGGAGGCCTCCAACCTGTTCAGCTGTTATCTCAAAGCACATCCTCCACCCGACCAGCCTCCCTGGGACCTGCCTTATCATCTGACAAGTTAAAGGTATGGAAAGACGCTGGATGGTGTGAGACTGATTCATTTATCTGCACCCTACATCATTAATACCATAGACTTTGAGGGACCAGTCCCACCTGTGGGGGACCCGTCATCTAGCTGCCACAACATCCCCTCAGAGATCTACTGCAGCGCTGGTCTTAGTGATCAGATAACTACAGGTGGCGTCACGAACCGTTATATACTAAATCCCCTGTAAATATCCCCCCCTTTAACGCCTGACCGCCAGGGACACGGAACGAGCCACGCTACCAGTGACATTCCCTATAGAAATCTACAGGCTCGGCTCCGAGTACCCCATATCCCTGGTAACCCACAATTGTGGTGCGGGTCACACAACTTGGCGTCACGAACAGGATGCGAAACTCGCAAAATTGCGAGCCCTGTGTGCCTGTGGAGGTGTTTTTGTGAAAAAGGACTGTTTGCTATTTTTGGCGCTAAAATCCGCCATTTTGCCGCCAAATTCGCGCCCTCAGGCGCTGGAGAAGAAGGTGGGCGTGGATTCGTGGGCGTGTGCCCCCCTGTGGCGCGAAGAGAATGCCTGCCTTCTCAAAGTGCTATTACAATATGCGATCCTGCCCTACAGCAAAGGAGATCCGCCTCCTCTTCACCTTCCCTGCGAAGAGGAGGAGACGCAAACCCCGCCTCCACGGAAGAGACCAGACGGCTCTAAAAGAAGAGAGAGTGTTCTGGAACATGATGGAGGCAGGACGTGTGCAGCCGAGCAGGGAAGCGGTGGAAGGCAGGCCCCGTTCCCCAGCCAAGCTGCCACTAGAACCAGAACCATCTGTGGTCCTGCACATGCAGCAAGCCTTGCTGGAGATTGGAGAGGAAAATGCAAGGTTAAAGAAGATGATCCTGCAACGACCTGGCGTGGAGGAGATTGAGAAACGCCGGCGTAACCAGATACAGCGGCGGCTGTGGGACGCCGTGCTCACCACTCCAGGAACGAAATCGTTGTCTGCGTCCCCTGTACCACCAACGCTGGCGGCTGAAGGGAAACCGGAGACCAGCTATGAAGGAGCTGAACCCGACTCCACCGAGGAAGCGGAGGGAGACGGACCGGTGTACCAGCCAGGCCAGGAGGCCACAGCGGAGCACAGTCCCCCGGTAGGGACACCGGCGGGGACCCAGCCGTCAATGATGGAGAGCGACTGGGAAGAGATGGAGCAGCGACAGCAGCAGGTTAGTGCGTCCCCAATTGAGCCATTGCGCACACCTGCTTCCTGCTCTGCATCACACCAGCATTGTGCGTCCTATTCCGCATCGCCACCTGCGACCATTTCTGCATCGCAAAAGTCTGATGCGATCTCAATTGAGCCACTACAAAAGCCTGCTTTTTGCCCAGTATCTTATGCTGCAGCAGCGTCCCCAGAGGAGGACGGGCCCTGCGGCCTAGAGGACCGGAGTGAACCGGCCCTGCAGGTAACCAGCGATGATGACACCCTGCTGGAACCCCCGACATCCCCACCAGCCCAGTGCACACCAGCCACACAGACCCCGATGGTGGAGTCGATGATCTTGGTGCTGGGCACTGGGCCCAGGAATAGGAACGGTCCTGTGCGAGCATCGCATTGTTCCAGCCCCCGGGATGGAAAGTGTAACTGAAGTTAGCAAGAAAATGTGAAGAACGGTAGGACCCAGACAGGGTTTGCCGCAGCTAAGAAGATGTAAAAAGTTTTGATAAAAGAAATAATTGCTGTTTTGCACTTTATTGCTATGTATAGGGTTTACATAGTTTTATATATAATGAGTAGAATGCCCGGCTGGGTACCAGAATGAAAATTTGAAAAAGTTGAGTGCATAGTTTTGCATCAAATACCCTGGTTGGGTAAGGTGAATTTAAAGTTAAAACAAGTATATATATAGATATATAATGTAAATATTGAAGTGAAAAGAATATATATGTGTCCTTTTATTATGTCATGGACTTTGAGGCTGAGGACTGTGCCAGCCCAGAACTTATCTTTGTACATAGTTGCGCTTCGGTGCATTATATTGGTTTTACATGAAACCACCACAACTACCTCTGAACAGAAAACCCGTGTGGTGTGGCACTGAGTGAGGTCTGCATTCAGATGTCCTGCAGCCCACCCAGGACCCACGTTGAAGGTTTGGTGCGGGTCCTTCACAAGAATATTGTTGATATGATATATTTATGGAAAGTATGTTTTGTATTTTTCTATGTCTAATGTTTGAATGCAACGTTTAAGAAATTCTTACCTCCCGGATGGGAAGAGTTTAATGTTTATTGTTAATCAAAACAAAATGTCTTCTTGTATTTCACAGCCCGGGAGTGCTGTATTTTACCATGGGGGAATGTGTAGCCCTGTGTGTAAGGCACACACAGTACCCTGGAGGATGTGCGGAGAGGTAACAGTTTAATGCTCAATAACCATTCACTCCACCACACACTTGGACACACCCATAGGGTATGTAGCCAGTGAGTCAGAGAGTTTCCTGTCAGAAGACAGAGGAGTCAGTCTAGCCTGGACGTGGAGGGAGGAAGAAGTTCAGCCAGCTCCTGTCAGCAGTTCTTAAAGTGGAGGCTAGTAAGGGTGAGCCAGTTCACCTTAGCCTAGTCAGAGCTGTGCTTAATCAGAAGACAGAGACAATTGAGGAAGAAGGAAGAGTTAGTAACAGAAACTTCAGTCGCCTGTCCCAAGGACAGTGAAGTTCAGTCGACGTGCTCCTGAACTAGAAGAATACTGAGCATCTGTTAGCGAGCTCCAAGGAAGAAGCAAGAAGGGATTGACTTGCATTACCTTAGGAAGTGTGGAGTGCTTATGCTACAAGCGCGAACAGGGCGAAGGGCGCAGTGGAAGAAGTTATAGCAGTGCCTTAAGGATTGGACTATCCTGCACATTGTTCACCGGTCACTGGGGACCGAAGTGTCACTACAGCTTCAGGCGTAGTGGTAGAAAAACCAGAGTCTTACTGGACCTTAGGTCACAGAAAGCAGCCCTTGGAGTGTCGGTACGTAACTGGGGTCAGGGAGAGTGGGAACCTGGAGTCACTGCAGGACAATAGTAGAAACCCAGCTCTCTCAAAGGAAGGCTCCGACCACAAAACTGACCGGGCAGTACAGCTGAGGAGTTAGCTGGAGTTCTTGGAGTGAACTAAGCTTTATGCTAGTTGGACTCATAATATTGGAAAGTAAAGGAGGCCCCCAACCTGTTCAGCTGTTATCTCAAAGCACATCCTCCACCCGACCAGCCTCCCTGGGACCTGCCTTATCATCTGACAAGTAAAAGGTATGGAAAGACGCTGGATGGTGTGAGACTGATTCATTTATCTGCACCCTACATCATTAATACCATAGACTTTGAGGGACCAGTCCCACCTGTGGGGGACCCGTCATCTAGCTGCCACAACATCCCCTCAGAGATCTACTGCAGCGCTGGTCTTAGTGATCAGATAACTACAGGTGGCGTCACGAACCGTTATATACTAAATCCCCTGTAAATATCCCCCCCTTTAACGCCTGACCGCCAGGGACACGGAACGAGCCACGCTACCAGTGACATTCCCTATAGAAATCTACAGGCTCGGCTCCGAGTACCCCATATCCCTGGTAACCCACAATTGTGGTGCGGGTCACACACTGTTGCCTCACACTATTCCCCTCCCTCCTCATTCTGTCTCCTCTCACATTCCCCCCTGTTCACCACACTGTTTCCTCATATATTTACACCTCTCACTATACTGTCTGCTAACACATACCCCTGACTCCCCATACTGTGTCTGCACACATTGCATCACCCTCACTCCCGATACTGTGTCCACATACATTTTTCCCATCGCTATTCATACTGTGTCCACATACATTCCCCCGTTCGCTCCCCATGCTGTCCGCACCCATCCCCATATTGTTTCCTCAAACATTCCCTCATACATACATGCTCCTCATTTTGTGCCCTCAAATCTCCCCACACACATTAAATCCCCCCATCCCCACTCCAAATCTCCCCACACACATTAAATCCCCCCATCCCCACTCCAAATCTGCCCACACATTAAATAACCTCCATCCCCACTCCCAATCCCCCACACACATTAAGTACCCCCATCCCTACTCTAAATCTCCCCACACATTAAATAATCCCCCATCCCCACTCCAAATCCCCCCACACATTTTGTACCCCCCTTAATCTTCGATGGTTTCTTGAACTCCAGAGTGGAGCACTTACCAGTGATGCTCTTCGTGCTTCTGGGTGCTGGCGAGTGACGTCAGCAGCATGATCACATGATCTGATCACGCTGCTGGCGTCCTTCTGACCCGGTGGTCAGAGCTTCAATTGAGTACAATTGATCTCTTGGAGCTGACGCGCTGCAGCTTCTTTGTGCTGGCTGTCAGCTTGACAGCCGAAACAGAGAACAGCCGGCTCCCAATTTGGGGCGCGGCAGAATGCTGCCGCTGGGGGAGACACTGCGGACCGCCGCATTAGGTGGGCCGACTGTGCCCCCCTGCCAGCTGCACCCCCTAGATACGCCTGTGCGCACCGCCCTAAAGTGTCATTTCTGCCAGCATCGGCTGTGTCTGCCTGTATATCAGCAGTACCTGCCTGAACCTGCTGTGCCTGCCAGCACCTGCGGTGTCTTTATACCAGCCAAACCCATCTGCTCTGTCTCCTTGTATACTAGTTGTGCCTGCCAGTACCTGCCATGCCTTCCTGTATTCCTTTCGTGCCTGCCATGTCTGCCTGTATATCTGCTGTACCTACCTGAACCTGCTGAACCTACACCAGCTGTGGCTGCCAGCACCTGCCGTGCTTTACTGTATACCAGCCGAACCCACCTGCACCTGCTGTGTCTCCCTATATACCAGCTGTGCCTGCCAGTACCCGCCATGCATTCCTGTATATGTGCCATGCTTGCCCGAACCTGATGTTCCACTATACCTGCCGTGCCTGCCTGTATCAGCCAAACTTTCCCAATCCTTCTACTTCTATCGCTCACGGCTTCCCTCGGCCTCACTCAATTGTCCTCTGCGGCCACTCACAAAGATGGTCACACGCTGGACCTTATCTTCACCCGCCTCTGTTCCCTCACTAATCTCAATAACTCATCACTCCCCCTGTCTGACCACAACCTACTGACATTCTCTTCCCTCTCCTCTGTTAGTACGCATCCCCCACTCCACAAACTCACCCACCCTCGCAGAAATCTCAAACACCTCAATTTACAATCACTCTCTGAGTCCCTCCTCCCTCTCTACAGACATAGCCTCACTTAATGACACAGATGCTGCTGCCACATTTTATAACACCACAATAAAAGCCACACTTGATTCGGCCGCCCCCCTCACGCAGAGCAAAACTCGTACAATCAACAGGCAGCCCTGGCTGACCGGCCTGACCAAAGAACAGAGACGGGCTTCCAGGGCTGCCGAGCGGAGATGGAAGAGAACCCATTCTACCGAGCACCTCAACGCATACAAGCAGTCCCTTGCCAGCTTCAAGTCCACGCTCTCTGCCGCAAAACAAACTTACTTCGCATCTTTCATATCCTCCCTGTCTCACAACCCTAAACAGCTCTTCAACACTTTCAATTCTCTACTCCGTCCCCAGCACGTCCTCACTCTCCTCTCATTTCTGCTGAAGACTTTGCCTCTTTCTTTAAGCAAAAGATTGATACGATCAGAGAAAGCTTTGGCCCGCAGCCGCCAATGCCCCTCTTAGCCACTCAGCCCTGTTCTTCCAAAACCAGCTTCACCACCATGATAGAAGATCAGCTCTCCACTCTCCTGTCAAGATCACACCTCACCACTTACGCGCTTGACCCACTCCCGTCCCACCTCATCCCTAACTTTGCCACAGTCTTCATCCCTACTCTCACACACCTCTTCAACCTTTCACTTACAAATGGTGTCTTTCCTTCATCCTTCAAACATGCCTCAATCACTCCCATCCTCAAAAAGCCCTCCCTCGACCCATCCTCTGTGTCTAACTATCGCCCGATATCTCTTCTCCCCTACGCCTCAAAACTACTGGAACAGCATGTATATCTCGAACTGTCCTCCCACCTCTCCTCCTGTTCCTTCTTTGACCATTTACAATCCGGCATCCGACCGCATCACTCAAATGAAACTGCCCTAACTAAAGTCACTAACGACCTGCTAACCGCCAAGAGCAAGCGACACTACTCTGTCCTCTTTCTCCTGGACCTGTCTTCTGCCTTCGACACCGTGGACCATTCCCTCCTGCTACAGATTCTCTCATCTCTTGGCATCACAGACTTGGCCCTGTCCTGGATCTCATCATACCTAACAGACCGAACATTTAGTGTCTCCCTCTCACACACCACCTCCTCACCTCGCCCCCTGTCTGTCGGTGTTCCTCAAGGCTCAGTCCTAGGACCCCTACTCTTCTCCATCTACACCTTCGGCCTGGGACAGCTCATAGAATCCCACGGTTTGCAGTATCACCTCTACGCCGATGACACGCAGATCTACCTATCTGGACCTGACCTCACCTCCCTACTGACCAAAATCCCACAGTGTCTGTCTGCTATCTCAGCCTTCTTTTCTGCTCGCTTTCTCAAACTGAACATGGACAAAACAGAATTCATCATCTTTCCCCCACCTCATTCTTCCCCTCCACCAGACCTATCCATCTATGTCAATGGCTGCTCGCTTTCCCCAGTCCTGCATGCTCGGTGCCTTGGGGTGATCCTCGACTCTGCCCTCTCTTTCAAACCACATATCCAAGCCCTCGCCACCTCCTGCCGCCTCAAAATCAAAAATATTTCCCGGATACGCTCATTCCTCAACCATGAAACCACAAAAACACTAGTGCACGCCCTTATCATCTCCCGCCTCGACTACTGCAACCTCTACTTTCTGGCCTCCCCTCTAGCACTCTGGCACCACTCCAGTCCATCCTACACTCTGCTGCCCAACTAATCCACCTGTCTCCCCGCTATTCCCCAGCCTCCCCCCTATGCCAGGCCCTTCACTGGCTTCCTATTGCCCAGAGGCTTCAGTTCAAAACCCTAACCATGACATACAAAGCCATCCACAACCTTTCTCCTCCATACATCTGTGACATGGTCTCCCGCTACCTACCCACACGCAACCTTCGATCCTCTCAAGATCTCCTTCTCGACTCCCCCCTCATCTCTTCTTCCCACAACCGCATACAAGACTTCTCCCGGGCTTCCCCCATACTCTGGAACTTCCTGCCGCAAAATATCAGACTTTCACCAACAACGGAAACCTTCAAGAAGAACCTGAAGACCCACCTGTTCCGACAAGCCTACAGCCTACAATGATCCTCAGTCTACTGAACCATCGCACGACCAGCTCTACCCTTTCCTAGTGTATCCTCACCCATCCCTGTAGACTGTGAGCCCTCGCGGGCAGAGTCCTCTCTCCTTCTGTACTTGTGTGTCCCTTGTCTAGCACGTTTATTGTACCTGTCTATATTTTCCCTTTTCATATGTAAAGCGCCATGGAATAAATGGCGCTATATAAATGTGTAATAATAATAATAATTATCCTGGCCGTTCCACCTTTATGCCCCTTTGGAGGTCAGCTGCCGTGTGTCCGAGGTCCATCCTGGTGTAGCCCTTGGCATCCATCTGGAGCCAAGTCTAACCCCACCATCAAGGGCTCTAACGAAAAGTCAGGTGTTCACCTAATCACGCCCGTCAAGTCTCTCCTTGGTCTGCGGCACAGTGGTCCACTATCGCGCACGATGCAGATTGCTCAGACCATGGAACCTGCTGGATCTCCATTCCCTTCAATCTCTGACCTGAACCAAGTGGTCTCCTGTCAGAGGGACCAGCAGGACAAAGTCATGTCCTATCTGCAGAGTGTGACCACCTGTTGGACACGTTGTCATCTGTGGCCACATCCACTCCTATACAAGCTGTGGCAACCTCAGCTGTGACTCTCCAGTAGTAATGGCTGGACCCATGGATGTTCAGGTCTGTCGGGTTGGGCCAAACATTTAAAAAGGTTTAGTTCAGGTACTAGAACGATATCTGAACTCAAACCCCCATGGGGGGGCCCGAACATCAGGTCTATCACATGCAGTCATCTGTGTGACAGCGCGAGAAACACTGGTTCTGATTGACTGTAAGTTCTTTACCGCACGTCAGAGCGCTGTGGCTCCCATGCTGTCATGGAGCAAACAGCATGTGAGCAAGCAGCTGTGACTGGTGGTAAGAAAGTTACCGTCAGTCACAGGCATCGGCTAATGAGAGTACTATTCTCATCATCATATGTCTGGTCTCACTAATAGCAGCGAGAGCAGGAATACAATGATGAGAGTAATCATCAGCCAGTGTCTGTGCAATAAATAAAATAATGCTGTGGGACCCCTCTATTTTTGATAACCAGCGCAAGTACAGCTGATAGATTCAAGCTTCAGACCTCAACTTTATATTGGCTGGTTATGAAAAATAGAAGGGTCCCACGCCATTGTTTAAATAAATTAATTAAAAAAACAGAGTGGGGTCCCTCTAATTTTGACAACCAGTCAAGCTGAATCACCCAGCCTCTGGATTTTTTTTGTTTGTTTTGTTCAATTAAAGGACTTTTTCATGTATGTGTCTTTATTTAATTTTCACAATGGGGTTAGTAATGAAGGACGCAGCTCCGAAATGCGCTTCGGGGTGTGCTCGGCACTCTTACAGGGGACCACCATTGTACCTATTATTTTTTGCACTGGTGTAGGCAGCATCTTTTAAACATTACTGTGTGTAGATAGCGTTCCTCATGTCTATGCTTTTTGCATCAGGGCAATGATTAATTTCATCTATTTTTTGATCACAAGTTTGACACTATAGTATTTTTTATACTAATATCTTTTATTGTGGTTCGCTTTATTTCTGCTGATCCAGCTGCACTAAGACTGGTGAAATGAGTGGAAGCGGAGGCACAGGTGTTGCAGTGTACATTCGTTTATTGCTATTTTTGTGGAACCACCGGACCACGGACCAGGGGACTCCGAAGGGGCGTGACTATGCGAGCCCCAGACACCCATAGTAAGACCCCTCGAATAGGGTCAGAATGGAATGCCCAGGGGACGCAGGTGCTACCTCCAGTTAGACCCCGGACACGTGGAAGCTGGCCTAGCGGACCAGGTGATCAGGCAGGGATAATAGATAGAGTAGAACTTGACTGGCAGTATGCGGCTGGACGGAACGGAGCTGGCACAGGCAGTGCTGACGTCGTTGTAGGTAACGAAGTGCTGAACAGCTGAGCAGGATGGAACTGCCGCTGGCAGCACTGGTATCGTCCCGGGTACAGAGTAGTAATCTGCAGGTAGTCTAAGAAGACAAACAGTATAAGCTGGGTACTGGCAGTAAGCAGGCGGTGCACAACAGAACACAAGGCACAACGGAACACAGAACCGGAAATTAGCAACAGGAAACACTTGTTGCTCCGGCGCCCTCTCTATGGCAGAGGGGCAAGAAATACCACACACAAGAATACCATTGGTTAACCACATTTTTGAAAAACGTGCACTGTCTAAGAAACGCCTCGTACCCGGGGATGTGCTGACCGCACACCAGAAAGCAGGAGCAAGGGAGAGAGCCGACACAGGGCGGCATTGAGTAGACTGAGAGCGAGGGCTCCGACGGGGACCATGTGGAGGTACGGGCAGCACAGCGTGGGGACGGGATCGAAACCGACTCTGACTCGGGTGAAATCCATACATCAGGGTCTGAGGCTATCTGGGAAAATGAGGGTTCCACATCCACCACTAAAAACACCATGGGGGTGGAGGAGGAGCAGATTAAATACACAGTTCAGGATAAAATGTTTGGGGGGCTGAAACCCAGAGGGAGGAAAGGGTTCCCGGTTCATGAGAATGTGCAAAATCTGATTATCCAGGAATGGGCCTCCCCTGAAAAGGGGCTGTGTGTACCCTCGGAGTTAAAGAACCGCTTTCCTCTGGAGGGAGACAATTCACTGTGGGAGATCCCTAAGGTAGATGTCCAAGTCTCTAAGGTTACCAAGAAGACCTCTCTTCCCTTTGAGGATGCTTCTCAGTTGAGAGATCCAATGGATCGAAAGATCGAAAGCCACCTAAAGAAGTCTTGGGAGGCCTCAGCTAGTTTTTTGAAAGCAAATATAGCTTCAACATGCGTCGCTAGAGCCCTCTCCCTCTGGCTCCACACCCTAGAAGACCACCTATCTCAAGGGACCTCTAGACAGGAGATCCTAGAATCCCTCCCCCTTCTACAAAAAGCTACGGGCTTTCTAGCTGATGCTTCGGGGGAATCCGTTAGGGTGGCATCCAAATCTCTGGTTCTGTCTAACTCGGCCAGAAGAGCACTTTGGCTAAAGTCATGGGGGGGTGATATCACATCAAAATCCAAACTCTGCCATACCCTTCCAGGGACACCAGGTTTTCGGACCAGTACTGGACGAAATTCTGGAAAAGGCCTCTGACAAGGGGAAGTCACTGCCAGAGCAGAAAAATACCAGAGTTTAGAGGGAAAGGGAAAACAGGCCGGTGGAGCTACCCGAAAGGAAATAAGGGAAAGAACATCCTTGTCCCTCAACAACAGCGCACCCTGGATAAACAGTGACTCTCCAGTGGGGGGGTCGACTCTCACAATTCATAGCCCGATGGGAGTCAATATCCACAAACCCGTGGATCCTCCACACCATACAATACGGGCTGAAGCTGGAGTTCGACAACCCCCTTCCCCCATGCCTAAAAATTACACCCCGACAGGCCCCAAATCGCCAAGATTCCTTGCTTCTACAGTTATTTCTCCGGTACCCCAACAGGAAGTAGGCAAGGGTCATTATTCCCGTCTTTTCCTCATAAAAAAACCCTCCGGGAAATGCAGGGTTATAATAAACCTAAAACCCCTAAATCAATTCATCAAATACCGGAGGTTCAAGATGGAATTAATCAAATCAGTGATTCCTCTTATTGGGAAAGGCTGGGTCATGGCGACAATAGACCTGAGGGACGCCTACTATCATGCCCCAATCCATCCGGATTGCAGGAAGTACCTCAGGTTCGCGGTGGCTCACGAACAGGGGATCAGCCACTTCCAATTCAATGCCCTTCCATTCGGAGTATCTCCGGCATCAAGGGTATTTACGAAGATCATGAGAGAAGCAGTTGTTATCTTCATCCGCCTACAGAGAGTCTGCATCGTTCCATATTTGGATGACCTGCTTGTAGTCGCACCATCAGCAGTCCGTCTAAACCAAGATGTGACAAAAACCCTGGAGATTCTACGATCTCTAGGTTGGATCCCGAATCTCCTAAAATCAGACCTCCTTCCCTCTCTAAGTAAGAAGTTCCTAGGCGTTCTCCTGGACTCAGAACAAAGGGCATCCTTCCTTCCCAAGGAACGACGACAAGATCTCCGCCAGAGGATGGCCTGGTTCAGGCAACAGAGTACCCCAACTGTAAAAGAGTCAATGTCCATACTAGGGTCAATGACCTCATGTATCCAAGCGGTTGCCTTGGCTCAGGCACACACGCGGGTTCTCCAGTCTCATGTCCTGCTATACGCAAGGAAGTGTCAAAATATCCTGTCCAGAAGAATTCCGCTTCCCGGACATGTGAAAATGACCCTGGCATGGTGGCTGAACAACAAAAACCTGCGGCAACGAGTGGACTGGGACCAGCTCCCCTGAAAGTGATTCACACGGATGCCAGCCGGAGAGGTTGGGGCGCAGTAATAGGAAAGGCTTATTTCCAAGGTCTGTGGTCCCGAGACATGAGAACAAGTTCCTCAAACCGGAGGGAATTGAAAGCGGTGGAAGAGGCGCTGAAAGCAGCCTGGGCCCTCATCAAAGACAATCATGTTCGTATCTACTCCGACACTGTGACGACGGTAGCCTACCTTCGTCATCAAGGGGGCACAAGATACGCCAGCCTGAAAGCAGTTGCGGCAAGAATATTTCTCTGGGCAGAGAAGCACTTGCTATCTGTCTCGGCAGTCCACCTGAGAGGCACAGACAACATCCAGGCGGACTTCCTGAGCAGGAAAGACGTCCACTCTGGAGAATGGTGCCTGAACCAATAAGTCTTCCTATCTCTAAAATGAAGATGGGGCAATCCAGAGATAGACTTGTTTGCGAACACTCAGAATACCAAGGCCAAAACAGTTTTCTCCCTCAGTCCTTCGTACGGAGCTCGAGGGATAGATGCTTTCGCCCACACTTGGAACTTCAATCTGGCATACGCCTTCACGCCAATTCCTATGCTGGCAAAGACACTACAGAAAATCCGACTGGACCAAGTCACAACAATTCTAACAGCCCCAATGTGGCCAGGGCGAAGTTGGTACAGCACGTTATTAGAGATGGCCCAAGACAATCCTGTTCTTCTGGGCCAGGAGCCCGATCTCCTCCATCAAGGTCCCCTACTGTATCCAAACCTCAGCAACCTAAACCTGGCAGCCTGGTTGCTGAAGCCGACATACTAAAGGCCAGAGGGCTCTCAGAGAGAGTGATCCGTACCCTGCAGCAAAGCAGAAAACCGGTGACCAATGCCATCTATTGCAAAGTATGGAAGAGATTCTCCTCCTGGTGCCTTCCTAATGTTCGGGACCCTTTCAATCCTAACATTGCTCAAATTCTGGACTTCCTCCAAAACGGATTGGAACTGGGGCTTACCCTAAGCACATTAAGAGTCCAGGTTTCTGCCCTCAGTTCATACTTCGACCAAGATCTAGCAGGACACCGTTGGATCAAACGATTCATGGTGTCCGAAAGTCGGATACGTCCCAGAAACCCTAACCGGGTTCCCCCTTGGGATCTAAACTTAGTTCTCAACAGCCTAACACAAAGCCCCTTTGAGCCCTTGTATTCTTTACCTCTGAAAACTCTTACAAAACTGTCTTCCTCGTAGCAATCACGACGGCTAGACGCATAGGGAGTTACAGGCTCTTTCCATACAAGAGCCCTACCTATCTCTGAACGCAGATAGTATAGTTTTACGGTTAGACCCCTCCTTTATGCCCAAGGTGTCCTCAGAGTTCCATAGAGGTCAAGATATTGTGTGGCCCTCATTTTTCCCAAATCCTTCGAATGAGGAAGAAAAAAGCTTCCACATTCTGGACGTCCGCAGAGTTGTCCTCCATTACCTAGAACAGACTAAGGATTGGAGAATAGATCAGAATCTTTTTATTCAATTCTCAGGTCGCATTAAGGGGAAGAAAGCGGCCAAAAGCACAATCGCAAATTGGATTAAACAATCTATCTGTTTGGCATACTCATCAAGAAATCTTCCCCCTCCTGCTTCGCTGAAAGCTCACTCCACGCGATCAGTTGCTACATCATGGGCAGCAAGAGGGAACGCTTCAACGGAGCAGATATGCAGAGCTGCTACATGGTTGTCCGTGCACACTTTCACCAGACACTATAGACTTAATTTTGATAGGGATCTTACATTCGGCAGACATGTTCTGCAGGCTGTGGTCCCCCCTAATAGTTTATCGTTGGTATAACTCCAGGTGGCTGTCGTGGAAGGTGACTGGAGAAAATAGAATTAGTCTTACCGGTAATTCGGTTTCTAGGAACCTTCCACGACAGCACTAATTTCCCTCCCTAAAAGACTATTCACTATAATGGATTCCTGCACTTAGTGGTAATTATACATGCCGAAGTATCCAGATAAGATACTGGAGGGTGCAGGAAGGGAGGGGTATTTAACCTCTTGTGTGTTCCTGTTCCCCATTAGGGCGGGGAAACGTCCTCCAGGTGGCTGTCGTGGAAGGTTCCTAGAAACCGAATTACCGGTAAGACTAATTCTATTTTTGTCCCTCTCATTACTTTGGTGCAGTGTTCCATGTCCTGTGGTTTTTCTTTGATTTGAACATTCAGCCTGTGTTAAGTAACACAGAGCCAAGCGAAGCCAAAAGGCCTGGCACCCATCAGCGTAGCACGGTGGTGCAGTCTCCCATGGCAATCGGTCTCGGATACGGACTGTTTTGATCCCTGGCTGCGATACGGTTTTCTGCTTGTGAGTACGTTGGACATTAACTCCTTAACGACCAAGCCATTTTATAGGTTAATGACCAGGCCAATTTTTACATTTCTGACCACTGTCTCTTTATGTGCTTATAACTCTGGAACGCTTCAACGGATCTTGGCAATTCTGAGAATGTTTTCTCGTGACATATTGTACTTCATGATAGTGGTAAAATTTCTTCGATATAACTTGCGTTTATTTATTAAAAAAACGGAAATATGGCAAAAATGTTGAAAATTTTGCAATTTTCAAACTTTTAATTTTTATGCCATTAAATCAGAGAGATATGTCACAAAAAATAGTTAATAAATAACATTTCCTACATATCTACTTTACATCAGCACAAATTTGGAACCAAAATTTTTTTTGTTAGGAAGTTATAAGTGTTAAAAGTTGACCAGCAATTTCTCATTTTTCCAACAAAATTTACAAAACCATTTTTTTTTAGGAACCACCTCACATTTGAAGTGAATTTGAGGGGTCAATATGACAGAAAATACCCAAAAGTGACACCATTCTAAAAACTGCACCCCTCAAGGTGTTCAAAGCCACATTCAAGAAGTTAATTAACCCTTTAGGTACTTCACAAGAATTGAAGCAATGTGGAAGGAAAAAATTAACATTTAACTTTTTTTCTCAAAATTTTTCTTTCAACACAATTTTTTAAATTTTGTCAAGGGTATGAGGAGAAAATGAACCACAATATTTGTGTTAAGGGTCTGTGGAACGCACCAAATATATAAAGTAGAGAGGTGCGTTCGCAGCCCGGGGTCCACCGTGCAAGCGGAGCCTGCTGCTAGTAGAAATGGCGCGAGAAGCAAACTCTGTTATCCCGCAGAGTCGCCAACATAAATGCCGTAATGCGCTGTGGCAATAAGTGCGAACTCTGTTACTCCACAGAGCCGCTAGATGGAGAGCCGCAGCGCTATATGGCGATGTGTGCGAACTCACTTAACACCACTGAGTCGCAAAGAAAACACGCTAGGGCGCTGTCTAGCGTTGAAAGCAAACCCTGTTACGTCACAGGGCCGCTGAGAAAAAGTACTGTGTCCTGTCAGGCTCTCAGGTACACAGTTAAGTGCTACGCGTTCATAAAGCGTGATCATGTGCTAATGTCCTCGCGGGAGTCACCCGCAATCTATGGCGTCTGAACGCCAGACCCTGAATACGGCAATCAAAACTCCTCACCGGTTATGCCGGTAATCTAGGGCATCTAGGACACCGACCCTGACCAGCTACCATACCAAACTCCTCACCGATTAAGTCGGTATTCTAGTGGCTTATTTCAGCCGGGTCCCTATCCACACATACACATGACTACACTGGCGCATAGCATACAATGATTGATATTAGCGCATGGCGGCCCAGCCATGCTACCCTTTTATAGCAACAGCTACAGGACCTTCCAGGAACAAGGACCAATGAGAAGCTGTTACAAACAAACGTAGCTACATGACCTTCCTGGCGGACCAATAGGAGCCGCTGCAGCACCTGAACATGTGACCCCTGATCTCCAATGAGAGATCTCACTCTGGGCATGCTCAGATGGGAAAACGCAGGACTTTGTCTCAAAGACGACTGCTCCAGCACTGGCTATAATAGCAGATCCAGGAAAAGCAGCAGCAAGTCACTGCACAGTAGAGGAGTGGGCAAGACGCCTGGACCGACGTCTCTGCTGAGCAGGCTCCACTGCGGCCGGAGATGAATGGGAGACCGCAGCGGGACGGGTTCGAGACTCCCCTTGTGCAGCAGCGGGAAATCGAACCCTAACATTACACCCCCTCCTAGGGCCCCCCCTTCTTTGGGCCTCGCTGCGCTCAAAGACAGCGATGAGCTGCGGAGCGTGAATATGCTCGTCAGGCTCCCAAGACCTATCCTCAGGCCCATAGCCCCTCCAGTCCACCAAATAAAACTTTTTGCCCCGTACCACCTTACACCCTACGATGGCGTTCACCTCATGGTCATCCGTAGATGAAACCCGATGTCCCGGCAGATGACTCAGAAAACCGGGACATGAGCACGGGTTTCAGGAGGGACACATGAAAGGTGTCGGAGATACCCAGGCGTGGTGGAAGAGCCAAACGGTATACCACAGGGTTAACCTGCTCGAGGACCTTGAAAGGACCCAGGTAGCGGGGTGCCAACTTAGTGGACTCAACTCGCAGCCTGATGTTACGGGCGGAGAGCCACACCAAGTCCCCAGGAGCAAATGTTGGAGCGGGGCGCCGATGTGCGTCGGCAGAGGACCTCATCCTCTCCTTGGACGCCTGAATGGCATCCTGGGTACGGTCCCAAATGTCCCGTGCCTCCACAGCCCAGTCTGCCACCCTGGAGTCGGCGGAAGACACGGGCATGGGCACCGGAACCCGCGGATGCTGACCGTAGTTCAGAAGGAAAGGAGTCTGTCCGGTGGAGTCAGCCACAGCATTGTTTAATGCAAACTCAGCCCATGGTAGCAAGGATGCCCAGTCATCCTGCCTGGCAGAGACAAAATGTCGTAGATAGGAGACCAAGGTCTGGTTGGCCCTCTCTACCAACCCATTCGTCTCAGGATGATACGCTGAAGAGAGATTTAACTCAATACTGAGTAGACGACAAAGCTCTCTCCAGAACCGAGACGCAAACTGGGGACCTCGGTCACTGACAATTTTGTCCGGCATGCCGTGTAGACGGAAGATGTGCCTAACGAACAACTCTGCCAGAGCCCGTGCAGAAGGTAACCGTGGTAGTGGCACCAGATGCACCATTTTAGAGAAATGGTCGGAGATTACCCAAATGATGGTGCAACCCCGAGACTTGGGCAAGCCCACCACAAAGTCCATCCCAACCATCTCCCAGGGCCTGTCTGCCACCGGCAAAGGATAAAGTAAACCAGCTGGCCGTTGTCGTGGAGACTTATTTTTGGCGCAGGAGACACACGCCCGAACATAGTCCCCAACATCACGGACCATATGCGGCCACCAATATGTCCTCGCCAGCAATTCAGATGTCCTCTTTGCCCCAAAATGTCCACCAACCCTGGACGAATGTGCCCAAGAGAGTACCTCCGGTCGCAAATTGGTAGGCACAAAAGTCTTGCCCGGGGGCACAGACTCTAGTGAAACCGGAGCCACTGTTCTCAGGCTCTCTGTGGGAACAATAAGCCGAGGCTCCTCTACCTCCTCTTCAGAGGACACCACAGAGCGAGAGAGAGCGTCGGCACGAATGTTCTTCTCTCCAGAGAGGAAATGGAGTGTGAAATTAAACCGAGAGAAGAACAAGGACCATCTGGCCTGGCGAGAGTTAAGCCGCTGAGCTGTCTGCAGATACACCAAATTTTTGTGGTCGGTGAAGACTTGGAAGGGAAAACGGGCCCCCTCCAACAGATGTCTCCACTCAGAGAAGGCCAACTTCATGGCTAGCAACTCCCTATCCCCGATGGAATAATTCCTCTCCGCTGAAGTGAAGGTCTTAGAGAAGAAGAAGCAAGGATGCTTCCAACCTTGAGCATCCTTTTGAAAGAGGACTGCTCCAGCACCAACGGATGAGGCATCCACCTCCAATAAAAATGGCTTATCAACATCGGGGCGATGTAGGATGGGAGCGCTAGCAAAATGAGACTTAATAGAAGAGAAAGCCGTGGAGACCTCTTCTGACCACAATTTGGGATTTGCTCCCTTCTTGGTGAGGGCTACCAAGGGAGCTACCAAGGTAGAGAAATGCGGAATGAACTGGCGATAGTAATTAATGAACCCCATAAAGCGCTGCACCGCTTTTAGAGAGTGAGGTTCCTGCCAGTCCATCACAGCCTGTAGTTTGGCCGGATCCATAGCCAATCCCTGGGTTGAGATGATATAACCAAGGAAAGGTAAAGACTCCAGCTCAAACATACATTTCTCTAACTTAGCATAGAGAGAATTAGCCCGTAAGAGGTCGAAGACTCTGCAGACATCTCTCCGGTGGGAGTCAATATCTGGAGAGAAGATGAGTATATCATCCAGATAGACTACGACCGAGGTGGAGAGCATATCCCGGAAGATGTCATTGACAAAGTCTTGGAAAACGGCTGGAGCATTACAGAGCCCAAAGGGCATCACCAGATATTCGTAATGCCCATCCCTGGTATTAAAAGCCGTCTTCCATTCATCCCCTTCACGGATGCGAATCAGGTTATAAGCACCGCGCAGATCTAGTTTAGTGAATACTCTTGCTCCCCGAAGCCTATCAAAAAGCTCAGAAATCAGGGGCAACGGGTACTTGTTTTTAACGGTGATGGCGTTAAGACCCCTGTAATCAATACACGGACGCAATTCTCCGTTTTTCTTCTGCACAAAGAAAAATCCCGCCCCTGCCGGTGACACCGACTTCCTAATAAACCCTCTTGCCAGGTTCTCCTGAATATATTGCGACATGGCCTCTGTCTCAGGAAGAGAGAGGGATAGACCCTTCCCCGAGGAGGTTCTGCGCCAGGCAAGAGGTCGATAGGACAGTCATAGGGGCGATGAGGCGGAAGAGTCTCCGCAGCCTTCTTGGAGAACACGTCTGCATATGACCAGTAGTGCTTGGGAAGTGGAGTAAGATCTGCGGGTAACTCCGTAGTGGTAACCTGAACGCAACTCCTGACACATCTGCCTCTACATGCATCACTCCAACCCAGTATCCTACCCGAAGTCCACTCTATATGTGGGGAGTGGAAACGGAGCCAAGGTATACCTAGTAGGATCTCGTCTATTCCCTCGGGAAGGACGAGTAGGGAAATAAGTTCCTGATGGGAAGGAGATACAGACAATGCAAGTGGAACAGTCTGGTGTGTAATTTGTGAGGGCAATGTCGACCCATTCACTACCCGGACAGTCACTGATTTGTCAAGCGCCACCAGAGGTATTGCATGACGGCGAGCAAATCTAGAGGACATGAAATTCCCCTCTGCTCCTGAGTCCACGCAAAGGTCGGCGGTGAGAATGGAAGTACCAACAGTGATTGTCCCTTCAAGTGTCATCTTGGAGGAAAATGCCGCTGTCTCTAGTGAACCTCCTCCCAGGGCCACTAGACGCGATCGCTTCCCCGATCGCTGTGGACATTTGTTGGCATAGTGTCCTGTCTGCTGACAACGGTTACAGACCACGGATACTCGGACGGACCGAGACTTAGGTCCTGCATGAGGAACTTCTGTGGCCTTTTGGGGTTCGGACGCCAGATCGGGAAATTCGAGAGGTTTGGCAAAGGTGGGAGCCAACCGAAACCTCTGCCTACACTGGGCCCGCTCCAACCTCCGCTCGTGAAAACGGAGGTCAATGTGGGTAGATATGGAGATAAGCTTCTCCAGTGTGGCGGGAATCTCCCTGGTAGCCAAAGCGTCTTTAACTTGGTCAGCCAGTCCTCGCCAGTAGATTGGAATAAGAACTTTATCAGACCAATCTAGCTCAGAAGCTAGAGTCCGAAACTGGATGGAAAACAGACTGACCAAAGACGAACCCTGTGCCAATGCCAGCAGTTGTAGCGCCGTATCGTGGGTGACCTGAGGTCCTAAAAAGACCTTTTTAAGAGCCTCCAAGAAACGAGGAGCACTCCGCACCATACGATCGTCGCGCTCCCACAGCGGCGTTGCCCACTCCAACGCTCTGCCCGAGAGTAGAGAAAGTACAAAACCCACTTGTGCCCGATCCGTGGGAAAACGTGCAGCCAGAAGCTCGAGCTGTATAGAGCACTGACTCACGAATCCCCGACATTGCTTGCTATTACCGGCAAACTTGTCAGGAAGCGGGAGGTGGGATAATGTAGGGGCAGAGGTGGCAGAAGACAAACTGGCTGCAGCCACGCTAGCAGCCTGAACAGCGACTGCGGTAACATCCACAGCTGAGGTTGTGCGCTCAAGAGCCGCCAACCTACCCTCCAGCTGCTGGATGTACTGCGATAGACGCTGTTCATCCGCCATTTTACTAGCCAGACCCTGGCGCTAATATTATGTTAAGGGTCTGCGGAACGCACCAAATATATAAAGTAGAGAGGTGCGTTCGCAGCCCGGGGTCCACCGTGCAAGCGGAGCCTGCTGCTAGTAGAAATGGCGCGAGAAGCAAACTCTGTTATCCCGCAGAGTCGCCAACATAAACGCCGTAATGCGCTGTGGCAATAAGTGCAAACTCTGTTACTCCACAGAGCCGCTAGAAGGAGAGCCGCAGCGCTATATGGCGATGTGTGCGCACTCACTAGACACAACTGAGTGGCAAAGAAAACACGCTAGGGCACTGTCTAGCGTTGAAAGCGAACCCTGTTACGTCACAGGGCCGCTGAGAAAAAGTACTGTGTCCTGTCAGGCTCTCAGGTACACAGTTAAGTGCTACGCGTTCATAAAGCGTGATCATGTGCTAATGTCCTCGCGGGAGTCACCCACAATCTATGGCGTCTGAACGCCAGACCCTGAATACGGCAATCAAAACTCCTCACCGGTTATGCCGGTAATCTAGGGCATCTAGGACACCGACCCTGACCAGCTACCATACCAAACTCCTCACCGATTAAGTCGGTATTCTAGTGGCTTATTTCAGCCGGGTCCCTATCCACACATACACATGACCACACTGGCGCATAGCATACAATGATTGATATTAGCGCATGGCGGCCCAGCCATGCTACCCTTTTATAGCAACAGCTACAGGTGTTGTGAATGGGTTTGAGATGAGTTCTGAGCAGAGGCTCCCTCTGGTGGTTACAAGCGGTACTAGTGAGGACTGGGAATCAGGTGTTACTGATTGGTCTTATTTAAGGGAATCATTTTCCCATCAGGGTTGCCGGTGATCATTTGTTCTGGTCTGAATCCTTCTTTCCAGTTTCCCTTGTAGCCTGCTGTGTCGTGTCTGCATCTCCTGCTATCAGATAAGACAATTTCTTATTTTGTGTTTTTGCTATATTTTTGCATTTGGTCCTGCACTTCTGTGGGGGCCTTCTGGGTCCCCTCCGGGGGCTTTTGCCCTCTCAGTTTAGTCCAGCCACTGTGTTTTGTACTTTTGCTTTTTCCAGTTTTTTCAGTGGCTGCTGTTTTTGTTACACCAGAGAACTAATTTAGGTGGTAGAGGTCGTGTGATCTCAGGTGATTTTGAAATTAGTAGAGTTGGTGTTTTTCAGGGTTTTCTGGGATTGCAGTAAGTACCCTTCCTGTCCTTTTCTATTTAGATAGTTTGGGCCCCAGCGTTTGCTCATACTATTTTCTTTCTGTGTCAGTATTTCCTCTTGTCTAACCGCCATTACATGTTTGGGGGCTTTCTATTATCTTTGGGGTTCTGCTACGGGGCAGATAGCTTTCCTATTTCTATCTTTAGGTGTAGTTAGTTTCTCAGGCTGTGACGAGGCGTCTAGGACCAACGTAGGAACGCTCCACGGCTGCCTCTAGTTGCGGTGGTTAGTCAGGGTACTGCAATCTCATAGATTCCAACTGCTCTGGTGTATTTCCTTTTTTACCTGCACTCCTCAGCTACCGTAACATAACAGTATCACCGGCCATAAAAATTGTATGGTACTCACAGAAGGGAAAAAATATTTTGAAGGAAGAAAAGTTGTCAGAGATATTTTTCTGTTTGTTGCATTTTTTTTTTTTTTTCCCTCTGTATCTCTGGGTGCTGGGGAGGATCTTTTCTCCCAATGGAGTTTGCACAGTTGTCTGGCCGTGTGGATCAGCTTGCCACTGAGGTTCGGAGTATTGCTATCTATCTTGCTGGGTTGCCTGTTGTGGAACCTAGGATTCCCATGCCAGATTTGTTTTTAGGGGATCGAGCTAAGTTTCAGAATTTCAAAAATAATTGTAAATTGTTTCTTGCCTTAAAATCTAAGTCCTCAGGAAACGCAGCGCAGCAGGTTCAAATTATCATCTCTCTCCTGCGCGGCGATCCTCAGGATTGGGCTTTTTCCCTGATACCTGGGGATCCTGTTTTGAGTGATGTTGATGCATTTTTTCAGGCTTTGGGGTTATTGTACGATGAGCCTAATGTCACTGATCAAGCTGAAAAAGCCTTGTTGGCATTAAATCAGGGGCTTGATGACGCTGAGTTATACTGTCAGAGATTCCGTAGGTGGGCAGTCCTGACCAAATGGAATGACAACGCTTTGGCGGCCCTTTTCCGGAAGGGTCTGTCGGATAATGTAAAGGATGTTATGGTGGGATTCCCTGTCCCCTCTGGTCTCAATGATTCTATGTCATTGGCGATTCAAATTGACAGACGTTTGCGTGAGCGGAGAAGTATGCATGGAGTGGTGTTGCCTTGTGAGCCAGCTGCTGAGCCCATGCAGTGTGATGGAGTGGTGTCTGGGGCACAGCGTCATGAGTTTCGAAAGCACAATGGGTTATGTTTCTACTGTGGTGATGCCTCTCATGCTATTTCAGTCTGCCCTAAGCGGGGAAGACATTTTGCACGCTCAGTTGTCTTGGGTAGTGTTCAGACTAAGTTTTTATTAACTGTCACTCTGATATGCTCTCTGTCCTCATTTTCTGCTCAGGCTTTCGTTGATTCTGGAGCAGCTATTAACCTGATGGATTATGATTTTGCTAAACGTTGTGGATTTCCCTTGATACCCCTACAGAAGTCTATTCCCCTACTGGGGATCGATTCTACCCATTTGGCTGAGAATAAACCCCAGTTTTCTACTCAGGTGATAATGAGGGTTGAACCTGATCACCAGGAGTGCTGCAAATTTTTGGTTCTATATAATCTGCATGACATTATAGTGCTGGGTTTCCCTTGGTTACAGTCTCATAATCCTGTTTTGGATTGGAAATCTGTGTCTGTAACCAGTTGGGGCTGCCAATGTGTTAATACCAACACTCCTGTTTTTTCTGCCTCCCCCCAGGCTGAGGATGTTCCTGACTTTTTGTTTGATTTTTCTGATGTGTTTAGCGAAAGTAAATCTGCATCCTTACCTCCCCATAGGAGCTATGACTGCGCTATTGAATTAGTGCCAGGTAGTAAATTCCCTAAGGGTCGCCTTTTTAACTTGTCTGTACCTGAACATGACGCTATGCGGTCTTATATCAAGGAATCATTGGAGAAGGGTCATATCAGACCATCCTCTTCACCCTTAGGTGCCGGTTTTTTCTTTGTGGCCAAAAAAGATGGTTCATTAAGGCCGTGTATTGATTATCGTCTCTTGAACAATATTACTGTGAAATATCAATACCCGTTACCCTTGATTTCTGACCTGTTTTCCAGGGTGAAAAACGCTACTTGGTTTACCAAGCTTGACCTCAGGGGGGCGTATAACCTTATTCGCATTAAGCACGGGGATGAATGGAAGACGGCATTTAACACCCCTGAAGGGCATTTTGAGTACCTTGTGATGCCCTTTGGGCTCACTAATGCTCCTTCCGTCTTCCAGTCCTTCATGAATGACATTTTCAGGGATTTTGTGGACAAATTTCTGATTGTTTATTTGGATGATATCTTGATTTTTTCTAATGATTGGGACTCTCATGTGAAACATGTTCGAACTGTATTCCAGATTTTGAGAGAGAATGCTCTGTATGTGAAGGGATCAAAGTGTCTTTTTGGCGTACAGAAGATCTCATTTCTGGGATTCATTTTGTCCCCATCTGTTATTGAAATGGACCCGGTCAAGGTTCAGGCCATCTGTGATTGGGTCCAACCTACTTCATTAAAGGCTCTTCAGAGATTTTTGGGTTTTGCCAATTTTTATCGTAAATTTATTGGTAATTTCTCTGTTATTGTTAAACCATTAACTGATTTGACCAGAAAGGGTTCTGATGTGGTGAATTGGCCTCCTGAGGCAGTCTCTGCGTTTCAGGAACTTAAGCAGAGATTCACTTCTGCTCCTGTTCTACGGCAGCCTGATGTTTCTCTGCCATTTCAGGTGGAGGTTGATGCCTCTGAAATTGGGGCAGGTGCCGTTTTGTCCCAAAAAGATCCAGAGACCTCTAAAAGTAACCCTTGTGCCTTTTTCTCTCGAAAATTTTCTCCTACTGAACGTAATTATGACGTGGGTAATCGGGAGTTATTGGCCATGAAGTGGGCTTTTGAAGAGTGGAGACATTGGCTGGAGGGAGCCAAACATCAGGTGGTGGTCCTTACGGACCATAAGAATCTGGTCTATCTGGAATCTGCCAAGCGACTCAATCCTAGACAGGCCAGGTGGGCCTTGTTTTTCACACGTTTTAATTTTGTGGTTTCCTTTCTTCCTGGCACTAAGAATGTTAAGGCGGATGCCCTCTCGAGGAGTTTCCTTGCGGACTCTCCTGAGCTATCTGATCCCTCTGTTATTTTGAAGGAGGGTGTAGTTCTTTCCGCCATCTCGCCCAATTTGAGACTTGCTCTGGAGGGGTGTCAGGAGGATAGGCCCGAGCGCTGCCCTGTTGGAAAATTGTTTGTCCCGGACCAATGGAAAAAGAGTGTGATGTCTGAGATTCATTGTTCCGCATTGGCTGGGCATCCCGGAATTTTTGGTACCAGAGACTTGGTTAGTCGGTCATTTTGGTGGCCTACCTTGTCTCGCGATGTCAGGGAATTTGTGCAGTCCTGTGGGACTTGCTCTCGCTCCAAGCCTTGCTCTCGCTCTAGTGGTTTGTTGATGCCATTGCCTGTGCCCAAGAGACCATGGACCCATATCTCTATGGATTTCATTTCCGATCTTCCTGTTTCTCAGAGAATGACCACCATCTGGGTAATTTGTGATAGGTTTTCCAAAATGATACATCTTGTGCCATTACCTAAGTTGCCTTCCTCCTCTGAATTGGTGCCGTTGTTCCTTCAGCACGTGGTTCGTTTACACGGCATTCCTGAGAACATTGTGTCTGACAGAGGAGTCCAGTTTGTTTCCAGATTTTGGAGGACTTTTTGTTCTAAACTGGGTGTTCAATTGTCTTTCTCCTCGGCGTTTCATCCTCAGACCAATGGTCAAACTGAGAGAACAAACCAGACATTGGAGACTTATCTAAGATGCTTTGTGTCTGCTGATCAGGATGACTGGGTCTCTTTTTTGCCTTTGGCTGAGTTTGCTCTTAATAATAGGGCTAGCTCTGCCACTTTGATGTCTCCGTTTTTCTGTAATTCTGGGTTTCACCCTCGATTTTCTTCGGGACAGACGGAGGCTTCTGTCTGTCCAGGTGTTGACTCTGTTGTTGAGCGTATGCAGCAGATTTGGGACCAGGTAGTGGAGAGGTTGTCCTTCTCTCAGGAGAAGGCCCAGCGGTTTGCTAACCGGCATAGGACTGATGGTCCTCGGTTTAAAGTGGGGGACTTGGTCTGGTTGTCCTCAAAGAATATTCCTATGAGAGTAGCATCTCCTAAATTTAAGCCTAGGTTCATTGGACCTTATAAGATCATGGAGATTATTAATCCTGTTTCTTTTCGTTTGCTTCTTCCAGGGACATTTAAGATCCATAACGTGTTCCACAAGTCCTTGTTGAAGAGGTTTGTTGAGCCAGTGGTTCCTGCTGCTGTGCCTCCTGACCCTGTTTTGGTTGAGGGCAATCTGGAGTATGTGGTTGAGAAAATATTGGATTCTCGTTTTTCTAGACGAAGACTCCAGTATTTGGTTAAATGGAGAGGTTATGGTCAGGAAGATAATTCTTGGGTGTTTGCTTCGGACATCCATGCTAGGAGACTTATCCGTGCGTATCATAGAACTCATCCTGACCGACCTGGTTGCTCAAATGAGGGTTCGGTGACCCCTCCTCAAGGGGGGGGTACTGTTGTGAATGGGTTTGAGATGAGTTCTGAGCAGAGGCTCCCTCTGGTGGTTACAAGCGGTACTAGTGAGGACTGGGAATCAGGTGTTACTGATTGGTCTTATTTAAGGGAATCATTTTCCCATCAGGGTTGCCGGTGATCATTTGTTCTGGTCTGAATCCTTCTTTCCAGTTTCCCTTGTAGCCTGCTGTGTCGTGTCTGCATCTCCTGCTATCAGATAAGACAATTTCTTATTTTGTGTTTTTGCTATATTTTTGCATTTGGTCCTGCACTTCTGTGGGGGCCTTCTGGGTCCCCTCCGGGGGCTTTTGCCCTCTCAGTTTAGTCCAGCCACTGTGTTTTGTACTTTTGCTTTTTCCAGTTTTTTCAGTGGCTGCTGTTTTTGTTACACCAGAGAACTAATTTAGGTGGTAGAGGTCGTGTGATCTCAGGTGATTTTGAAATTAGTAGAGTTGGTGTTTTTCAGGGTTTTCTGGGATTGCAGTAAGTACCCTTCCTGTCCTTTTCTATTTAGATAGTTTGGGCCCCAGCGTTTGCTCATACTATTTTCTTTCTGTGTCAGTATTTCCTCTTGTCTAACCGCCATTACATGTTTGGGGGCTTTCTATTATCTTTGGGGTTCTGCTACGGGGCAGATAGCTTTCCTATTTCTATCTTTAGGTGTAGTTAGTTTCTCAGGCTGTGACGAGGCGTCTAGGACCAACGTAGGAACGCTCCACGGCTGCCTCTAGTTGCGGTGGTTAGTCAGGGTACTGCAATCTCATAGATTCCAACTGCTCTGGTGTATTTCCTTTTTTACCTGCACTCCTCAGCTACCGTAACATAACATACAGGACCTTCCAGGAACAAGGACCAATGAGAAGCTGTTACAAACAAACGTAGCTACATGACCTTCCTGGCGGACCAATAGGAGCCGCTGCAGCACCTGAACATGTGACCCCTGATCTCCAATGAGAGATCTCACTCTGGGCATGCTCAGATGGGAAAACGCAGGACTTTGTCTCAAAGACGACTGCTCCAGCACTGGCTATAATAGCAGATCCAGGAAAGGCAGCAGCAAGTCACTGCACAGTAGAGGAGTGGGCAAGACGCCTGGACCGACATCTCTGCTGAGCAGGCTCCACTGCGGCCGGAGATGAATGGGAGACCGCAGCGAGACGGGTTCGAGACTCCTCTTGTGCAGCAGCGGGAAATCGAACCCTAACAATTTGTTGTACAATTTATCCTGAGTACACCGATACCCCATGTGTGGGGGAAAACTAATCTTTAGGCGCACGGCAGTGCTCAGAAGGGAAGGAGCATCATTTGAGATTTTGAATGTCAAATTGGCTGGAATCGAAAGCGGACACCATGTCGTGTTTGGAGAGTCCTTGATGTACCTAAACAGTGGAAACCCCCCATAAGTGACCCCATTTTGGAAACTAGACCTCCCAAGGAACTTATCTAAATGTGTTGTGAGAGCTTTGAACCTCCAAGGGCTTCACAGAAGGTTATAACGTAGAGCCGTAAAATTAAAAAATCATATTTTTTCCACAAAAATGATCTTTTCATCCTAATTTTTATTTTCCAAAGGATAAAAGGACCCCAAAAGTTATTTTGCAATTTGTCCTGAGTATGCTGATACCCAATATGCGGGGGTAAACCACTATTTGGGCGCATGGCAGAGTTCGGAAGGGAAGCAGCGTCATTTGACTTTTTTGGCTGGAATTGAGATTGGACGCCATGTCGCATTTGGAAAGTCCCTGTGTGCCTAAACAGTGGAAACCCCCCACAAGTGACCCCATTTTGGAAACTAGACCCCCCCAAGGAACTTATCTAGATGTGTGGTGAGAGCTTTGAACCCCCAAGGGCTTCACGGAAGGTTATAACGTAGAGCCGTAAAATTATAAAATCATATCTTTTCCACAAAAATGATCTTTCCACCTCCAATTTTTATTTTCCAAAGGGTAACAGGACCCCAAAAGTTATTGTGCAATTTGTACTGAGTACGCTGATAGCCCATATGTGGGGGGGAACCACTATTTTGACGCATGGCAGAGCTCGGAAGGGAAGGAGCACCGTTTTTGAATGCAGACTTTGATGGAATGGTCTGCGGATGTCATGTCGCACTTGGAGAGCCCCTGATGTGCCTAAACAGTAAAAAAAAAACACAAGTGACCCATTTTGCAAACTAGACCCCCCAAGGAACTTATCTAGTTGTGTGGTCAGCACTTTGAACCCCCAAGGGCTTCACAGAAGTTTATAACGTAGAGCCGTGAAAATAAAAAAATCATATTTTTTTCCACAAAAATGACCTTTTTGCCCCCCAATTTTTATTTTTATAAGGGTAACAGGAGAAATAGGACCCCAAAAGTTGATGTGCAATTTGTCCTGAGTATGCTGATATCCCATATGTGGGCGGGAACCACTGTGATCGCCTTATTGCGATCTTTGGGAGGCAGAATGAACAAATCCACAAAAGGTGAAGAATTGGTTTTCTTTTTTGCGCCGTTCCTCGTGCGGTATTAGTGATTAGGCGACTTTATTCCTCGGATCGGTGCGATTACAGCGATACCAGATTTACATCCTTTTTTCTTGTTTAGCTTCTGTCACACACTAAAAGACGCTTTTTTTTTGGAAGAATTTTTTGTAAGAAATTTTTGCATCGCCGTATTTTGAGAGCTATAATTTTTCCATATTTCGGCCGACAGAGTTACCTGTGGGCTTATTTTTTGCGGGACAAGCTGACGTTTTTATTGGTACCATATTCGGGCACATAACATTTTTTGATTGCTTCCTATTCCGATTTTTGTGGAAGCAGAATGAACAAAAACCAGCAATTCAGGAATTGTTTTTTTTTTTTTTGTCCCTCCGTTCCGCGTGTGGTAAAATTGATAAAGCAGCTTTATTCTTTGGGTCACTGCGATTACAGCGATACCTCATTTATATATTTTTTTTGTTTTGGCGTTTTTTACACAATTAAAAAATTTTATAGAAAAAATAATTATTTTTGCATCAGTTTATTCCGCGAGCTATAACTTTTTTATTTTTTCGCTGATGATGCTGTATGGTGGCTTGTTTTTTGCGGGACAAGATGACGTTTTCAGCGGTACCATGATTATTTATATCCCACTTTTTGATCGCGTGTTATTGCACTTTTTCCAAGCGGTATGATGATACCGCTTGAAAAAAGTATAATTTACTACTTTTTTGTGTTTTTTTTTGGCTTTCACTGAAGGGGTTAACTAGGGTTACGCTTTTATAGATGGGATTTTTATGGACGCTGCGATACCAAACATGTGTATTTTTTTTGTTTTTTTTATTACATAAAAATGTGTATTTTTTAGGGGAATTTTTTTAAATAATTTTTTAACATTTTTTTTTACAATTTTTTTAAAAAAATGCTTTTTTTTACCTTGTCTTCACTTTTTTACTTTTTATTGCAGTTACAATGCATTGCAATGCTCCAGCATTGCAATGCATTGTACCTATAGTGAAAGCTGCTGTGAGCATGGTCACAGCAGCTTTCCGTAGCTAGATGACCCGGAGGTTGTCATGACAACCCCCGGGTCACCAAGGCAGAGATCGGGCCCTGCAAATACATTGCAGGGCGCCGATCTGAGGCAGAGGGAGCTCCCGACCCTCTGCCTCCCCCCCGAGCGCTGCGATCGCGCTCGATCGCAGCAGTCAGGGGGTTAACAGCCAGGGGTGGCGGTGGTTAACAGCCAGGGGCGACGGGGGCGCCGCTCCTGGCTGTCAGTGCAGGAAGCTCGGCCACTGCAGCGCTGAGCTCCTGCACTGATCGGGCAGAAGAGGCTGAAATTTCAGCTGTCTGTGACAGCTGTCGGCACTGAACTACCACTGCGTTTACACGCAGTGGTAGTTCAAAGGCATGACGTGCACAGTCCGTCAAGGTGCCAAAACTGACACCTTGCCATGACGGACTGTGCACGTCCATGGACATTAAGGGGTTAAAGACACCTTATTTTGAACTTTCCTGTGGTCACTGCCTGTCTGTCACGCTGCACCAATCCCGCTGCACTACAACCTGCATTGTATAATATTAATATATGGGTTATCTGCTTTGTTCTTATAATCTGTAAGTATTTGAGAGGCTATTGAGTAACGCTTATAGGATAGACATTGGCAACCCCATTGCATAATATCATATGAGCTAGCTGCTCTGCGCCCATTGTATATAGACTCCTTGGTCAACTGATATACAGTATGAGTCTGAGCTTATTCAGGGGCACTAAGAGGCCACAGAGTATTTCTTGCAGGATTTTCATCTGTACCCTTATTGTGCGGCACAATTGTATGGGCTAACTGCTTCTCCCCTGACATGTAAACTCCCTGTCTCATTTGATATATATTCAGTCTGGGAGTGTGACCATAAGTGCTAATAGGCTATGTAGCCATAAATTCTTTATAACTGTGCGGTATGAGCCTAAGCCTCTATCATCATGGGCCGGGCTGGCTCCAGGTTTTCGTGGGCCCCGGGCGAAAGAGTGTCCGTGGGCCCCTTTAACACATACTACAATTCATGATGCTCCGATATGGCAGAGAAATATAGGTATAGTACAATGCCAAATACTTCACTTCTTGCATTACATGAGTGATATCTATTGTAAATTCTACAATAGCTCAAAAACCGGACAGTATATTCCTCCATACAGTATTATGGCCACCACATAGTGAGCCATACAGAATAATGAGCCCCATAAATTGCTCCATACAGTATTATGAGCACCCCATATATTGCTCCATGCAGAATAATGAGCCCCATATATTGCTCCATACAGTATTATGAGCACCCCATAGTGCTCCATGCAAAATAATGAGCCCCATATATTGCTCCATACAGTATTATGGGCACTACATAGTGTTCCATACAGAATAATGAAGCCCATAAATTGCTCCATACAGTATTATGGGCACCACATAGTGCACCATACAGAATAATGAGCCCAATATATTGCTCTATACAGAATAATGAGCCCCATATATTGCTCCATACAGAATAATGAGTCCCATATATGATGCTCCATACAGAATAATGGGCCCAATTTAAATGCTTCATACAGTATAATGAGCCACATATATTGCACCATACAGAATAATGAGCCCCATATATTGCTCCATACATAATTGGCCCCATATAATGTACCATACAATATATGATGAGCTCCACATAATGCTCCAGTGTTGTGAATGTGCTAGAAATGAATTCTGAGCAGAAGCTCCCTCTGGTGGTTACAAACAGTACTGAACTATTCAATGAAGATTGTGAAGATTGGCGATCAGGTGTTACTGACTGGTCTTATATAAGGGAGGTTCCCTCCCATCAGGGTTGTTCTCGGTTATTGTTAAACCATTAACTGATTTGACCAGAAAGGGTTCTGATGTGGTGAATTGGCCTCCTGAGGCAGTCTCTGCATTTCAGGAACTTAAGCAGAGATTCACTTCTGCTCCTGTTCTACGGCAGCCTGATGTTTCTCTGCCATTTCAGGTGGAGGTTGATGCCTCTGAAATTGGGGCAGGTGCCGTTTTGTCCCAAAGAGATCCAGAGACCTCTAAAAGTAACCCTTGTGCCTTTTTCTCTCGAAAATTTTCTCCAACTGAATGTAATTATGACGTGGGTAATCGGGAGTTATTGGCCATGAAGTGGGCTTTTGAAGAGTGGAGACATTGGCTGGAGGGAGCCAAACATCAGGTGGTGGTCCTCACGGACCATAAGAATCTGGTTTATCTGGAATCAGCCAAGCGACTTAATCCTAGACAGGCCAGGTGGGCCTTGTTTTCACACGTTTTAATTTTGTGGTTTCCTTTCTTCCTGGCACTAAGAATGTTAAGGCGGATGCCCTCTCGAGGAGTTTCCTTGCGGACTCTCCTGAGTTATCTGATCCTGCTGTTATTTTGAAAGAGGGTGTAGTTCTTTCCGCCATCTCGCCCAATTTGAGACTGGCTCTGGAAGGGTGTCAGGAGGATAAACCCGAGCGCTGCCCTATTGGGAAATTGTTTGTCTCAGACTGGTGGAAAAAGAGTGTGATGTCTGAGATTCATTGTTCCGCGTTGGCCGGTCATCCCGGAATTTTTGGTAGCAGAGACTTGGTTAGTCAGTCCTTTTGGTGGCCTACTTTGTCTCGTGACGTCAGGGAATTTGTGCAGTCCTGCGGGACTTGCTCTCGCTCCAAGCCTTGCTCTCGCTCTAGTGGTTTGTTGATGCCATTGACTGTGCCCAAGAGACCATGGACCCATATCTCTATGGATTTCATTTCCGACCTCCCTGTTTCTCAGAGAATGACCGTTATCTGGGTGATTTGTGATAGGTTTTCCAAAATGATACATCTTGTGCCATTACCTAAGTTGCCTTCCTCCTCTGAATTGGTGCCTTTGTTCCTTCAGCACGTGGTTCGGTTACACGGCATTCCTGAGAACATTGTGTCTGACAGAGGAGTCCAGTTTGTTTCCAGATTTTGGAGGACTTTTTGTTCTAAACTTGGTGTTCAATTGTCTTTCTCCTCGGCTTTTCATCCTCAGACCAATGGACAAACTGAGAGAACAAACCAGACATTGGAGACTTATCTGAGATGCTTTGTGTCTGCTGATCAGGATGACTGGGTCTCTTTTTTGCCTTTGGCTGAGTTTGCTCTTAATAATAGGGCTAGCTCTGCCACTTTGATGTCTCCATTTTTCTGCAATTTTGGGTTTCACCCTCGATTTTCTTCAGGACAGACGGAGGCTTCTGTCTGTCCAGGTGTTGACTCTGTTGTGGAGCGTATGCAGCAGATTTGGGACCAGGTAGTGGAGAGGTTGTCCCTCTCTCAGGAGAGGGTCCAGCGGTTTGCCAACCGGCATAGGACTGATGGTCCTCGGTTTAAAGTGGGGGACTTGGTCTGGTTGTCCTCAAGAAATATCCCTATGAGAGTTGCATCTCCTAAGTTTAAGCCTATGTTCATTGGACCTTATAAGATCATGGAGATTCTTAATCCTGTTTCCTTTCGTTTACTTCTTCCAGGGACATTTAAGATCCATAACGTGTTCCACAAGTCCTTATTGAAGAGGTTTGTCGAGCCAGTGTTTCCTATGGCTGTGCCTCCTGACCCTGTTTTGGTTGAGGGCAATCTGGAGTATGTGGTTGAGAAAATATTGGATTCTCGTTTTTCTAGACGGAAACTCCAGTATTTGGTTAAGTGGAGAGGTTATGGTCAGGAGGACAATTCTTGGGTGTTTGCTTCGGACATCCATGCTAGGAGACTCATCCGTGCGTATCACAGAGCTCATCCTGACCGACCTGGTTGCTCAAATGAGGGTTCGGTGACCCCTCCTCAAGGGGGGGTACTGTTGTGAATGTGCTAGAAATGAATTCTGAGCAGAAGCTCCCTCTGGTGGTTACAAACAGTACTGAACTATTCAATGAAGATTGTGAAGATTGGTTTAACAATAACCGAGAACAACCCTGATGGGAGGGAACCTCCCTTATATAAGACCGGTGATCAATTGTTCTGGTCTCATCTTTGATTCCTGTTCACTTTGAAGCTTGCTGTTTCGTGCCTGCATCTTCTGCTAACAGATAAGACATTTGCTTGCTTTTTGCATTTTTTCCTGCACTTCTGTGGGGGTCTGCCGGGTCCCCTCCGGGGGCTTGTGCTCCTCTCAGTTTAGTTCAGCCACTGTTGTTTGTTCATTTGCCTTTTCCAGTTTTTTCAGTGGCTGCTGTTTAGTTTTGTTACACCAGAGAACTAATTTAGGTGGTAGAGGTCGTGTGATCTCAGGTGTTTTTGTAATTAGTACAGTTGGTACTTTTTAGGGTTTTTGGGATTGCAGTAAGTGTCCTTCCTATCCTTTTCTATCTAGCAAGTTTGGGCCCCAACGTTTGCTCATACTATTTTCTGTCTGTGTCTGTATCTGTATCTCTTCTTGTCTAACCGCCATTACATGTTTGGGGGCTTTCTTTGTTCTTTGGGGATCTGCTCCGGGGCAGATAGTTTTCCTCTTTCTGTCTTTAGGTGTAGTTAGCTTCTCAGGCTGTGACGAGGCGTCTAGGACCAACGTAGGTACGCTCCACGGCTGCCTTTAGTTGTGGTGGTTAGTCAGGGTACTGCAATCCAATAGATTCCAACCTCTCTGGTGTATTTCCTTTTTCGCCTGCTCTCCTCAGCTACCAAATCATAACACTCCAGTATATGATGGTCCCCATATAATGCTGCATACAGTATAGGACGGGCCCCATAGAGTATAATGAGCCCCACATACTGCTCCATAATTTATAATGAGTCACATATAATGCTCCATACAGTATATGATGGGCCCCATATATTGCTCCATACAGAACTGGTCCATATAATGCTCCATACAGAATAGGCCCTATATGTGCCCCATATAATGAACCCCATATGATGGTCTAGTATATGATGAGCCCCATATAATGCTCCATATATAATGGGCCCCATATATAATGGGCTCCATGTGATGCTCCATATATAATGGGCCCCATGGATGCTACTCCACTGTATGATGGGCCCCATATGATGCTCCAGTATATAATGGGCCCTATATATGATGCTCCAGTGTATGATGGGCCACATTTATAATGCTCCAGTGTATAATGGGCCCCATATATGATGCTCAAATGTATGATGGGCCCCATATTCAATTCTCCAGTGTATAATGCTCCCCATATATTGCTCCAAATATTAAAAAATGAAATACTCACCTCTCGCTGGGCACTGCTTTACTCTGGACTCCTTAGCGTCGCCATCTTACAGCTGTCTTTACTTGGACTGTTTAGGGAGAGGGCGCACAGATGTGACATCATCGCATCCTCTGACCTGAATGTCACTGTCAAGAAACGCGGAAAGACGTCACAGCGGTGGAGCAGGGAGAGGTATCGCAAGTGCCGGGGCTCTGACCACCGGGGGTAGCTCACTCGTGGGCGCCGGCACTGGCACAGGGCCCCTCATAGTACGCCGGTGTCTCTGACAGTGAGTGGGTCCCCCCGCCATCTCAGGGCCCCGGAACTTGCCCGGGTGTGCCCGTTGCTGACGCCGGCCCTGATCATGGGTGACTTCAACATCCCCATTGATTCTTCTCCCCAGCTGCCTCCAAACTTTTATCGCTCACTTCCTCCTTTGGCCTCACTCAATGGTCCTCCGCAGCCACTCACAAAGATGGTCACACACTGGACCTTATCTTCATCCGCCTCTGCTCCCTTACTAATCTCACTAAGTCACCCCTCCCCCTTCTGACCACAACCTACTGACGTTCTCTTCCCTCTCCTCTGTTAGTGCGCATACCCCACTCCACAAACTCACACACCCTCGCAGAATTCTCAAACACCTCATTATGCAATCGCTCTCTGAGTCCTTACTCCCTCTTACAGACATATCTTCACTTCATGACACAGATTCTGCTGCCACCTTTTATAACACTACAATAACAGCAGCACTTGATTCGGCCGCCCCCCTCACATATAGCAAAACTTGTACAATCAACAGGCAGCCCTGGCTGACCAGCCTCACCAAAGAACTGAGACGAGCATCCAGGGTTGCCGAGCGGAGATGGAAGAGAACCCATTCTACTGAGCACCTCAACGCATACAAGCAGTCCCTCGCCAGCTTCAAGTCCACGCTCTCTGCCGCAAAACAAACTTACTTCTCATCTCTCATATCCTCCCTGTCTCACAACCCTAAACAGCTCTTCAACACTTTCAATTCTCTACTCCATCCCCCAGCACCTCCTCCCTCTCCTCTCATTTCTGCTGAAGACTTTGCCTCCTTCTTTAAGCAGAAGATTGATACGATCAGAGAAAGCTTTGGCGCACAGCCCCCAATGCCCCTCTTAGCTGCTCAGCCCTGTTCCTCAAAAACCAACTTCTCCACCATGACAGAAGATCAGCTTTCCACCCTCCTATCAAGATCACACCTCACCACTTGCATGCTTGACCCGCTCCCGTCCCACCTCATCCCTAGCCTCGCCACAGTCTTCATCCCTACTCTAACACACCTCTTCAACCTTTCACTTACAAATGGTGTGTTCCCCTCATCCTTCAATCAAACATGCTTCGATCGCACCCATCCTCAAAAAGACCTCCCTCGACCCATCCTCTGCTATCGCCTGATATCTCTTCTCCCTTATGCCTCCAAACTACTGGAACAGCATGTCCATCTTGAACTGTCCTCCCACCTTTCCTCCTGCTCCCTCTTTGACAGCTTACAATCAGGCTTCAGACTGCATTACGCAACTGAAACTGCCCTAACTAAAGTCACCAACGACCTACCAACCGCCAAGAGCAAGCGACACTACTCTGTCCTTCGTCTCATGGACCTGTCTTCTGCCTTCGACACTGTGGACCACTCTCTCCTGCTCCAGATTCTCTCATCTCTGGGCATCACAGGCTTGGCCCTATCCTGAATCTCATCATATCTAACAGACCGGACATTCAGTGTCTCCCTCTCCCACACCACCTCCTCACCTCGCCCCTCTCTGTCGGTGATCTGCAGTGATCCTCAGTCTACTGAACCGCCGCACGACCAGCTCTACCCTCTCCTAGTGTATCTTCACCCATCCACTGTAGACTGTGAGCCCTTGCGGGCAGGGCCCTCTATACTTATGTGTGTCTTGTATTGCTCGTTTATTGTACTTGTCTATATTTGCCCCTTCTCACATGTAAAGCGCCATGGAATAAATGGCGCTATAAAAATGTATAATAATAATAATAATAGTGTGCTCTAATTTAGGTCCTATCATAAGAAGTGAGGTTATTAATCACTATATCTGGTTTATATATACGGTATATATCCACTAATTACCTTCTTTTCTCTATGACTACTTGACTTTATGCTGGAGTTGTTATACAAATGTTATGTATCTTTCTACTGAACTGAGGCATTAGGAGGATATCAGCAGTACTTATCATTCAATAGAGCACTAAGCACTTTAGCCCTTTACGCTCTAACACAATAGAGAGGGACAGCCGCCCACGATATGAACCCCACTTGCCACCGCCATAAGGCAAGTGGGAACAGCTGGGCAAAGTGCCAGAATTGGTGCATCTAATGCGGGCTGCTATTTTTAGGCTGGGCGGGGGGGGGGGGAAATATCCATGCCCCTTACCAGCCAGAGAATACCGGCCCCCAGCTGTCTGTTTTAGCTTGGCTGGTTGTTGCCGTTTTTTTTAAATTATTTATTGAAAGTAATAAAATGGGGGGGAACCCCTCTATTCTTGATAACCAACCTTGATAAAGCTGAAATCTGATGATTGCAGCCCCCAGCTGTCAGTTTTGCCTGGTTGATTATCACTAATAGGCCTCATACTCACTGGCGCCGAAAACGGATGAAAATCAGACGAAAAAAAATCGGATTCAAATCTGACCAATGTTAGTCAATGGGTGAGTTTTCATTAGCGATTTTTTTCTCATCAGATATTGGTGTGAGAAAAAAATTGCAGCATGCTGCGATTTGATGCGATTTTGGCATGATAATCGCCAATGCAAGTCAATGGGTGCGATTAAAAAACGCACAGCACTCGCACCATGCACGTGCTGTCCGATTTATACGCACCAGTCTCCTTTGAAAAGCCGGCAAAACATCCCCGGCTACTGTAAAATCACACTGACAGCTCACAAAACACTAGATACATACACATAGAATACATATATATATATATATATATATATATATATATATACACATGTCATTGTAACACATACATATACATATATTTATAGTTCATACACTTCTACATACTGTAATAGCCGCTACCGTATTTTTCGGACTATAAGACGCACCGGACCATAAGACGCACCCCAAATTTTCAGAAGGAAAATTGGGAAAAAAAATAATGTGTCAAATGGGGGTCCGTCTTACAGTCCGAATTTAGCTTACCACTGTGTGGGGTGGTTGGGCACTGTGGGGTGGTTGGGCACTGTGGGGTGGCTGTGTTATGTGGGGTGGCTGTGTTATGTGGGGTGGCCATATACTCACAAATCCGGGGCGGCGGCGCTCCCAATGCAGCTTGGCTGCGATGCGGTGGTGGTGTCCGGGCAGCAGCGGGCCTCTGGGCTGCGTGGGGGGCTCCGCCGGCATCTCGTCCCAGCCGGAAAGCCCCCCCGCAGCTGCGACGCGGTGCCAGTGCCTCCGGTGGCGGTCCCGATCCAATGTGTGGTGCGGTGGTGGTGTTCGGGCAGCAAGCGGGCCTCTGGGCTGCGTGGGAGGCTCCGCCGGCATCTCGTCCCAGCCGGAAAGCCCCCCCCGCAGCTGCGACGTGGTGCCGGCATGAGGAATGGCCGCCTGGGGCCTCCGGCAAGATGGCCGCCGCATACTCTCGTTCAAATCTCGGCAACGAGATCTCTTCCCTCAGGACAAGATCTCGTTGCCGAGATTTGAACGAGAGTATGCGGCGGCCATCTTGAATGTGCTTCTGCATCCCCACCGACGGGACCTGCTTCACCGCTGGCGGCTCGTGCTCCACCGCCGGCGGCTCCCACAGCCCTGCGTCCCCGCCGGCGGCTTCTGATTCACCGCCGGCGGCTTCTGCGTCCCCGCCGGCGGCTTCTGTGTCCCCGCTGGCGGCTCCTGCTTCACCGTCGGCGGCTTGTGCTCCACCGCCGGTGGCTCCCACAGCTCCACTTCACCGCCGGCGGCTTGTGCTCCACCGCCGGCAGCTCCCACAGCTCCACTTCACCGCCGGCGGCTTGTGCTCCACCGCCGGCGGCTCCCACAGCCCCACTTCACCGCCGGCGGCTTTCACTTCACCGCCAGCGGCTCCTGCTCCACCGCCGGCGGCTCCTGCTCCACCGCCGACGGTCCCGCCATGCTGCATCAATGTTGGAGCCTCCCGCAGTGCCGCCCCACCGCCGGCTCCGAGCTCCTGTGATGCCGCTGAACCTCATTTACAGGTACGTTCCGATCATAAGACGCACCCTCATTTTCCCCCGATTTTGGGGGGAAAAAGTGCGTCTTATAGTCAGAAAAATACGGTAATTCAATTGCCGGCTTTTGTGAAATCACAGACCCTACATGAAATGATACATTGTTTCCACACAGTTAACCATGTCATTTCATGTATTTTGATATATGGTTTTAAGTTACAATTACATAAGTATATGTGTGCAAAATTTCAGACATGTAGGGGTTAATTAAAGGTGTAAATTCGTTGAAAAAAAATGCGCGGGCTCCCGCTGTATTTTCTCCACCAGACAGACAAAGCAAGCGAGTGGGGGCAGATAATAATAGCCTAGGGAGGGTACATTTTTTTTGTGCCCCCCCTGGCTAATAACATCTGCCCCCAGACACCCCAGAAAGGGCAAATCTCTAATTAGATTTGCCCTTTCTGGCACTTTGCCTGTCTATTCCCATTGCCCTGTAGCGGTGGCGAATGGGTTAATAAGGGGTTAAAGCCACCTTGCAATTGAAAGGTCACTTTAAGCCAGATTAATAATTGAGAGCTGTCTATTAGACAACTATCAATTATTAATCCTATTGTATGAAAGAAAAATCAAACACACACAGTTTAATAAAAAAGAAGTTTAATGAAATAATCACAGTTTTTGACCATATTTTATTTTCCTGCTAAAACCATTTCCTGTAATAAAAATAAAATAAAAAAGCAAAATTATTCTTACCAATCCGATGTACAGTCAGGTCCCACGGTGTAATCCATCAGAAAGGGTTAACAGGTTACAGTAAGCAGAGAGCTAATGCTGTCTCTTAGCTGTATTCCCATGAATGAATAAGTTACTCTCCCAGCGAAAGGAGAGGAAGAGATTAATGAATGGAGCTTAATTGATTTATTGCCACTTTCACTTCAGTGACCTGACCTAAAGTGAAAGTGGGACACAATCAATTAAGCTTCATTCATTAATCACATCCTCTCCTGTCGGCAGGAGATAAGCTCATTCATTCAGGAGCTATCAGCTGAGCACGCAGGATTAAGGTACTGCCACACTAAGCAATCCCGCTAGCGATCTCGTTAGCGTTGCATACTAATGAGATCGCTAGCGGGATTGTTTCTATATCGCTAAATGCTGCCGCATTTAGCGATATAGTTAACGACGCTATCGCCGTTAGCGATCTTCTTAACGACTTTAGCGGTACAAAAGTACCGCTAAATCGCTAAGAAAAGGTGCCACACAGCGATTAGATACTTACCCAGCGGGAGCGCCAGCGATGAAATAGGGTCCGGAACGATTCCAGCGACGAGCGAGATCACAGCAGGAAGCTCGTCGCTGGAAGCTGCCGCACTGAACAATATCGCTAACGGGATCGCTAAATAGTGACGTTTTTTAGCGATCCCGTTAGCGATATTGTTTAGTGTGGCATACCCTTTACTTGTGCTGCTTAGCTGATTGCTAGTTAACCCTTTGTGAAGGATTACATCGTGGGACGTGACAGATCGCCAGATAGGTAAGAATAATGTTGTTTTATTATTTTATATTTATTTTAGGAGATCAAGGGCTTCGCATGGATTAAGAGTTAAATAAAAGATGGTCAAAAAAATGTGTTTTTATTTCATTAAAATTATTTATTCTTAAAGTGTGTGTGTGTTTTTTTATTTACTTCAATAGGATTAATAATTGATAGTTGTCTAATTGACAGCTCTCAATTATTAACCTGGCTTACAGTCACCTTTCAATTGCAAGGTGGCTTTAACCCCTTATTAACCCATTCGCCACCGCTACAGGGCAATGGGAATAGACAGGCAAAGTGCCAGAAAGGGCAAATCTAATTAGAGATTTGCCCTTTCTGGGGTGTCTGGGGGCAGATGTTAGTAGCCAGGGGGGCACAAAAAAAATGTACCCTCCCTAGGCTATTATTATCTGCCCCCACTCGCTGGCTTTGTCTGTCTGGTGGAGAAAATACAGCGGGAGCCCACGCATTTTTTTTCAACGAATTTACACCTTTAATTAACCCCTACATGTCTGAAATTTTGCACAAATACACTTATGTAATTGTAAGTTAAAACCATATATCAAAATACATGAAATGACATGGTTAACTGTGTGGAAACAATGTATCATTTCATGTCGGCTTCTGTGATTTCACAAAAGCCGGCAATTGAATTAGCAGCTATTACAGTATGTAGAAGTGTATGAACTATAAATATATGTATATATATATGTCACAATGACATATATATATCTATATATATATATATATGTATTCTATGTGTGTATATATATTGTTTCTATTCTTTATTAAAGCTGTCAGTGTGATTTTACAGTATAGGCAGGGATGAATTAGCGGCTATTATACTATGTAGAAGTGTATGACCTATATATATATATATATATATATATATATATATATATTAGATGTATATATATATATATATATTATATATATAATTATTTGCTTTTTGTGTACATTTTTTGGTTACAATGTGATTTTTACATGACTTTTTACATAGAGATAACTGCTCTATGTAAAACTTCATGTTAAAATCGCATTGCATACAGATGGAAAACTGACAGAAAACGCATGGTGTGATTTAAAATCGCATGCCTTTTTACAACAAATGTACCGTTTTTTTCCTGCAGAAAACGGACCGATTTTTTTCCAGCCAGTGAGTATGAGCCCATACAGGGGAACTCATGTCGGTTTTTTGTATTATTTATAACGCAGGCTGATGAATACTCCCATCAGCCGCCACCTGCTCTCGCTGGTATTAGCGACAGCAGGCTGATGGGAGTAGTAGTGCCTGACGCCTGTGAGCTGCAGTACTCGGACGGTCGGTAATGACCTTACTGCTGATCAGAGCCGCTGATGTTTCTGCATAACAGCGTAAGAAACTTCCCGGTGTTCGGGCAGCCGAACTGGAACAGTAACACAGACTTCCTGGTGAAGTCCATGTTTGTCGAACGTGCCCGAACAGTAGGTGTTTGGTACGGACCCCAAACTTTATTGTTTGGGTTCGACCGTCTCTACTCGCAGGTTCCTGTGTCTTCAGCTGTGAGCCATGCTCCCTTGTAAACACCATAACAAGCAGCAATACATAAAAAGGCCCATATCTCCGGAACAGTACGGAAGAAGGAGAAAAAAGTGAAAATAATCATGGGAGCAGAGGGAATAAAACAAGAGCAAGAAGCGGTTACTTTATACCTGGTGACAGGTTCGCTTTAAACGCATCGTATCATGAAAAATGGACAAAACACAGCGATGCACCTCCATCCTGCTCTAATGGTGCCATTCCATAGTTTTGTTTTCTAGTGGAAAGGCGTCATGTCTGTACAAGCAGAGCGACATCTCTTCATCCTGTCATGGTGGCTCGGCCTCGTACCGCTGCAGCCAGTCACTTGTCTCTACCATGATTGACAATCATAGGAACCTCATGTCCACAAGGGGGAGAAAGCCAATAAACGCTGAGGGCTCGCCAGCCTGTATGCTGTGTAACATGAAGCCTGGATTAGGACACTTCCCCCCATGAAGGACGTCACGTGAACGGTGCAGATCGTGGAGTGGGTGACTGTGCTGTGCAGCCAGCGGAGCAATCCCTAATCACTGCCGGTGCTAATCAAGGACGTCAGCACCGGGGCGTCCTTTCCAGCGCCGATTGCCCCTTGCAGTGGTAATGTCGGCTACCCATAGGATGTCACTGTCACATGCTCACATCACTAGGGGGAGTAAAAAAAAAGGGAAAAATAATAATAAAAACGTTTAATGTATATTTATTACAAAGACTCCACGGTGATGAGTGGCGGCAGCAGAGAGCGCGCCGCCCGGGGGACCGCAGCACTAACCGTGCTGCTTTCTGGCACTACCGCACAGCATTGTCTCTCCTGCCCTGAGTGGCGAGCACCGCAGCGTGCCGGTGTCCTGGCAACAGCCAATCACGTCTCCCCTCTCATTGGCCGCAGGAGTGGGCGCTGCTCGTGGCCGTGTGACGTCACGTCCTGTTTACCCTCACCGGAGGTGGAGAACGGCAGGTAGGAGGTGAGAGACTGGCGGCGGTGGCGGCCGTGGCCCCGGGGCTGTGCGGAGTGCGGGGAGCGCGGCCCCTCTGTGCACTGTGTGTGCAGGGGAACCAGTGACCTCTCCCCGCCGGCCATCACTGCACAGGGCCGCTGCACTGGGCGGGGGGCGGAGTGTGCCACTGATACAGCTGAGGGACAGCCACACAAAGAGCAACAAGCACACGTATGTCCTACAGGGTATAATGGAGATGGCAGCCCGAGTGCACACAGAGACGGCTCCATGTGGCCATGTACGCGCGCACTATATACACTATCCCTATATATATATATAGTGCGAGCGTACACGTATATGTATCCGCACACTATAGATCCATACACACATACACTATGTATACACACTATATATCCGCACACTACATATCCATACACACTATATATCCATACACACACACTATGTATACACACTATATATCCGCACACTACATATCCATACACACTATATATCCATACACACATACACTATGTATACACACTATATATCCGCACACTATATATATATATATATATATATATATATATATATATATACACACACACGCATACACTATGTATACACACTATATATCCGCACACTACATATCCATACACACACTATATATATGTATATATACACACACGGGTTGGACAAAATAATGGAAACACCTGGAAACATCAACAAAACTTAGTTTAATATGGTGTAGGTCCACCTTTTGCGGCGACTACAGCCTCAATTCTCCGAGGTATGGATTCATACAAGGTGTGAATCATCCAGTTCTTTGAGCAACGATGGCGGCGGAAATCGACGTCTAACTTGAATCTCTAAAATCGACCATAAATGCTCAATAATGTTGGGGTCTGGGGATTGTGGGGGCCAGATGAGATGCTCAACTTCATTAGAATGTTCCTCGTGCCATGCTTTAACGATTCTAGCTGTATGAATTGGTGCATTATCATCCTGAAAGATGGCGTTCCCCTCCGGGAACAGTGCTTGAACCATAGGATGCACTTGATCGCCCAAAATGCCTAAATAATCGCGGCTGTTTTTATTCTTCCATGAAGGGATATCATTGGCCCAGCGGATCACCATGAAATAGCACCCCAGATCATCTCAGAACCTCCGCCATGTTTTACGGTTGGGAGAAGGCAGTCTGGATGGAATGCTTCTTTCGGCTGTCTCCAAACGTACACACGGCCGGAGGTCGGAAATAGGGTAAACGATGATTCGTCTGAGAATATCACATGTTTCCACTGCTCGAGGGACCAATTCTAGAGGGTTCTTCACCACTCTAAACGCTTGGAAACATTTGTCATTGAGAGCAGCGGTTTTCGAATTGCAGCTCTTCCGTGGAATCCAGATTTGTTCAGCTCCCGACGAACAGTTTTCGTGGAAACTGGGTTCTGTAGGTGTTCATTGAGCTCAGCAGTGATTTTCGGAGCCGTGGTCTTGCGATCCTCTCTCACAATTCGCTTAGAGTCTGACGGTCTCTCTCAGACAACTTCGACTTTCGGCCGTCCCTGTGCTTTACTGCGGACGTTTTTCCTTCTCTTTCAAACGCAGTCATTACTTTGGAGACAGTACCTCTTGACACGCCAAGCATTCGGGCACTTTCGGTTACACTAGCGCCTGCCATACCAGCACCAACAATTTGGCCTCTTTGAAAATCTGAGAGGTCTGCCATTGATATCAGGTTCTCATCAATGTTCTTACAATTATGCAAAACAAACAGTTAATTTACATACACATATCACATAACACAAATAATCAACTACAAAACATTACTATATGTCACGGTTTGCATGTTTATAACATGTTCGAAGATTATGATGCCAAAACGTTAGGTGTTTCCATTATTTTGTCCAACCCCTGTATATATATATACACACACACACACACACACACACACACACACACACACACACACACACACACACACACACACACACACACACACACACACACACACACTGTATCCGCACACTACATATCCATACGCACACTATGTACGCACGCTATATATATGCATGCACACACACTATATACAGTATATATATATATATATATACATACATACATACACACTATCCGCACACTACATATCCATACGCACACACTATATGTACGCACGCTATATGCATGCACACACTATATATATATATATATATATATATATATATATATATATATATATATATATATATATATATTGTAACATTTCCAGGGGATATAGCTCTAGGATCGCTGTCTGGGTAGACAGAGTGACACGAAACAGTTCATTCAGACAGCAGTTCTGGTGAAAAGTGGCCGCAACCAGCTTTATTAAAGTCCACAGCAAACAGATAAAAACAAAGCATAAACAGAAAACCTAGGCTTGTCTAGCCACTAATTACACATAGATAGATTGCCTGTCTATCCGGGTCCCGGCTCTACCAGCCTGACCCAAAACAACACTTATGATATATGTTACCAGTATGGAGTTTCACAGATACTCCTCCTTGTGTCTGAAGGCACCTTCAATGTCCAGACTTGAGAGAGATCCACTCCTATTCAGCCGCTATTCGCACGGATTCTCACTGAGACTACTCCTGTGTCCGGGGTACTTCCTGCACCCAGACTGAGATAGCTCAAACTCCTGGAGACTGCTTCTTGTTCCTAGACTCCTTGTCCAGACTAAGCGAGCTCTCTGACTGTGTTCCAACACACCTACTTCTGGTCTCCTAATTATCACCTGAGTGGCCACAGGTTTGAGCTGCAAGCGTGTACTTGAATGGATGGTGTAATGACCTTTCTCTACCACTAGGTTTACAAAGCCATATATTTCCCTTATACCCGTCAGCAAAGTACCCAGGTGAAATGTACACCCCATTCAACACACATACCCTCACTGTCTCACATATCCCCTCACTCTTCTCCAGACCGGAGGGCTGGCCATCCAGACCGGAGGGCTGGTCAACAATCCCAAAGAGACAGTGAACTCCGGACACTGCATCAGCACTATACTTCTATATAGGTCAGGTACCAGGAGCTGTCTCACGACCTCTCCCTGGACTTCAGTGTCCCTATACAATAGGTTATTGTTCATGGCAGCATGAGGAAACGTCTTCTCAGAGCCAGGCTCTTGGGGAACCTCATTTAGAACAATTATATTTTTCTGTGCCGTCTCAAGAGTGGGGTCTCGCAACTGCTCACTCCCAAAATTGTCACAGGACACAGGTAGGTCAGGGACACTTGGCTCCCGAGAACCACCATCCTCGTCTCCCAACATCACCTGCAAAGGAATTTCATCTTTATCACGGTCATCACCATTATCAGTATCATCACTATTATGATTAGCATCATCATCATCATTATGATCATCATCATCATTATCATCATCATCATTATCATGATCATCACATAAGTTTAAGCTTGTGGGGTTGAACACATAATATATCCAATCACCTCAACCCACAGTTCACACAGAGACCATGTACTTGTCCCTTGCTCTGTTCAGCCCCGGAATATTAGTCAATGACATTCGCTCGTTCCTTAGGGACCTACCGTCTGTCATTGTCACAGACTTCGTCCAGTCACATTTTCGGGTCGTAACCTTGTCAGGTCTCCCCCGCTCCCAGCGGTCCGTCGTAACCTTGTCAGGTCTTGCCTGGGTATTTAAGGTCCGGTTAGTCTTCGTACTGTCACGTACTCTATCGGGTCGTCTGTATGGGCTTCTCAAACCTGAGTTACTGGAGGTCTCATTATCTCTAAACCCACGCCCACTACCCTCAGGACATCTTGTAAGGTCCCTAACTTCAGCCGTAGCTGTTCTGTTATTTAGGGGGCCCTTTCTCTGTCGGGTCTCACTATTCTTAGACGGCTGCCATCTTCTGCTGCTCAGATGATGCTGTCTATCTACTCGCTGTCTAGCGAGATTCAATTGTTCTACCTCTCGCAGGTAGGTCACACGGTACGCCACCAGCATGCGCACATATTCAAGACTTTCTTCCGTTCCTATAGCGTAGAATGACACCATGCCGTCTTCATCTGGTATCCAGTCCCGACGATCACGTGGACTGCTTACTTTCACCACACCAGACTTCTTCACCATTATCTGCATGGCTCGGCCATTTCTCCCAATCAGCTTTCTCACCAGAACATGAGGCACCCGGATGACCTCTTCCTGTAGACTGTGAGCTTTTCTCATAAGCTTTAGTTGTCTAACGGTTTGTTCTGTCTTCAACCGGAGAAACCGCTTTGTGCGAATACATCGCCAGTGCATGTCACTTAGGATTGCCACCCTCTTCACTGTAACTTCGGTCGTGGACAAGACCACCAGCTGTTTAGCTCCTGAAGTCGAGTACACCTTACAGGCTCCCACGGCCTTCCTAAACGCTTCATGCACAGACTCACGGGTGCATTCTTCTCTCAAGTCCTCGGGTACATCTACGAGGCACTTGTACCGACACGTTTCTGTCTCACCAGTGGTTTCCAGACGATCAATCAGCTCAGGGTTCAGGGACAACTGACTTTCAGCTTCTTCCCCCTTTACACTTCTTCTGAGCTGACTCACAGCTACAATTTCGTGAATTTCCGTCCGGACCACTTCCATTTCACATTTATCTTCCGTTACCACCCTCTTAGCTCTCCTCAGGTCTATTTTCTCCTGGCAACAGGGAGCGAGTGCAACGTGTTTGCCCTTTTCTTTCTCCAAGGAGGCCTTGTTCACCGAGTGACACTGTATCAGGCGACTTTTAAGCCCGAGAACTTCTTCCTCTATTTCCGCCATTCGCCTCTCAGCTGCCCGTCTCTGAAGCTTCTCTTGCGTCCAATGGGCTTGTAACCACTCCTTGAGCTCCTTGATCTCGGCTCCGACATCCACCGAATCATCCAAACTCACAGCACTCGAGGAAGTATCTGCTTTACACCTCTCATCTCCAGTGGCCAACTCCTGGCCCTGGTCTGTAGCTTCTCTGATGGACTCCTCCATCTTTTCCCGCTCAGCTTCCATTTGGCTGAGCTTTTCCTTAAGGCGCATCTCCACCTTCTGGAGAGTATCACAGGACATCTGTAGCTCCTTCACCTGAGCTTCCAGACCTAGGGTCTTTCTGTGCAGATCACCATTTTCATCACGGGTGTCCTGCAGAATGGTCTCAACCACCTGGCGCATTTGCTCTGCATCCATCTTCTCCTCTTCTAGTTTTTCTTTGACCCTGAGGAGATCCACATAATCTCTCTTCATCTGTTGCAGTTCCCTACTGTGTTCACCACACTCCTTCTTGGAGTCACACAGCTCCTGGTTGAGCTGTTCGCGCAATCGTTCTAGGATTTGTTCACTTCCAGAAACTCCATCCTGCAGCGCCTCCTTCTCACGCTTCAACTGCAAAACCTCTTCCTTGATTTTGCGGCGGTCCTCTTTAATGGCGTGGAACATCTCCTTCCACAGGGTAACTTCCTCGTTGCTTCCTTTTGGATCTCGCTGGTCTGAGGACACGTCCTCCAGGTTTTCACATAATTGCAGCATGTCACTCTGATACTGCAGCCGAATAGGTTCCAGCTCTTGGCCATGACTGGCCCCCTCCTTTTCTACCTCTAAAGGAGAATCCACACTTGAAGCATAGGCAGACAGTACTACATTCTCTTCATTTTCATTTTCAGCGAGTACTACCGGAACAACCTTTTTGTGGCCCTTGCGCCGTCTACGACGAGAGGAGGACTCTCTTCCCTCGTCTAGCCTCTCCTGACTGAACTCACTTTTTACTTTCATAGTGTCCCAGTCAGCTACGGGGTCTGTGTCACTCCCCATGGTGTTGTGGACTAACAGGTCACCTCCCACTTTGACGTCACCCCCTTCTACTGGAGCTACCCCGTTATCAACGGTCACATTGTCATTTTTAGGAGGTACCAACCCACCACCAGTAACAATTTTCAGTTTTCCACACTCTACACTCTTGTGAAAATCCGCCCCTTTTTTAGACTCCGCCCCCTTTTTAACAACCACACCGGCAGGGTAATTTTTACACAAAAAATCAGCAGTAGTCTTAGGACTCAGTTCACAACATCTCTTACCACCTCCCCGGGCATTCTGTGACAACACTGGCACCCCCGGAGAGTCCATAGAATGGTCCACTGCCGCCATTCCATACGGTGCCCACAGCTCCCGCACCATGTCCAGTTGCATGTCCAGTAGACATTTCTCAAATATGCGGTCCGACTTGTCAGACCCATTCGCTGCTCCGTTCACAGCCATCGCGGAGCACTGTTCACACCAGAACTTCACCGCTTTCCCTTGAAAAAATCTTCGTGGCCCCGCCGAGCCACAGCAAAACTGGATTTGAGTGCGACGACAATCTTCACAACCCCGCCGAGTTGCAGCTGAAAACCGGATTTGAGTGCGACGACAATCTTCGTAACCCCACTGAGTCACAGCAAGATGCTTGTATCCACACTCGTCGTCCATGCTGTCAGACTTCTCTGTCTCAACAACGGCAGTCTTCACTCAAGACATACACACTCCACAGCCTTTTCCACAGAAAATTCAGCCTTGCTGTGCAGACACTTTTTTTTTTTTTTTGCAAAGTCTATTAGGGCTACTGTCTCTTTAAGACTGCTCCAATCAGACGTTTTTGCTGACACACTTTTTTTTTTTTTTTTTTCTCTGCTGCTGCTTAACAGACTTCACCTTTATTGCTGTCTCTCACCACTGTGCCGCACGCACATTCCAGCACCAATTGTATCAGCCACTGTGCTGCCCCAGCATTCTCCACCAATTGTAACATTTCCAGGGGATATAGCTCTAGGATCGCTGTCTGGGTAGACAGAGTGACACGAAACAGTTCATTCAGACAGCAGTTCTGGTGAAAAGTGGCCGCAACCAGCTTTATTAAAGTCCACAGCAAACAGATAAAAACAAAGCATAAACAGAAAACCTAGGCTTGTCTAGCCACTAATTACACATAGATAGATTGCCCTGTCTATCCGGGTCCCGGCTCTACCAGCCTGACCCAAAACAACACTTATGATATATGTTACCAGTATGGAGTTTCACAGATACTCCTCCTTGTGTCTGAAGGCACCTTCAATGTCCAGACTTGAGAGAGATCCACTCCTATTCAGCCGCTATTCGCACGGATTCTCACTGAGACTACTCCTGTGTCCGGGGTACTTCCTGCACCCAGACTGAGATAGCTCAAACTCCTGGAGACTGCTTCTTGTGCCTAGACTCCTTGTCCAGACTAAGCGAGCTCTCTGACTGTGTTCCAACACACCTACTTCTGGTCTCCTAATTATCACCTGAGTGGCCACAGGTTTGAGCTGCAAGCGTGTACTTGAATGGATGGTGTAATGACCTTTCTCTACCACTAGGTTTACAAAGCCATATATTTCCCTTATACCCGTCAGCAAAGTACCCAGGTGAAATGTACACCCCATTCAACACACATACCCTCACTGTCTCACAATATACACACACTATGTATCCGCACAGTACATATCCATACGCACACACTATGTACGCACGCTATATATATGCATTGGTGGTCAAAAGTATTGGCACCCCTGCAATTCTGTCAGATAATACTCAGTTTCTTCCTGAAAATGATTGCAAACACAAATTCTTTGGTATTATTATCTTCATTTAATTTGTCTTCAATGAAAAAGCACAAAAAGAATTGACCTAAGGCCAAATTGGATATAATTCCACACCAAACCTAAAAAAGGGGGTGGACAAAAGTATTGGCACTGTTTGAAAAATCATGAGATGCTTCTCTAATTCGTGTCATCACCAGCACCTGTAACTTACCTGTGGCACCTAACAGGTGTTGGCAATAACTAAATCACACTTGCAGCCAGTTAACATGGATTAAAGTTGACTCAACCTCTGTCCTGTGTCCTTGTGTGTACCACATTGAGCATGGAGAAAAGAAAGAAGACCAAAGAACTGTCTGAGGACTTGAGAAACCAAATTGTGAGGAAGCATGAGCAATCTCAAGGCTACAAGTCCATCTCCAAAGACCTGAATGTTCCTGTGTCTTCCGTGCGCAGTGTCATCAAGAAGTTTAAAGCCCATGGCACTGTGGCTAACCTCCCTAGATGTGGAAGGAAAAGAAAAATTGATGACAGATTTCAACGCAAGATTGTGCGGATGGTGGATAAAGAACCTTGACTAACATCCAAACAAGTGCAAGCTGCCCTGCAGTCTGAGGGTACAACAGTGTCAACCCGTACTATCCGTCGGCGTCTGAATGAAAAGGGACTGTATGGTAGGATACCCAGGAAGACCCCACTTCCTACCCCGAGACATAAAAAAGCCAGGCTGGAGTTTGCCAAAACTTACCTGAGAAAACCTAAAACGTTTTGGAAGAATGTTCTGTGGTCAGATGAGACAAAAGTCGAGCTTTTTGGGAAAAACCATCAACATAGAGTATACAGGAAAAAAAAAGAGGCATTCAAAGAAAAGAACACGGTCCCTACAGTCAAACATGGCGGAGGTTCCCTGATGTTTTGGGGTTGCTTTGCTGCCTCTGGCACTGGACTGCTTGACCGTGTGCATGGCATTATGAAGTCTGAAGACTACCAACAAATTTTGCAGCATAATGTAGGGCCCAGTGTGAGAAAGCTGGGTCTCTCTCAGAGGTCATGGGTCTTCCAGCAGGACAATGACCCAAAACACACTTCCAAAAGCACTATAAAATGGTTTGAGAGAAAGCACTGGAGACTTCTAAGGTGGCCAGCAATGAGTCCAGACCTGAATCCCATAGAACACCTGTGGAGAGATCTCAAAATGGCAGTTTGGAGAAGGCACCCTTCAAATATCAGGGACCTGGAGCAGTTTGCCAAAGAAGAATGGTCTACAATTCCAGCAGAGCATTGTAAGAAACTCATTGATGGTTACCGGAAGCGGTTGTTCGCAGTTATTTTGGCTAAGGCTGGAGTCACACACAACCACAAAAAATCGGTCCGTTTTAGACGGTGGACAATCGGATCAAAATAAAAACATCACACATCCTTCTGGCATCCGATTTTCCTTCAAAGATGCGATTTAATCGCATGTGTGTGTACCTTGTAACATCCGATTTTCATCCGACTTGCGAGATTTTCTCGCAGGCTTGCAAAACTGACATATAATGGATCCAAAAGAATAGTATTTAAATGCCAAAAGAAAGAATAGATATATACACATAGAGCACATATATATATATATATATATATACATGTCATTGTGACATATATATATATATACATATATTTATAATTCTTACACTTCTACATACTGTTATAGCCGCTAATTCAATTGCCGGCTTCAGTGAAATCACAGAAGCCGACATGAAATGATACATTGTTTCCACACATTTAACCATGTAATTTCATGTATTTTTATATATTTTTGAAACATACAATTACATGAGTATATGTGTGCTAAATTTCAGACATGTAGGGGTTAATTAAAGGTGTAAATTCGTTGAAAAAAAATGCGTGGGCTCCCGCTGTATTTTCTCCACCAGACAGACAAAGCAAAGCGAGTGGGGCAGATAATAATAGCCTAGGGAGGGTACATTTTTTTTGTGCCCCCCCTGGCTACTAACATCTGCCCCCAGACACCCCAGAAAGGGCAAATCTATAATTAGATTCGCCCTTTCTGGCACTTTGCCCGTCTATTCCCATTGCCCTGTAGCGGTGGCGAATGGGTTAAAAGGGGTTAAAATGACCTTGCAATTGAAAGGTCACTTTAAGCCAGGTTAATAATTGATAGCTGTCAATTAGACAACTATCAATTATTAATCCTATTGTATGAAAGAAAAATCAAACACACACAGTTTAATAAAAAATAAGTTTAATGAAATAATCACACAGTTTTTGACCATATTTTATTTTCCTGCTAAAACCATTTCCTGTAATAAAAATAAAATAAAAAAGCAAAATTATACTTACCAATCCGATGTACAGTCAGGTCCCACGGTGTAATCCATCAGAAAGGGTTAACAGGTTACAGGTCGCAGAGAGCTAATAATGCTGTCTCAGACCTGTATTCCCCTGAATGAATAAGTTCCTCTCCCAGCGAAAGTAGAGGAATAGATTCATGAATGGAGCTTAATTGATTTATTGCCAATTTAACTGTAGTGACCTGACCTAAAGGGAAAGTGGACACAATCAATTAAGCTTCATTCATGAAACACATCCTCTCCTGTCGCCAGGAGAGGAACTTATTCATTCAGGAGCTTTGAGCTGAGCATGCAGGATTACTTGCACTGCTTGGCTCAAAGCTAGTTAACCCTTTGTGAAGGATTACAGCGTGGGACGTGACAGATCGGGGGAATAGGTAAGAATAATGTTGTTTTATTTCTTTTTCTTTATTTTAGGAGATCAATGGCTTCGCACGGATTAAGTGTAAAATAAAATATGGTCAAAAAAATGTGTTTTTATTTCATTAAAATTATTTATTCTTAAAGTGTGTGTGTTTTTTTATTTACTTCAATAGGATTAATAATTGATAGTTGTCTAATTGACAGCTATCAATTATTAACCTGCCTTAAGGTCACCTTTCAATTGCAAGGTGACAATAAGGTGAGATTAACCCATTCGCCACCGCTACAGGGCAATGGGAATAGACGGGCAAAGTGCCAGAAAGGGCGAATCTAATTATAGATTTGCCCTTTCTGGGGTGTCTGGGGGCAGATGTTAGTAGCCAGGGGGGGCACAAAAAAATGCACCCTCCCTGGGCTATTATTATCTGCCCCCACTCGCTTTGCTTTGTCTGTCTGGTGGAGAAAATACAGCGGGAGCCCACGCATTTTTTTTCAACGAAATTACACCTTTAATTAACCCCTACATGTCTGAAATTTTGCACAAATACACTCATGTAATTGTATGTTTCAAACATATATAAAAATACATGAAATTACATGGTTAAATGTGTGGAAACAATGTATCATTTCATGTCGGCTTCTGTGATTTCACAAAACCCCGCAATTGAATTAGCGGCTATTACAGTATGTAGAAGTGTATGAACTATAAATATATGTATATGTACATGTCACAATGACGTATATATATATATATATGTGTTCTATGTGTATATATCTATTCTTTCTAGTCTTTATTAAAGCTGTCAGTGTGATTTTACAGTATAGCCGGGGATGAATTGCCGGCTTTTCTAAAGGACACCGATGCGATTTCATCGCAAGTCACACAGTGTGGTCCGTTTGTAATCAGATTTTCATCGCTCCCATAGACTTGCATTGGCGATAGTCGACCCACAATCGGTGACAATCGCAGCATGCTGCGATTGTACACAGACGTTTAAAACGGACCACAAAAAATCTGATACTGGGAGCTGCTCCATAGATTAACATAGGTCCGACTGCAATGCGATATTTCATCGCATTGCAGTCGTCCGATTTTGTCGCCAGTGTGACTCCGGCCTAAAGGTTGTGTAACCAAGTATTAGGCTGAGGGTGCCAATACTTTTGTCTGGCCCATTTTGGAGTTTTGTGTGAAATGATCAAGGATTTGATTTTTGCTTCATTCTCTTTTGTGTTTTTCCTTGCAAGCAAATTAAATGAAGATAAAAATAGCAAATAATTTGTGATTGCAATAATTTTCAGGAAGAAACTGAGTATTATCTGACAGAATTGCAGGGATGCCAATACTTTTGGCCACCACTGTGTGTGTATATATATATATATATATATATATATATATATATATATATACATACACGCACACACTATGTATCCGCACACTATATATCCATACGCACACACTATACGCACGCTATGTATATGCATGCACACACTATATATATATATATATATATATACAGTACAGACCAAAAGTTTGGACACACCTTCTCATTCAAAGATTCTCCTGTATTTTCATGACTATGAAAATTGTAGAATCACACTGAAGACATCAAAACTATGAATTAACACATGTGGAATTATACATTACACTTTACAAAAAAGTGTGAAACAACTGAAAATATGTCTTATGTTCTAGGTTCTTCAAAGTAGCCACCTTTTGCTTTGATTACTGCTTTGCACGCAGAAAAGGTGAACGGCTGGACTCTACATGCCTGGTTCCCACCGTGAAGCATGGAGGAGGTGGTGTGATGGTGTAGGGGTGCTTTGCTGGTGACACTGTTGGGGATTATTCAAAATTGAAGCGGTGAGCGGTCCAGCTCACCCCAAACCATCTCGATTGGGTTCAGGTCTGGTGACTGTGGAGGTCAGGTCATCTGGCGTAGCACCCCAACACTCTCCTTCTTGGTCAAATAGCCCTTACACAGCCTGGAGGTGTGTTTGAGGTCATTGTCCTGTTGAAAAATAAATGATGGTCCAACTAAACGCAAACCGGATGGAATAGCATGCTGCTGCAAGATGCTGTGGTAGCCATGCTGGTTCAGTATGCCTTCAATTTTGAATAAATCCCCAACAGTGTCACCAGCAAAGCACCCCCACACCATCACACCTCCTCCTCCATGCTTCACGGTGGGAACCAGGCATGTAGAATCCATCCGTTCACCTTTTCTGCGTGCAAAGCAGTAATCAAAGCAAAAGGTGGCTACTTTGAAGAACCTAGAATATAAGACATATTTTCAGTTGTTTCACACTTTTTTGTAAAGTGTAATGTATAATTCCTCATGTGTTAATTCATAGTTTTGATGCCTTCAGTGTGATTCTACACTTTTCATAGCCATGAAAATACAGAAAAATCTTTGAATGAGAAGGTGTGTCCAAACTTTTGGTCTGTACTGTGTGTATATATATATATATATATATATATATATATATATATATATATATATATATATATATACACCAAATAGAAAAAGTGGAAGCATGTGCCATAAAGTAGAAAATCTTTATTGAAACATAATTAAAAATACTTTAAAATGGAGACATATATGACAAAACTACCCCAGCACCAATCCTAGAAAAAAATTATTAACAGCCAGTGCTATGGTTAGTGCACCAAGAAATATCACACAACCTTAAAAATGTAGGTGTAATTGAGAAAATGCTTGCACTTCAATAAAAAACAATAAATGTATATAAATGCAGGCGAAAGTAGCCTTACATAATTGAAGCAGCACGTAAAAATAGCAGCATCAAATATTAGAAAGCGATTACATATAGTGTCATTGCATTGAACAACAATACATAACACAAATTAGTGCATAAGTATAGAGTAGGTAAATAAAATATACCATACAAAAAGCCCAATTGGCAAGTGGTAAAGACAAAGTTGCCTAAAATTATCGTGCAGAAATGACTTCGTAAATTGGCAATGCAGACTGACACTACACCGCAGGTGAATCCATAGAGTACTAAGATGGTGAACTAACCTTAGGAGAAAAGTTGCTGTGGCACAGACATACCCCGACGCACGTTTCGCATTAGCTTTTTCTCCTCGCCAACACGGGGACAACATACAAGCTTGCTGATTGGTGATTGCTGGCACTCGCACCGATTGGCAGAATGGAGAATTTGTATCCTAGTTATGAAATAGAGCGGCAGATTGGACGCCCAACCGCCGCCCTATTCATTGTCTATGGGGCTGCCAGAAAAAGCAGTGCGCTGTACTCAGCAGCTCCATAGAGAATACATGGAGCAGCGGGCCAGGCCACTCCATCCTACATCTGTGATAAGTGTCGATTGGTGCAGGTCCCTTCAGTCACACCCCATGATTGAGAAATTATCCCTGGTCAATCCATTTAATCGGAATACTGTCATTTTGTTTTTTTGTTTTTTTTGCCAAGTTCTATCATGGGAATTCTCTTGAATACTGTTAGTTCTTAATTTATAGCATATCGGACTCATTATCTGCCTTTTTTTTCATGTTTTTATCATTTCTTCCTGTATCTGTTGGCATTTTGCAGGATGTCCAGTTAAAGAGCGCGACAATGAGAAAGTTAAAGAAGAGACTTCCATTAAGGAAGACCCTGAAAGAGAAAAAGAAAACATCTCTGCAGGTAATGTCCATTTTACTTCATTCATATGATGGCAAGGAAAACGCAGTGTCACAAAACAAAAAAATTCAATGTAGTCCTTCTACCAACTTACAGCATCTCCATGAAAGCTTTGAAATAAAGTGATCTCACCACTGGCCGTGTCTCAGTGTTTAAATAATTCATTCCTGGGAAAAAAGTAAAGAATATGGAGCCAGGAAATTACAGGCCAGTGAGCCTTCTATACCAGGAAATATCTTTGAACAAATTATTAAACAGCATATATGTAAGTACTTGGATAAGAATACAGTAATTAACCAGAGTCAGCATGGGTTTGTAGCAAACAAGTCATGTCAGACTAACTTAATTTCCTTCTGTGATGGAATCACTGACTGGGTGGGTCAGGGAAATGCAGTAGATATAGTATATCTTGACTGGGATTTACAAGGCTATGGTTAGGTGGATTCATAACTGACTCAGTTATTGTACTCAAAAAGTGGTTGCACATTCAATTGGAAAAGTGTTTCAAGTGGGGTACCACAACGCTCTGTCTTGGCCCAAGTGTTTTTCTAAATTTTTATAAATGATCTAGATAAGGGAACTGAAGGTAAACTGTTCAAATTTGTAGACGATGCAAAGCTATGAAGGATAGCTAAGACTAGAGAAGACAAAGGATTCAGAAGGCTCTAGATAAGCTTGAACAACGGGCAGCGACTAATTAAATGGCATTTAACAGGGAGAAATGCAAGATTACTTCTGGGGAAGAAAAGCAAAAATTACACAGAATGGGAGGAATAGAACTAAGCAACAGCACGTATGAAAAAGACTTGGGTATACTAATAGATCACAGACTGTACATGAGTCAACAGGGTGATGTAGCAGTGAAAAAGGCAAACACCGTTCTGGGATGTATTAAGAGAATAGAGTCTAGATCTCGTGAAGTAATTATCCCCCCTCTACTCCCCCTTGGTCAGGCCTCATCTGGAATACTGTGTCCAGTTCTGTGCACATTTTAAAAAAGAGATTGAAAAACTGGAGCAAGTTCAGAGAAGAGCGACCAGAATGGTGAGCGGACTGCAGAGTATGTCCTACAAGGAACGGTTAAAGGATCTCGGAATGTTTAAAACAAACCTGTCATCAGGATTTTGCTAAGTAACTACAGGCATTGTCAAGTTGGCACTGTTTCACTCATTAAAATTATGCCTGGGTTGAAGAAATCTGTCATGTTGTTATTGTTTAATCTTTATTTGAAGTTTTGAGTTAATGAGATGTTCGTGCTTCAGGTCGGCCTGTTGTCGGGGCTATATTGGTGCTCTGGCCTCATCGTCATCTTTGTGGATGAACTGAACCTTCACTGACCTGCCTCCTATTTTAAACACTGTGTTTGCGCAGTTAGTATTGTGGTCTTTGAAAAAAAAGTTTTAACTACAGCAGTATGGCGCCAAAGCAGTAGCATCTATCAATTCCCTATAGATGCTACTGTGAAGCGATGATGGGCGGTGCTTGCTCAGATTGAGAGAATTGCTTGCCTATAGATGCTACTGTGCAGGCACCGCTGCTGGTGTCATTTTTTGTACCGAAGAAAAATTGGGCTCCAGCAAATTGGTGGCGAATGCGCAGTAGCATCTGTAAGCAAGCAATAGATGCTACTGCACAGGCACCGATGCTATTTTGCTGTAGTTATTTATTTTTTTTTTTTATGAGCACAATAGTAAATGCACAAGCACAGTATTTAAAATAGGAGGCAGGTCACTGAAGGTTCAGTGACCTGTCATTTAAACCCACAAGGATTAAGATAAGGCCAGAGCATGAAAAAAGCCCCACCCACAGGCCGCCCACAGGCTCCCAACAGGCCGCCCACACAGACCCCACAGACTTCACAAGAGGCCGCTCCAGAGCACAAGAATCTCATTAACTGAAAACTGTAAATACAGATTAAACAACAACCACAAGACAGATTTCATCAACCAAGGTATCATTGTAATCATTATAATGGCGCCGACCTGACACTGTCTGTAGGTTACTGTGCACAATTCTGCTGACAGGTTCCGTCTAACGTACAAAAAAGACTAAGAGGAGACTTAAAGGGAACACGTCACCAGGTTTGGCTGTTACGATTTACGGCCACTGCCTTTCAGGGCTTATCTACGGCATTCTATAATACTGTAGATAAGCCCAAACCTGACCTGTAAGATAAGAAAAATACGTTTTATTATACTCACCTGCGGGGCGATCTGGTCCGGGGGTGTCACTCTCCTTGGTCCGGCGTCTCCCACTTTCTTGCGATGCCGCCCTCTTTCTTGGTTTGTGTGGATGACGCGTTCCTGTGTCATCCACACAGGCTCACTGACATCGCGATTCCTGCGCATGCGTACTTATCTGCTCTGTTAAGGCAGAGCAAAGTACTGCAGTGCGCAGGCGCTGGGCTTCTCTGACCTTTCCCGGTGCCTGCGCACTGCAGTACTTTGCTCTACCCTCAACAGGGCAGATAAGTACGCCTGCGCAGAAGCTGCAATGCAAGTGAGCCTGTGTGAATGATCCAGGAACGCGTCATCCACATGAATCAAGAATCACAAGAAGATGGGAGGCGCCAGGCCATGGAGAGCCACACCCCTCGGACCTTAACGCACTGCAGGTGAGTATAAAAAAGCTATTTTTCTTGTCTTACAGGTCAGGTTAGAATGCTGTAGATAAGCCCTGTGAATACTTTTCCGTCCAATTATGACAAGAGCATTCTTAAGGTGATACCTTTATTGGCTAACCAGAAAATTATATGTTCGCTAGCTTTCAGAGCACAGTGGCTCCTTCTTCAGGCAAGATTACATTTGAAATAATAAGAAAGACACATCAGATGCTTACTATAGTAGGAAATTTGTTCAAGACCTGGGAGGTGTGATGCCTTCAAAGGAAATCGAATTAGCATTATCTTACAAATGGAGAGCTGGTGGGAATGTGTTACTATCTGGAGTCCTTCTGGTGAAGGTGTGAACTGTGTCTATGTAATGAACCATATAACCAGGTGTTAAGTTGAGTCCTAGTGTCAAAGTATTGAACATCCTAATAAGTTTGAATTCCCATATTTTTCTCTCCCTGTCATCCTTAAAATGACCTTTTAGTATTAAGACTTTTAAGTCTGTCATACAATGTCCAGTTCCAGAGAAATGTTTTCCCACAGGCGTGTCCATTTCATTCCTGATCGTATGTCTGTGTAGATTCATCCTTGTTTGTAGTTTTTGCATGGTTTCCCCAATATAGATAGCTCCAGGGCACCTTGTGCATTGTATCATGTACACCACATTGTACCAAACACAAATCAGGACTATAAGGTCATGGGTTCCTTTTCATGTACGTCCTCCAATGTGGTGTACATGATACAATGCACAAGGTGCCCTGGAGCTATCTATATTGGGGAAACCATGCAAAAACTACAAACAAGGATGAATCTACACAGACATACGATCAGGAATGAAATGGACACGCCTGTGGGAAAACATTTCTCTGGAACTGGACATTGTATGACAGACTTAAAAGTCTTAATACTAAAAGGTCATTTTAAGGATGACAGGGAGAGAAAAATATGGGAATTCAAACTTATTAGGATGTTCAATACTTTGACACTAGGACTCAACTTAACACCTGGTTATATGGTTCATTACATAGACACAGTTCACACCTTCACCATAAGGACTCCAGATAGTAACACATTCCCACCAGCTCTCCATTTGTAAGATAATGCTAATTCGATTTCCTTTGAAGGCATCACACCTCCCAGGTCTTGAACAAATTTCCTACTATAGTAAGCATCTGATGTGTCTTTCTTATTATTTCAAATGTAATCTTGCCTGAAGAAGGAGCCACTGTGCTCTGAAAGCTAGCGAACATATAATTTTCTGGTTAGCCAATAAAAGTATCACCTTAAGAATGCTCTTGTCATAATTGGACGGAAAAGTATTCACATCGATTTTTTGGCTAACACGGTACCACAATATAATTTATTATTATTGTACACGTAGATAAGCCCTGAAAGGCAGCAGCCATATCTCTTATCGGCCAAACATGGTAACAGGTTCCCTTTAATAGCTGTCTACAAATATCTGAAGGGCTGTCACAGTGTAGAGGGGTCATCATTATTTTCATTTGCACATAGAAACATATGAAGCTGTGTAATGACACTGAAAGGGAGAAGATACAGATTAGACATTAGAAAAACCTTTTTGACCATGAGGGTGATTAATGATTGGAACAGTCTGCCACGAGAGGTCGTGAGTTCTCCTTCAATGGAAGCCTTCAATTAGAGGATGGACAGACATCTGTCTGAGATGCTTTAGTGACTCCTATATTGAGCAGAGGGTTGGAAATGATGACCCCCGAGTTCCCTTCCAACTGTAACATTCTATGAATCTATGATTTGCATCTATAGGTCTGAACTGAAATACCAAACATGGCCCTCTGACAAGAGGGGCACGGCTTCATAAATGCTACTTTTTTTTCTATTCTCACAAAGCCCCTTTAAGAGAGTCAGTCACAAACAAAATGCATGTTAAATGGGCAATACAGTGTTGCAGGGGTTGTGACCTGTGTAACAATCATAATATGACTGTACCTGTTGGTGGTTCAGTACCTAAAAAAAATAACTTCTAATTTGTATGCAAATAAAGTGACTTTGCTGTATCCTTGGCATGGCTTAGAGTTTGTTGCACTATTATGCCTCCTCATTTACATATTGGGACTTTCCCCTGCTTCTGATCCACAATGTTCACTTCCCAGAGCGAACGCTATGAATGTCTGCATGTGTGCACTCGCTCATCCTTGCAGTTACCTTTCACTTGCAATGGCCACACGCCTTGGCTTGCAGTGATCACACAGTTGCAGTGTCTGCGCACCCTGGCTTGCAGTGACCACGCACTTGCAGTGGCTTCACACGCTGACTTGCCATGACCACACACCCTAGCGTGCCGTGATCACGCACTTGCAAAGGCCACGCAACCTGGCTTACCGTGACCACGCACTGGCAGGGGCCACGCACCCTGGCTTACCATGACCACGCACTCGCAGGGACTACGCACCCTGGCTTGCTGTGACCACGCACTCGCAGTGGCCATGCATCCTGGCTTGCTGTGACCACGCACTCGCAGTGGCCGTGCACCTTGTCTTGCCATGGCCACGCACTCGCAGTGGCCACGCACCCTGGCGTGCCGTGACCACGCACTTGCAGTGGCCACGCACCCTGGCTTGCCGTGACCACGCATTTGTAGGGGCCGGGTATCCAGGCTTTCCGTGACCATACACTCACAGTGGTCGCGCACACTGGTTGCCATGACCACGCACTCGCAATGGCCGGGCACCTTGTCTTGCTGTGACCACCCACTCAGAGTGGCCATGCACCCTGGCATGCCGTGACCACGCACTCTCAGTGGTCGCGCACACTGGGTTGCCATGACCACGCACTCGCAGTGGCCGCGCACCCTGGCTTGCCGTGACCACGCATTTGCAGGGGCCGGGCACCCTGGCTTGCCGTGACCACACATTTGCAGGGTCTGGGCACCCTGGCTAGCTGTGACCACGCATTTGCAGGGGCCGGGTACCCAGGCCCGTGACCACGCATTTGCAGGGGCTGGGTACCCAGGCCCGTGACCACGCATTTGCAGGGGCCGGGCACCCTGGCTTGCCGTGACCACGCATTTGCAGGGTCTGGGCACCCTGGCTTGCCGTGACCATGCATTTGCAGGGTCTGGGCACCCTGGCTTGCCGTGACCATCCACTCACAGTGGCCATGCACCCTGGCATGCCGTGACCATGCATTTGCAGGGTCTGGGCACCCTGGCTTGCCGTGACCATCCACTCACAGTGGCCATGCACCCTGGCATGCCGTGACCACGCACTCACAGTGGCCATGCACCCAGGTTTGCCGTGACCACGCATTTGTAGGGGCCGGGTACCCAGGCTTGCTGTGACCACGCACTCGCAGTGGTCGCGCACACTGGGTTGCCATGACCACGCACTCGCAGTGGCCGCGCACCCTGGCTTGCCTTGACCACGCATTTGCAGGGGCCGGGTACCCAGGCCCGTGACCACACATTTGCAGGGTCTGGGCACCCTGGCTTGCTGTGACCACGCATTTGCAGGGTCTGGGCACCCTGGCTTGCCGTGACCACGCATTTGCAGGGTCTGGGCACCCTGGCTTGCCGTGACCACGCATTTGCAGGGTCTGGGCACCCTGGCTTGCCGTGACCACGCATTTGCAGTGGCCGGGCACCCTGGCTTGCCGTGACCACGCATTTGCAGTGGCCGGGCACCCTGGCTTGCCGTGACCACGCATTTGCAGGGTCTGGGCACCCTGGCTTGCCGTGAACATGCATTTGCAGGGTCTGGGCACCCTAGCTTGCCGTGACCACGCATTTGCAGGGGCTGGGCACCTTGTCTTGCCGTGACCACCCACTCACAGTGGCCATGCACCCTGGCGTGCCATGACCACGCACTCGCAGTGGCCACGCACCCTGGCTTGCCGTGACCACGCATTTGTAGGGGCCGGGTACCCAGGCTTGCCATGACCACGCACTCGCAGTGGCCGCGCACCCTGGCTTGCCGTGACCACGCATTTGCAGGGGCCGGGTACCCAGGCCCGTGACCACGCATTTGCAGGGGCCGGGCACCCTGGCTTGCCGTGACCACACATTTGCAGGGTCTGGGCATCCTGGCTTGCTGTGACCACGCATTTGCAGGGTCTGGGCACCCTGGCTTGCCGTGACCACGCATTTGCAGGGTCTGGGCACCTTGGCTTGCCGTGACCATTAGGGGCTGGGCACCCTGGCTTGCCGTGACCATGCATTTGCAGGGTCTGGGCACCCTGGTTTGCCGTGACTACGCATTTGCAGGGTCTGGGTACCCTGGCTTGCCGTGACCACGCATTTGCAGTGGCCGGGCACCCTGGCTTGCCGTGACCACGCATTTGCAGGGTCTGGGCACCCTGGCTTGCCGTGACCACGCATTTGCAGTGGCCGGGCACCCTGGCTTGCCGTGACCACGCATTTGCAGGGTCTGGGTACCCTGGCTTGTCGTGACCACGCATTTGCAGGGTCTGGGCACCCTGGCTTGCCGTGACCACGCATTTGCAGGGTCTGGGCACCCTGGCTTGCCGTGACCACGCATTTGCAGGGTCTGGGCACCCTGGCTTGCAGTGACCACGCATTTGCAGGGTCTGGGCACCCTGGCTTGCAATGATTCTTTCCACTCTGGTCTGAACCGAGACTAATGAGCACATGGGAGGCCGCACACTCCTGCAGAATTCAGACAGATTGCTCTGAGAAGTGAATATTTTAAATCAGAAGCCAGGTAAGGGTGCCACTATGCAAATGAGGAGGCACCAAACTCCTGCTCACGCCAAGAGTGCACTAAAGTCTCCTCATTTACATATGATGACGGATGCCTTGTTGATATGGTGAGAATTTGACTTTTGTGATGTTATTAGATGTTGGACCTTTTTATTTTTCTATGATTTTCATTATGTATTACGGATGTATGTTTGTGGCCAGTGAGTTTACATTTTGGGCGTCTTCCTTTTTTTATATTAAAAATGGAAATGATTTTACATCTAAAAATTGATATTTTTGGGGGGATTGTCAACTCCACAATCTTTACCATTTTCTGTTCTAAATAATGTTTTGATTTATGTTTAAGACTCTCTCTGAGTTTGACGACATCGCCGTGTATTTCTCAAGTGAGGAATGGGGGTCTTTAGAAGAATCGCAGAAGGAGCTCTATCGACAGGTCATGATGGATAATTACCAAACCTACACATCAGGTAAGCTCAGTGATTGGTTTCCAGAAACAAACTCTTATTTGGCTATGTGCACACGTTGCGGATTGGGCTCAGGAATTTCCTGAGTGGATTCTGCATCTCTTGGCAAAATCCGCAGGTATAAATCCACGCGCTTTTTGTGTGGATTTAATGTGGATTTTCCTGCGTTTTTACCCCTGCTGTTATGTTTCGGTAACTGAGGAGTGCAGGTAAAAAAGGCAATACACCAGAGCAGTTGGAATCTATGGGATTGCAGTACCCTGACTAACCACCACAACTAGAGGCAGCCGTGGAGCGTTCCTACGTTGGTCCTAGACGCCTCGTCACAGCCTGAGAAACTAACTACACCTAAAGATAGAAATAGGAAAGCTATCTGCCCCGGAGCAGAACCCCAAAGATAATAGAAAGCCCCCAAACATGTAATGGCGGTTAGACAAGAGGAAATACTGACACAGAAAGAAAATAGAATGAGCAAACGCTGGGGCCCAAACTATCTAAATAGAAAAGGACAGGAAGGGTACTTACTGCAATCCCAGAAAACCCTGAAAAACACCAACTCTACTAATTTCAAAATCACCTGAGATCACACGACCTCTACCACCTAAATTAGCTCTCTGGTGTAACAAAATCAAAACAGCAGCCACTGAAAAAACTGGAAAAAGCAAAAGAACAAAACTCAGTGGCTGAACTAAACTGAGAAGGCAGAAGCCCCCGGAGGGGACCCAGAAGGCCCCCAAAGAAGTGCAGGACAAAATGCAAAAATATAGCAACAACACAAAAGAAGAAAAATTCTTATCTGGTAGCAGGAGATGCAGACACGACACAGCAGGCTACAAGGGAAACTGGAATGAAGGATTCAGACCAGAACAATTGATCACCGGCAACCCTGATGGGAAAATGACTCCCTTATATAAGACCAGTCAGTAACACCTGATTCCCAGTCCTCACAATCTTCACTAGTACCACTTGTAACCACCAGAGGGAGCCTCTGCTCAGAACTCATCTCAAACCCATTCACAACAGTACCCCCCCCTTGAGGAGGGGTCACCGAACCCTCATTTGAGCAACCAGGTCGGTCAGGATGAGTTCTATGATACGCACGGATAAGTCTCCTAGCATGGATGTCCGAAGCAAACACCCAAGAATTGTCTTCCTGACCATAACCTCTCCATTTAACCAAATACTGGAGTCTTCGTCTAGAAAAACGAGAATCCAATATTTTCTCAACCACATACTCCAGATTGCCCTCAACCAAAACAGGGTCAGGAGGCACAGTAGCAGGAACCACTGGCTCAACAAACCTCTTCAACAAGGACTTGTGGAACACGTTATGGATCTTAAATGTCCCTGGAAGAAGCAAACGAAAAGAAACAGGATTAATAATCTCCATGATCTTATAAGGTCCAATGAACCTAGGCTTAAATTTAGGAGATGCTACTCTCATAGGAATATTCTTTGAGGACAACCAGACCAAGTCCCCCACTTTAAACCGAGGACCATCAGTCCTATGCCGGTTAGCAAACCGCTGGGCCTTCTCCTGAGAGAGGGACAACCTCTCCACTACCTGGTCCCAAATCTGTTGCATACGCTCAACAACAGAGTCAACACCTGGACAGACAGAAGCCTCCGTCTGTCCTGAAGAAAATCGAGGGTGAAAACCAGAATTACAGAAAAACGGAGACATCAAAGTGGCAGAGCTAGCCCTATTATTAAGAGCAAACTCAGCCAAAGGCAAAAAAGAGACCCAGTCATCCTGATCAGCAGACACAAAGCATCTTAGATAAGTCTCTAATGTCTGGTTTGTTCTCTCAGTTTGACCATTGGTCTGAGGATGAAATGCCGAGGAGAAAGACAATTGAACACCCAGTTTAGAACAAAAAGTCCTCCAAAATCTGGAAACAAACTAGACTCCTCTGTCAGACACAATGTTCTCAGGAATGCCGTGTAAACGAACCACGTGCTAAAGAAACAACGGCACCAATTCAGAGGAGGAAGGCAACTTAGGTAATGGCACAAGATGTATCATTTTGGAAAACCTATCACAAATTACCCAGATGGTGGTCATTCTCTGAGAAACAGGAAGATCGGAAAAGAAATCCATAGAGATATGGGTCCATGGTCTCTTGGGCACAGGCAATGGCATCAACAAACCACTAGAGCGAGAGCAAGGCTTGGAGCGAGAGCAAGTCTCGCAGGACTGCACAAATTCCCTGACATCGCGAGACAAGGTAGGCCACCAAAAGGACCGACTAACCAAGTCTCTGGTACCAAAAATTCCGGGATGCCCAGCCAATGCGGAACAATGAATCTCAGACATCACACTCTTTTTCCATTGGTCCGGGACAAACAATTTTCCAACAGGGCAACGCTCGGGCCTATCCTCCTGACATCCCTCCAGAGCAAGTCTCAAATTGGGCGAGATGGCGGAAAGAACTACACCCTCTTTCAAAATAACAGAAGGATCAGATAACTCAGGAGAGTCCGCAAGGAAACTCCTCGAGAGGGCATCCGCCTTAACATTCTTAGTGCCAGGAAGAAAGGAAACCACAAAATTAAAACGTGTGAAAAACAAGGCCCACCTGGCCTGTCTAGGATTGAGTCGCTTGGCAGATTCCAGATAGACCAGATTCTTATGGTCCGTAAGGACCACCACCTGATGTTTGGCTCCCTCCAGCCAATGTCTCCACTCTTCAAAAGCCCACTTCATGGCCAATAACTCCTGATTACCCACGTCATAATTACGTTCAGTAGGAGAAAATTTTCGAGAGAAAAAGGCACAAGGGTTACTTTTAGAGGTCTCTGGATCTTTTTGGGACAAAACGGCACCTGCCCCAATTTCAGAGGCATCAACCTCCACCTGAAATGGCAGAGAAACATCAGGCTGCTGTAGAACAGGAGCAGAAGTGAATCTCTGCTTAAGTTCCTGAAATGCAGAGACTGCCTCAGGAGGCCAATTCACCACATCAGAACCCTTTGTGGTCAAATCAGTTAATGGTTTAACAATAACCGAGAAATTACCAATAAATTTACGATAAAAATTGGCAAAACCCAAAAATCTCTGAAGAGCCTTTAATGAAGTAGGTTGGACCCAATCACAGATGGCCTGAACCTTGACCGGGTCCATTTCAATAACAGATGGGGACAAAATGAATCCCAGAAATGAGATCTTCTGTACGCCAAAAAGACACTTTGATCCCTTCACATACAGAGCATTATCCCTCAAAATCTGGAACACAGTCCGAACATGTTTCACATGAGAGTCCCAGTCATCAGAAAAAAATCAAGATATCATCCAAATAAACAATCAGAAATTTGTCCACAAAATCCCTGAAAATGTCATTCATGAAGGACTGGAAGACGGAAGGGGCATTAGTGAGCCCAAAGGGCATCACTAGGTACTCAAATTGCCCTTCAGGGGTATTGAATGCCGTCTTCCATTCATCCCCGTGCTTAATGCGAATAAGGTTATACGCCCCCCTGAGGTCAAGCTTGGTAAACCAAGTAGCGTTTTTCACCCTGGAAAACAGGTCAGAAATCAAGGGTAACGGGTATTGATATTTCACAGTAATATTGTTCAAGAGACGATAATCAATACACGGCCTTAATGAACCATCTTTTTTGGCCACAAAGAAAAAACCGGCACCTAAGGGTGAAGAGGATGGTCTGATATGACCCTTCTCCAATGATTCCTTGATATAAGACCGCATAGCGTCATGTTCAGGTACAGACAAGTTAAAAAGGCGACCTTTAGGGAATTTACTACCCGGCACTAATTCAATAGCGCAGTCATAGCTCCTATGGGGAGGTAAGGATGCAGATTTACTTTCGCTAAACACATCAGAAAAATCAAACAAAAAGTCAGGAACATCCTGAGCTTGGGGGGAGGCAGAAAAAACAGGAGTGTTGGTATTAACACATTGGCAGCCCCAACTGGTTACAGACACAGATTTCCAATCCAAAACAGGATTATGAGACTGTAACCAAGGAAACCCAGCACGATAATATCATGCAGATTATACAGAACCAAAAATTTACAGCACTCCTGATGATCAGGTTCAACCCTCATTATCACCTGAGTAGAAAACTGGGGTTTATTCTCAGCCAAAGGGGTAGAATCGATCCCCAGTAGGGGAATAGACTTCTGTAGGGGTATCAAGGGAAACCCACAACGTTTAGCAAAATCATAATCCATCAGGTTAATAGCTGCTCCAGAATCAACGAAAGCCTGAGCAGAAAATGAGGACAGAGAGCATATCAGAGTGACAGTTAATAAAAACTTAGTCTGAACACTACCCAAGACAACTGAGCGTGCAAAACGTCTTCCCCGCTTAGGGCAGACTGAAATAGCATGAGAGGCATCACCACAGTAGAAACATAACCTATTGCGCTTTCGAAACTCATGAGGCTGTGCCCCAGACACCACTCCATCACACTGCATGGCTCAGAAGCTGGCTCACAAGGCAACACCACTCCACGCATACTTCTCCGCTCACGCAAACGTCTGTCAATTTGAATCGCTAATGACATAGAATCATTGAGACCAGAGGGGACAGGGAATCCCACCATAACATCCTTTACATTATCCTACAGACCCTTCCGGAAAAGGGCCGCCAAAGCGTCGTCATTCCATTTGGTCAGGACTGCCCACCTACGGAATCTCTGACAGTATAACTCAGCGTCATCAAGCCCCTGATTTAATGCCAACAAGGCTTTTTCAGCTTGATCAGTGACATTAGGCTCATCGTACAATAACCCCAAAGCCTGAAAAAACGCATCAACATCACTCAAAACAGGATCCCCAGGTATCAGGGAAAAAGCCCAATCCTGAGGATCGCCGCGCAGGAGAGAGATGATAATTTGAACCTGCTGCGCTGCGTTTCCTGAGGACTTAGATTTTAAGGCAAAAAACAATTTACAATTATTTTTGAAATTCTGAAACTTAGCTCGATCCCCTAAAAATAAATCTGGCATGGGGATCCTAGGTTCCACAACAGGCAACCCAGCAAGATAGATAGCAATACTCCGAACCTCAGTGGCAAGCTGATCCACACGGCCAGACAACTGTGCAAACTCCATTGGGAGAAAAGATCCTCCCCAGCACCCAGAGATACAGAGGGAAAAAAAAAAAAAATGCAACAAACAGAAAAATATCTCTGACAACTCTGACAACCTTTTTTCTATCACAATATTTTTCCCTTCTGTGAGTACCATACAATTTTCAATTTTTAGGCCGGTGATACTGTTATGTTTCGGTAACTGAGGAGTGCAGGTAAAAAAGGCAATACACCAGAGCAGTTGGAATCTATGGGATTGCAGTACCCTGACTAACCACCACAACTAGAGGCAGCCGTGGAGCGTTCCTACGTTGGTCCTAGACGCCTCGTCACAGCCTGAGAAACTAACTACACCTAAAGATAGAAATAGGAAAGCTATCTGCCCCGGAGCAGAACCCCAAAGATAATAGAAAGCCCCCAAACATGTAATGGCGGTTAGACAAGAGGAAATACTGACACAGAAAGAAAATAGAATGAGCAAACGCTGGGGCCCAAACTATCTAAATAGAAAAGGACAGGAAGGGTACTTACTGCAATCCCAGAAAACCCTGAAAAACACCAACTCTACTAATTTCAAAATCACCTGAGATCACACGACCTCTACCACCTAAATTAGCTCTCTGGTGTAACAAAATCAAAACAGCAGCCACTGAAAAAACTGGAAAAAGCAAAAGAACAAAACTCAGTGGCTGAACTAAACTGAGAAGGCAGAAGCCCCCGGAGGGGACCCAGAAGGCCCCCAAAGAAGTGCAGGACAAAATGCAAAAATATAGCAACAACACAAAAGAAGAAAAATTCTTATCTGGTAGCAGGAGATGCAGACACGACACAGCAGGCTACAAGGGAAACTGGAATGAAGGATTCAGACCAGAACAATTGATCACCGGCAACCCTGATGGGAAAATGACTCCCTTATATAAGACCAGTCAGTAACACCTGATTCCCAGTCCTCACAATCTTCACTAGTACCGCTTGTAACCACCAGAGGGAGCCTCTGCTCAGAACTCATCTCAAACACATTCACAACACCCTGCGGTTTTCTATAATGGAATGGGTGTAGAAGCGCAGCGGAATCCACACAAAGAATTGACATGCCGTAGAAAATAAACCGCTGCAGATTCCGTGCGGAATTTTCCGCAGCATGTGCACAGCATTTTTTTTTCTCCATTGCTTAACATTGTACTGTAAAACACTTGTGGATCTGCAGCGATTCTGCTCGGAAACAAATCCCCAACGTGTGCACATAGCCTTACTGCTGACTCGGCTCTGGGATCACAGATAACTCTGACTCTGAATGATCAACTTCTTTGATGCTGGGGTCACTATTCACAGGATCTAAGTTTTTGAAGAAGGAGCCTCGCTCTTTGATCCATCACTACCACTGCACTGATTAATTTCCACCTCTGCTATCTTTGTACTACCACCACCAATAGACAGTTGCATTATTATTATTATTAGTTGCATGGTGAAGTCCACTAAAGGGACATGAAGAAAAAAATTATGTAGCAAGGAATATGATGCAAATGCACTTTGTATCACGATCCATGCTGGAAAACTAACATTTTATTTCTGCAGTCAGAATAGCTTTCTCTTTTTTTTAATCTCAAGAAAGCTATAAAAAAGCTGTATGTTTTTTTTTTTTATTATAAAAAATCTATATAATGCTATCTACACTATGAGTTTTTCAAGGAATTTTTGAAGCAGAAGCTCCCCAAATCTCAAAAAAAATCAAAAAACCATCAAGACCAGAGTTGACCTCATCTGAATCAGGAGCGCTGAACTAGTGACAAACTCGTGTCTGTAGAAGGCCGCTTTGTTGCATTGTTTTTTTTTCCTTCTTTATAATTTTCTTTAATTTTTAACTGTTTTTTCACTTGGTGGCATGGATATCCACTGCCTTCGTTTTATTGTCAAAGGGGCTACAGCATAGATTCCACATTAGTAATACTGTGCCAAGGCTGCTTCCGCTGTGCCAAGGCTGCTTCCATTGTGCCAAGGCTGCTTCCACTGTGCCAAGGCTGCTTCCACTATGCCGAGGCTGCTTCCACTGTGCCAAGGCTGCTTCTCCTGTGCCAAGGCTGCTTCCTCTATGCCAAGGCTGCGTCCTGTGTGCCAAGGCTGCTTCCACTCTGTCAAGGCTGCTTCCACTCTGCCAAGGCTGCTTCCGCTGTGCCAAGGCTGCTTCCACTCTGCCAAGGCTGCTTCCACTATGCCAAGGCTGCTTCCTCTATGCCAAGGCTGCTTCCTCTGTGCCAAGGCTGCTTCCACTATGCCAAGGCTGCTTCCTCTGTGCCAAGGCTGCTTCCACTATGCCAAGACTGCTTCCACTGTGCCAAGGCTGCTTCCACAATGCCAAGGCTGCTTCCACAATGCCAAGGCTGCTTCACTGTGCCAAGGCTGCTTCCTCTGTGCCAAGGCTGCTTCCTCTATGCCAAGGCTGCGTCCTGTGTGCCAAGGCTGCTTCCACTCTGTCAAGGCTGCTTCCACTCTGCCAAGGCTGCTTCCGCTGTGCCAAGGCTGCTTCCACTCTGCCAAGGCTGCTTCCACTATGCCAAGGCTGCTTCCTCTATGCCAAGGCTGCTTCCTCTGTGCCAAGGCTGCTTCCACTATGCCAAGGCTGCTTCCTCTGTGCCAAGGCTGCTTCCACTATGCCAAGACTGCTTCCACTGTGCCAAGGCTGCTTCCACAATGCCAAGGCTGCTTCCACAATGCCAAGGCTGCTTCCACTGTGCCAAGGCTGCTTCCTCTGTGCCAAGGCTGCTTCCGCTATGCCAAGGCTACTTCCGCTGTGCCAAGGCTGCTTCCGCTGTGCCAAGGCTGCTTCCTCAGTGAAGTGACTGTGTCTTCACTGAACAGGAGGGGAAAATGAAGCTCAGGACAAACTTCCAGTAAATAAAATAAAAAAAAATTAAGTGAAAAACATGATTAAAAACAAAACTTGACGCGTTTCTGGCACATCTGACTAAGGGCACTGACGTGTCAGAAACGCGTCAGGTTTTGTTTTTAATCATGTTTTTCACTTAATAATTTTTTGAATTTTATTTACTGGAAGCTTGTGCTGAGATTCATCCTTTTGCCACACTCACCGGCTGGACTAGCACCTTCCAAGAACATAACGAACCAGAACTTCATATTGCACGGTGTGGTAAGCTGCTTTTTTCTTCCTATACTACTGTGTCTTCACTTCTATCCCCTCCAACCCCGGGGCATTCTTCCTTTTGCTCCTCGGAGGTGAGAGTTTCTATCATCTCAATTCCTCTTAGGGTGTTCTCCCTCGTCCTCCTGCCTGCACCCAGTTGTGGTCTCCTTCTTTGAACTCACTTCTTGCTACCCGCTGGAGCCTATCTGGGCAATCGTTGATTTTCCAGGCATGATGTGTTTCTCCGAGAAAGAATCTCTTAACCCCTCTCTGCCATCGGACGTACTATCCCGTCCATGAAACCCGTGACAATCTGACCATGGACGGGATAGTACGTCGAAGCGATCAGCTGCGCTCCCTGGGGTGAGCGCAGCTGATCGCAGCCGGGTGTCAGCTGTTTATCACAGCTGACACCCGGCACTATGTGCCAGGAGCATTCACGGACCGCTCCCGGCACATTAACCCCTGGCACACCGCGATCAAACATGATCGCGGTGTACCGGGGGGCACAGGGGATCATTGCGCAGGGAGGGGGCTCCCTGTGTGCTCCTCTGAGGCCCTCAGAACAGCGCGATATGACCGCGCTGTTCTGAAGGCCTCTTCCCTGCAGGACCCCTGATCCAACATGGCCGCCGGGACCTGCAGGGAGGCAGCGTCCTCAGTGTCTGCTGAGAGCAGGCGCTGAGGAAGCCTGCAGCACTGCCTGTCACATCGCTGGTGTGACAGTGTGCTGTGCACATTGTCACACCAGCGATCTGACACTATACTGTGATGTCCCACCCTGGGACCAAGTAAAAAAGTTAAAAAAATAAAATTAACAAGTGTAAAAAAAAAAAAAATTCCAAAATAAAGGAAAAAAAAATATTCCCCAATAAATTCATTTCTTCCTGTAGATAAAAAAAAACAAAAAACAATAAAAGTACACATTTGGTATCGCCGCGTCCGTAATGACCCGCCCTATAGAACTGCCCCACTAGTTAACCCCTTAAAAAAAATCAATGCTTTATCATCATACCGCCGAACAAAAAGTGTAATAACACGCAATCAAAAAGACCGATATAAACATGGCACCGCTGAAAACTTCATTAGGTCCCGCAAAAAACGAGCCGCCATACAGCATCATCAGCGAAAAAATAAAAAAGTTATAGCTCGCAGAATAAAGCGATGCAAAAATAATTATTTTTTATATAAAAAAAATGTTATTGTATAAAAGCGCCAAAACATAAAAAAATTATATAAATGAGGTATCGCCATAATCGTACTGACCCGAAGAATAAAACTGCTTTATCAATTTTACCACACGCGGAACGGTATAAACGCCTCCCCCAAAAGAAATTCATGAATTGCTGATTTTTGTTCATTCTAACCTCCCAAAAATCGAAATAAAAAGCGATCAAAAAATGTCACGTGCTTAAAAATGGTACCAATAAAAACGTCAACTCGTACCGCTAAAAATAAGACCTCACATGACTCTGTGGGCCAAAATATGCAAAAATTATACCTCTCAAAATGTGGTGATGCAAAAACTATTTTTTGCAATAAAAAGCGTGTTTTAGCGTGACAGCTGGCAATCATAAAAACCCGCTATAAATAGTAAATCAAACCCCCTTTATCACCCCCTTAGTTAGGGAAAAATAATAAAATTAAAAAAATGTATTTATTTCCATTTTCCCATTAGGGTTAGGGTGAGGGTATGTGCAGACGTTGCAGAATCTGCTGAGGAATTTTCCGCAAAGATTTTGCTAAATCCACATGTAAAATGACCTGCTTTCTACCTGCGGATTTAGTGCGGATTTTATGCGGATTTTCCGCGATTTGTGTGCTTATTTCCTCTGCATTTTGAGACCTGCGGATTTCTATTTAGAGCAGGTCTCATAACGCTGCGGAACTGCATGAAGGAAGTGACATGCTGCGGATTTAAATCCGCGCGGAAAAATCAGCAGCATGTGCACTGCGTTTTTTTTTCCCATTGCTTATAATGCTACTGTACATCACTTGCCGTTCTGCTGCATATCTGCAGCTGCAAATCCGCTGCGGATCCGCAGCAGATACCGCAACGTGTGCACATAGCCTTAGGGTTGCGCCTAAAGTTAGGGTTAGGGTTGCGCCTAAAGTTAGGATTAGGGTTAGGGTTGGGATTAGGGTTATGGGTGTGTTAGGGTTAGGTTTGTGGTTAGGACTAGGGTTAGGGGTGTGTTGGGGTTAGGTTTGGAGTTAGAATTGGGGGGTTTCCACTGTTTAGGCACATCAGGGGCTCTCCAAATGTGACATGGCGTCTGATCTCAATTCCAGCCAATTCTGCGTTGAAAAAAGTCAAGCGGTGCTCCTTCCCTTTTGAGCTCTGCCATGAGCCCAAACAGCAGTTTACCCCCACATATGTGGTATCAGGTACTCAGGACAAATTGAAAAATAACTCTTGGGGTCTAATTTCTTCTGTTACCCTTGGGAAAATAAAAAATTGGGGGCGAAAATATCATTTTTGTGGAAAAAAAATATGATTTTTTATTTTTGTGGCTCTATGTTATAACCCTCTGAAGCATTTGGGGGTTCAAAGTACTCCGCACACATCTAGATAAGTTCCTTGGGTGGTCCAGTTTCCAAAATGGGGTTATTTGTGGTGGGTTTTTAATGTTTAGGTACATCGGGCTCTCCAAACGCGACATGACACCAGCAAAACCATTCCATCAAAGTCTGCAATCCAAAACGTTACTACTTCCCTTCCGAGCCCCGACGTGTGCCCATACAGTAGTTTTCTCCCACATATAGGGTATCAGCGTACTCGGAACAAATTGGACAACAACTTTTGGGGTCCAATTTCTCCTGTTACCCTTGGGGAAAATAAAAAGTTGGGGACTAAAAGATCATGTTTGTGGAAGAAATATGATTTTTTTATTTTAATGCTCGGGCGTTATAAACTTTAGTGAAACACCTTGGGGTTCAAAGTTCTCACCACACATCTAGATAAGTTCCTTGAGGGGTCTAGTTTTCAAAATGGTGTAATTTGTGGGCGGTTTCCACTGTTTAGGCACATCAGGAGCTCTCCAAACACGACATGGCTTCCAGCCAATTCTGCGTTGAAAAAGTCAAACGGCGCTCCTTCCCTTTCCGGGCTCTGCCATGCACCCAAACAGTGGTTTACCCCACATATGGGGTATCAGCGCACTCAGGACAAATTGCACAATAACTTTTGGGGTCTTGTTACCCTTGGGAAAATAAAAATTGGGGTGAAAAGATCATTTTTGTGGAAAAAATATGATTTTTTGATTTTAGGGCTCTACGTGTGTGAAGCACTTGGGGGTTCAAATTGCTCACCACAGATCTAGATAAGTTCCTTAGGGGGTCTAAAATGGGGTCACGTGTGGGGGGTTTCCACTGTTTAGGCACATCAGGGGCTCTCCAAATGCAACATGGCGTACAATCTCAATTCCAGCCAATTTTGGTTGGAAAAAGTCAAATGGTGCTTCTTCCATTCCGAACTCTGCCGTGCACCCAAACAGTGCCCCCCCCCTGCACATACGGGGTATCAGCGTACTCAGGAAATATTGGACAATACCTTTTGTGGTCCAATTTCTCCTGTTACCCTTGGGAAAATAAAAAATTGTTGACTAAAAGATAATTTTTGAGGGAAAAAAAATAGGATTTTTTATTTTCATGCCCGGGCATTATAAACTTGTGTGAAGCACTTGGGGGTTCAAAGTGCTCACCACAGATTTAGATCAGTTCCTTAGGGGTTCTAGTTTCCATAATGGGGTCACTTGTGGGGGGTTTCCACTGTTTAGGCACATCTGGGGCACTGCAAACGGAACATGACCCCCATCAACGTCTGCATTCCAAAACGTTATTACTTCCTTTCCAAGCCCTGCCGTGCGCCCAAACAGTTTCCCCCCCCACATATGGGGTATCAGCGTACTCAGGACAAATTGGACAACAGCTTTTAAGGTCCAGTTTCCTTGGGAAAAATCAAAAATTTGGGACTAAAAAATAATTTTTGTGGAAAATTGTTTTTTTTTTTTTTCTCACCCAGGCATTATAAACTTTTGTGAAACACTTGGGGGTTCAAAGTTCTCATAACAGATCTAGATAAGTTCCATAGGGGGTCTAGTTTCCAAAATGGTGTTACTTGTGGGGGGTTTCCACTGTTTAGGCGTATCAGGGGCTCTCCAAACGCGACATGGCGTCCAATCTCAATTCCAGCAAATTTTGGTTTGAAAAAGCCGTGTGCCCAAACAGTGGTTTTCCCCCACATATTGGGTATTGGCGTACTCAGGAGAAATTGCACAACAACTTTATCTGTCCATTTTCTCCTTTCACCCTTGTGAAAATGAAAAAAAGTTTGTAAAAGATCATTTTTGTGACTAAAAAGTTAAATATTAATTTTTTCCTTCCACGTTGCTTCAGCTCCTGTGAAGCACCTGAAGGGTTATTAAACTTCTTGAATGTGGTTTTGAGTACCTTGAGGGGTGCAGTTTTTAGAATGGTGTCACTTTTGGGTATTTTCGGGCATATAGACCCTCAAAGTGACTTCAAATGTGAGGTGGTCCCTAAAAAAATGGCTTTGTAAATTTTGTTGTAAAAATGAGAAATCGCTGGTCAACTTTTAACCCTTATAATTTCCTAGCAAAAAAAAATTTTGGTTCCAAAATTGTGCTTATGTAAAGTAGACATGTGGGAAATGTTATTTAGTAACTATTTTGTGTGACATATTACTCTGTTTTAAGGGAATAAAAATTCAAAGTTTGAAAATTGCAAAATTTTCGCCATATTTGCGTTTTTTTCAAAAATAAACGCAAGTAATATCGAAGACATTTTACCACTAACGTGAAGTACAATATGTCACGAGAAAACATTCTCAGAATCGCGAAGATCCGTTGAAGCGTTCCAGAGTTATAACCTCATATAGAGACAGTGGTCAGAATTGTAAAAATTGGCCCGGTCATTAAGGTGCAAACCACCCTTGGGGGTGAAGGGTCCCTCCTGTTTCCGTCACAACTTATTTTATTTTCTCACTCTGCAGCAAGCTCCTACCATACGGCCAGCCAGGTTCCCTTTGATCTCGGTGCCTGAGACCTGTATTGGCAGATCTTTTTCAGTAACTGCTTGCCCCTAGTTTGGGTCAGCACATTGATCTAAGCCTTAAATGCCCTGACCAACCTTCTCTATCAGCAGTGTAGTTTACTTTCTGAGATTGCCTTTCAGTGGGGTCCCAGACAATTCTGACCACAAGTGTCTCTTGTCTCCAGTAGACGCCCCTTTTAGAGACCTAGGATGTTGCCCATAGATGTTGCAATGTACGGTACGTCGGACTGAATCATGTCCTTTTCCTATTTCCTTTTCCTATTTTGGATAAGATACTGTAAAACCTTTGTGGTTAATAACATAATTGTACTATTTGTTTTCAGGTCAACGTAACAAAAAACCGAAATTAATATCATGTCTTGAACGAGGAAAAGACCCATCAATAACTAGCCGGGGAAGGCATGTAAAACCATCTGGTACGTTTTATTTTTTATTTCATGCATTATTTGTTGCACCATTAGTTAAAAAAAGAAAAGAGCATGATCATCTGCATAAATGAAGTGAATGTTCAATTTTTCCTTCTCTTATGTAAGTGAGAGAGAGGTGAGAACCCATTGAGTCTCCAAGACTTCTGTTACTTCAAAGGGGTTTCCACTAGTCAGACAACCCCTTCTCAAACCTTTAAGTAAAATAATAACACCTATATTGTTCCAGTGTTGTCAGCACTGGCTCCCGATGCGATACCTGCATCCAAGCTCAGGCCACTTCTGTCCACCTCCGTCATCCAAATTGGATATCCTGATGAAGCGAGAGAGCAGTTTCAGTGCTCACTTCCTCCTCTTGTCAGAGAGTTACATTCCAAAGGTGGGACAGTGAAGTGGCCACTGATTGTCCACAGGGTTCGCATGACATTATGTTACACAAGCCCCAGGAGAGCCAATGCCGACACTGCTGGAACAGCGACAGCTCCGGAGGTGAGTATATGTATTATTATTGTACTTGGGGGATACATACTTATTTTAAAGTAGTTGTCCAAGTAGTCGACAACCTCTTTAACGGGAATCTGTCAGCAGGTTTGTGCTATGTAATCTGACAGCAGACCAGATAGAGATCCTGATTCCAGCGATGCATTACTTAGTTTACTGGTTGCAGCAGATGTGAGAGAATTCCCTTTTTCTTTGCTGCAGATCTAGAGTTCAGCTCGAAATGTTGAGCTCTTTGTTACCTCAGCCACTGCACTGATAGGCTGCTTTTTGTGGACACTATATAATGACAGAAAGCTGCTATTCACTGCGAGGACGTGTTTGGACCAGGAGGTACCAAACTTCTAGTCTTGTACTGATAATCTCCTGCTGATAAAATACTGATTTTATTGAAACGGCAAAACACAGTCCGGTAAGTGACTTATAACTGGAATTGGGGTCTCTGCCCTACATCATGCTGTTTTCAGATTACATAACAAAAACCTGCTGACAGATTCCGTTTAGAGTGATCACTACTTGTTAATGGTAATCTGTCACCGGTTTTATGGTTCTCAATCTGAGGGAAAGAGACTGATTCTGCCATTTGGGCTATTTGCTGTAGTTTGAGCAATGTAATGCTATTTTCACATGTTGCGTTTCTGTTGCGTTTTTTAATGCAAATTTTAAGCTGCGTTTTACAGTACCAGCAAAAGCTATGAGATTTCAGTTTTTGCAAACTGCAGCATGTCACTTCTTTCAGTGTTTTTGCAGCGTTTTTCACCCATAGGAAGCAATGAAGTGCAAAAACATAGCAAAAAACACCGCTATCAGGTTTTGATGCAGAAACCTAAGAAATTTGCATCATGTTTTTTGGGGGCCACTAAACTTTATCAGCATGCACGAGAGACAATAAAAGCGCAGCAAAACCTGCTTTTTGTAAGCAGCTTCTTTAGGCCCCATGCACACTTTGCGGATTCACTTGCGTTTTTTTCCGCGCGGATTTTGCTAAAACCGCAGTTACACCGCACTGCGGTTTTAGCGCGGATTTACTACGGTTTTGGCGCGGTTTTTAGAGAGGAATTGCCCTGCGGTTTTTCACCTATAATGGAATAGGTGTAAAACCGCAGCGGAATCCGCACAAAGAATTGACATGCTGCGGTTTTGAAACCACACCCAATCCGCGCGGAAAATTCCGCAGTGTGTGCACAGCTTTTTTTTTTTCCCCTTCACTAACATTGTACTGTACATGGCGTGCGGTTCCGCAGCGGAAAAAACCGCTGCGGAACCGCATCAAAAACCGCAGTGTTACTGCCAAGAAAGCAGTTTTTTCGCACAGCAGAAAAACAAGGAGTAATAGTTCTTTTTTTCAAAAACTGCAAAATTTATTCAGTACAATATAAATGCACATAAAAAAACAACGTATATTTCATATAAAGACAAGGATTATAGAAACGGCTTCAGTGGAAGAAAAAACTAACTCATCGTAAAATTATAAAGTAGACATGGGTACTAAATGCCAAGTAATATTCATCCAGAAAAAATATCAAAGCTGCTGCATATTAAAGTGCAAGTGCCTCAAAAAATACCGAAACCCTCAAAAATATATGAGGGAATATTAATGGTAAAAATTAGCTCATCACAGTAACTCAGGTGTTAAGCATCCAATCAAATACCATAGCAGCTAAACCTTAGACATGTATAAATATAAATTGTTCAAAAAGAGGGGCTGCTGGTTCTCTCATCTTAGTAGCACTACATGGGTAAGGATGCCTTTTTGAACAGTTTATATTTATACATGTCTAAGGTTTAGCTGCTATGGTATTTGATTGGATGCTCAACACGTAACACCTGAGTTACTGTGATGAGCTAATTTTTACCATTAATATTCCCTCATATTTTTGAGGGTTTCGGTATTTTTTGAGGCACTTGCACTTTAATATGCAGCAGCTTTGATATTTTTCCTGGATGAATATTACTTGGTATTTAGTACCCATGTCCACTTTATAATTGTATGAGTTAGTTTTTTCTTCCACTGAAGCCCTGTTTCTATAATCCTTGTCTTTATATGAAATATACGTGCCTTTTTATGTGTATTTATATTTTTCTGAATAAATTTAGCAGTTTTTGAAAAAATTATTACTCATGGTTTTTCTGCTGTGCAAATTAGCTTATGGAGTGTTATTTATCTGTTGGGCTTTACTAAGTTAGTAGGCCACAACAGTGAAACTAGCATGTAACGATGGTATCTGTTTCAATATTATTGTATTCTAGAAAGCAGTTTTTGCCTACAGAAAAAAACACTAACATGTGAACGTAGCCTACGTGTTTAAACTGCTGGTTGTCTGCCTAATCCCACCTTACCATTGATTTACCGTTTTCTGTCTGCACAGTACATGCGAAGAAAGCTGCTTATTGGTGGTAGGTATATGGATAAGTGAGGACTACATAGCAGGAGTTTGTGAGGGCTATGAGAACTGCTACAGACAAGTGTTTAATCAAAATTCTAGCAAGAGGCTGATAGCGACACATACAGTCATGGCCAAAAGTTTTGAGAATGACACAAATATTATATTTTCACATGATCTGCTGCCCTCTGGTTTTTATGTGTGTTTGACAGATGTTTTTATTACAGACAGAAATATAATAATTGCAAACATATGAGTAACAAAAGCTTATATTGACAGTTAGAATGAGTTAATGCAGCAAGTCAATATTTGCAGTGTTGACCCTTCTTCTTCAGGACCTCTGCAATTCTCCCTGGCATGCTCTCAATCAACTTCTGGTTCAAATCCTGACTGATAGCAGTCCATTCTTGCACAATCAATGCTTTCATGTTGTCAGAATTTTTAGGTTTTTGTTTGTCCACCCGTCTCTTGATGATTGACCACAAGTTCTCAATGGGATTAAGATCTGGGGAGTTTCCAGGCCATGGACCCAAAATCTCTATGTTTTGTTCCCTGAGCCATTTAGTTATCACCTTTGCTTTATGGCAAGGTGCTCCATCATGCTGGAAAAGGCATTGTTGATAGCCAAACTGCTCTTGGAGGGTTGGGAGAAGTTGCTCTTGGAGGACATTCTGGTACCATTCTTTATTCATGGCTGTGTTTTTAGGCAAGACTGTGAGAGCCGATTCCCTTGGCTGAGAAGCAACCCCACACATGAATGGTTTCAGGATGCTTAACAGTTGGCATGAGACAAGACTGGTGGTAGCGCTCACCTTGTCTTCTCCGAATGAGGCGTTTTCCTGATGTCCCAAACAATCGAAAAGGGGATTCATCAGAGAAAATAACTTTACCCCAGTCCTCAGCAGTCCACTGCCTGTACCTTTTGCAGAATACCAGTCTGTCCATGATGTTTTTTCTGGAGAGAAGTGGCTTCTTTGCTGCCCTCGAGACCAGGCCTTGCTCCAAGAGTCTCCGCCTCATAGTGCATGCAGATGCACTCACACCTGCCTGCTGCCATTCCTGAGCAAGCTCTGCACTGCTGGTAGCCCGATCCCGCAGCTGAAACACTTTTAAGAGATGGTCCTGGCGCTTGCTGGTCTTTCTTGGGCACCCTGAAGCCTTTTTGGCAACAATGGAACCTCTCTCCTTGAAGTTCTTGATGATGCGATAGATTGTTGACTGAGGTGCAATCTTTCTAGCTGCGATACTCTTTCCTATTAGGCCATTTTTGTGCATTGCAATGATGACTGCACGTGTTTCTTTAGAGATAACCATGGTTAACAGAAGAGAAACAATGATGCCAAGCACCAGCCTCCTTTTAAAGTGTCCAGTGGTGTCATTCTTACTTAATCATGACAGATTGATCTCCAGCCATGTCCTCATCAACACTCACACCTGTGTTAATGGAGCAATCACTGAAAAGAGGTTAGCTGGTCCTTTTAAGGCAGGGCTGCAATGATGTTGAAATGTGTTTTGGGGGATAAAGTTCATTTTCTATCCAAATATTGACTTTGCAAGTAATTGCTGTTAAGCTGATTACTCTTTATAAAATTCTGGAGTATATGCAAATTGCCATTAGAAAAAGTGAAGCAGTGGACTTTGTAAAAATTAATATTTGTGTCATTCTCAAAACTTTTGGCCATGACTGTAGATGGTTTCACTGTATGCAGGATAACCCATGTGACAAATCGTCTTCAAAAAGTCATTTCTTGAGTAAACTTGTAAAACTGTTCAAAATATTTGCAGCAGGGAATGAAACATGGATTGTGCCGTTAGAGAACTAAATTTTTGCTGCAGTTTTTATGGTCTGTGTGAAGATCTGAGGTTGTGGGTTGTATTAATCACCCAGGTAGGTTAACGATGCACTTAGTTTTATTTTTACCATCCAGGAACTTACAGCAACCCCTGGAAACTTCCCTCTCACCCCCTAAAGCTAACTGTGCATTGGTGGAGAAATTTTCCTGAGGCCGAGCCTCTCACCTGGGTCTACATGTGAGATTCCCTCTAGTGACTGCTTCACTGGGTCTACTATCCCCATCCACATAATGGGACTCGTGACTGGGAGAACAATGGCTTCATTGAGGCCCCTGAGACACCAACAAGAGTAATGAAATGGTTGCTTTACCTGATTACCAATCTCGTGTTTAGCCTTATGTATACATAAGATCCAGCCTGCATGTCTTCCTCTGCTTACTTTCACTGAATGGAAATTCCTGAGGCTGAACACTTTCCAGGAGAGATTTGTGTATTTTAAACGACGAGCAAGCAAGTCTCTAATAAAACACAGCGAGATCAACGTAACCGGTGCTCCATGCTGAGAAAAGTCTGAATCTCTTAAGGTACTGCCACACTAAACAATCCCGCTAGCGATCACGATAACGACGCATACTAATGCGATCGCTAGCGGGATTGTTTCTATATCGCTAAATGCGGCCACATTTAGCGATATAGTTAACGACGCTATCGCCGTTAGCGATCTTCTTAACGACTTTAGCGGTACAAAAGTACCGCTAAATCGCTAAGAAAAGGTGCCACACAGCGATTAGATACTTACCCAGCGGGAGCGCCAGCGATGAAATAGGGTCCGGAGCGATTCCAGCGACGAGCGAGATCACAGCAGGAAGCTCGTCGCTGGAAGCTGCCGCACTGAACAATATCGCTAACGGGATCGCTAAATAGTGACGTTTTTTAGCGATCTCGTTAGCGATATTGTTTAGTGTGGCATACCCTTTAGAGCCGTGGACTCTGCTTTATGTCCATTGGTCCAATAGTCTTTAGTCTATGGCCAGCTCCTCTCACTCATCCCCCACTTTTTCAGCATGGCCAGCCGGCTCTTCTGACAGAAATTACCGGAGTTGGGGTCTTCTTCAGTTTGTTTCGATAGGCCATCAGTGTTACAATGGTCTTTCCCCTTTTTCTGACAACTGGTTAAGTTGAACAGTTTCTATGCCAGGCTTCATCATAACAATAGCTCATTTTCCCCCTCTGTTGGACGGCCAGTGTCAAAGGGATCTGCCAGTAGCCTTTACTGAGATCTAAAGTAGACACGAATGTTGATCCCTGATCTGGTCTAACAGATCATCTATTCACGGCATAGGGTATGCATCGGTGCTGGTTATTTTGTTTAGCCTCCGGTAGTCTCTGCAGAACCTTGCAAGCTGTCCAAGGTAATATATCGTTTTTCGCAACTGCCTCACATAGTGGAGCCCTGGTACTCCCCTCCCCTTTCCATATCCCCTACCACTCAAAAAAAAAACAAAGATCAGACCGGTCTTCCCAGTGTGCTTGTACCAAGTCTAGTGAGCCCCGAGGCTCCCTGCAGTATAAGAGTTTGACTGGGGGAAAACCAGTGGAAGCCTGTGGCACTTCTCTGTTGGCAAACAGTCGCTTTTTCAGAGCTTCCCTGCCCCATGCCCTGCATCTAAGTAGGCACAGATCAACAGTTTCAGGGTCCCGTTGAACTGCTCGCATAGTCCGTTCATCTGTGGGTGGTATACTGAGGTAAATACTGGTTGAACCCCAGACCGGCTCCACAAAGCACACAATACCTCCACCGTGTATCCTATACAACCTCCTTGGGGAAACTCACCCTGCTGAATATCTCGACTAATGCGTGGACCACCATCTTTGCCTCTATTGCTCGGAGAGCTACTGCATCAGGGTGTCTGGTGGCAAAATCCACAACCATTAGTCTGTATTTCTTCCCTGAGCGACTGAGTCGGGGCAAGGGGACCTAGCAAATCTACTCCTACCTGTTGAAAAGGTTCTGCTGTTAACAGCATGGGTTGTAAAAGGGCTCTGCACGGGGGGGCCTCCCACCTGTTGACAGGTGTCACAAGAACTTACACATTTTTTTATTTCAAGGGTCACCCTGGGCCAGAAGAACCTGCTCAGAACCCGGCTTTGGGTCTTTCTCAGTCCCAGGTATGGACCTTTATGGGCTAAGGTCAAGGATCTCCCTTCTGTGTTTCTCCGGTACCACCAACTGCTTGGTATCCTGACCCACCGCCGAGAGCTGCTATTGCACAGGCGCGGGTGGCGCCATCTTGGAGGAGAAATGGCAGCTATTGGATCACATCAAAATACACCGATAGCTGCTACTGCGCGGGCGCAGCGAGTGCCATTTTGAATTTGATTTTTTTTGTGTTATATGGGTAACCTTAAGCACAGTTATTATCAGGACAGTAAACATGCAGGTACCTCAGCCAGCATCTGCCTGCAGAAGGTTTTTTTTTTCTTTAGTATGTAGCTATATTCATTATGTTAAACTAGGCAGCATGTCAGTGTGGGATCAGTGACCTGTCAGCAGTCTGCATTATGAATACCTAATCAGAGCACCACATGAAGACCCCCCACAGGCTGCCCCGGGGCACAGGCATATCATTAACTCAAAGCTGAAAATACAGATTAATCAACAACCACAAGACAGATTTCATCACCAGGTGTAATTGTAATCAGTATAACGGCGCCGACCTGACACTGTCTGTAGGTTACTGTGCACAATCAAGCTGACAGGGGCACTTTAACTAAAGTACTCTGAACTCTCCATTGTAGTCTGATTCATGGTGTCCATTAACTTTTTTGGTGGTATTGATTGATGGAAATATGGCTTTATTATAGATGTTCCCAATATCCTGAATTTTCAATATTTTGACTGGATGTATAGAATATGCTAGGAGAGGAAAAAAGAAACTGCAGCGCATCTAAGCGTATTGAGTTTACGTTCACCAATATAAAGCGGGTGGTAGGAGAGTCTTACTCATTCAAAGGTAATGGACGCAGCCATTCCCAGAGGAACAGGGGAAATGGTTTCCAGGGGTTTGCCACAGTGGAAAATTCAGAGTTCGGAACCAGGATCAGCGTGGTCTTTGGATAGCCATGGTCCGGGTCTGGTAGATTGCTTCCATAAGCATTTATTCAAATCATTGAAAGAAAATTCTTTAAAAAAAATAAATAAAAAAACATACAATGTCTACACTGCAGCCTTCCTCAGGTGTATGGTAAGAATGTTTATACTTGTCCAGCCTTATGTCCATTACCATCTGAAAGGGGGAGAAACACAAGTTAGGAGTGTGCATATTTAATTTAGCATGGCGATAGGATTATGGTCAGATCTAACAGATTATTGCACTAGTATGATCCCATTATTTTGATTCTCTATTTCTAAATCTTGTTCTAAATCAAAAAATAATGAAATAATAAAAGAATATAAATATGTATTAGTGTAATTACCTAACATGTTGAGATACACGCATAATAGGGCGTCATGGTGGCTCAGCGCTTGGGTCCTGGGTTCCCACCAAAGACAATATCTGTAAGGAGTTTGTATGTTCCCATGTTTGCGTGGGTTTCCTCTGGGTTCTCCGGTTTCCTTCCACATGCCAAAGACATACTGATATAGAATTTAGATTGTGAGCCCCATCGGGGACAGTGCCATTAATGTCTGTAAAGTGCTGTGGAATTAATGGCACTATATAAATGAGTAAAATAAATAATTATCGACCATATAGAGCAGACATTTTTTAAAATATTGTATGCATTCATTAACCCCTTAACCCCCAAGGGTGGTTTGCACGTTAATGACGGGCCAATTTTTACAATTCTGACCACTGTCTATGAGGTTATAACTCTGGAACGCTTCAACGGATCTTCGCGATTCTGAGAATGTTTTCTCGTGACATATTGTACTTCACGTTAGGGGTAAAATTTCTTCGATATAACTTGCGTTTATTTTTGAGAAAAACGCAAATATGGCGAAAATTTTGCAATTTTCAAACTTTGAATTTTTATTCCCTTAAAACAGAGAAATATCTCACACAAAATAGTTAATAAATAACATTTCCCACATGTCTACTTTACATCAGCACAATTTTGGAACCAACATTTTTTTTTGTTAGGAAATTATACGGGTTAAAAGTTGACCAGCGATTTCTCATTTTTACAACAAAATTTACAAACCCATTTTTTTTAGGGACCACCTCACATTGAAGTCACTTTGAGGGTCTATATGGCAGAAAATTCCCAAAAGTGACACCATTCTAAAAACTTCACCCCTCAAGGTACTCCAAACCACATTCAAGAAGTGTATTAACCCTTCAGGTGCTTTACAGGAGCTGAAGCAACGTGGAAGGAAAAAATGAACATTTAACTTTTTAGTCACAAAATGATCATTTACAAACTTTTTTTTATTTTCACAAGGGTAAAAGGAGAAAATGGACAGATAAAGTTGTTGTGCAATTTCTCCTGAGTAAACCAATACCCCATATGTGGGGGAAAACCACTGTTTGGGCACACAGCAGGGCTCGTAAGGGAAGGAGCGCCGTTTGACTTTTTCAAACCAAAATTGGCTGGAATTGAGATTGAACGCCATGTCGCGTTTGGAGAGCCCCTGATGAGCCTAAACAGTGGAAACCCCCCACAAGTAACACCATTTTGGAAACTAGACTCCCTATGGAACTTATCTAGATCTGTTGTGAGCACTTTGAACCCCCAAGTGTTTTGCAAAAGTCTATAATGCCTGGAAGTGAAGAAAAAAAAAATTCCACAAAAATGATTTTTTAGTCCCAAATTTTTGATTTTTCCCATGGAAATTGGACCCCAAAAGTTGTCCAATTTGTCCTAAGTACGCTGATACCCCATATGTGGGGGGGGGAAACTGTTTGGGCGCACGGCAGGGCTTGGAAAGGAAGTAACGTTTTGGAATGCAGATGTTGATGGGGGTCATGTTCCGTTTGCAGTGCCCCAGATGTGCCTAAACAGTGGAAACCCCCCCCACAAGTGACCCCATTTTGGAAACTAGACCCCCTAAGGAACTGATCTAGATCTGTGGTGAGCACTTTGAATCCCCAAGTGCTTCACACAAGTTTATAATGCCCTGGCATGAAAATAAAAAATCCTATTTTTTTCCCTCAAAAATTATCTTTTAGTCACCAATTTTTTATTTTCCCAAGGGTAAAAGGAGAAATTGGACCGCAAAAGTTGGTGTCCAATTTGTCCTGAGTACGCTGATACCCCATATGTGGGGGGGAACCACTGTTTGGGCGCACCGCAGAGCTTGGAATGGAAGGAGCGCCATTTGACTTTTTCCAACCCAAATTGGCTGGAATTGAGATTGGACGCCATGTTGCATTTGGAGAGCCCCTGATGTGCCTAAACAGTGGAATCCCCCTGCAAGTGACCCCATTTTGGAAACTAGACCTCCTAAGGAACTTATCTAGATCTGTGGTGAGCAATTTGAACCCCCCAGTGCTTCACACAAGTTTATAACCTTTAGCCGTAAAATTAAAAAATCATATTTTTTCCACAAAAATGATCTTTTCACCCCAATTTTTATTTTCCCAAGGGTAACGAGACCCCAAAAGTTATTGTGCAATTTGTCCTGAGTATGCTGATACCCGATATGTGGGAGTAAACCACTGGGTGTATGGCAGAGCTCGGAAGGGAAGGAGCGCCGTTTGACTTTTTCAACGCAGAATTGGCTGGACGCCATGTCGTGTTTGGAGAGCCCCTGATGTGCCTAAACAGTGGAAACCCCCCTCAAATGACACCATTTTGGAACCTAGACTCCTCAAGGAACTTATCTAGATGTGTGATAAGAACTTTGAACCCCCAGGTGTTTCACTAAAGTTTATAACGCCTGAGCATGAAAATAAAGAAATCATATTTTTTCCACAAACATGATCTTTTAGTCCCCAACGTTTTATTTTCCCAAGGGTAACAGGAAAAATTGGACCCCGAAAGTTGTCCAATTTGTCCTGAGTACGCTGATACCCTATATGTGGGAGAAAACTACTGTATGGGCACACTTCGGGGCTCGGAAGGGAAGTAGTGACATTTTGGATTGCAGACTTTGATGGAATGGTTTGCGGGCGTCATGTCGCATTTGGAGACCACTGATGTGCTTAAACAGTGGAAACCCCCCACAAGTGACCCCATTTTGGAAAATAGACCCCAGAAGGAAGTTATCTAGATGTGTGCTGAGCGCTATGAAGCCTCAAGTGCTTCACAGAAGTTTCTAACGTAGAGCCACAAAAATAAAAAATCATATTTTTTTTCCACAAAAATGATATTTTCGCCCCCAATTTTTTATTTTCCCAAGGGTAACAGAAGAAATTAGACCCCAAGAGTTATTTTTCAATTTGTCCTGAGTACCTGATACCACATATGTGGGGGTAAACTGCTGTTTGGGCTCATGGCAGAGCTCAAAAGGGAAGGAGCACCGCTTGACTTTTTTCAACGCAGAATTGGCTGGAATTGAGATCAGACGCCATGTCACATTTGGAGAGCCCCTGATGTGCCTAAACAGTGGAAACCCCCCAATTCTAACTCCAACCACAAACCTAACCCTAACACACCCCTAACCCTAATCCCAACCCTAATCCTAACTTTAGCCCCAACCCTAACTTTAGCCGCAACCCTAACCCTAATGGGAAAATGGAAATAAATACATTATTTTAATTGTATTATTTTTCCCTAACCAAAGAGCTGATAAAGGGGGTTTGATTTACTATGTACAGTCATGGCCAAAAGTTTTGAGAATGACACAAATATTAATTTTTACAAAGTCTACTGCTTCACTTTTTCTAATGGCAATTTGCATATACTCCAGAATGTTATAAAGAGTGATCAGCTTAACAGCAATTACTTGCAAAGTCAATATTTGGCTAGAAAATGAACTTTATCCCCCAAAACACATTTCAAAATCATTGCAGCCCTGCCTTAAAAGGACCAGCTAACCTCTTTTCAGTGATTGCTCCATTAACACAGGTGTGGGTGTTGATGAGGACATGGCTGGAGATCAATCTGTCATGATTAAGTAAGAATGACACCACTGGACACTTTAAAAGGAGGCTGGTGCTTGGCATCATTGTTTCTCTTCTGTTAACCATGGTTATCTCTAAAGAAATACGTGCAGTCATCATTGCAATGCACAAAAATGGCCTAACAGGGAAGAGTATTGCAGCTAGAAAGATTGCACCTCAGTCAACAATCTATCACATCATCAAGAACTTCAAGGAGAGAGGTTCCATTGTTGCCAAAAAGGCTTCAGGGCGCCCAAGAAAGACCAGCAAGCGCCAGGACCGTCTCTTAAAAGTGTTTCAGCTGCGGGATCGGGCTACCAGCAGTGCAGAGCTTGCTCAGGAATGGCAGCAGGCAGGTGTGAGTGCATCTGCACGCACTGTGAGGCGGAGACTCTTGGAGCAAGGCCTGGTCTCAAGGAGGGCAGCAAAGAAGCCACTTCTCTCCAGAAAAAACATCATGGACAGACTGATATTCTTCAAAAGGTACAGGCAGTGGACTGCTGAGGACTGGGGTAAAGTTATTTTCTCTGATGAATCCCCTTTTCGATTGTTTTGGACATCAGGAAAACGCCTCATTCGGAGAAGACAAGGTGAGCGCTACCACCAGTCTTGTCTCATGCCAACTGTTAAGCATCCTGAAACCATTCATGTGTGGGGTTGCTTCTCAGCCAAGGGAATCGGCTCTCTCACAGTCTTGCCTAAAAACACAGCCATGAATAAAGAATGGTACCAGAATGTCCTCCAAGGGCAACTTCTCCCAACCCTCCAAGAGCAGTTTGGCGATCAACAATGCCTTTTCCAGCATGATGGAGCACCTTGCCATAAAGCAAAGGTGATAACTAAATGGCTCAGGAACAAAACATAGAGATTTTGGGTCCATGGCCTGGAAACTCCCCAGATCTTAATCCCATTGAGAACTTGTGGTCAATCATCAAGAGACGGGTGGACAAACAAAAACCTAAAAATTCTGACAAAATGAAAGCATAGATTGTGCAAGAATGGACTGCTATCAGTCAGGATTTGGTCCAGAAGTTGATTGAGAGCATGCCAAGGAGAATTGCAGAGGTCCTGAAGAAGAAGGGTCAACACTGCAAATATTGACTTGCTGCATTAACTCATTCTAACTGTCAATATAATCTTTTGTTACTCATATGTTTGCAATTATTATATTTTTGTCTGTGATAAAAACATCTGTCAAACACACATAAAAACCAGAGGGCAGCAGATCATGTGAAAATATAATATTTGTGTCATTCTCAAAACTTTTGGCCATGACTGTATAGCGGGTTTTTATGTTTGGCAGCTGTCACGCTAAAAGACGCTTTTTATTGCAAAAAAATGTTTTTGCATTACCACATTTTGAGAGCTATAATTTTTGCCCATTTTGGCCCACAGAGTCATGTGAGGTCTTTTTTTTTGCGGTACGAGTTGACGTTTTTATTGGTACCATTTTTGGGCACGTGACATTTTTTGATCGCTTTTTATTTTGATTTTTGGGAGGTTATAATGAACAAAAATCAGCAATTTATGAATTTCTTTTGGGGCAGCATTTATACCGTTCTGCGTGTCGTAAAATTGATAAAGCAGTTTTATTCTTCGGGTCAGTATGATTACAGCGATACCTCATTTATATCATTTTTTTATGTTTTGGCGTTTTTATACAATAAAAACAATTTTATATAAAACATTATTATTTTTGCATCGCTTTATTCTGCGAGCTATAAATTTTTTATTTTTTCGCTGATGATGCTGTGTGGCAGCTTGTTTTTTGCGGGACAAGATGACGTTTTCAGCGGTACCATGTTTATATCCGTCTGTTTGATCGCGTGTTATTCCACTTTTTGTTCGGCGGTATGATGATAAAGCATTTTTTGCTTTGTTTTTTTTTTTAAGGGGTTCACTAAAGGGGTTAACTAGTGGGACAGTTTTATAGGGGGGGTCGTTACGGACGCAGCGATACCAAATATGTGTACTTTTATTCTTTTGTTTTTTTATTTACAGGAAGAAATGAATTTATTGGGGAATATTTTTTTATTTTTTCCCTTGTTTTGGAATTTTTTTTTACACTTGTGATTTTCATGTTTTCAACTTTTTTACTTTGTCCCAGGGTGGGACATTACAGTATAGGGTCAGATCGCTGGTCTGACAGTGTGCACAGCACTCTGTGAGACTAGCGATCTCACAGGCACTGCTGCAGGCTTTCTCAGTGCCTGCTCTCAGCAGGCACTGAGGAAGCTGCCTCCCTGCAGGACCCCGCGGCCATCTTGGATCCAGGGTCTTGCAAGAAAGGAAGGCCTCAGAACAGTGCGATCACATCGCGCTGTTCTGAGGGTCTCAGGAAGTACGCAGGGAGCTCCCTCCCTGCACGATGCTTCCCTGTGCCCCCAGTACACCGCGATCATGTTTGATCGCGGTGTGCCAGGGGTTAATGTGCCGGGTGTCAGCTGTGATAATCAGCTGACACCCGGCCGCGATCAGGAGCGCATCCGATCGCATGGGACGTACTATCCCGTCCGTGGTCATACGGGCCCATGTACCATGGACGGGATAGTACGTCCGTTGGCAGAAAGGGGTTAAAAAATATATATATATACTGCACCCTTCATTTGTCCTCAACAACTGCGCACTTTCAGGAACAGACAAATATTCCTACCTGGGCCTAGAGATTCACCGGTCAGGGAGCTTCAAACAAGTCATAGAGACCCTGAAAGACAAGGCCTGTGAAACCTTCTATGGCATCCGAAGGAAACTCTACCATCTGTAGCCACCAGTGAGGGTCTGGTTAAAAATCTTCAACTCTGTCATCGCCCCAATCCCTCCTATATGGCAGTGAAGTCTGGGGTCCTCACACCTACCCAGACTTGTCAAGGTGGGATTCCAGCCCAACAGAAATATTCCACCTGGAATTCTGCAAGCACCTTCTCCAAGTCCACCGGAGCACCTCCAACAGTGCTTGCCGGGCCGAGCTGGGCAGATTCCCTCTACACCTAACAGTTCTAAAGAGGGTACTGTCATTCCTGGCTCACCTACATAGGAGCAATCCAAGCTTCCATCACCATAAAGCCGTGACACACGTAGGTGAAACAGAAAAACCAGGACCCTCGGAACAGACCACCCAAACTCAACCTGACCAGTACACCAATCACAACAACCTGACAAAAGCCGAAATCAGGAAGATAGTAGACAAAGGCCAGGAGAGGAATATCAGTGACTGGAAGAACGACATCATCAGCTCCCAGAAACTGACCATGTACCGGAGTCTACAGAGAGACTACAGACTGGCCCCATACCTGGAGAAATTCCCGGACCCCAGAGACCGCAAGATCCTGAGCCGGTATAGACTCAGTGCCCACAGTCTGCCATCGAATCCGGCCGACACAGGCAGAGCTACAAGCCCAGGGAGGAAAGACTATGCCAACACTGTGACCAGGAGGCCATAGAGGACGAAACCCACTTCCTGCTACACTGCTCCAAATACTCAGCAGTGAGGGACACTCACTTCAGGAGACTCACATCTCTTCCCGGATTTCATCACCATGAAGGAGGAAGAGAAAACATATCTTGCTGGGGGAAGAACAGAGAGCAGCGGAGATAGCAGCGCGGTATGTGAGCGAATGTCATAGACTGCGAGAAAGAGAATTATGATATGCCATGGACTTCTATAGCCCCCACCCTGGATCTGCCCCCATCCCCCTCCCTATGCGATGGACTTCTATAGCCCCCACCCTGTATCTGCCCTACCCAACATCCCTACAGTCCCTATCCCTATTCCCTTTTGTACACTTGCTTTGGCAAAACTAATGTGTATTTAGTCCTGCCAATAAAGCTTCTTTGAATCTTGAATCTACTGCTTTCTTATCTATATATAAGGAATAGATCCCTGTGTGAATAGGTCTTTTGTATCAGTACAATGCGGGGTATTTATAACTCCATTTTCAAGGGTACCTAGATACCATATTTTTCTGACTATAAGACGCACGTAGATTTTAAAGGAGGAAATGAGAAAAAAATATGTAAGCAAAAAATTACTCAATTCTATGCTTAATATCCCCCATCCTGGTATGCATGGCTCCCTTATTTCTATCCTTGTATGCAGGGCTCCTATCTCTGTCCTGGTATACCTGGCCCACTCATCCCCATCCTGGTATGCAGGGCCCCCATCTCTGTCCTGGTATACATGGCCCCATCCTTATACTGGTATGAGTGGCCCCCATTCTTATCCTGGTATGCAGGGGCCCATCCTTATCCTGGTATGCAGGGACCCCATCTCCGTCCTGGTGTGCATGGCCCCATCCTTATCCTGGTTTGCAGGGACTCCATCTCCATCCTGGAATGATTGGCCCCAATCCCTATCCTGGTATGCAGGGTCCCATCTCGTCCTGGTATGCATGGCCCCATCCTTATCCTGGTATGATTGGCCCCAATCCCTATCCTGTTATGCAGGGACCCCATCTCAGTCCTGATATGATTGGCCCAAATCCCTATCCTGGTATGCAGGGACCCCATCTCCTTCCTGGTATGCATGGCCCCAATCCCTATCCTGGTATGCAGGGACCCCATCTCCATCCTGGTATGCATGGACCCCATCCTTATCCTGGTATGATTGTCCCCAATCATTATCCTGGTATGCAGTGACCTCATTTCCGTCCTGGTATGTATGGCCCCATCCTTATCCTGATATGATTGGCCCCAACTTTATCCTGGTTTGTTTGGCCCCAATTCCTATCGTGGTATGCGGGCCCCCATTTCCATCCTGGTATGCATGGCCCCATCCTTATCCTGGTATGATTGGCCACCTTCTCCTTCCTGGTATGCATTGCCCCAGCAGAAAAAAAATATACAGGGTGGTCCAAAGGTAGGTGGACAGAAAATAATAACATTTTTTTTAGGGACAACATCATATTGGAGGTCACTTAGAGGGGTCTATATGATAAAAAATACCCAAAAATGACACCATTCTAAAAACTGCACACCTCAAGGTGCTCAAAACCACATTCAAGAAGTTTATTAACCCTTCAGGTGCTTCACAGCAATTTTTGGAATATTTAAATAAAAAATGAAACATTTCACTTTTTTTCACAAAATATTTACTTCAGATCCAATTTTTTTTTATTTTCCCAAGAGTAACAGGAGAAATTGGATCCTAAAAGTTGTTGTGCAATTTGTCCTGAGTACGCTGATACCCCATATGTGGAGGGGAACCACTGTTTGGGCGCATGGTAGACTTTTTATTGCAAAAAAGTTTTTGCATCACCATATTTTGAGAGCTATAATTTTTCCATATTTTGGCCCACAAAGTCATGTGAGGTCTTGTTTTTTGAGGGATGAGTTGACATTTTTATTGGTACCATTTTCGTGGCACATGACATTTTTTGATCGCTTTTTATTCTGTTTTTTGGGAGGCAGAATGACCAAAATCCAGCAATTCATGAATTTCTTTTTTTTTTTTTGGGAAGGGGGGGGGCGATTATACCGTTCTGTGTGTGGTAAAATTGATAAGGCAGTTTTATTCGTCGGGTCAGTACAATTACAGCGTACGTCATTTTTATATAAAAAATAATTATTTTTGCATCACATTTTTCAGAGAGCTATAACTTTATTTTTTTCGCTGATGATGGTGTATGGCGGCTCTTTTTTTGCGGGACAAGATGACTTTTTCAACGGTACCATGTTTACTTATATCCGTCTTTTTGATTGCGTGTTATTCCACTTTTTGTTCGGCGGCATGATGAGAAAGCATTGATTTTATACTGTCCACCTACTTTTGGACCACCCTGTATATATTCTTACCTTCCCTGCGCGCCCTCGCAGCGTCCTGCTCCAATGCCAGCAGCAGCAGCTTTATACTTGTAATTAGTGCATGACCGTGACATCATGTGCTGCTTACAAGCCGCTGAGGACAGCTGCCGGAATACTCCGGGTCTGTATGCGTGGAGCGCAGTGAGTATTCATTGCTCTTTAGCGAGCACAGTGTCAGCCTCAGCCGCCGGGTTTCTGCAGCTGCCAGGCTTTCACATGTGCCGCTACTACAAGGGAAGGAATATTCATTGCATTCTACGCCTATGGGTGTGAAATGAAGTGAATATTCATTGCCTTAAGTAGCCGGACAGTCAAACACCCAGCAGCTGCAAGAAACCGGCTGCTGGGACTAACACTATGCTCGCTATTAAAGAGAAATGAATATTCGCTCCTTTCCACACCCATTCATTTCTCTTTAGCAGTGGGTACAGGAGTTAGCCGGAGCAGCCAGCTCCTGCCTCGTGTGACCTGCTGCTCCGCCGCTGCCGCTCACCCACCTCTCCACCACAGTCAGATTAGGGACATGCGGACTATAAGAAGCACCCCCCATTTTGATCCACATTTTTGGAGGAAAAAAGTGCGTCTTATAGTCTAAAAAATACAGTAATCTATATTACCACTGGTTAGAACAAAAAAGGTCTTTAATAAAACAAATGATAATACAAATAAAATATTTTAATCCACCATTGACCATATGAGAGAAATGGGAAAAAATGTATCGGTTTTAGTTGTGTTAGAATATTTTAAAATATTTATCTTCGAAGTGTGTCTATTTGTGGGAATATTTTAATTGTTCAGCTAACGATACTGAATTGGGGATATCAACTAGGGTTCCCCAAGCCCTGAAACTAATTACCAACATTCTCTGCAAAAGGGTGTATTTTGTGGAAAATTCCTATGCAGTGGGATTGCTGCACTTTCCGTGACTCTTCAAGATGTTACTGGAAGTGGTGCCATTGGAGGCAGCATTGTGAGGTCCAAAGGTATAGTGACTAGCTGGGGAGAGGACTGTAGTGGATTGTGTCAGGTTACCGCATATAAATATCAGTACCACTTTCAAGAAGATACTTGCGGTAATTTAGGACCATGCTTAAACAGGGAAAGGAAAAAAGGGAGGAAAGAAAAATAGTTTGGAAGAGGAGAAAAAGGTTTTTATTGCTTACCAACTTAGATATATGATGTTTTAGTTACAGCTCCATTGGTCATACTTGTTCTAATTTGTCTTTTAAAACATCTTGATACAGGTTTTGTAGTGTAAAGCTCCAGACCGATTCTTTGGAATTTAGGGTCTTTTTTCTATTCATGGAGTCTTTACTTATCTGTTCCAATGGTGTTACTTAAACTAAATCAAAGTTTTTGTTATGTTTCAAAACTAAATGACAGAATAAACTTTGTTTAAGGAACCCGTTCTTAACATTGTACCTGGGGCCATTCATAGGTGACTTAGAGTTTGTGTCGTTTGATCTACATGTTGGAGGCCACAGACACAGATGACTTCATAGACCATGAAATAGAATTACATGTCAAATTTTGTGCAATACTGAATTTTTCTCCTGTACTATATGATTTAAGTTCATTTATTCCACGAGTAATGATTTTGCAGCTACAACATTTCTTAGCATAACATTGATCTAACCCTTGCATATGACTCACGTGCTAATACCATTATAACCTCCTAAATACCCCCTTTTTTTTTCAGTTTACTGGGGGCTATCATATTCTTGAACGTTTTGCCCCTCCTAAAGGTGATCTATGATTCCTTGGGTAACGTCATTTTAAATATGGAATCTTTCATCAGCAAATATCAGTGTTATATTTTAAAGTATTCCGAATGTACTGGTTCCCTCGATTGTAGGCTGTGATACTTAGATCTTCCCTTCTTTTTATTAGCCTGTTCTTCCTCGCTTTGATTAATAAGACAGTCTGATTGTGTTAAATTCAGATTTCTTTGAAAAGCAGATGTGACCAACATTTTTGGGTATCCCTTTTTGCGAAATCTTTTTGCTAGGATCTGTGATTGCTTGATATAATCAGTGGTCAGGCTGCAATTTTTTGTAATACAATGGAACTGACTCGCTGGAATATGTTACTTCCATTTGAGGAAATGGCCACCTCCAAAGTCTAGATAACCATTTATGACAACTAGCTTAAAGTGTGTCCTACTCATAACTACGTGATTTGTGTGAAACAATTCCAAATCTAGAAAAACAATTAAGTCCTTCGATATATGTCCCGTCAATGCAAGTCCACAGTCATTTTGATTTAATCCGTTCACAAAGTGAAGCGCTTCTTTTTCGGTACCACTCCATACTATCATTAGGTCGTCAATATATATTCGATAGTACTTGATGTGCATCTTATATTTGTCAGACATTACCAAGGACTGGGACTCAAAACGCCCATAAACAGATTTGGAAAACTTAGAGCGACTCAAGTCCCCATTGCAGTCCCAAGCTGTTGCAGGTACAGTTTACCCTCCTCAAATTCAGAATGATTTTGTTATAATATGAACCTTAGACCTGCAAGTAAAAAATTGGTTGTGCTCTAGTTTCATTGTCTGATCTGCATCAAGATAAAATTCAACTGATTCCAGCCCAGTTTGTTATCGATCATGGAGGAAAGGGCTGTTAAGTCCAATGTTAAGAATAAATGGTTATCCTCCCACCTAACTTTATTATGAGTTGTGTAGAGTTTTTTTTACATAATCCTATAAATATAAATCTATGATGATTAGCATAATCTATTATGGTAAGGTGCAGTATGGATGAGAAGTGATAGGATACAACGTACGAGTAAAAGAATATCTCTATTAAATAACAATATTAAAAAAAACTAATTGCAAAGACGGCAAGAACGGGACCTCCAAATGGTGGGGAAAACAAACAGCAGCAAGTAATGATAAAGTGCACAGTAGGATAATAATGCAAGCACCACACATAAAAGGACCGGGCAATAATGTAACTCCTAGATTCAAGAAAGGACAGACAAAGAGAAGACTAAGCAAGCACCAGACAGTTGCTTTGGTATGCTAAGTTTTGCAAATGCAATATTGGTAGCTGCCTTTGAGAGGCGGAGAAGTGACAGAGCCCAGAAGTAAAAAAGGGGAATGGGTGCTTGTGAATTATATGTCATTTATCATAAGAGTTAGTTTCTTTACATCACTTGTACCAGTAGGTCTCAGTAAAAAGGCATGTGTATTAAGTGTCCAAAAAGTTCAAAAGATTCATATGGTTAATTGCCTGCTGAAGAACTGGTACTGTGAGACTATGCGGTAAGGGCAGCTGCTGCTAACGATCTCCTCACCCCACGAGCGCTGTTTTGCAAGGTTGCTTCTTCCTGGAGCGTGACGCCGTCGGACGACGGGATCCTTAGCAGCAGCTGCCCCTACCGCACAGTCTCACATGACCAGTTCTTCAGCAGGTAATTAACCATATGAATACACCTTCCTTTTTACTGACACCTACTGGTTGTTGTCTCCTATCACTTCTCATCTAGATACCGCCTTACCATAATAGGTTATGCTAATCACATATTGTTGAAGTGTCTTCAGCCTCCTTAAATTAGTACTATGGGAATAAATATAAATCTATGTAGTGTTATAGGGAACTTGTAAGAAATTCAATACCCTTTATAATTGGACGTCCCGGTGGTATCTGGGTTTTTATGAATTTTTGGCAGGTGATAAAATATTGCTCTTGTTGGTGTAGGGTTGATTAAAAATCTCCTTTCTTTCATGCTTATTACCTTTATTTTATATGTCTTCTCTATCAACTGTTGGTATTGTGATTCAAATTTGGTTGATGGACCTATGTCCACTACTGAGTACTATCTCTCATCTGATAGAATATTATGTGTCTCCATGATGTAATTCCCCAAATTTTGTATGACCACTCCCACACCTTTTGTTAGCTTGCCTGATCATGATCCTTTCATTATTTTGTAGGGATCGCAATGCTTCCTTCTCAACTTTAAATTGTTTTTCCCTCCTGCAAAGTCTCAATTGCCTTAAATTCCTCTGCTACCAGGGAAAGAAATGTATAACTGTAATGCCCCCTATAGGACAATGGGTAAAAGTTGGACATTTTTTTCTTTTGTTTTCTCCACTCCCTTCTCCTTTCCTCTCTTCTTTTTTCCTTTCCCTGTCCAAGCATGATCCTAAATTACCACAAATACAAGATGCGTTCATTAAAGATATCCCTTGACCCACTTCTATTTATCACAGGACGCTTAAAATGCACGTGTAATGATATGTCTCTATAGGTTAGGTGCCGATTTGCAACTCAGAACTGATAACAATATTGATTTTACAGATGATGAAGTGGTAATGCACCAGTTCATAACTCTCATATTGCCCAAATGGAAGCATGCTCCTGTGGCTTTGAAATTCTACTGCATCCCCTAATTCACCCTACCTCGCACCATCGGACTTCCACCTCTTTCCAACAATGAAGTTATTTTTGAAGGGCAAGCATTTTCCAGATGATGAGACTCGGATTTCCAAAGTCACAACGTGACTTTTGGAGCAACCTGTCAACTTCTACAAGCGAGGTCTTTACAATTGCTTAAAGAGATGGGAGAAGTGTGTGTCCCAAGGTGGCACCTACGTAGAGCAGAACTAATAACTGTGCCAAGTTTCATTGCTCTCAGTCCACAAGAAGTGGGTCATGGGAAATCTTTAATGAACGCCCCTCGTATCTTCTTGAAAGTGGTACTTATTTTTACATGCGGTAACGTGACACAGTTCACTACAGTCGTCTCCCACACTTGTCATTATACCTTTGGACCTCGCAATGCTGCCTCGCATGAGGCATCGATTAACAACTTGAAGAGTTACAGACAGTGCAGCAAACTCACAGCACATGGACCTTCCATGAAATACACTCTTGCGAAGCATGTCAGTAATCTATTTTCAGGATTCACAGAACCCTTGAGGTGAAACCTTAATTTATATCGCCAATTCAGTATTGTTTGCTGAACAATTAAATATCCCAATAAATAAACATTTTGAGGATATTGATGCTAAAGTCTCACTCACGCAGAGATCCATCCTTTATATACAGAGAAGAAAGACATATAATGTGTGTGTATATGCAGTGTATATATATATATATATATATATATATATATATATATACTTTTCATATGTAAAGCGCCATGGAATAAATGGCGCTATATAAATATATAATAATAATAATATACACATACATACATACAGTGCCTTGCGAAAGTATTCGGCTCCATGGAACTTTACAACCTTTTCCCACATATCATGCTTCAGACATAAAAATACCAAATGTTAATTTTTGGTGAAGTTGAACAAAATTTATTGTTTTTTTTAATTTTTGTGGAAATACAAAAACTGAAAAGTGGGGCGTGCAACATTATTCGGCCCCTTTAACTTAATACTTTTGTTACGCCACCTTTTGCTGCGATTACAGCTGCAAGTCGCTTGGGGTATGTCTCTATCCGTTTTGTACATCGAGAGATTGAAATTCTTGCCGATTCTTTCTTGGCAAACAGCTCGAGCTCACTGAGGTTGGATGGAGATCGTTTGTGAACAGCGGTTTTCAGCTCTTACCACAGATTCTCAATTGGATTCAGGTCTGGACTTTGACTTGGCCATTTTAACACCTGGATACGTTTATTTGTGAACCATTCCATTGTAGATTTTGCTTTATGTTTGGGATCATTGTCTTGTTAGAAGACAAATCTCCGTCCCAGTCTCAGGTCTTTTGCAGACTCCAACAGGTTTTCTTCAAGAATGGTCCTGTATTTGGCTCCATCCATCTTCCCATCAATTTTAACCATCTTCCCTGTCCCTGCTGAAGAAAAGCAGGCACAAGCCATGATGCTGCCTCCACCATGTTTGACAATGGGGATGGTGTGTTCAAGGTGATGAGCTGTGTTGCCTTTACGCCAAACATATCATTTGGCATTGTTGCCAAAAAGTTCGATTTTGGTTTCATCTGACTAAAGCACCTTCTTCGACATGTTTGGTGTGTCTCCAAGGTGGCTTGTTGCAAACTTTAAGCGACACTTTTTATGGATATCTTTGAGAAATGGCTTTCTTCTTGCCACTCTTCCATAAATACCAGATTTGTGCAGTGTACGGCTGATTGTTGTACTTTGGACAGACTGTCCTACCTCAGCTGTAGATCTTTGCAGTTCATCCAGAGTGATCATGGGCCTCGTGACTGAATCTCGATCAGTCTTCTCCTTGTTTGAGATGAAAGTTTAGAGGGCCTGCTGGGTCTTGGTAGATTTGCGGTGGTATGATACTCCTTCCATTTCAATATGATTTCTTGCAGTGCTCCTTGGGATGTTTAAAGTTTTGGAACTCATTTTGTATCCAAATCCGGCTTTTAACTTCTCCACAACAGTATCACGGACCTGCCTGTTGTGTTCCTTCGTCTTCATGATGCTCTCTGTTCTTCAAACAGAACCCTGGGAGTATCACAGAGCAGTTGCATTCTCCACCGAAATTAACATTTGGTATCTTTATGTTTGAAGCATAGTGTTAGGGTCTGCGGAACGCACCAAATATAAGATGTGGAGAGGTGCGTTCGCAGCCCGGGGTCCACCGTGCAGGCGGAGCCTGCTGCTAGTAAAATGCCGCAAGAAGCGAACTCTGTTATCCCGCAGAGTCGCCAGAATAAACGCCGTAACGCGCTGTGGCAATATGTGCGAACTCTGTTAATCCACAGAGCCGCTAGAAGGAGTGCCGCAGCGCTATATGGCGATGTGTGATAACTCACTTAACACAACTGAGTCGCAAAATAAACACGCTAGGGTGCTGTCTAGCGTTGAAAGCGAACCCTATTACGTCACAGAGCCGCAGAGACAAACTTCTGTGTCCTGTCAGGCACCCAGGTACACAGTGAACAGCTAAGCAAACATAGAACGTGATCATGCGCTAATGTCCTCGCGTGAGTCACCCGCAATCTATGGCGTCTGAACGCCAGGCCCTGAATACGGCAATCAAACTCCTCACCGGTTATGCCGGCAATCTAGGGCATCTAGGACACCGACCCTGACCAGCTAGCATACCAAACTCCTCACCGATTAAGTCGGTATTCTAGGGGCTTATTTCAGCTGCAGATGGAAGCAAGGGGGACACTTCATTACTTCTGGGTAGGGCGGAGCCAGATAGTAGGACTAACCTCAGGTTCTAAAAATGGGTGTTGTCCGGCCCCTCCGGCTCTGGCTCCTCCTGCCGTACACTCCAGTTTCGACTTGAGGTCCAAGTAGGAAGGACGGCTGCTAGTGCAGCTCCTTAGAAATCACCTCAGAAGAGTTTATTATTTTACTCGGACAGGGTCCTGGACTTTATGTCTAGAGGATCAGGGGTACCGGCGCTGCTGGACCCCATCCTCTCCCCTGGCAGAAATGTATTCCCTAAATGGTGGTCATTGCATTTTCTTGCCGGCCCGGGGGGAAGAGGTGGCTATCCCTGACAGGACGCACACCACGTTCTGGGTCACTGCGTTCCTTGTCCTCATGGGGAAGCAATGGGCACAGCGTCACATATCCGTGGAGGGTCCCTGTGGCGTTTTTGGCTGGTGAGTACTCTGCATTATATTTTGATATGTGCGAGTGATTACAGCGTCTGCGGTGACAGCGCTGACTGTTATTGGTGTTTCCCACTATTTTCTCATGATTGGGCATTTAAAAAAAAAAAAAAAAAAAGAGCGATTTTTTATTTAATATGTGCTGTGTGTTTTTGGCGCTGCAGCGCCGTTACAGTGTACAGGGAGAGGAGTGCAAAAGATTTCCCGCACTTTTTTGACTGAGCAGAGAGGGGGCGTGGCTTCGGGCTTTCCCGGCTTTCTGATTACAGGAAGTGACTGGCTCCTTCTCTTCCTGCTCTCTGCGGCAGCCATTACAGCTCTCCTGGTCTCCTCTCCTCCGTTTCTGTACACAGGCATTTGAGACAACACCAAGCCAGCCGGGTGAGTCGCTGCTATCGCTTAGGTAGCAGCTTAACCCTTTAGCCTCCCGCAGCATTTGTTTTTGCTGTTTGCGCTCTCTAGCGCAGCGCTGCAGTTTTCTGATCATTGGGACATTGTATCCCTCAGTAACGGTCTGTGAGCTGTCTGCAGCGGGGGGGGGGGCGCCGTTTTTCACTGCTGGGGTATTCTTTTGTTTTTAAAAGAAGTTAACCCTTCAGCGTTTTGCTACTGTGTGAGACCACACTGCTCTGGTTATTCTCATCACTATACCATCTCAATAACCGGCATGTCAGATTTGAGTCAGGAGGCTGATCGTCTTCCTCGTCCTCTCCAGGACCAGCCCGCGTTTCTGACACGATGGAATCCTCTGCACCTTCTAGCGCTGCTATTGGAGGTCGCTATGATGCCAAGTTTGATATGCTCGCTACTGCTATTAGTGGGCTTTCTGACCTTTTTGGTCAGTGGGTATCCTCTAGACCTTCTCATAGCAAAAAGCGTCCCAGGATTGCTATGCCCTCCCCACTAAGTGACTCAGATTTGTCTGCGAGGGGGAGTTCTCCTTCAGTTTCTGAGGGAGAATGTTCTGATTCGGGCAGAGAGGATTTTCAGGAGCACTCTGCTTCCTTGTCGGGCCGTGTAGATGCTTTTGTCAGGGCCATACGAGAGGTACTGCAAGTACCTGAGGAGATGAATGATGATGAAGGTATACCCAGATGGTACCATGGGTCGCAAAGATCACGTTTAGCGATGCCAGCTATGAGTGAGTTTTCTAAGAAAGTAGAAAAGGAACGCGTTTGTCCAGATAAGCGTTTTCAGGGGACAAGGTTGTTTGAAACCTTGTATCCTTGTCCAGCAGACCTATTTGCTAGCTGGATTCCGTCCCCTGAGGTGGATATTTCTTTATCTAAGCTTAACAAAGCTACTATGCTTCCCGTCAAAGGGAAAGCTACTTTGCAGGATGCGCTGGACAAAAAGTCAGAGATGGCGGCCAAGGCCGCCTATGAAGCTGCTGGTCAGGCCTTTAGAGTGGCTTTATCTTCCTATTGTGCTTCTAGAGCTTCCATGGGTTGGACAGCTCGCCTGCGGATATCCCTGCAAGATGGGTCGTCTTTACAGGCAATAGATGAGATCATTAAGTTAATAGAAGAATCAGACCAATATGTCTGTGACGCTCTTTTGGATATGGCTTCCCTAATATCCAGAGCTCAGGCTTCTACAATCACTGTTAGAAGAGCGTTGTGGCTTAAACAGTGGACTGGAGATGCGGTCTCCAAACAAGGTTTGCTATCTTTGCCTTACAAAGGTGGTCAGCTTTTCGGCTCTGACCTCACGGAATTGATTGCTAAGGCTAAGGAGTCAGCGTTGCCTCAGCGTAGGGCAGCTACGGCTGCTTTTGGCAGGACCGGTTCCTACGGTAACCGGCGGTTTTTTCGTGGCAGGGGGCGAGCCGGTCACTCCTCTTGGGGATCGGGTCGTCCCACCTTTTCAGGGAAAAAGTCTTCCCAAAAGTCTAACTCTTCTTGGAAACAATACCCGCGCAATGACAAGCGGGAATCTGACAAAAAGCCCGCCAAAACGGACTGACGCCAGAAGTTCACTCGAGGATTCTCGAGTGGGGGGGCGCCTGCTCCTGTTTCAAGCGGTTTGGGTCTCCCGCGTCTCAGACTCCTGGGTGACACGAATAATGTCGGCAGGCTATTTCATAGAGTTTCTCTCTCTGCCTCCAGAAAGATTCTGTCAGTCTCGCGTGCCGTCAGATCCCGACTTATTGACCGCTCTGCGGCAGGAAGTCGATTCCTTACTACAGAAGGGTGTAGTAGTGTCAGTTCCTCCGGAAGACCGGGGAAGGGGATTTTATTCCAACCTCTTTGTGGTCCCCAAAAAGGAGGGAAAGTTTCGTCCCATTCTGGATCTCAAGAGGTTAAATCGGCATGTTTACACCCAAAAGTTCCGCATGGAGTCGCTTCGCTCAGTGGTGACTGCCCTGTCACAGAACAATTTTCTGGTGTCCATAGATATTCGCGACGCCTATTTACACGTTCCCATCGGAAGATCTCATCAGCGCTTTCTGCGCTTTGCCATAGGTCAGGACCATTACCAGTTTGTGGCCCTCCCTTTCGGGTTGGCTTCAGCACCCCGAGTTTTTACAAAGGTGCTGGCACCTCTTATGGCAATGCTTCGGAGACAAGGGATCATGATACTTCCTTATCTGGACGATCTTCTGATTGTGGCATCCTCAAAGGAGGAGGCAGTGACGGCTCGCGATTTATCCCTTCAGCTCCTGGAGGATTTCGGGTGGCTGATCAACTGGGAGAAGTCATCCCTGGAGCCTTCTCAGTCAATCCCGTTTTTGGGCATGATTTTCGACACAGCGAAAGTGGTAGTTTTTCTGCCAAAGGACAAGCAAACCAGTATCCATTGTCTGGTACAGACTGTGCAGTCCTCAACGACAGTATCCCTTCGAAGATGTATGCGCCTTCTGGGGTTAATGGTCGCTTCGATGGAAGCTCTTCCGATTGCTCAGTTCCATTGCAGAACGCTTCAAAGCTTCATTTTGAAGAGATGGAATCGTGCACAGGAAACACTGGATTGCAGGGTTTTAATCTCCCGCAAAGTGCGAGAGTCTCTGGACTGGTGGTTACGTCCAGAACGGTTTTTCCTGGGAAAATCTTTTCTTCCCCTGTCATGGTCGGTCTTGACCACCGATGCCAGCCTGACGGGCTGGGGGGGAGTTTGGAACAATCTCTGGATTCAGGGAGTTTGGTCACCGGAAGAATCGGTGTTACCGATCAACATCCTGGAATTGAGGGCAATTTTTCTTTGCCTCCAACATTGGACGGTCCCTTTGAGCGGATTACCAGTTCGTGTTCAGACGGACAACGCTACGGCGGTTGCGTATATCAACCATCAAGGTGGGACGAGGAGCTCCAGACTCATGTCGGAGGTATCTCGGATTCTGATATGGGCCGAGGCTCATGTGCCGGCCATTTCTGCGATTCATATACCAGGAGTTCAGAATATCCAGGCAGACTTTCTCAGCCGAGAGAGGATGGATTCAGGAGAATGGAGTCTTCATCCGGAAATCTTTGCACTTCTGTGCTCCCGATGGGGGACTCCTCAAGTAGTCTTGATGGCCTCCAGGATCAATGCCAAGTTACCAACTTTCATGTCCAGATACAGGGATCCGACCGCGGTGGAAGTGGATGCGCTGGTGGTTCCGTGGAGCCAATACCAGCTGGTTTATGTGTTCCCACCGATATCCTTGCTGCCGCTTGTGTTACGTCGGGTCAGGCTGGAGAGGGTTCCGGCTATTCTGATAGCCCCAGATTGGCCGAGAAGGACGTGGTTTTCCACACTGATGTCGCTTCTGGCGGCGCCTCCTTTTCCTCTGCCTCTTCGACCGGACTTGCTCACTCAGGGTCCCGTGTGTCATCTGGGCCTGAGGTCTCTGCGTTTGACGGCTTGGCTCTTGAGACCGAGATTTTAACCCGTCAAGGGTTTTCAGGAAAGGTCATTGCCACCATGAGAGCGTCAAGAAGTCCGGCTACGACTAGGATTTACTACAGGATTTGGGAATCCTTCTTTTCATGGTGTTTGGGTTCTTCCAGGAATCCAAAGAAATTTTCATTACCCAACTTGTTGGTTTTTTTGCAGCACGGGCTGGATAAGGGTTTGGCAATCAGTACCCTGAAGGGTCAGGTGTCTGCCCTGTTGGTGCTTTTTCGTAAAGCTATTGCCTCGCGTAGGGACGTATGTGCCTTTTTTCGCGGAGCAGCCCGTCAGTTTCCTCCAAGGAAAACTCCTGTGTCGCCTTGGCGGCTTAATCTGGTTTTGAAAGCTCTTCAAAGTGCTCCTTTCGAGCCTATGGATGCTATTAATCTTTCTTTGCTTTCTTGGAAGGTTGCCTTCCTAGTGGCGGTCACTTCCTTGAGACGGGTTTCCGAGTTGGCGGCTCTTTCATGTTCGCCACCTTTCTTGGAATTTTTCCCGGATCGTGTTGTTCTTCGCACGCGACATGATTTTCTCCCTAAAGTGGTATCTCAATTCCATGTCAATCAAGATATTGTGTTGCCTTCGCTTTGTTCAGAACCAAAGAATGCGAAGGAGCGGGCCTTGCACTCATTGGACTTAGTGCGGGCATTGAAGTTTTACTTGTCAGTTACGCAGAGTTTCCGGAAGTCGGATTCTCTTTTTGTGATTCCAGCAGGTCGTCGTCGTGGTCAACGAGCTTCTAAAGATACTATAGCTCGTTGGATCCGGTCAGCTATTTTGGAAGCTTACTGTGTTATGGACGAACCTTGCCCGATTAATATTCGGGCTCATTCCACGAGAGCTGTGGGCTCTTCGTGGGCCCTTCATCAAGGGGCTTCGGCAGCCCAGCTCTGTCGAGCAGCGACTTGGCGTTCTGTTCACACCTTTACAAAGTTTTATAAGGTGGACGTCAGTGCCTCTGCTGATGCGGCCTTAGGACGCAGAGTCCTTCAGGCGGCTGTATTTTGAAAACTTCTAGTTAAGTTTATGTTGCGCCTGTTGCGCATGTATCAAGGTGTTGGCTTCTGCCTGTTTAAGGTTTTTTCCCACCCTTGTTTTTGTACTGCTTTGGGACATCCCAGAAGTAATGAAGTGTCCCCCTTGCTTCCATCTGCAGCTGAAATACGAATTTTGGTAAGAACTTACCTGTAAAATTCTTTTCAGCAAAGGAAGCAAGGGGGACACTTCTCCCTCCCATAAGGCAGAAGGTGTTGTTTCAGATGCAGCGCGGCTCGCTCTGATAAGTGAGTTTCTGAGCTGAGGTCAGCGCTCTACGGCTCTTTCCGGCATCGCCAGCTCATCGCAGTGGTCAGGTTTTGTGAGTGGTACCTGAGCTGTGTGGTATTCATGTTATGTGCATAACTTTGGTCTTTTGAACCCTTTCAGATTGGTTATGGCACTCCGCTGGTGATTTCTTTCTCCTTAGCTTGTGTACAAAACTGGAGTGTACGGCAGGAGGAGCCAGAGCCGGAGGGGCCGGACAACACCCATTTTTAGAACCTGAGGTTAGTCCTACTATCTGGCTCCGCCCTACCCAGAAGTAATGAAGTGTCCCCCTTGCTTCCTTTGCTGAAAAGAATTTTACAGGTAAGTTCTTACCAAAATTCGTATTTCAGCTGGGCCCTAACCACACACACGCATGACCACACTGGCGCTAAGCATATAATGATTGATATTAGCGCATGGCGGCCCAGCCATGCCACCCTTTTATAGCAACAGCTACAGGACCTGCCAGAAACAAGGACCAATGAGAAACTGTTCCAAACACATGTAGTTTCATGACCTTCCTGGTGGACCAATAGGAGCTGCTGCAATACCTGAACATGTGACCCCTGATCTCCAATGAGAGATCTTACCCTGGGCATGCTCAGAAGGGGAAACGCAGGACTTCGTCCGAAAGACGTCTGCTCCAGTACTGGCTATAATAGCAGATCCAGGAGAGGCAGCAGCAAGTCTCTGCACAGTACTGGAATGGGCAAGACGCTGGGACCGGCGTCTCTGCTGAGCAGGCTCCACTGCGGCCGGAGATGAATGGGAGACCGCAGCGGGACCGGTTCGAGACTCCCCTTGTGCAGCAGCGGGAACTCGAACCCTAACACATAGTTTGTGGGAAAAGGTTGAAAAGTTCCATGGAGTCGAATACTTTCGCAAGGCACTGTGTGTGTATATGTGTATGTATATATATATATATATATATTTTTTTTTTTTAATGCATACAATATTTTAAGAAATTTCTGTTTGATAATTGTATGCATCTGTACATGTTAGGTAATTAGGTGTTATAATACACATTTATATTCTTTTTTATTATTTCATTATTTTTGATTCAGAACAAGATTTTGGAATAGAGACTCAAAATAAAGTGATCATACTAGTGCAATATTCTGTTAGTTTAATAAAGGGTTATGGTCAGATCGCCATAGTAGGAATAAGCTTCTAAATTAAATTAAATATGCATGCCCCCTTTACCTTATGTTCCTCCTTTTTTCTGATGGTAAAGGATATAAGGCTGGACAATTTTATACATTCTTATCCTACACCTGAGAAAGGCTGCAGTGCAGCTGAAACGCATTGTGTGGACATTGTTTTTTAACTTTTTTTAATTTCTTTAAATGGTTTAAATAAGTGCTTATGGAAGTAATCAACCAGACACTGTCCTTGATTCAAATGTGGCTATCCAAAGACAGCGCTGACCCTGGTTCCTACTTGTATATTTTGACTGGTTTACTTTATGGTTGACCAGGTTCTTACAGTGTATACCTTTTATAGATGCCTCCAATAATCGAACGTGTGAGCTGAATACATCGTTGTTTACCCTGATGGATTGACAGTGGAAGGTATACATTTACGGGATGACATGGAAGAGGACAATGTGACCACCAAACGCCGGTACAACTTTCGAGATATAGTTAGGATAGAATACTCAGCGTTTTTCGACAATGAAATAAGAGCACTTAAGAGGAAGAAAGGTTTACAAGTCAATCTGAGCTATAATAAATTACAGCCAAGGACTGATGGACTTAACGCTTGTAGTGAATGCGGCAAAACATTTAAGCAGAAATCGAGCCTGGCTAAACATCAAAAATTGCATACCGGCATGTCGTACTTCATCTGTATGAAATGTGATAAGTGTTTCACACACCGGTGTATTCTGAAGAGACATGAAAGAATCCACATGGTGAAGAAACCATTTGCCTGTCCTAACTGTGAAAAACGCTTCACCGATTCTTCAACTTTGCTGAAACATCAGAGACTCCATACTGGATACAAGCCATATAAATGTTCTGAATGTGATAAAACCTTTAGTATTAGTAATTACCTAATTGTTCACCAGAGAACACACACTGGGGAGAAACCTTATGTTTGTGATCAATGTGGGAAAGGTTTTGCACAAAGTTCCCACCTCACTACACATAAAAGAACCCACACAGGGTTAAAACCTTATGGTTGTATTGAATGCGGAAAGGGCTTTTCAACTAGTTCCCACCTTATCACCCATCAAAGGACCCATACTGGGGAAAGACCCTATAAATGTGAAGAATGTGGGATGGCCTTTAAGCACAGCACCCATCTTGTTTTACATAGACGGAAACACACTGGGGAAAAGCCATTCAGCTGTGATAAATGCACAAAGAAATTTTCCAAGAGACCAAATTTTCTTAAACATCAGAAGAAATGTCATGTAGATGAATGATTTCCATGTCAGGTCTCAATACCTGTTAGGCTGTGTGCACAGGTTGCGGATTTGTTGCGGATCCACAGCAGATTTTCCGCACAGAATCGCTGCAGATCCGCAAGTGTTTGACCATACAATGTTAAGCAATGGGGAAAAAAAATTCCTGTGCACATGCTGTGGAAAATTCTGCACGGAATCCGCAGCAGTTTATTTTCCACAGCATGTCAATTCTTTGTGCGGATTCCGCAGTGTTTCTACACCCATTTCATTATAGAAAACCGCAGGGCAAAAAACGCAGCAAAATCCACATTAAGGGTGAGTGCACACGTTGCGGATTTTTCCACACGGATTTTGCTAAATCCGCATGTAAAACGTCCTGCATTTTACCTGCGTTTTTTGTGTGGATTTCCCCTACGGTTTTACACCTGCGGATTTCTATAATGGCGCAAGTGTAAATCCTCTGCGGATTCCGCACAAAGAATTGGCATGCAGCAAATTCAAATCCGCAGCAAATCGACAGCATGTGCACAGCGTTTTTTTTTTACATAGGTTATAATGGTACTGTACAACGCAGCAGAAAGTGCTGCGGATCCGCAGGGCCAAATCCGCTGGGGATCCGCAGCAGAATCCACAACGTGTGCACAGACCCTAAATCTGCTCAAAAACGCGCAGATTTTTAAAAACCTGCTGATTCTGCCGAGAGATGCAAAATCTGCTCAGGAAATTCCTGAGCCCAATCCACAACGTGTGCACATACCCTTACTCCTGCAGTTTCTTGCCTCATTTGCTTTTTAGCCAAAATGTATTTATCTCTGAAAATAAATGTGTTGTATACAAAGTTTTTAATCTTCCATTTATTTCTTTATAAACCCTACTACAGTACAGTTGGGTGCCAATTAGGTAGGATTGGATCTGTTTAGTTTTAATCGGTTTTAATATTCCACTGTAGAATCAAAGTTTGTCATTAGGATTTCAATATGGATTTGCTGAGGAATAACTCAAAGCAAAATTCTTCTGTGGCAAATTTGCATCAAAATCTTTATAGAAGACATGGATTTTGAGGCATGGTTTATCAAGGTTGTAAGTGCCGCTCCATACACAGTTACGTTGGAACCCACCAATATCAAAGAAGTCTAATGTGTGTGTGCAGAAGCCCCCAACAGATGATCGGCATGAAGGGTTTTAAACTTAGTGCTCACCTGACCATACATCCTATGATGTGAATGGGTATGTCTTTCAGTTTCCTTGCAAGTTTGTACATGATCATGCCATTTTTGGAAATAAAAAAAGATTATTGGCAATAGATGTGGAAACTAGAGGCTCGAAAGATCTCCTTACTGGTATATGCATCCCATTCAACAGCCTACAGTGAAACTGTTATTGTTATTTCTTGTATGGCATGACACTTTTTCCGCACTGCCTGAGCCAAGATAAGCAGTAATTACACTAAATTCTCAAAGCAGAAAATGTACTACTAACAAGAGGTTTGTTGGTGTTACTGTCATTGTCCTCTGCTTTTTATCCTTGCCATATTTGTGTAGAGGGGTTGTTAATATTTACAATCTTGATGGAGGAGCTATTCAATCTGTCACATAAACAGGACTTTGCTACCATCTTTATTAATAAACTTAAATCACTGTTACATCATTTTCAAAGGGCCATAGTGAAGCTACTATGTCTGCTGTAGAACTTGATGAACATCTGTCATGTACAGTTGCAATCAAAGTTATTTTTTCTCACCCCACCACACATATCAAAATTTGCAAGCTTTCTGCGTTTTACAATAAATCACCCAAACAAGAACCATAAAAATAGCTCAACACAACTAATGTAGTAAGTGAATTCTCCAAAATCCATAAAAAAAATATGCAGCTTTTACTGATAATTGCAGTTTCGGAAATATTTACACCTTTCATAAGATGTTTCTTTGCTACCTAGTAGAACACATCTAGCTGTTATGACCTGCTGCAAATATGATTTATAGCCAGACACCAACTTCTGTCAGCGGTCCTTAGGAATATTAGACTAATCCTCATGACTACTGACCTCCACTTTGCTAATATTCTTGGGCTATCAAGAGAGTGGTCCAACAAGTTTAATAGAGATTAGTACTTTGCATTAACTAGTAAAAGGATACAAAAAGATAACAAAGGCCGTATTAATGTTATTAGAGATACATTTGGAAGCATTGTTCACAAGTTCAAAGTTTAAAACCTACAAGTGGCAGAAAGCAGAAGCAGTCATTGGTTACCGCCATATTCCTGAGATGTAAGGTAGTCAAAAATGCTTCAGTAACTGCAATAGTCTTGCAAGATTTGGTGGTAGTAGGCACTGAGGTTTCAGTTTGCCCAGTAGCCTTCTACTAAGCTCTGACATTCTCCACTACTGAGCTTCAGGACCTAAACCTCTACTGACTCAAAAGTTATAAAGAAGTTGAGTCCATATACATAAAACCATGTAAGTAAACCACATAAGTTTTATGATCCAGGTCTGTGTAGCAATGACCTAAAACTGGAACATTTGGGCCATTGGATCAGGAGTATATATGGTGGAAGGAATATAGCATATACTGAAAAGAGCACTGCCTACAGTGAAGCATGGTGCTGGTGGCTCGGTAATGCCTACATTGAAACATTGAGTTGGCTCGGCTCAATAGTGCCTACACTGAGGTGGCAGTGGCTTAATCATGCCATCATTAAAGCATAGTTGAGGCTCAATGCCTGCAGTGAAGCATGGCGGCAGCAGATGCTCTAAGGCTGACTTCGAATCTGGAAATCAAAAGCATGTGGCACACTATATGGATTCAATCAAGTATCAGGAAATCAGAGGAGAAAAAAATGTATTTTATGTTGGAGCTGGCGCTTTTGTGCCATTGTACATTTCAGAAGATCAGTGATCCCAAGCATACCTCAAAATTCACCATAAATGGGTTTTGGATACATTTCTGGAAGTTTCTGGAGTGGTTGTCACAATTTCTTCACTTGAACCCAATTAAAAATGTGACATTTGAAGAAGTCAGTTGCAGCATGCAAACCCAGAAATATTTGTGAACTTGAAGCCTTTGAAGAATGAGCTAAGATTCTTCAGGAATGCTGCCATCATGTATGCAGCAGGTCGTCACAGCCAAAGGTGCTTTCCAAAGTACTAAAGTAGCTTCTTTTGAAAGAAAACAATAATTCTGAGACTGCATTAACCAGTAAAGTGAAATGTTTTCTTGAATTTGGAGAAACCACGTATTATATAGGTTTTGTTAAACTAATTAATTTGTTCTTATTTGATTAGTGTATTGCAAACAGCCAAACAATTGTAATTTTTGAAAAACTTAATTTGCAATTGTGTGTGAATAATTTCGATTCTTAATGTCATTATGCACTCTTGTTTCAAATTGAAGACTTCACACAAACTAACAGTTTAGTGACTTGCATTTCAAAGTAGTTTTTGAGGGGCTAAAAGAGGGATTCTATCATGTTTATGCTGCGTGATCTGAGAGCAACAGGGACCTTGATTTCACCTGTGCATCAGTTACTGGTCTTATGGGCTTTGATAAAATCACTGTTTTATGTCCTACAGCACTGCTAGTCTTCTCAATGATGAAAGAGTACTGTGTAGTTGAGTACATTTTCTTGTAACTGTACTAATGACTTTCTAAGTTGCCTGCAATTTACACCATTTTCACATGATGTAAGTAAATGTTCCAGTTTCCTGTAAACACATTCATTGAGTCATTTGGTGTCTCTACATCCCTAAATGTTGTCTGAAATATATTATTAATTAGGGAATCTCCATTTTCATCAAATGTATGTTTTTATTTTTTGGTTGATCGGGTTCTCACAGTATGCACCTTTTGTAGATACCTCCAACAATCGAACAGATGAGCTGAATACATCGTTGTTTACCCCTGATGGATTGACGGTAGAAGGTGTACATTTGCTGGATGACTTTGAAGATCTTCACATTTCATTAAAAAAGAACAGTGTGATCACGAAGCGCGAATACAACTTTCGAAACAGAATTAGAGTAGAATACTCAGCATTTTTCGATGATGAAATAAGAGAACTTAAGAGGAGGAAAGGTGTACGAGTCAAGTTCAGTAGTGATGAGATCGAGCCACGGATTTGTGGACTTTACGCTTGCAGTGAATGTGGTAAAAAATATAAGCTGAAATCAAATCTGATCAAACATCAGAGATTGCATACAGACGTGGCATGCTACATCTGTTTAAAATGTGATAAGTGTTTCACTCACCGGTGTCTTCTGAGGAAACATGAAAAAATCCATACTCTGAATAAACCATTTGCCTGTCCTGACTGTGAAAAACGCTTCACCGATTCTTCAACTTTGCAGAAGCATCAGAGACTCCATACTGGATACAAGCCATATAAATGTTCTGAATGTGATAAAACCTTTAGTATTAGTAATTACCTAATTCTTCACCTGAGAACCCACACTGGGGAGAAACCGTATATTTGTGATCAATGTGGGAAAGGTTTTGCACAAAGTTCTTCCCTCATTACTCATAAAAGAACCCACACAGGCATAAAACCTTATGGTTGTATTGAATGCGGAAAGGGCTTTTCCACTAGTTCCCACCTTATCACTCACCAAAGGACCCATACTGGGGAAAGACCCTACAAATGTGAAGAATGTGGGGTGGCCTTTAAGCACAGCACCCACCTTGTCTTACATATACGGAGACACACTGGGGAAAAGCCATTCAGCTGTGATAAATGTACAAAGAAATTTTCCCAGAGAACACATTTTCTTAAACATCAGAAGAAATGTCATGTAGATGAATGATTTCCATGTCAGGTCAGGAGTACCTGTTACTCCTGTAATTTTTTGGCCCATTTGCTTTTTAGCCAAAATGTATTTATCTACAAAAATAAATGTGTTGTATACTATAAATCTTCCATTTATTTCTTTATAAACCCTACTACAGCACAGTTGTGTGCCTATTAGGTAGGATTGGACCCTTTTAGTTTTAAATGGTTATAATGTTCCACAGTAAAATCAAAATGTCATTAGGATTTTGGTACAGATTTGCTGAAGATTAACTCAGCAAAATTCTTGTGTGTTAAATTTGCATTAAAGTCTTCATATAAGACACTGATTTGAGGCATGTTTATCAAGGTTGTAAATGCCACTCCATACACATTAGTTACGTTGGCTGAACCCACCAATCTCAGAGAAGTCTAATTTGTTCAAAGACCCTTAGGTGTTTTAAACTCAATGCTCACCTGATCATTCATCCTATGATGTGGATGGGCATGTCTTTCAGTTTTCCTTGCAAGTTTGTACATGATCATGCTATTTTTGGAAATACAAAAGTTTTATTATTTGCAATAGATGTGGAAACTAGAGGTTCAAAGATCTCCTTGCTGGTCTATGCATCCCATTCAACAGCCTACAGTTAAACTGTTATTGTTATTTCTTGTGTAACAGCATGACACTTTTACCACACTGCCTGAGCCAAGATAAGCAGTAACTGCTACAAGCAGAAAATGACCTACTTACAAGAGGTTTGTTGATGTTACTGTCATTGTCCTCTGCTTTTTATCCTTGCTTGCCATATCTGTGTAGAGGAGTTGTTAATATTGACAATCTTGATGGAGGAGCTATTTAATCTGTCACATAAACAGGACTTTGCTTCCTTCTTTATTAATACAGTTAAATCACTGTTACATCACTTTGTGAAAATCCCTAAAAGGGCTGTAGTGAAGCTACTATGTCTGCTGTAGAACTTGATGAACATCTATCTAGTATAGTTGCAATCAGTTATTCCACTTCACCCCAGTACACATTGCAAATTGGGTTTATTAGCAAAATTTGTGAACTTTCTGTGTGTTACAATAAATCACCCAACAAGAACCATAAAAATAGCTCAACACAACTAATGTAGCAAGTCAGTTCTCCAAATTCAATAAAAATTGATACTTTTACTGATTATTGCAGTTTTGGAAATATTCACCCCCTTCTTAAGAAATGTCTTTCCGACTAAAATAGAGCACCTCTAGCTGTTATGTCCTGCTGCAAATATGATTTATAGCCAGACACCAACTTCTGTCAGTGGTCCTTAAGAATATTACCCTGATTCTTATGAGTACCGACCTCCAGTTTGCTAAAAATTCTTGGACTTTCAAGTTTAGAAGAGATTAGTGGTTTGCACTAACTTGGAAAATGATACGTAAAGATAGCAAAGGCAGTACTGCTGTTACTACAGATACATTTGGAAGCATTGTTCACAAGTTCATAGTTAATACCTACAAGTGGCAGGAAGAGCAAGCATTCATTGGGTGCCAACACGTTCCTGAGATGGCAGGTAGTCAAAAACGCTTCAGTGACTTCAATAGACTTGCAGCAAGATTTGGTGGTAGTCACTGAGGTTTGTTTGCCTAGAAGCCTCATACTAAGCTCTGAAGTTCTCCACTATTGGTATTCAAGACATAAACATCTGACCCAAAAGTATAAGAAGTCGACTTAATACCATGTAAGTAAACCACCTAAGTTTTAGGATTCTTGTTTGTGTAACAATGTAACAAAATTGGGACATTTAGGCCATTGGATCAGGAGTATGTATGTGGTGGAAGTTATAAAGCATACACTGAAAAGAGCACTGCCTACAGTGAAGCATGGTGCTGGTGGCTCGGTAATACCTACATTGAAGCATTGAGTCGGCTCAATAGTGCCTACACTGAAGCATGACAGTGGCTCAGTCATGCTAGCATTGAAGCATAGTGGCCCAGTGATGCCTTCTGTGAAGCATGGCGGTAGCAAGAGATGCTCTAAGGCTTATTTACTTCTTCTGAATCTGGAAATCTAAAGCATGTGGCGCACAATATGGATTCAATCAAGAATCAGGAAATCACAGGAGAAAAAATGTCTTATATGTTGGACCTAAAGCTTCTGTGTCATTGGACATTTCAAAACGCCAGTGATCCCAAGTGCACCTCAAAATTCACAATAGCTTGGTTTCAGATAAAGTCCTAGAAGTTTCTGAAGTGACTGTCACAGTTGTGTCACTTGAACTCAATAAAAAAACTTTTGATGGTATTTGAACAAGGCAGTTGCAGCACACAACCCAAGAATATTAGTGAACTTGAAGCCTTTGAAGAATGAGCAAAGATTCCTCAGGAATGCTGCCATCATGTATGTAGCAGGTCGTAACAGTCAAATGTGCTCTCCTAAAAACTAAAGCAGCTTTTGAAAGGAAAGACTAATTCTGAGACTGCAATAATCAGTAAAAGTGAAATTTTGTGTTGAATTTGGAGAAACCTCCTATTATATAGGTTTTGTTAAACTAGTTAATTTGTTCTTATTTGATTAGTGTTTTGCAAACAGTGGAAAATGTGTACATTTTGAAAAACTTAATTTGCAGTGGGTTGTGAATAATTTTGATTGATAATGTAATTATGTAATCCTATTTCAAATTGAAAACCACCAAATAGCAATTTAGGGACTTGCATTTTAAAGTAATTTTGAGGGCTTAAAGGGATTCTATTGTCAGGTTTATGCTGCGTGATCTGAGGGCAACAGGGACCTTGATTCCACCTATGCATCCATTACTGGGTGTCACGGGGCAGTAGTGGGAAAACGGGACGAGGAACCTGGGCCCCTGAACTGCCCCTCAGGCTAAGGGGGGTGCCCGGTCTTTCCTTAACTTGGGGGTACCCTTGAAGGTAGGGAGGCCCAAGTCACCAATGTGTCCCTATCTCCTGTTTAGCCCTGAGCTAAAACCCCCAACCCCCTCCCAGGAGATGAAACAGTGAATAAAGTGAACTGCACCAATATAACAAAAGGAAAGAAAAGACAGACACCTAGGGCACAAGGGAACTAAAAAACAAAACTTAGCTTTCTCTGCTGCAATGCACTGCACAGCAGAGTAAGGCACCAAATCAAGGTAATAGCTGAAATACCACTGCACTCAGCAAGCTCCTGACTCCAGCTTGGTTGGTCTCCAAAGAGGAAGTGTATCACCAACAGTCAGCTGATGCATCAGCTGACCTTTAAAGGATGGGAGTGGTCACCACATGCATCAGCAAACTCAGCAGCAATGTAATTACACCAGCGGCCACCCGGGGAAAAGACTGACATTAACCCCTGATGGCCTGAAAGAAAAAAAGTTTTAATATGAATAGCAAAATCTGCCACAGATCCAACAATGGATCGTGACACTGGGCTTATGTTCTTTGATAAAATCGCTGTTTTATGTGATGCAGCTCTGCTAGTCTTCTCAATGATGAGATAGTACTGTGTAGTTGAGTACATTTGCTTGTGACTACTAATGGCTTTCTAAGTTGCCTGCAATTTTCATAATTTTCACATGATATAAGTAAATGTTCCAGTTTTCTCTAAACACATTCATTGATTCATTTGATGTCTCTACATCCCTAATTGTTGGCTGAAATATATTGTGATTTTTGGAATCTCAGTTTTCATCAAATGTATATCTTGAATTTGTTATTTTTTGGTTGATCGGGTTCTCACAGTGTGCACCTTTTGTAGATGCCTTCAACAATCGAACAGATGAGCTGAATACATCGTTGTTTACCTTTGATGGATCGACGATAGATGGTATACATTTGCTGGATGACTTTGAAGATCTTCACAATTCATTAAAAGAGGACAATGTGACCACCAATCGTCGGTACAACTTTCGAGACAGAGATAAAGTAGAATACTCAGAATTTTTCGATGATGAAACAAGAGAACTTAAGAGGAGGAAAGGTGTACGAGTCAAGTTCAGCAAGGATGAGACCAAGCCAAGGATTTGCAGACTTTACCCTTGTAGCGAATGTGGCAAAAAGTATAAGCTAAAAGTAAACCTGATCAAACATCAGAAATTGCATACAGAAGTGGCATGCTACATCTGTTTAAAATGTGATAAGTGTTTCACTTACCGGTCTCTTCTGAGGAAACATGAAAAAATCCATACTCTGAATAAACCATTTGCCTGTCCTGACTGTGAAAAACGCTTCACCGATCCTTCAGCTCTGCAGAAGCATCAGAGACTCCATACTGGATACAAGCCATATAAATGTCCTGAATGTGATAAAACCTTTAGTATTAGTAATTACCTAATTGTTCACCAGAGGACCCACACTGGCGAGAAACCTTATGTTTGTAATCAATGTGGGAAAGGTTTTTCACAAAGTTCTTCCCTCATTACTCATAAAAGAACCCACACAGGGATAAAACCTTATGGTTGTATTGAATGCGGAAAGGGCTTTTCAACTAGTTCCCATCTTATCACTCACCTTAGGACCCATACTGGGGAAAGACCCTATAAATGTGAAGAATGTGGGGTGGCCTTTAAGCACAGCACCCACCTTGTCTTACATATACGGAGACACACTGGGGAAAAGCCATTCAGCTGTGATAAATGCAAAAATAAATATTCCCAGAGACCAAATTTTCTTAAACATAAGCAGAAATGTCATGTAGATGAATGATCATGTCAGGTCTGAATGCTTGTTACATCTGTAATTTCTATTGTAATTGCATCTGTAATTTCTTGCTCTATTTGCTTTTTAGTCAAAATGTATTTATCTCTGAAAATAAATGTCTTGAGATATCAATTATTTAATGTTTTCTTTCATTCATTTTTAGAAACCCTATAGCACATTAGGATTAGACCCTTTTAAAAGAAAAAATATTTCAATGGGCTATAATGTTCCACTGGTAACAAATTTGCCGTAAAACACTGATAACAAATTTGCTGAGAAATAGCTAAGGAAAATCCTTTTTTGTGGCAAATTTGCTTCAAAATCTTCACGTAAGACATGGATTTTAACCTAAATTTGTCAGAAGTATAAATTCCATTACATACACATTACACTTATGTTGGCACGACCAAATTATATCAGGGGACTCGGACAACAATCTAATGTGTTTAGAGGCCCTGACAAATGATTGACGGGGGAGATAAGCATCTGATATGTTCGTTTTCGTGCTGACAATTTTTGCATTCTTGTCAGAATAAGCCACTCTTACAGGAGTAGCGAATACAAAAGCCATGAAAATAGGCAAACACATAAAATAGGCTTTAAAAAGTCATAAATGAAATTATGAATTGGGCCTTTTGTATCTGATTTAACTGGTGTCACTTCTCCATATTTAGTGCTACAAAGGGCGCGACATGGTCTAGTTGATCTAACACATTTTGAGAAAATGTTGGCTTTTTATAGCTGATATTGTTTTTAAACATGCTTATAAGTATTAAGGGCTATTGAGCCAGTGATCCTCTGACCATTCACCCTATGATTTGGATGGGCAAGACTTTCAGCATGCTTACAAGTTTCAAATTGACCTTGCCATTTTGGCTTCATTATTGGTTAATAGATGATAAAACTACAGGTTCTAAAGATCTGACTGGTAAAAGTATCCAACCCAACAAGCTACAGTGAAACTGAATGTAATTTCCTTTTTGGTATAACTTGTATGACAGTATCACACTTACTGTATTGCCTAAGCCAAGATGAGCAGTATTTACACTGACCATAGCAAATGGAAAATGTAGAACTTACAATAGAGTTGTTGATGTTATTGCCAATGTCCTCTGCATCTTCATTCTTGAGTGCCAGCATCTAAGTATAGGAGTTGGTAATATTGACAATCTTGATGGATGAGCTTCTTGATACTTGTGTGAAGGAGTTGGTAATATTGATGGGGGAGAGCTTCTTTTTGATCCTCGCATGCTAAACCTGTATTGAAGAGTTTGTAATATTTAGGATCTTGATGGATCAGCTTCTTGCTCACCACATGCAGTAGCTATGTGAAACGGGTATTAATATTGATGATATTGATGGCGGAGCTCTTCAATCCCTCTGTCCAATAAACAGGATATTGTTACCAACTTTAATAACAAAGTTACATCACTGTTAAATCACTATGTGAAAAGCCTGAATAGTGCTGTAGTGAAACTGCTGTTGAATTTAGTGAACATCTGACTTTATTCAACCTTATCAACCATGCACAGTTGCAATCAAAATTATTCCTCTATTCCTCCCTGTTACCCCACACACATGCTGCAAGTCAGGTTTATATGCAAAATAAATCACTGAGGCAGGATCAATTAAAATAGCTCAATACAAATAATGTAACAAGTGAATTTTCCAAATTCAATGCAAATTGGCACTTTTACTGACTATTTCAGAATACTTTAAGAACTATTCACCCCCTTTATGAGAAGTATCTTTACTACTTAGTAGAAAACATCTGGCTGTTATGATCTTCTGCAAACAAGATTCATATCCAGACAGCCTGTCAATGAGCCTTAGGAATATTTGCCCAATCCTCATGAGTACTGGCTTCCAGTTTGCTAATATTTTTTGGCTGTCAGAGTAGCAAAGTGTTGAGAGTAGTGCCTTGCACTAACTAGGAAAAGAATAGCAAAGACAGCATTGATGTTCCTAGAGATACATTTGGAAGCATAGTTAACAAGTTCAAAGTTTATACCTAGCTATAGCTTAAAGAGGAAGCTGTTATTGGTTACAACCAGATTCCTGAGATGTTAGATGCTCAAAAACACTTGAGAGACTGGAATAGAATTCTAGCAAGATTTGGTGGCAGCAGGCACTGAGGTTTCAGTTTGTGCAGTTGGCGCATTCAGAACTTTTAGGTTCTCCATTTCTGGTCTTCTTGAAGTACACATCTAAAAAAAATCAAGGAGTCTGTCTAATATGCTTAAATATCTAAGCCACAAGTTTTAGGATTCTGGTCTGTGGAGCAATTAAAATAAATATTTAGGGCCATTGGATCAGCAATATGTCTAGAGGGAAAGGAATAAAGCATACACTGAAAAGAACATCCTACTTTCAGTGAAGTATGGTGGTGGCACGTGATGTCTAAATGGAAACGTTGCTCTTTGGCTATTGTGAATCACGGTTGCTTGCTGATGCCTATTGTGAAGCATGTTTCTTGGTGATGCCTACAGTGAAGTACAGCAATTAGCAGGAGATGAACTGAGGCTGAATTATTTCCTCTGAAACCTACAGCATGTGGAGCACATTATGGATTCAATCTAGTGTCAGAAAATAAAAGTGAAAACATGTCCTGTATATTGAAGCTGAAGCTTCTGGTATAGCTAAAAATTGCAAACACATAATAGAGTATCACCTGAGGAGTAAATGTTGTGGAAAGTATAGTATTGCTCACTTGACTGTGTTGTTTCAGGCATAATTCATATACAAATACAGATACCAACTGCTGCTGCTACATATGCTGGAATAAAATCAGCAGGAAATTCAATAATAGAATGGGATATACGTATACTGTAATCCTATGGTGCTGCTGGTCAAGAAGATATTCAATGGAGATTATATTGTTGAACAAGGAGCAGTTTTATTAATCCTTTTCAGACTCTAAATTAATAAAAACGCACTTTGTTCAACACCATCATCCATATTGGATATCTTCTTGACCAGCTGGGTGGCAGAATTATCTATTTATTCCTTTCTACTAATGAAGCTGAAGTTGCACTCTGATTGTCACAGTGGCTACTAGCATGTATCCCCAGCACAGCCCACTCACCATGCGGTTTCTCCTCGTGGCAGGCAATGCCGCTGAAATTCTTTGTTCCTGTACTTCTTTGTGTTGCTGCTATTGCTGCATATGGATTCTATCTAGCCTTTGGGAGGCATGGCCAGTCATTGCAGGAATTTAACCTTGCTGTGTCATGCTTGCAGAGATCTGGTTTCCCAGCTTATCTGTTGCCAGCAGGTCCTATTTTTGTCAACTTCACCCACTACTGCTTGCTAGAATGCGTTTCCTTCCCTGAAGACCCATATGAATGCATCCCCCTGTATTATGCTTCCGGTTAACGACACAGCCTTTTTACCCGTCCTGCCCCACATTTCTGCACCTGTCCCCGGCTACGTTTTCTGATTAAGTACTGCCTGCTCCGACCTCAAACCATCTGACTTCCCCTTTGTCTCTTTCCTCTGTACCACGCACCTGTGCCTCTGACCCTCCAGTCAGCTGCTGCAGTCCCAGGGACTGTCCTAGCGTGGTCCCTGGCGACTAGCTGTGGCCAAGCCTAACCTCACCATCAGAGGCTCTAGTGAACACCAGGTAATCGCTTAGTACCTCCAAGGTAAGCCTGGCCCATAGTGCACTGTTACATGAATTACTAAAGAATCTTCTCTTGAAATGGAAAAATAATTCTGTGACTGCATTAGTGAAAGTGAAATGATGTTTTGAACTTGGAGAAACCACTTGCTTCATAGGTTTTGTTCCACTATCCAAATTTGTCCTTATTTGATTTGGTATATTGTAAAGAACAGAAAAATTGTACATTTTGATAAAAGGAAACTGAATTTGACAAGAGGTGTGAATAATGTTGATTGCTAATGTAATTATGTAATTTGAAATGGAAGACTCCACACAAAATAACAATTTAGGGTCTTAAGTTTTAAAGTAGTTTTTGAGGGTTTTAAAGGAATACTGTAACTAGGTTGATGCAGCAAGATCTAAGGGCAAAAGACCTTGATTCTACCTGTTTTAGGCCGGTTTCAACGTCAGTGGCTCCGGTACGTGTAGTGACAGTTTTCTCATGTACTGGAGAGACTGACACACGTAGACCCATGAAAATGAATGGGTCTATGCACATGTCAGCGTGTTTTCATGACCGTGTGTCCGTGTGCAAAACACGAAGACATGTCAGTGTTTGTGGGTGCGCACTGTCCTCCGTGGAAACAGATGCTGAAGCCGCCTGTCATTAATCTCTCCTGCTCTGCCGGCAACAGCGTGAGCAGGAGAGAATGAATGAAAGAAAACCCGATGTGGGGTCCCCCTCTGTTTATGAACCAACCAGGCAAAACTCACAGCTGGGGGTTGCAACCCTCAGCTGTCAGCTTCAGCAAGGTTGATTCTCAAGAATAGAGGGGTCCCCACACTGTTTTTTTTTCAATTATTAAAATAAATAATTTAAAAAAACTACGTGTGGTCCCCCCCATTTTTGACAACCAACCTGACTAAAACTCACAGCTGGGGGCTGATATTCTCAGGCTGGTAAAGGGCCATTGATCTTGGCCCACCCCCAGCATAAAACAGCAGCCCTCAGCTGCCCAGAAAAGGCACATCTATTAGCTGCGCCTATTCTGGAGCTTTGCCCGATTCCCACTTGCCCTGTAGCGGTGGCAAGTGGGGTAATAAGGGGTTAATGTCATCTTTCTATTGTAAGGTGACATTAAGCCAGGCTTATTAATGAAGAGGTGTCAATAAGACACCTTCATTACTAATCCTAGAGTTATTCAAGGGTTAAATAAATACACAATAAGAAGAAAGTATTTTAATGAAATAATACACTACACAGTTTTAAAATCTTTATTATACTCCTAATCCCATATCGAAGCCATTGTTCTCCTGGAAAAAATATAAAATAAGAAAGCAACAATATACCCATACCTGTCCGCCATACAGTCAAGTCCCACGGCGCAATTAATCTTAAGAGGTTAATCAGTTTACAGTCGGAACGCTGCTAATGCAGCCGCTCCGACTGTAAACTACTGGGGAATGAATGGAAGCAGCGCGCACAGGCTCATTGTCAAGTGGTGACATCACTGAGTCTGTGCTCACTGACAGCTGAACTCCTGTCACCTGAGCACCGTCATTTTCCCACGGCAAAGCTCCAGAATAGGCGCATCTATTAGATGGGCAGCAGGGGGTCCATATTCATGGCCCCTTTCCAGCCTGAAAATAGCAGCCCTCACCTGTATAGTTTTGCCAGGTTGGTTCAAAAACTAAGGGGGATCCCACGTTGGTTTGTTTTTCATTCATTCTCTCCTGCTCGCGCTGTTGCTGGCAGAGCAGGGGAGAATAATGAAAGCCAGCTTCATTACCACAGATAGAGGAACAGCGCTTACTGTAGCGCTTCTTCCCCAGCGGCCGTCCGTGTGGTCCTGATGCGGCACACGGTTGCCACACATGTGCCACACGGATGTGCCACGTATACACACAGACACAGCTCCAGTACCGTTTCTTCCGGTACCGGAATTATCTGGACATGTGAGACCGGCCTTATGTGCCACAGCTCTGCATAGCTTCTCAGTGATGAGCCAGTGCTGTTTAGCCTGCATGTATTTGCTTGTAACTGTACTAAGGAATTTCCACCATTTTTCCATGATGCAATAAAATGTTCCACTTATCTCTGCACACATTCTTTGATTTATAAGGTGACTTTAAATCCCTAATTGTCTGAAATATACTATGATTTTGGGAATGTACATTTTCATCAAATGTATTTCTTGACTAGTTTACTTGTTGGTTAATTGGGTTCTCACTGTGTATACCTTTTGTAGATGACTCCAACAATCGAACAGATGAGCTGAATACATCGTTGTTTACCCCTGATGGATTGACGGTAGAAGGTGTACATTTGCTGGATGACTTGGAAGAAGATCTTCACATTTCACTAAAAGAGGACAATGTGACCACCAAGCGCCAGTACAACTTTCGAAACAGAGATAAAGTAGAATACTCAGCATTTTTCGATGATGAAATAAGAGAACTTAAGAGAAGGAAAGGTGTACGAGTCAAGTTCAGTAATGATGAGATTGAGCCAAAGATTAGCGGATTTTACCCTTGTAGTGAATGTGGTAAAAAATATAAGCAAAAACCCAATCTGATCAAACATCAGAAATTGCATACAGGCGTGTCATGCTACATCTGTTTAAAATGTGACAAGTGTTTCACTCACCGGTGTCTTCTGAGGAAACATGAAAGAATCCACATGGTGAAGAAACCATTTGCCTGTCCTGACTGTGAAAAATGCTTCAGCGATTCTTCAGTTTTGCAGAAGCATCAGAGACTCCATACTGGATACAAGCCATATAAATGTTCTGAATGTGATAAAACCTTTAGTATTAGTAATTACCTAATTCTTCACCAGAGAACACACACTGGGGAGAAACCTTATGTTTGTGACAAATGTGGGAAAAGTTTTACACAAAGTTCCCACCTCACTACACATAAAAGAACCCACACAGGGATAAAACCTTATGCCTGTATTGAATGTGGAAAAGGTTTTTCAACTAGTTCCCATCTTATCACCCATCAAAGGACCCATACTGGGGAAAGACCCTATAAATGTGAAGAATGTGGGATGGCCTTTAAGCACAGCACTCATCTTGTTTTACATAGACGGAAACACACTGGGGAAAAGCCATTCAGCTGTGATAAATGCAAAAAGAAATATTCCCAGAGACCAAATTTTGTTAAACATCAGCAGAAATGTCATGTAGATGAATGAAGTCCAAGTACCACTTGCATTTCTAATTTATTCTCCAGTTTTTTTTGTAGCAAAATTTTGTGGCAATGGTTCTTGGAAGTATTTGTCTTAAAACAAAGTTTTATGTGCATACGTTTTGTGTGAACCTTGTTGAATAATAATTGTTAGATGTGCACAAACTGTTAATGTAATAAATATAAGTAAAGTGGTTTTACTGAAGTTTTTTTTTCAGTCCTACATTTCTTATTTGTTAGTTTACTTTTTTACTAGTCAGAGACATGAGCAAATTTTTAAATAGTTGGTGGTCTGTTTCTTCGAGTCTTTTTTTCCTTGTCAATTTTTTTTATTACAGGACTTAATTTAACCCCTTCGCAGCGGAGCCCATTTTCGTTTTTGCGTTTCTGTTTTTCACTCCCCTTCTTCCCAGAGCCATAACTTTTTATTTTTCAGTCAATATGGCCGTGTGAGGGCTTGTTTTTTGCGGGATGAGTTGTACTTTTGAACAAGACCATTGGGTTTGCCATATCATATACTCAAAAACATGAAAAAAATTTCAAGTGCGGTGAAATTACAAAAAAAGGGCAATCCCACACTTTTTTTTTTCACCTTTTTCACTTAATGCTAAAACTGACCTGACGTTATGATTCTCTAGGTCATTATAAGTTCATAGACACCAAACATGTCCAGGTTCATTTTTATCTAAGTGGTGAAAAAAAATTCCATGCTTTGTTAAAAAAAAAACCAATTACGCTATTTTCTAATACCCGTAGCGTCTCCATTTTTCGTGATCTCCGGTTGGGTGAGGGCTTAATTTTTGTGTGTCGACTTGACTTTTTAATTATACCATTTTGGTGTAGATACAATTTGTTGATCGACCGTTATTGCATTTTAATGCAATGTCGAGGCGACCAAAAAACCGTAATTCTGGCGTTTTGAATTTTTTTTCGCACTACGCCGTTTAATGATCATGGTAATCCTTTTTTATTGACAGATCAGATGATTCTGAACCCGGCTGTCACGAACTGGGGGTGTTTGGTTGCCCCCAGTTAATTTAGGGGATTTTATTATCCCACCGCTGCCACTAATATGTGACGAATTACAGGGGAGATCTATTGGTTTATCCCGCCTTCTAGTTCCGGTTCGGAACTTGAAAATCTCTGGCGCCCCCCTATCCTCAGGTCAGTCAGGTAACTGCACCTAGGATAAGTAGTTTCCAGATGGGCCTCCTGGATGTGTACTGGCTATTAGGCACTCTGCGGTGAGGGCGATATCCTATTCCCATCCCAGGCGGGATTTACACTTGTGAAACTCCGTCCATCACTGCCAGGGTCTCCTCAAAAGCCCAGAACACACGTTGCCACCAGCTCCTGGTTCTATAATAATACCAGGTCAGGAGCCAATCCCAATCAGTAGCATTGGCTTAATTTAGCACGGAGGACGTGGCGATACGTTTAGTGCAAGGAGAACAAAGCTAGTAAAGTTTTATATTTTAGGCAGTGTTTACAAAAGTATAAAAAGATTTTATAAAATGAGACAATTACAATATGTACAAAGCAATTATGAAATAAAAAGTATGAAAGATGAATAGAAAATTACAGTGATCTTATATCATTCCATGGTAAGCCATGCGGCAGGGAGTAGAGGCATATGTCCCAATGCATCTGATCAGGAGGCTGTCTTTGGTAGGTGACTTCCCAGGCAAGAGAGAGAGAGCTCTAGTCCCGCCTCTGAGTTTTATACCTGTGCTCAAGACTAAGGCACTCGCCCTGGAAGTTATGAAATCCTTCTGTTACCCATATCTCTTGGGGGGAACCCCATAAAAGGAAGACAAAATTATCATTTGGCTCAGCATGACATGGGGGTTCATTTAAGTCTAAACACAAAGTGGATACATGACCCAATTATGGAGAAATCCATTCCTCGGATTCTGATGGTTCTGGATCCTAGAGATTTCACTGGATTATAGATCTATCGGTGTACATTTGGAATATGTAAGCTTCATACTTATGACACTAATTGGGGTCAAGTTATGCCCTAATCTTTAAGTGTCCAAGAACAAAGCACTCACCATGTGGTTTCAGAGCTGCCAGGAGGGAAGGTGGAAGGAATCACACACTGGAATCTCATATTACAGTTATATTGTCAACAGGGAGAATGCGGCCATGAGGGGAGGTTAAATCTGCAGCGTGTGTAATGAGCTGGCAGGTACCAAGCAGATGTAACAGAGCTCAGTGTGCATGATTGAACAATAAGACTAACGTCATATTTCCTGACAGCGGCGATACCAAATATGTGTATGTTTGATTTTATTTTTTTGTTTTATTTTGAATGGGGCAAAAGGGGGGTGATCTGAACTTTTATGGTTTTTTTTATTTTTTTCATATTTTTAAAACCTTTTTTTTTTACTTTTGGCATGCTTCAATAGCCTCCATGGGAGGCTAGAAGCTGCCACAACTTGATCGGCTTTACTACATAGAGGCGATGCTCAGATCGCCTCTATGTAGCAGAATTACTGCATTGCTATGAGCGCAGACCGCAGAGTGGCGCTCAAAGCAATCTGGCATCAACAACCATAGAGGTCTCAAGGAGATGTCGTGCCGATACACGTGACGCGGGTCACCGATAAGCGCATTTCCATTGTGGATGGCCGGAAGCGCTTGTTAAATGCCGCTGTCAGCGTTTGACAGCGGCTTTTAACTAGTTAATAGCTGCGGGCGGATCGCTATTCTGCCCGCGGCTATTGCGGGCATATGTCAAGTGTTCAAAACAGCTGGCATGTCCCGGCTTTGAGGTGGGCTCACTGCCGGAGCCCATATCAAAGTGGGAGATGCTACATGCGCAGTACTAGTACGGCGCATGTCGCAAAGGAGTTAACTAACGTGAAAAGGAAGCAATAGTGACAAGAAGGCCTATTGTGCTCATCATTTAAGCAAAAGGTTTGAAAACCTTAAAAATATTAGGAGACAAGTTATCAACAAGTATAATAAAGACTATAAGATGCCATCAGTAATTTACAGTTTTATCTTTGGGATGAGTGTCCCAGGTGTCCACTAGCTGAGAGGTAGTGTGATTCTGGCTGATTGACAGGATCAGTTCGGATTGTCCTGTTGACTCAAACTATGCTCTCCATTGTTGCTGTATGAGGTAGGTTTACCTGTACAGCATACACTCAGTGGCACTAAAGCATGCCTTGATTAGGAGCTAACAGTGCTCCAGTATTCCTGGCCAGCTTCAGATCGGTGCCTACAAGCTCCATTGAAAGGCATCCAAATATAATACGGCCTAGCTAGGTGGCAACTTCCAAATATCAATATAAATCAAAAAAGACGGAAGGAAGCTGTATGCCATATAAACAGAATTTTATTGAGACAAAAATTTAAGAACAATTCAAAATTGGTATGAGGTAGGGACAACATGTGCAAAAGAAGCCACTCATCAATGGTAATGCACCATGAAAAAAGCAAGGAAATGCCAAACTGACAATAAGTTACTTAAAGATCTGAAAAAGTGAAAAAGGAGTTCCAAATAAACTTCCTGTAATATATGTGATCGACCAGAAAATATACACTATAGTAGATAGATATGCATGGCACTTCCAAAGGAATATAACACTCGTCCAAATATACTGGCAAAATATGACAAGAATCAAAAGAAAAGGTATATATGTATATATGAGCAAATTGGTACTAATAGAGTGCATAGTATCAGTAATAAAAATATCTATACGCTCATAAGTAGAAAAAGTCAGCAATATTAATACCTAAATGGCCAGTTATAGAGAGGACCTGTGAAAAAAGTGTGTGGGCACATTACCTTTAATGGTGGCAGCACACCGAGTCGTGTTTCGCATTTAGCTTTATCCCAGGTAGAGTGTGTCAAACTCACAATGCGGAGGACTTTTATACCATGTTTCCATCATTGGTGGCAGCGGCTGGTTAGCCTCCAGTGTTGCTTCGGAGTCGCGTCTCAGCTGATGCCCGCTCCACGACCTGCTCTGACGCGTCGAGCAGGGATGTGGTCACGCATCACATGATACGTCACGCAGTTCCGCCAGAGAAAGCGCCGCTAACCAGCTGCTGCCACCAATGATCACAAATTTCAAGATTTTAGGGATAAGTCATATCTGATTCTGGGCAAGACAACAAACCGGAAACAAAATATTAATATCTCATCTTCTAAAATCAAGGCATTATATTTTGATAGTCAGAGGAGAGGTTCCAGAGGGTACAGACCACAACCCCTACAGAGCTCTAGAAATATTTTAGAGCAGTGTTATCAGAATATGTCAAAGAACGAATTCCACATAGTTACAACTACTGAACCTCTCCCAATGAGCCTTTATTATTATACTTTTTTTATAGCGCCATTTATTCCATGGCGCTTTATATGTGAGAGGGGGCTAATATAGATAAGTACAATAGACATGAGCAAGACAAGGCATACACAAGTACAGAAGGAGTGAGGACCCTGCTCGCTAGTGCTCTCAGTCTACAGGGATGGGTGAGGATACACTAGAAGGTAGAGTTAGTCGTGCGGCGGTTCAGCAGACGGAGGATCACTGCAGGTTGTAGGCTTGTCGGAAGAGGTGGGTCTTCAGGTTCCGTTTGAAGGTTTTCCGAGGTAGGCGAAAGCCTGATGTGCTGGGGTAGAGAGTTCCAGAGTATAGGGGAAGCACGGGAGATGTCTTGCATGCGGTTGTTGGAAGAAGAGATAAGAGTGGAGTAGAGAAGGAGACCTTGAGAGGATCGAATGTTTCGTTTAGCTAAGTACCGGGAGACCATGTCGCAGATGTATGGAGGAGACAGGTTGTGGATGGCTTTGTATGTCATAGTTAGGGTTTTCTAAAAACACTGGTGAAGGAAAGAGCACAAATAGTGTCTTATCTGAGAAGGTTAAAAGGTTAATCCATAGGATTGCACTCACCTGATGTAGTAAAGCCCCCCCCCCGTCACACACAGCGATCTCGCTAGCGAGATCACTGCTGATTCACTAGTTTTGCGACGCAACAGCGATCTCCCCAGCGATATAGCTGTGTGTGACATTCAGCGACGATCAGCCCCCCTGCTGGGTATCGCTGATCGTCGCTGAATGTCCTCGACATTTTTTTGATCGTTGGTCTCTTGCTGGCCAGCACGCATCGCTGCGTGTGGTAAGCAGGAGACCAGCGATCAGCTGGTAACCAGGCACCGCGCAGCGCCTGGAAACCCGATGTGTACCTTGGTTACCAGCTCCCTGCACCAGCAGGCTGGTATCCAACGTACACTGCGGGTAACTAAGCGACGTTACCCGCAGTGTCATTGTCCTGATCGCTGCCTGAGCTGCCTGTTTGGCAGCTCAGCAGCGATCATGTAGCGACACACCAGCGATCCTGACAAGTGCATATCGTTGTCGGGATCGCTGGTGTGTCGCTATGTGTGACGGGACCCTTAAGTTGAAGCATTGAAAGGATTCGCTGCAGCAGATCCACAAGTCAAGGAAAGACCAGTCGTTTAGATACAGATTGGTAAGTGTGGTATATCTGCGCTGCTGAATCACTAAAATTCCAGAGCTTATTAGTACATGTGGCTTTATTGTTCTTAGCGTTTCAGAGTTCAAGACTCCTTCATCAGGAAACACCACAGGAACATGTCAATACAATTTACATCAATCCTTAGACAAACAGTTCAAATACCAGCACTAATATGGTCACCTGATAAGCAATGTCAAAGTTCATTCACAAGACACATGATGAACACATAATGAACAAGTTATAATAAATAAACAGTTGAAATTAATTAACCCCTTAATGTCCATTGACGTGCACAGTCCGTCATGGCAAGGTGCCAGTTCCGGCACCAGGACGGACTGTGCACGTCATGCCTTTGATCTACCACTGCGTGTAAACACAGTGGTAGATCAGTGCCGACAGCTGTCACAGACAGCTGACAGGCACAGCAAGCGGTGCGGGGACCTTTGCCGTCGGTCCCCGCACCTACAGCGCTGTGCTTGGTCAGTCAATCTGACTGACCAAACACAGCAGCGATCGCGCAGCAGAAGCTGAAATTTCAGCTTCTCCAGCGCGATCAGTGCAGGAGCCGGCGCTGCAGTGGCCAGGCTTCCTGCACTAACAGCCAGGGGCGGTGGGGGCTCCGCTTCTGGCTGTCAGTGCAGGAAGCCTGGCCACTGCAGCGCCAGGAGCCCCCACCGCCCCTGGCTGTTAACCCCCTGACTGCTGCGATCGAGCACGATCGCAGAGCTCAGGGGGGGAGGCAGAGGGTCGGGAGCTCCCTCTGCCTCAGATCGGCGCCCTGCAATGTATTTGCAGGGCCCGATCTCTGCCTTGATGACACGGGGGTTGTCATGACAACCTCCGGGTCATCGAGCTACGGAAAGCTGCTGTGATCATGTCACAGCAGTTTTCCCCATAGGTACAATGCATTGCAATGCTGGAGCATTGCAATGCATTGTAACTGCAATAAAAAGTAAAAAAAGTGAAAGTCCCATAAAGGGACAAGTTAAAAAAAATCATTTTTTAAAAAAAATTGTAAAAAAAATATTAAAAAATAATTTTAAAAAAATCCCCTAAAAAATACACATTTTTATGTAATAAAAAAAATAAAAAACAAAAAATACACATGTTAGGTATCGCCACATCCGTAAAATTCCCATCTATAAAAGCGTAACCCTAGTTAACCCCTTCAGTGAAAGCCGTAAAAAAAAAAACAAAAAAGTAGTAAATTATACTTTTTCCAAGCGGTATCATCATACCGCTTGGAAAAAGTGCAATAACACGCGATCAAAAAGTCAGATATAAATATTCATGGTACCGCTGAAAACGTCATCTTGTCCCGCAAAAAACAAGCCGCTATACAGCATCATCAGCGAAAAAATAAAAAAGTTATAGCTCGCGGAATAAACTGATGCAAAAATAATTATTTTTTCTATAAAATTTTTTATTGTGTAAAAAACGCCAAAACATAAAAAAAATATATAAATGAGGTATCGCTATAATCGTAGTGATCCGAAGAATAAAGCTCCTTTATCAATTTTACCACACGCGGAACGGAGCAAAAAAAAAAAAACAATTCCTGAATTGCTGGTTTTTGTTCATTCTGCTTCCACAAAAATCGGAATAGGAAGCGATCAAAAAACGTTATGTGCCCGAATATGGTACCAATAAAAACGTCAGCTCGTCCCGCAAAAAATAAGCCCACAGATAACTCTGTCGGCCGAAATATGGAAAAATTATAGCTCTCAAAATACGGCGATGCAAAAATTTCTTACAAAAAATTATTCCAAAAAAAAGCATCTTTTAGTGTGTGACAGAAGCTAAACATAAAAAAAGGATGTAAATCTGGTATCGCTATAATCGCACCGATCCGACGAATAAAGTCGCCTAATCACTAATACCGCACGAGGAACGGCATAAAAAAGAAAACCAATTCTTCACCTTTTGTGGATTTGTTCATTGTGCCTCCCAAAGATCGCAGTAAGGCGATCACAGTGGTTCCCCCCCACATATGGGGTTCAGCGTACTCAGGAAAAAATGCACAATAGCTTTTGGGGTCCTATTTCTCCTGTTACCCTTAGAAAAATAAAAATTTGGGGGCAAAAAGGTCATTTTTGTGGAAAAAAATATGATTTTTTTATTTTCACGGCTCTACGTTATAAACTTCTGTGAAGCCCTTGGGGTTCAAAGTGCTGACCACACATCTAGATAAGTTCCTTGGGGGGTCTAGTTTGCAAAATGGGGTCATTTGTGGGGGGTTTCTACTGTTTAGGCACATCAGGGGCTCTCCAAGCGCGACATGACACCCGCAGACCATTCCATCAAAGTCTGCATTTAAAAACGGTGCTCCTTCCCTTCCGATCTCTGCCATGCGTCAAAATAGTGGTTCCCCCCCACATATGGGATATCAGCGTACTCAGGACAAATTGCACAATAGTTTTTGGGGTCCTATTTCTCCTATTACCCTTATAAAAATAAAAATTTGGGGGCAAAAAGATTATTTTTGTGGAAAAAAATATGATTTTTTTATTTTCACAGCTCTACGTTATAAACTTCTGTGAAGCACTTGGGGGTTCAAAGTGCTCACCACACATCTAGATAAGTTCCTTGGGGGGTCTAGTTTCCAAAATGGAGTCACTTGTGGGGGGTTTCTACTGTTTAAGCACATCAGGGGCTCTCCAAACGTGACACGACACCCGCAGACCATTCCATCAAAGTCTGCATTTGAAAAAGGCGCTCCGTCCCTTTCGAGCTCTGCCATGCGTCAAAATAGTGGTTTACCCCCACATATGGGGTATCAGCGTACTCAGGACAAATTGCACAATAACTTTTGGGGTCCTGTTACCCTTTGGAAAATAACAATTGGGTGTGGAAAGATCATTTTTGTGGAAAAGATATGATTTTTTAATTTTACTGCTCTACGTTATAACCTTCTGTGAAGCCCTTGGGGTTCAAAGCTCTCACCACACATCTAGATAAGTTCCTTGGGGGGTCTAGTTTCCAAAATGGGGTCACTTGTGGGGGGTTTCCACTGTTTAGGCACACAGGGGCTCTCCAAATACGACATGGCGTCCAATCTCAATTCCAGCCAAAAAAGTCAAATGGCGCTGCTTCCCTTCCAAGCTCTGCCATGCGCCCAAATAGTGGTTTACCACCACATATGGGGTATCAGCGTACTCACGACTAATTGCACAATAATTTTTTGGGTCCTTTTATCCTTTGGAAAATAAAAATTGGGATGAAAAGATCATTTTTGTGGAAAAAATATGATTTTTTAATTTTACGGCTCTACGTTATAACCTTCTGTGAAGCCCTTGGGGGTTAAAAGCTCTCACAACACATTTAGATAAGTTCCTTGGGGGATCCAGTTTCCAAAATGGGGTCACTTGTGGGGGGTTTCCACTGTTTAGGCACACAGGGACTCTCCAAATGCGACATGGCGTCCAATCTCAATTCCAGCCAAAAAAGTCAAATGGCGCTGCTTCCCTTCCGAGCTCTGCTATGCGCCCAAATAGTGGTTTACCCCACACATGGGGTATCGGTGTACTCTGGAGAAATTGTACAACAAATATTGTGGTTCATTTTCTCCTGATACCCTTGACAAAATTTTAAAAAATTGTGTCGAAAGAAAAATTTTGGGAAAAAAAGTTAAATGTTCATTTTTTCCTTCCACATTGCTTCAATTCTTGTGAAGTACCTAAAGAGTTAATAAACTTCTTGAATGTGGCTTTGAACACGTTGAGGGGTGCAGTTTTTAGAATGGTGTCACTTTTGGGTATTTTCTGTCATGTTGACCCCTCAAATTCACTTCAAATGTGAGGTGGCCCCTAAAAAAATGGTTTTGTAAATTTTGTTGGAAAAATGAGAAATTGCTGGTCAACTTTTAACACTTATAACTTCCTAACAAAAAAAAATGTTGGTTCCAAAATTGTGCTGATGTAAAGTAGACATGTAGGAAATGTTATTTATTAACTATTTTTTGTGACATATCTCTCTGATTTAATGGCATAAAAATTAAAAGTTTGAAAATTGCAAAATTTTCAAAATTTTTGCCATATTTCCGTTTTTTTCATAAATAAACGCAAGTTATATTGAAGAAATTTTACCACTATCATGAAGTACAATATGTCACGAGAAAACTTTCTCAGAATCGCCAAGATCCGTAGAAGCGTTCCAGAATTATAACCTCATAAAGAGACAGTGGTCAGAATTGTAAAAATTGGCCTGGTCTTTAACCTACAAAATGGCTTGGTCATTAAGGGGTTAAAAGCATTGTAATGAATTACTCTTTTAATATTTTTATTATAATATCAGCGTAATACCATAAAAAAAGAAGAGAAGAAAGAAAAAAAAACCAAGCTGGGGGCAAGAACCTGTAGTCACAAAAAGAATTGCATCACAGAGAGCACATTGCAGCAGAGACAGAGCTTGGTGCAGCCACTCTCAAGCTGCAGATATGAGGATCTTTAACAAAAGGATCCGAATCAGCGAGATTATCAACAGAAAGTATGTGTATAAATATACATCAGCAATATTTTTATTTTACCACCATTAATAAAAAAAATTATCGTCTAGAAACTAATTAATGGAGTTAAAAAAAAATTGGAATAAATATATTATATTAAAAATATTCAAGTAAAACATCCTCAAACAAAAAAACTTGTATATGTTGCTTATAAAATTAGTGCGATTACGAGGAAAAATGGGACTAAACATGTATCAACAACATTTAAAAATGATTGAATGGTCTCAAAAATATTGTTACAAGTAACACCACAAATCATAGCTAACAAATCGCACCACTAATCGTGGCTCACATAGTGTACCACCAGAGGGTTCACATTGCATTGAAACAATAATGAAGGGATGAATATTCATTCCAATTTGTCAGTCCAAAATTAAAGGAAGACTAAAACAGATAAAATCTGCATGATAATGATGAATTTAGGTTCAAAAGAAACATTGATTCCTCAGTCTTCGCCTTGCAAAGTGGAGCCACAGAAAAAAAGAAGTTGGTGAGGAAACGAGGAGCAGATGAGGGAAGATAGAATCCCTCCCATATCAGAAGAGCGACATAGAGCACGAAATCGGCAAAGGAGTGCCAGCACCAGGCACCACCACATTAATACATTAATAATTAAATAGATAACAGTGATTTTGTTAAAAACTTTCACTGATTACATTTGATATGTATGATCTGAGCATGTTTATTTCTAAAGAAAAAAAAAATTTTATAGGAAAACTTCCGTGATCTCATTCAGTCCATGTGTTCTGAGTGTATTCAGTCTATAGATCCAAACACAGAAAAGCACAGTAAAACAAACTAATAAAAATACTCTGTTGTAAAAAAGAAACAGTAGACAGCAAGTGCTAGTAAAAAGATGATAAAACACAGGGTATTTTGTTGATACGTTTTATTGCAAAAATGTATACTAAGCCGCTCTTCCAAATGTCAAGGTATACCCGTATCAGAGCAATCCCTAACTAATGTATTTAATCCCTAACTGATGTATTTAAAAACCTGGTCATGTGTATAGTACCTATATGAGCAGGATTCAGAAAGGTAATGTCCAATGTGGAGAACGGCCTTTATGTGCTTGGCTCACAAAGGAGGGGTGGAAAACCTCCCTAATCATGCAAAAACAAGAAGCCAATTCAATGCAAACACATGAGCCATGCACACAGTGAACAAGCGTGTTCATATGCTTGTAGTCTATAGATCCAGTAGATTTCCTTACGATAAAGTTTTTGTATTCTATTGATGGGAATGTGCTCAATGGGACTTATATTAAATTTCCTATAATCTTTATTATGTACCATAAGAAAATGCTTTGAGAGACCATTATACTATATTGTGCCGGTGTGATTTTAATCTTATATGTAAGGGTGGAGTGGTCCTCCCTACATATTGTTTTCCACATTCACATGTTATCAAATAGATGAAAAAATCAGTCAAGCAATTAAGATGTTGTTTAATGGGAAAAACGTCCCTTGTTATAGCAGAAGTAAAGGTGCTAGCACCATGATTGATGGTATGATAGCAGAGACAATTTCTGAATCCACATTTAAATATACCTTTCACCATAATATTCGATATTCTTCTTATTGAGTTATTGCGAAATTTTAGGTGACTGGGAGCTAGGATATTTTTAATTGTGAGGTCTCTATGGAAGGTGATATCTGAATTTCTAGATAAATGAGCACCGATAATCGGATCAGCTAATAGAATATACCAATAGTTAGGGTTTTGAATTGGAGCCGCTGGACAATAGGAAGCCGGTAGAGGGCTTGGCATAGAGGAGAGGCTGGGGAATAACTGGGAGACAGGTGCATTAGTCAGGCTGCAGAGTTTAGGATGGATTGAAGTGGTGCTAGAGTGCTAAAGGGATAGCCAGAGAGTAGGAGGTTGCAATAGTCGAGGTGGGAGATGATAAGGGTAAAAAGAACAACCACCTGCGCTAGTAAGACAAAAGGTAAACCACTAAAAAGAGGCTAGAGAGATGGGTATACCTTTAGTGTTGAATGTAGGGTGCCAAAACAGCCTTGGTAGAATAGCTGGCACTGAGAAAACAATTGCAAAATAATACCATAATAATAATGAATAGAAATATAATATACTGGCAAATAAAGTAACTGATGAAGAAATAACACTACACGTAATAGCCAATTAGTACCCACATTAATATACATTAAATATTCATTGTTAAAATGAGGGTAGAAAATGATAAACCATGCTTATGCTGCCTTATAACCGGTTCAGGGCAGTAATAGGTTAAAAATGCAAGTCACCACTTACTTAGTTGGGTTGTGAGATGGAGCATTGATAGTGATGATTATCTCTCTCAGCATGTAGGTGCAGCACACACTGTGCAGGCACAAAGGGTCAAATGGTGGACACTCAGTAATGTGATACCCAAAATAATGGTGATAAGGGTGGACACTAATTACCAGAAGCCTGTGAGCCTTGTCGCTTTTACAATAGTCTCAGGAGAGCTGATACTGGACACTTGAAGAAGCATGGCCGGAAGATATGTTGAGAACACGCTGTGCTTCTTCAACCATCTCTAGCACATTCATAACAGTACCCCACCTTGAGGAGGGGTCACCGAACCCTCACTTGTGCAACCAGGCCGATCAGGATGAGCTCGGTGATAGGCACGGATCAGTCTCCTAGCATGGATGTCTGAAGCACCCAAGAATTGTCCTCCTGACCATAACCTCTCCACTTAACCAAATACTGGAGTTTCTGTCTAGAAAAACGAGAATCCAATATTTTCTCAACCACATACTCCAGATTGCCCTCGACCAAAACAGGGTCAGGAGGCGCAGCCGTAGGAACCACTGGCTCGACAAACCTCTTCAATAAGGACTTGTGGAACACGTTATGGATCTTAAATGTCCCTGGAAGAAGCAAACGGAAGAAAACAGGATTAAGAATCTCCATGATCTTATAAGGTCCAATGAACCTGGGCTTAAACTTTGGAGATGCAACCCTCATAGGGATATTTCTTGAGGACAACCAAACCAAGTCCCCCACTTTAAACCGAGGACCATCAGTCCTATGCCGGTTGGCAAACCGTTGGGCCTTCTCCTGAGAGAGAGACAACCTCTCCACTACCTGGTCCCAAATCTGCTGCATTCGCTCCACAACAGAGTCAACACCCGGACAGACAGAAGCCTCCGCCTGTCCCGAAGAAAATCGAGGGTGAAACCCAAAATTGCAGAAAAATGGAGACATCAAGGTGGCAGAGCTAGCCCTATTATTAAGAGCAAACTCAGCCAAAGGCAAAAAAGAGACCCAGTCATCTTGATCAGCAGACACAAAACATCTCAAATAAGTCTTCAAGGTCTGGTTTGTTCTCTCGGTTTGTCCATTGGTCTGAGGATGAAAAGCAGAGGAGAAAGATAATTGAACACCAAGTTTAGAACAAAATGTCCTCCAAAATCTGGAAACAAACTGGACTCCTCTGTCAGACACAATGTTCTCCAGAATGCCATGTAACCGAACCACGTGCTGAAGGAACAAAGGCACCAATTCGGAGGAGGAAGGTAACTTAGGTAATGGCACATGATGTATCATCTTGGAAAACCTATCACAGATTACCCAGATAATGGTCATTCTCTGAGAAACAGGGAGGTCGGAAATAAAATCCATAGAGATATGGGTCCATGGCCTCTTGGGCACAGGTAATGGCATTAACAAACCACTAGAGCGAGAGCAAGGCTTGGAGCGAGAGCAAGTCCCACAGGACTGCACAAATTCCCTGACGTCACGAGACAAAGTAGGCCACCAAAAGGACCGACTCACCAAGTCTCTGGTACCAAAAATCCCGGGATGACCAGCCAACGCGGAACAATGAATCTCAGACATCACACTCTTCTTCCACCGGTCTGGGACAAACAATTTCCCAATAGGGCAGCGCCCAGGTTTATCCTCCTGACACCCTTCCAGAGCCAGTCTCAAATTGGGTGAGATGGCGGAAAGAACTACATCCTCTTTCAAAATAACTGTAGGATCAGATAACTCAGGAGAGTCCGCAAAGAAAATCCTCGAGAGGGCATCCACCTTAACATTCTTAGTGCCAGGAAGAAAAGAAACCACAAAATTAAAACGTGTGAAAAATAAGGCCCACCTGGTCTGTCTAGGATTAAGTCGCTTGGCTGATTCGAGATAAACCGGATTCTTATGGTCCGTGAGGACCACCACCTGATGTTTGGCTCCTTCCAGCCAATGTCTCCACTCTTCAAAGGCCCACTTCATGTCCAATAACTCCCGATTACCCACGTCACAATTACGTTCAGTTGGAGAAAATTTTCTAGAGAAAAAGGCACAAGGGTTACTCTAAGAGGTCTCTGGATCTCTTTGGGACAAAACGGCACCTGCCCCAATTTCAGAGGCATCAACCTCCACCTGAAACGGTAGAGAAACATCAGGCTGCCGTAGAACAGGAGCAGAAGTGAATCTCTGCTTAAGTTCCTGAAACACAGAGACTGCCTCAGGAGGCCAATTCACCACATCAGAACCCTTTTTGGTCAAATCGGTCAATGGTTTAACAATACCGGAGAAATTACCAATAAATTTACAATAAAAATTGGCAAAACCCAAAAATCTCTGAAGAGCCTTTAATGAAGTAGGTTGAACCCAATCATAGATGGCTTGAACCTTGACCGGGTCCATTTCAATAACAGACGGAGACAAAATGAATCGCAGAAATGAGACCTTCTGTTCGCCAAAAAGACACTTTGATCCCTTCACATACAGTGCATTCTCTCTCAAAATCTGGAACACAGTCCGAACATGTTTCACATGAGAGTCCCAGTCATTGGAAAAAATCAAGATATCATCCAAATAAACAATCAGAAATGTATCCACAAAATCCCTGAAAATATCATTCATGAAGGATTGGAAGACGGAAGGAGCATTAGTGAGCCCAAAGGGCATCACTAGGTACTCAAAATGCCCCTCTGGGGTATTAAACGCCGTCTTCCATTCATCCCCGTGCTTAATGCGAATAAGGTTATACGCCCCCCTGAGGTCAAGCTTGGTAAACCAACTAGCACTTTTCACCCTGGAAAACAGGTCAGAAATCAAGGGTAACGGATATTGATACTTCACAGTGATCTTATTCAAGAGACGATAATCAATACACGGCCTCAATGAACCATCCTTTTTGGCCACAAAGAAAAAACCGGCACCCAAGGGTGAAGAGGATGGTCTGATATGACCCTTCTCCAATGACTCCTTGATATAAGATCGCATAGCATCGTGTTCAGGTACAGACAAGTTAAAAAGGCGACCTTTAGGAAATTTAGCACCAGGCACTAATTCAATAGCTCAATCGTAGCTCCTGTGAGGGGGCAAAGATGCAGATTTACTTTCACTAAATATATCCAAAAAATCAGTCAAAAAGTCAGGAACATCCTGAGACTTGGGAGAGGCAGAAAAAACAGGAGTGTCGGCATTAACACATTGGCTGCCCCAACTGGTCACAGACACAGATTTCCGATCCAAAACAGGATTATGAGACTGTAACCAAGGGAAACCTAGTACAATAATGTCATGCAGATTATACATCACCAGAAATTTGCAACTCTCCTGATGATCTGGTTCAACCCTCATTATCACCTGAGTAGAAAACTGGGGTTTATTCTCCGCCAAAGGGGTAGAATCAATGCCCAGTAGGGGAATAGACTTCCGCAGGGGTATCATGGGAAACCCACAACGTTTGGCAAAGTCAAAATCCATCAGGTTAATAGCTGCTCCTGAATCAAAAGCCTGAGCAGAAAATGCGGACAGGGAGCAAATCAGGGTAACAGTCAACAGAAATTTAGTCTGAACACTACCCAAGACAACTGAGCGAGCAAAACGTCTTCCCCGCTTAGGGCAGACTGAAATAGCATGAGAGGCATCATCACAGTAGAAACATAACCCATTGCGCTTTCGAAACTCATGACGCTGAGCCCTAGAAGTCACTCTATCACACTGCATGGGCTCAGAAGCTGGCTCACAAGGCAACACTATCTCACGCATACCTCTGCGCTCACGCAAACGTCTATCAATTTGAATAGCCAATGACATAGAATCATTGAGACCAGAGGGAGCAGGGAATCCCACCATAACATCCTTTTCATTCTCTGACAGCCCCTTCCGAAAAAGGGCCACCAAAGCATCATCATTCCATTTGGTCAGGACTGCCCACTTTCGGAATTTCTGACAATACAACTCAGCGTCTTCAAGACCCTGATTTAATGCCAACAAGGTTTTTTCAGCTTGATCAGTGACATTAGGTTCATCGTACAATAACCCCAGAGCCAGAAAAAATGCATCAATATCATTCAAAACAGGATCCCCAGGTGTCAGGGAAAAAGCCCAATCCTGAGGATCGCCGCGCAGGAGAGAGATGACAATTTGAACATGCTGTTCTGCGTTACCTGAGGACTTAGGCTTTAAGGCAAAAAACAGCTTACAGTTATTTTTGAAATTCAGAAATTTAGCCCGATCCCCCAAAAACAAATCTGGCATGGGAATCCTAGGTTCCACAACCGGCAACCCAGCAAGATAGGTAGCAATACTCCGAACCTCAGTGGCAAGCTGATCCACACGGCCAGACAACTGTGCAAACTCCATTGAGAGAAAAAAAATCCTCCTCAGCACCCAGAGAAAAAGAGGGAAAAAATACAACAGACAGAAAAAAAAAAAATCTCTGACAACTCTGACAACTTTTTCTTTCCACACTATTTTTCCCTTCTGTGAGTACCATATAATTTTCAGTTATGGCCGGTGATACTGTTATGTTTCGGTAGCTGAGGAGGACAGGAACAACAGCAGGGCAGCCGAACACCTGAGATGTTGGTAACTGATGGGTTGCAGATTCCTAAACTAACGACACAACTAGAGGTAGCCGTGGAGCATTCCTACGTTGATCCTAGACTGTTGTGAATGGACTTGAAATGAGTTCTGAGCAGAGGCTCCCTCTGGTGGTTACAAGCGGTACTGGACTGTCCAGTGAAGATTGTGAGGAGTGGGAATCAGGTGTTACTGACTGGTCTTATATAAGGGAGTCGCCTTCCCATCAGGGTTGCCGGTGATCAATTGTTCTGGTCTCAATCCTTGAGTCCTGTTTCCTTTGTAGCCTGCTGTGTCGTGTCTGCAACTCCTGCTAACAGATAAGACATTTTCTTCTTTTTGTTTTTGTGCTTGATTTTTGCATTTTGTCCTGCACTTCTGTGGGGGCCTTCAGGGTCCCCTCCGGGGGCTTTTGCCCTCTCAGTTTAGTTCAGCCACTGATGTTTGTACTTTTGCTTTTTCCAGTTTTTTCAGTGGCTGCTTTTTTGATTTTGTTACACCAGAGAACTAATTTAGGTGGTAGAGGTCGTGTGATCTCAGGTGATTTTGAAATTAGTAGAGTTGGTGCTTTTCAGGGTTTTTTGGGATTGCAGTAAGTGCCCTTCCTATCCTTTTCTATTTAGTAAGTTTGGGCCCCAACGTTTGCTCATACTATTTTCTGTCTGTGTCAGTATTTCATCTTGTCTAACCGCCATTACATGTTTGGGGGCGTTCTATGTTCTTTGGGGATCTGCTCCGGGGCAGATAGCTTTCCTCTTTCTATCTTTAGGTGTAGTTAGTTTCTCAGGCTGTGACGAGGCGTCTAGGACCAACGTAGGAACGCTCCACGGCTGCCTCTAGTTGTGGTGGTTAGTCAGGGTACTGCAATCTCATAGATTCCAACTTCTCTGGTGTATTGCCTTTTTTACCTGCACTCCTCAGCTACCGAAACATAACACTAGACGCCTCGTCACAGCCTGAGAGATAACTACACCTAAAGGCAGAAAGATGAAAGCTATCTGCCCCAGAGCAGAACCCCAAAGAAAATAGGAAGCCTCCAAACATATAATGGCGGTTAGACAAGATTAAAATACAAACATAAGCAGAAAATAGACTGAGCAAACGCTGGGGCCACAAGCTGACTAAATAGGATAGGACAGGAGAGATTACTTTCTGCAATCCAGAAAACCCTACAAAAATCCAACAATTCTGATTACAAAAATACTGAGATCACACGATCTCGCCACCCACTAAATCAGATCTCAGTGTGAACAAAAACCAAGCCGCAGCCGCTGAAAAAACAGAAAAAAGCAAATGAGCAAATAACAGTGGCTGCAGATAAACTGTGAGGAGCTCAGGCCCCAGGAGGGGACCTGGCTGACCTCCACAAAAGTGCAGAAAACAATGCAAAAAGCAAGCACAAAAAGAAAAGCAAAAAATATCTTATCTGAAAGCAGGAGATGCAGGCAAGACTCCAGCTAACTTCCAAATGAACCAGGAACCACAATTGAGACAAGAACAATTGATCACCGGCAACCATCATGGGAGGGAACCTCCCTTATATCAGACCAGTCCGTGAACCCAGATTGCCACTCCTCGCTGAAAGGTTCAGTACTGTCTGTAACCACGAGAGGGAGCCTCTGCTCAGAAACCATCTCTAGCACATTCATAACAATTGGTGTAATTAAGGCATGTTTGAAGATGAGGGGAAGACATCAGTTGTAAGTGAGAGGTTGAAGAGGTGTGTTAAGGTTGGGTTGAAGACTGTGGCAAGGTTAGGGATGAGGTGGGATGGGAGCGGGTCAAGCATGCAAGTAGTGAGATGTGATCTTGACAGAAGGATGGAGAGCAGATCTGTCATGCTGGAGGAGCTGGTTTTGGAAGAGCAGGGCTGAGCAGCTGAGAGGGGCATTGGGGGCTGCGGGCCAAATCTATCTGTGATCATATCAATCTTCTGCTTAAAGAAATAGGCAAAGTCTTCAGCGGAAATAATAGAAGAGGGAGGAGGTGCTGGGAGATGGAGTAGAGAATTGAAAGTGTTGAAAAGTTGTTTAGGGTTGTGAGACAGGGAGGATATGAGACATGAGAAGTAAGTTTGTTTTGCGGCAGTGAGACTGGACTTGAAGCTGGTGATGGACTGCTTGTATGCGATGAAATGCTCAGCAGAGCGGGATCTCTTCCATCTTCGCTCAGCGACCCTGGAAGCCTGTCTCAGTTCTTTGACCACGCTGTTCAGCCAGGGCTGCCTGTTGATTGTACGAGTTTTGCTATGCATGAGGGTAGCGGCCGAATTAAGTGTTGCTGGTATTGTGGTGTTATAAAAAGAGGCAGCAGCATCTGTGTCATGAAGGGAAGCTATGTCTGTAAGAGGGAGAAAGGACTCAGAGTGATTGTAAGTTGAGGTGTTTGAGATTTCTGCGAGGGCAAGTGAGTTTGTGGAGAGGGGTTGCGCATTGGGAGAGGAGAGGATAGACAATTTCAGTAGGTTGTGGTCAGACACGGGAGGGGTGAATTAGTGAGATTAGTAAGGGAACAGAGGCAGGTGAAAATAAGGTCCAGCGTGTGGCCGTCTTTGTAAGTGGCCATGGAGGACCATTGAGTGAGGGCAAAGGAGGCAGTCAGCGATAAAAGTTTAGAGGCAGCTGGGGTGGAAGCGTCAATGGGGATGTTGAAGTCACACATGATGATAGTGGGGATGTCAGCAGAAAGGAAATGAAGTAGCCAGGTGGTGAATTGGTCGAGAAAGATGGAGATGACTAATTCTGGGGAATAGATGCGGACAGAGTGCACCTTAAATGAGGGAAGAGTAGCGGAGGGTGATAGTGGAATTGGGGTAAAGGAGCAGGTATCGGACAGGAGCAAGCCAACTCCTCCACCATGTTTGTTGCTGGGGCAAGGGGTGTGAGAGAGATTGAATCTGCCATAAGAAAGTGCAGCTGGAGAGGCTGAGTCAGAGGGGATGAGCCAGGTTTCAGGTGATGCCAAGAAAGGAGAGTTTGTTGGTGATAAAGAGGTCATGGATAAATGACAGTTTGTTGCAGACAGAGCGTGCGCTGCAGAGAGCTCCAGGAAACAGGACCGGAGGAAAGGGGGCTGGATGAATGGGTATGAGGTTATCGTAGAGGATCGTGGCAGGGTGTTAGAAATGACTATGGGGATGTGTTGAGGACGGCCAGGGTTTGGGAATACGTCGCCAGCAAGGAGTAGCAGACAGAGTGTTGGAAGGTGGGTGCAGGATAGGACATGATATAGCCGTGTGTGTCTGGAGAAAAAGTATTGTATATGGAGGAACAGTTCTGAGGAGGAGGTGAGATGGCTGGGGAGGATGGAAGTAGAAATGACTACTTCCTTACTAGCCTTGAAGGAAACAGAAAAGGTAGTTCTGAAAAAAGAATGCTAATCTCTTTGAGTGGGTAAAAGATTTGCATTTATTTGTTAGAAAGATTAGTTGGCATAAATACCACATATGACTAAATGAGAACTTTTTCACCACATTAGAGTTACTATTGGATATGCTTCCTAAAATCAGATTACAGGATAATTGACAGCAATAATGCTCTATGAGAACAGCCTTTTATCATGATGAGGAATAAAAAACATAAATGCCTTCCCCTCAGCGTAATTTCTCTTCCTTCGATGTGTTTAATATGGTAAGCAGAGATCTTTGAGTGCTAGAAGTAGCTGTCTACAGTACATAACTGTTCAAGGGATGAGATGGAGGTCTTGAGGATTTTGGAAATTAATTCCAATATCACCATTAAAACATTAGACAAAGGGTGTCAATGTGGTTGTGCTGGATAGAGATGAGCAAACGTGTACAAAAAATGTTCGCCAATTTCATATTTGGCACGAATGTAGCACATTCAGATTAATATTCGCTTTCACAAGCATTTTTACTCTGTCGGTAAAAGTCTGTCACAGTTCGGTAAATCATCACTTTTCCACTAATGCTTTCTTTTACTTTGGCTAAGATAGTGGTGCTGTATGATGAGCAGGGGAGACGTGATTGATGAGGGGAGGGGAGTGTGGAGAGGTTAGAGGAGCATGTGGAGAGGTTAGAAGGGCAGTGCGCTCTTTTTTTCTTCCCCTTAACTTTATGAGTTGATTCCCACAGCCATTCAGGGCGCAGAAACCATCCACAACATCATGACACAAGGTCTTCTGTGATTGGCTGTCGAAGTCAAATGTGCCTAGCCATATAAAAAGCAGACATCTTGTTTAGCTGATGCCATTGTCTCAGTGGGATCCTGTCCTGTGTGAAATCGATCTTCCAGCATGTATGCTGTGTGGTGGTCTCCGGAGGCCCCATTTACTACTCCAAATGGTTTGTGCTAAAACTGTAATTCAATGGCAAATCAGAAGGCCAGATTTCCACTTAAAAATCGTCAGGTGCAGCCACAAGTCCAGATTAGCCACTCCAAATCGTTTGTGATCAAACTGTGTTTCAATTGCAAATCTGAAGGCTAAATTTGCACTTAAAAATCGTTAGGCCTAATATTGGGGGAGGGGGCAGCCTGAAGGGCCAATTAGCTAATCCAAATTGTTTGTCATAAAACTGTGTTTCAGTGCAAATTAGAAGGCCAGATTTCCACTTAAAAATTCTTAGGCCTAACATTGGGGTGCAGCCTGGAGGCCCAATTAGCTACTCCTAATTGGTTGTGATAAAACTGTGTTTTAGTGTCAAATCAGAAGGCCAGATTTCAACTTAGAAATTGTTAAGTATAACAGTGTTGTTCAGGCACACTATCTAAGTAAATAACTAGTGATTGTCCATTTAGTGACAGTTGACTGAGAACTGTGGGACTAAGGGTTTGAAACAGCAGGTTACAAGAGGGGAAGGCTACTTACAACATGATTTGTAAAAGCAAGGTTGTGGTGGAAGGGGGAATAGGCTTGGTGTTCGACGTGTACGTGGGTTAGTGTTAGAACTCTCCTGTTAGGTTTTTTCTATCTTGCTGGTCACATGACCTTTTTTGCCTATTTAATCCTGCTCCGCCCTTCTGGATTTGCTGGACTTCATTGTAATTTCTACTCTTAAGCTAGCCAGGTGCTTTGTTACCTTGCTCAATTAGTTTTGCTTGGTCTTTGGACCTCTATGTTCTATGTTGTTTGTTTGTCTTTTACTGCTACAACTTCTGTTAGGAGGTGTCCATCTTTCTCCCAGTCCCTAGTTCTTGTAGGGATCCCTCCCTCGCATCTATAGGTCTTCGTACAGACTAGCTGAGGACTTTAGCGGGTCTGATCGCAGGATCAGGTACCCCGTTACATTGTAGGGATCTAGCTTAGTTCTTTTGTAGGGACACATATACCTTCCTTAGTGCTTGTAGCAGAACATAACAGTTAGATGTTAATGTGAATTAAAACTCAACTGAACAAACACCGTCTTGTCCTATCCAAAGGCCAATGTCAACATCTGTTACTGGCCGGGCTATTCGTCTCCTTTTCATTGGCAGCCACACAGAAGTATGCATTGTAGATGATGCTCAGAAAGAGCATATATTACAGTGGATGGCAAGCGCTGCATCAAGTGGCCTCTCTTCCTCTTCCTTCACCTTAACATCACACACAGTACATTCCTCAGAGGAGGCACCCCAAACACCCTTGTTTTCCCCTGCGTCAAAAATTTCCAAATGCCCGACTGTGGGGAACATCAGCTGGTCCATTCTTCAGAGCCTTTCACACATTCTGTTCCATGGAAATCAGAGGTCTGCTCCAAAAAATCACAGAATCCAGGGGAGGAAAGCATCTGCACTGATGCCCAAAAAAAATTTCATTTTGGATCTTGGGCCAGACAAAGTAGTGTCTGAGCAGAATCCAGACCCTCATCACAAGACGTTAACCACCAAGGGTAGAGTGACTCTCAGGTTGATAAGAGACAGGGCACTAGTTGACTCTAATGACTGTGGGGGCAGGTGGTCAAGGGGCTGCTCCACAAGTCTTTGACTCCCCAAGACTTGTGGGCCAAACCTCTATCTAACAGTTCCTCCACTGCTTCTGCCTTCATCTGCTCTAGAGCCTCCACCTGTGCCCTCAACCTCTCCCTTAACCCCTTAACGACTGCCGATACGCCTTTTAACGGCGGTAGTTAAGGGTACTGAAATCACAGCGCTGTGAATTCATGGCGCTGTGGAAAAAGTATATAGCACCTTCCAGAGTCTGATTTTCTCCGGGGTCTCAGCTGCCAGGGGTAGTCGAGACCCCAGAGAACATGATTCAGGTCTGTTTTTACCAAACCCCGCTTTTGCGATCGTCATTAACCGTATAACGGCGACCGCAAAAAAAAAGCCGCAATTCTGCTTTATCTTTCTCTCTCCTCTGATATGATCGCATATCAGAGGAGAGAGAAATAGTGTCCCCAATCTCCCCCGGTACCTCCCTGTGTCCCCAGACCCTCACGCCTCCTCCGGTGGGCGCCGCCATCTTGGTCCAGGAAGAAAACGGCGGGCGCATGCGCAGTGCGCCCGCCGAATCTGCCAGCCGGCAGATTCATTCATTCATTGAAAGTGCATTTTGATCACTGTGATAAACCCTATCACAGTGATCAAAATAAAAAAAATGGTAAATCCTTTATCACCCCCTTAGTTAGGGAAATATAATAAAATAAAGAAAATATATTTATTTTAATTTTTCCATTAGGGTTAGCGTTAGAATTAGGATTAGGGTTGGAATTAGGGTTAGAATTAGAGTTGGAATTAGGGTTAGGGTTGGAATTAGGGTTGGGATTAGGGATAGGATTAGGGTTAGGGTTGGGAATAGGGTTAGGGTTGGGATTAGGGATAGGGTTGGAGCTAGAATTGAAGGGTTTCCACTATTTAGGCACATCAGGGGGTCTCCAAACACGACATGGCGTTCAAAAAGTCAAATGGTGCTCCCTCCCTTCCGAGCCCTGCTGTGCCCCCAAACAGTGGTTTACCCAAACATATGGGGCATCAGCGTACTCAGGACAAATTGCACATCAATTTTGGGATTCTAATTTCTCCTGTTACCCTTGGGAAAATAAAAAATAGCTGGCTAACAAAATCATTTTTGAGGAAAAAATTATTTTTTATTTTCACGGCTCTGCGTTTATAAACTTCTGTGAAGCACTTGGGGGTTCAAAGTAACATAGTAACATAGTAACATAGTTATTAAGGTTGAAGGAAGACTTTAAGTCCATCTAGTTCAACCCATATCCTATCCTAACCTGCCCTAACATGTTGATCCAGAGGAAGGCAAAAAAAACCCAAGTGGCAAACAGTAAGCTTCACATTGGGGAAAAAAATTCCTTCCCGACTCCACATATGGCAATCAGACTAGCTCACCACATATCTAGATAATCTCCTTGGGGACTTAGCTTCCAAAATGGGTTCACTTGTGGGGATTTTCTACTGTTTAGGCACATCAAGGGCTCTGGAAACACAACATGACACCCGCAGAACATTCCATCAAAGTCTGCATTACAAAATGGCACTCCTTCCCTTCCAAGCTCTCTCATGCGCCCAAACAGTGGTTCCCCCCCACATATGGGGTATCAGCGTACTCAGGAAAAATTGGGCAACAACTTTTTTGGTCTAATTTCTCTTGTTCCCCTTGGGAAAATAAAAAAATAGCGGGCTAAAAAATCATTTTTAAGGAAAAAAATTATTTTTTATTTTCACGGCACTATGTTATAAACTTCTGTGAAGCACTTGGAGGTTTAAAGTGCTCACAACACAAGTTCCTTATGGGGTTTAGTTTCCAAAATGGGGTCACTTGGGGGTTTCCACTGTTTAGGCACATCAGGGGCTCTCCAAACGCGAAATGGCGTCCAGCCAATTCTGCATTGAAAAAGTCAAACGTGCTCCTTCCCTTCTGAGCTCTGCTATGTGCCCAAACAGTAGTTTACCCCCACATATGGGGTATCAGTGTACTCAAGACAAATTGCACAATAACTCTTGGGGTCCAATTTCTTCTGTTACCATTGGAAAAATAAAAAATTGGGGGCAAAAATATTCTGTGGAAAAAAATTATGATTTTTTATTTTTATGGCTTTACGTTAAACTTCTGTGAAACACTTGGTTGTTCAAAGTTCTCCCCACACTTCTAGTTAATTTCTTTGGGTGGTCTAATTTCCAAAATGGTGTCACTTGTGGGGGGTTTCCACTGTTTAGGCACATCTGGGGCTCTCCAAACGCGACATGACTCGCTCATCAAAGTCTGCAATCCAAAACGTCACTACTTCCCATCCGAGCCCCGACATGTGCACATACAGTAGATTTCTCCCACATGTAGGGTATCAGCGTACTCAGGAAAAATTGGCAAAAACTTTTGGGGTCCAATTTCTCCTGTTACCCTTGTGAAAATAAAATATTGGGGGCGAAAAGGTCATTTTTGTAAAAAAAATGATTTTTATTTTTATGGCTGTACTTTATAAACTTCTGTGAAGCACTTGGGGGTTCAAAGTGCTCACCGCACATCTATATAAGTTCCTTGGTTGGTCTAGTTTCCAAAATGGGGTCACTTGGGGGTTCCCACTGTTTAGGCACATCAGGGGCTCTCCAAACTCGACATGATGCCTGCAGACCATTCCATCAAAGTCTGCATTCCAAACATCACTACTTACCTTCCGATCCCCGACGTGTGCCTGTACAGTAGTTTTCTCCCACATATGGGGTATCAACGTACTCAGGAAAATTTGGGCAACAACTTTTGGGGTCCAATTTTTCCTGTTACCCTTGGGAAAAATTAAAAAAATTGGGGACTAAAAGATCATGTCTGTGGAAAAAATATGATTTTTATTTTCATGCTCGGGCATTATAAACTAGTGAATCACCTGGGGGTTCAAAGTTCTCACCACACATCTAGATAAGTTCCTTGAGGGGTCTAGTTTCCAAAATGGTGTCATTTGTGGGGGGTTTACACTGTTTAGGCACATCAGGTGCTCTCCAAACGCGACATGGCGTCCAGCCAATTCTGTGTTGAAAAAGTCAAACGGCGCTCCTTCCCTTCCGAGCTCTGCCATGCACCCAAACAGTGGTTATCCCCACATATGCGGTATCAGCATACTCAGGACAAATTGCACAATAACATTTGGGGACTTGTTACCCTTGGGAAAATAAAAATTGGGGAGAAAAGATCATTTTTGTGGAAAAAATATGATTTTTTAATTTCACGGCTCTACGTTATAAACTTGTGTGAAGCACTTGGGGTTCAAAGTGCTCATCACAGATCTAGATAAATTCCTTAGGGTGTCTAGTTTCTAAAATGTGGTCACATGTGGGGTTATCCCCTGCTTAGGCAAATCAGTTGCTCTCCAAATGCGACATGGCGTCCAATCTCCATTCCAGCCAATTTTGGTTTGAAAAAGTCAAATGGCGCTCCTTCCCTTCCGAGCTCTGCCATGCGCCCAAACAGTGATTTCCCCCACAGCATACTCAGGACAAATTGGACGTTTGTGGTCCAATTTCTCCTATTACCCTTAGGAAAATAAAAAAATAGTGACTAAAAGATCATTTTTGTGGGAAAGAAATAGGATTTTTTATTTTCATGCCCGGGCATTATAAACTTCTGTGAAGCACTTGGGGGCTCAAAGTGCTCACCACAGATCTAGATAAGTTTCTTAGGGGTCTAGTTTCCAAAATGGGGTCACTTGTGGGGGTTTCCACTGTTTAGGCACATCTGGGGCTCTGCAAATGGAACATGACACCCATCAAAGTCTGCATTCCAAAACGTCATTACTTCCTTTCCAAGCCCTGCCGTGTGCCCAGTTTCCCTTCCCACATATGGTGTATCAGCGTACTCAGGACAAATTGGACAACAACTTTTGGGGGTCAATTTCCTGGGGAAAAATCAAAAATTGGGGACTAAAAAATCATTTTTGTGGAATTTTTTTTTCACACCCAGGCATTATAAACTTTAGTGAAACACTAGGGGGTTCAAAGTGCTCACAACAGATCTAGATAAGTTCCTTGTTGGGTCTAGTTTCCACTTTTAGGCACATCAGGGACTCTCCAAACGCGACATGGTGTCCAATCTTAATTCCAGCCAATTTTGGTTTGAAAAAGTCAAATAGCACTCCTTCCCTTACGAGCCCTGCCGTGCGCCCAAACAGTGGTTTTCCCCAACATATGGTATATAGGTGGGATATAGGTGTAATCTGGAGAAATTGCACAACTTCATCTGTCCATTTTCTCCTTTCACCCTTGTGAAAATAAAAAAAAATGTTTGTGAAAGATCATTTTTGTGACAAAAAGTTAAATGTTCAATTTTTCCTTCCACGTGGCTTCAGCTCCTGTGAAGCACCTGAAGGGTTAATAAACTTATTGAATGTGGTTTTGAGTACCTTGAGTGGTGCAGTTTTAAGAATGGTGTCACTTTTGGGTATTTTCTGCCATATAGACCCCTCAAAGTGACTTCAAATGTGAGGTGGTCCCTAAAAAAAATGGCTTTGTGAATTTTGTTGTAAAAAAGAGAAATCGCTGGTCAAATTTTAACCCTTATAACTTCCAAACAAAAAAAATTTTGGTTCCAAAATTGTGCTCATGTAAAGTAGAAATGTGGGATATGTTATTTATTAACTATGTTACGGCTGGCGGAACGCACAAAATAAATATAAATAATAAGTGCGTTCGCAGCCCGGGATCCACCGTACAGGCAGAGCCTGCTGCTAGTAGGATGGCGGTATGGCGAACTCTGTTACTTCACAGAGTCGCAACTATAGACACTGTGGCCCTATATGGCGGTATAAGCGAACTCTGTGTTACACCACAGAGTCGCTAAGGTAGAGATGCAGAAATATGTACTGTGTCCTGTTAACTCCACAGGTATGCACAGACAACTGCTGTGCGGACAGCAGTCCGTAGTAACGCAATCAGCAACGCAAACAGACATTCTCCTCACCGGAGAAGCCGGTATTCTAGGGCTTATTTCACCCTTTTATAGTAGCAACTACAGGACCTGCCAGATAAGGACCAATAGGAAACTGCTCCAGAACAAAAGTGGTTTCAGGACCTTCCTGGCGGACCAATAGGAGTTGCTGCAGTACCTGAGCATGTGACCCCTGATCTCCAATGAGAGATCTTACTCTGGGCATGCTCAGAAGGGGAAAGCAAGGACTTTGTCCTAAAGACGTCTGCTCGCCGCTAACCAGTACTGGCTACAATAGCAGAGCCTGGAGAGGCAGCAGTAATCCTCTGCACAATGTTAGAATGGGTGAGACGCTGGGACCGACGTCTAAGCTGAGCAGAGTCCACTGCGGCCGGAGATGGATGGGAGACCGCAGCAGGGACCGCTCAAGATTCCCCTTGTGCAGAAGCGGGAACTTGACCCCTAACATTACCCCCCCTCCTAGGGCCCCCCTTCTTTGGGCCTCGCTACTTTCAAAGGCAGCAATGAGCTGCGGAGCATGAATATGTTCGGCAGGCTCCCAGGTCCTATCCTCAAGCCCACAACCCCTCCAATCCCAAAAACAAATTTTTTGCCCCGTACCACCTTGCACCCTACAATGGCGTTCACCTCGTAATCATCCGTAGACGAACCCGACATCCCGGCAGATGACTCAGGCAACCAGGGGATGACCACGGGTTTTAGGAGGGACACATGGAAGGTGTCGGAGATACCAAGGCGAGGCGGAAGGGCCAAACGGTAAACCACAGGGTTCACCTGCTCGAGAACCTTGACGGGACCCAAATAGCGGGGTGCCAACTTAGTGGATTCCACCCGTAGCCTGATGTTTCGGGCGGAGCACCACACTAGGTCGCCAGGAGCAAATGTCGGAGCGGGACGCCGATGGGCATCTGCCGAAGACCTCATCCTTTCCTTAGAAGCCTGAAGGGCATCCTAGGTGTGGTCTCATATGTCCCGTGCCTCCACAGCCCAGTCTGCTACCCTGGAGTCGGCGGAAGCCACGGGCATGGGCACCGGTACCCGCGGATGCTGGCCGTAATTTTAAGAGGAATGGGGTCTGTCCGGTGGAGTCAGCCACAGCATTGTTTAGCGCGAACTCCGCCCACGGAGCAAGGATGCCCAGTCATCCTGCCTGGCAGAGACAAAATGTCGCAAGTATGTGACCAAGGTCTGGTTGGCCCTCTCTACCAACCCATTCGTCTCGGGATGATATGCAGAAGAGAGGTTTAACTCAATACAGAGTAGATGACACAACTCTCTCCAGAACCGAGACGCAAATTGGGGACCTCGATCGCTGACAATTTTGTCTGGCATACCGTGTAAACGGAAGATGTGTCTAATAAATAATTCTGCCAAAGCCCGTGCAGAAGGTAACCGGGGAAGCGGCACTAAGTGCACCATTTTGGAGAAGTGTTCGGTGATTACCCAAATGATAGTGCAACCCTGAGACTTGGGTAAGCCCACCACAAAGTCCATCCCGACCATCTCCCACGGCCTGTCTGCCACCGGCAAAGGAAAAAGTAACCCAGCTGGCCGTTGTCGAGGGGACTTGTTCCGGGCGCAGGAGACACATGCCTGAACATACTCCCTGACGTCATGGGCCATATGTGGCCCCCAGTATGTCCTCGCCAATAATTCAGTTGTCCTCTTAGCCCCAATGTGTCCACCCACCCTGGACAAGTGTGCCCAAGAGAGTACCTCCGGTCGCAAATTAGTGGGCACAAAAGTGTTTCCCGGAGGCACAGACTCTAGCGAAATCGGGGCTACAGTTCTCAGGCTCTCTTCGGGGACAATAAGCCGAGGCTCCTCCTCCTCCTCCTCTGATGACACTAAGGAGCGAGAGAGAGCGTCGGCCCGAACATTCTTCTCCCCGGATAGAAAATGGAGATTGAAGTGGAACCGAGAGAAGAATAGGGACCATCTGGCCTGGCGAGAATTTAGCCGCTGAGCCGTTTGCAAATATACCAAGTTTTTGCCGGCGGTGAAGACTTCGAAGGGAAAACGAGCCCCCTCCAGAAGATGTCTCCACTCAGAGAAGGCCAACTTCATAGCCAGCAACTCCCGGTCCCCAATGGAATAATTCCTCTCTGCTGGTGTAAAGTTCTTAGAAAAGAAGAAGCAGGGATGCTTCCGACCTTGAGCATCCTTTTGACAAAGGACTGCTCCAAGCACCAACAGAAGAGGCATCCACCTCTAAAATAAACGGCTTATCAACATCAGGGCGATCTAATATGGGAGCACTGGCAAAATGCAACTTGATGGAAGAGAACGCCTTGGAGACCTCCTCAGACCACAACTTGGGATTTGCTCCCTTCTTGGTGAGGGCTACCAAGGGAGCTACCAAAGTCGAGAAATGGGGAATGAACTGGCGATAATAATTAATGAACCCCATAAAGCGCTGCACCACTTTAAGAGAATGGGGTTCTTGCCAGTCCATTACAGCCTGTAGTTTGGCAGGATCCATAGCCAATCCCTGGGCGGAGATGATATAGCCCAGGAAAGGTAAGGACTCCTGCTCAAACACACATTTCTCCAGCTTGGCATAGAGGGAGTTTGCCCGTAAGAGGTCGAAGACTTTGTTGACATCCCTCCGGTGAGAGTCTATATCTGGTGAAAAGATGAGAATATCATCCAGATAGACTACTACCGAGGTGGAGAGCATATCCCGGAAGATGTCATTAACAAAGTCTTAGAAAACAGCGGGAGCATTACAGAGCCCAAAGGGCATCACCAGGTATTCATAATGCCCATCCCTGGTATTAAAAGCTGTCTTCCATTCGTCCCCTTCACGGATGCGAATTAGGTTCTAGGCACCACGTAGATCTAGCTTGGTAAATACCTTTGCTCCTCGGAGCCTATCAAAGAGCTCAGAGATTAGGGGCAACGGGTATTTATTCTTGATGGTGATGGCGTTAAGACCCCTGTAGTCAATACATGGACGTAATTCTCCGTTCTTCTTTTGCATGAAGAAGAACCCCGCCCTTGCTGGTGACACCGACTTCCTAATGAACCCTCTTGCCAGATTCTCCTAATATACTGGGACATGGCCTCCGTCTCAGGAAGCAAGAGGGGATAGACTCTTCCCCGAGGAGGTTCTGCTCCAGGCAAGAGATCAATAGGACAGTCGTAGGGACGATGAGGTGGAAGAGTCTCCGCCGCCGTCTTGGAGAAAACGTCTGCGTATGACCAATAACACTGGGGAAGAGAAGTGAGATCTACGGGTATGACCTGAATGCACTCCCTGACACACCTGCCTCTACATGAATCACCCACACCCAGTATCCTCCCAGAGGACCACTCAATATGGGGAGAGTGGTGACGGAGCCAAGGTATTCCCAGCAACACCTCGTTTATTTCCTCGGGCAGGACAAGAAAGTAAATACTCTCCTGATGGGAAGGGGACATAGACAAAGTGAGAGGGATAGTCTGATGGGTGATTTGTTAGGGCAGAGTCGATCCATTCACTACTCGCACAGTCACCGGTTTGGCGAGCATCACCAGAGGTATAGTGTGGTGGAGAGCAAAGGCAGAGGACATGAAATTCCCCTCGGCTCCAGAATCCACACAGAGCTCGGCGGTGAGAGTGGATGGACCTTCAGTAATTGTCCCCTTAAAGGACAACTTGGTGGAAAATGCTGCAGTGTCTAGTAAACCTCCTCTCAAAATCACTAGATGCAACCGTTATCCCGACCGCTGTGAACATTTGTTGGCATAATGTCCTAACTACTGGCAGATGTTACAGACCACGGGTACTCGAGCGGCCCGGAACTTAGGTCCTGCTCGAGAAACCTCCATGGACTCATGGGAGTCGGGCGCCTGGCTGAAAGATTCCAGAGGTCTGGCGAAGATGGAGCCAGCCGGAACCTCTGCCTACACTGGGACCGCTCCAACCTCTGCTCGTGAAAACGGAGGTCGATGCGGGTAGATATGGCGATAAGCTTCTCCAGTGTGGCGGGAATCTCCCTGGTAGCCAAGGCGTCTTTCACATGGCCCGCTAGTCCTCTCCAAAACAAGGGAATGAGGACTTTATCTGGCCAGTCCAACTCCGAGGACAGAGTCCGAAATTGGACAGCAAAACAGCTGACCAAGGACGAACCCTGTGAACTTGCCAGGAGTTGGAGCGCCGCATCGTGGGTGACCTGAGGTCCTAGAAAGACCTTTTTGAGAGCCTCCAGAAAACGAGGAGCACTCTGCACCACACGGTCGTCACGCTCCCACAATGGGGTGGCCCACTCCAACGCTCTGCCCGACAGAAGAGATATTGCAAAGCCCACTTGTGCCCGATCCGTGGGGAAATGTGCAGCCAGAAACTCGAGTTGTATAGAGCACTGACTCACGAATCCCTGACATTGCTTGCTGTCACCAGCGAACTTGTCTGGAAGTGGGAGGTGGGATAATGTGGGGGCAGAGGTGGCAGTGGACACACTGGCTGCAGCCACGCTAGCAGCCTGAACAGCGACTGCGGTAACATCCACAGCTGAGGTTGTGCGCTCAAGAGCCGCCAACCTACCCTCCAGCTGCTGGATGTCCTGCAGTAGACGCTGGTCGTCCGCCATTTTACTAGCCAGACCCTGGCGCTAGTATTATGTTAGGCTGGCGAAACGCACAAAATAAATATAAATAATAAGTGCGTTCGCAGCCCGGGGTACACCGTGCAGGCAGAGCCTGCTGCTAGTAGTATGGCAGTATGGCGAACTCTGATACTGCACAGAGTCGCAACTATAGACACTGTGGTCCTATATGGCGGTATAAGCGAACTCTGTTACACCACAGAGTCGCTAAGGTAGAGACGCAGAAATATGGACTGTGTCCTGTTAACTCCACAGGTATGCACAGACAACTGCTGTGCGGACAGCAGTCCGTAGTAACGCAATCAGCAACTCAAACAGACAATCTCCTCACCGGAGAAGCCGGTATTCTAGGGGCTTATTTCAGCCGAGCCCTAAACACGTGCATACAATCTCCTCACCGGAGGTGCCGGTATTCTAGGGGCTTATTTCAGCCGAGCCCTAACACATGCGTGCAAGATCACCCTGGCGCAAAGCACATAATGTGATTAATACTAGCTCATGGCTGCACGACCATGCCACCCTTTTATAGTAGCAACTACAGGACCTGCCAGATAAGGACCAATAGGAAACTGCTCCAGAACACAAGTGGTTTCAGGACCTTCCTGGCGGACCAATAGGAGTTGCTTCAGTACCTGAGTATGTGACCCCTGATCTCCAATGAGAGATCTTACTATGGGCATGCTCAGAAGGGGAAAGCAAGGACTTTGTCCTACAGATGTCTGCTCGCCGCTAACCAGTACTGGCTACAATAGCAGAGCCTGGAGAGGCAGCAGTAATCCTCTGCACAATGTTAGACTGGGCGAGACGCTGGCACCAACATCTAAGCTGAGCAGAGTCCACTGCGGCCGGAGACGGATGGGAGATCACAGCAGGGACGGCTCGAGTTTCCCCTTGTGCAGAAGCGGGAACTCGACCCCTAACAAACTAATTTTGTGAAATATTTCTTTGTTTAAAGGGAATGAAAATTAAAAGTTTGAAAGTTGCAAAATTTTCAAAATTTTCGCCATTTTTTTCATAAATTATATGAAAGTTATAGTGAAGAAATTTTACCACTAGCGTGAAGTACAATATGTCACGAGAAAACCTCAAAATCGCGAAGATCCATTTAAGAGTTCCAGAGTTATAACCTCATAAAGAGACTGTGGTCAGAATTGTAAAAATTGGCCCGGTCATTAACGTGCAAACCACCCTTGGGATAAAGGGGTTAAGTAAGATTTTGTTGTGGTTTCTGCCTTTTGGTGTGCAGTTAACCACTTCAAGACCTGCATACCACAGAGTCTCAGGATTAGAACCATGTTTTTCTTGTATATGTCTTATAAGCATTAAGGAACCCTTTGCTGAGATGATTGATCGGTAATGTTTGCGAAATCTAGTTGTTAGGGGTCTTATTTTTCCTATGTAATAAAATAAGCAAGGGCAGAATAAGATCTAAACTACAAATTTAGTTTTACAGCATATAAAAGCAAAAACTTTATGTGAAACGGACCCGATACGTAGTGGGTTAGAGGTAAAATGCAGATGGCAGCTTGGACAATTTTCACATTTCTAATTCCCTTTTATGGTATTACTTTTTAACCAGTTATTCTCAATAGGTAGTAAGCGATTGTGGATTAATATCTCCCCTATATTATGGGTTCTTCAATATGAAAATTGAGGCTTTAA
>JARQOD010000001.1:534302430-534345242 GCA_033576555.1 Oophaga sylvatica
AGTGTCAATTGCATTATGTGCTTTGCGCCAGTGTGATCATGCACGCATGTGGTTAGGGCTCGGCTGAAATAAGCCCCTAGAATACTGGCACCTCCGGTGAGGAGATATGTATGCATGTGTTCAGGGCCTGGCTGAAATAAGCCCCTTGAATACTGGCACCTCCGGTGAGGAGATATGTATGCACATGTTCAGGGCCTGGCTGAAATAAGCCCCTAGAATACCGGCTTCCCCGGTGAGGAGTTGCTTGTTTGTTTTGCTGAATGCATGATCACAGACTGCTATCCGCACAGCAGTTATCTGTGTATCCCTGTGGTGTTAACAGGACACAGTCTCTATTTTTGGGTCTCTACCTCAGCGACTCTGTGGTGTAACAGAGTTCACTTATACCGCCATATAGTGCTACAGCATCTATGTCTGCGACTCTGTGAAGTAACAGAATTCGCTTATACCGCCATCTTACTAGCAGCAGGCTCTGCCTGCACGGTGGACCCTGGGCTGCGAACGCACCTATTATTTATATTTATTTTGGTGCGTTCCACAGATCCTAACAATGTTACTCTAGTTATATGCAGCACTATTTTGCATATCCCCCCAAAAAATACAGGCCACATATTTGGCAGTGTGGTATCGCTGTGACAGCCCTCATATATTTGCGTGCTCCAAGTTTGGGCATTTTAGGCCGGTATTCCAGTATTTTTCCTGTTTGTTACTCTAGTTCTACACAGCACTATTTTGCATAAAAAAAAAAAATACAGGCCACATATTTGGCAGTGTGGTATCTCCGTGACAGGCCTCATCTATCTGTGCTAAAAATTTGGCCATTTTAGGCCTTCATATTCTAGTGTTTTTGCTGTCTGTTACCCTACTTACTGACACCAATTTAATAACCAAAAAAACATTGTTAACTACAGTCCAGATAGTTTACAGTGTGGTTTTCCCGCACACGTATCACATACAAGTTCGCTCCCAATTCAGCCATTTGTAGTGAACTTGTAAAATATTCTATTCCATTTACAACTGGCAAGGCGCGTGGCAAGGGACGGGGAAGTGGACATGATGGTGCATGCTGAGGCCAAGGCCGTGAGGAAGCTGAAATTGGGCCACAAAAAACACCCACATCTTCTCGCTGGACCTTAGTGTCCGAAGGACTAGGACAGTGATGGCGAACCTTTCTGAGACCGAGTGCCCAAACTGTAACCTAAAACCCAATTATTTATGACGAAGTGCCAACATGTGTCAAATGCCCCATCATGATCCCCTTCTTGTAGTAATATGCCCCATCATAATCCTCTTCATGTAGAAATGCCCCATCATGATCCCCTTCATGCAGAAATATGCCCCATCATGATCCCCTTCATGTAGAAATATGCCCCATCATGATCCCTTCATGTAGAAATATGCCCCATCATGATCCCCTTCATGCAGAAATATGCCCCATCATGATCCTCTTCATGCAGAAATATGCCCCATCATGATCCCCTTCATGTAGAAATATGCCCCATCATGATCCCCTTCATGTAGAAATATGCCCAATCATGATCCCCTTCATGTAGAAATATGCCCCATCATGATCCCCTTCATGTAGAAATATGCCCCATCATGATCCCCTTCATGTAGAAATATGCCCCATCATGATCCCCTTCATGCAGAAATATGCCCCATCATGATCCCCTTCATGCAGAAATATGCCCCATAATGATCCCCTTCATGTAGAAATATGCCCCATCATGATCCCCTTCATGCAGAAATATGCCCCATCATGATCCCCTTCATGCAGAAATATGCCCCATCATGATCCCCTTCATGCAGAAATATGCCCCATCATGATCCCCTTCATGCAGAAATATGCCCCATCATTATCCCCGTCATGTAGAAATGCCCCATCATGATCCCCTTCATGTAGAAATGCCCCATTATGATCACCGTCATGTAGAAATCTGCCCCATGATCCCCTTCATGCAGAAATATGCCCCATCATGATCCCCTTCATGTAGAAATATGCCCCATCATGATCCCCTTCATGTAGAAATATGCCCCATCATGATCCCCTTCATGCAGAAATATGCCCCATGATCCCCTTCATGTAGAAATATGCCCCATCATGATCCCCTTCATGTAGAAATATGCCCCATCATGATCCCCTTCATGCAGAAATATGCCCAATCATGATCCCCTTCATGCAGAAATATGCCCCATCATGATCTCCTTCATGCAGAAATATGCCCCATCATGATCTCCTTCATGCAGAAATATGCCCCATCATGATCCCCTTCATGCAGAAATATGCCCCATCATTATTCCCGTCATGCAGAAATATGCCCCATCATGATCCCCTTCATGCAGAAATATGCCCCATGATCCCCTTCATGTAGAAATATGCCCCATCATGATCCCCTTCATGTAGAAATATGCCCCATCATGATCCCCTTCATGTAGAAATATGCCCCATCATGATCTCCTTCATGTAGAAATATGCCCCATCATGATCCCCTTCATGCAGAAATATGCCCCATCATGATCCCCTTCATGCAGAAATATGCCCCATCATTATCCCCGTCATGCAGAAATGCCCCATCATGATCCCCTTCATGCAGAAATATGCCCCATCATGATCCCCTTCATGTAGAAATATGCCCCATCATGATCCCCTTCATGTAGAAATATGCCCCATCATGATCCCCTTCAAGCAGAAATATGCCCCATCATTATCCCCTTCATGCAGAAATATGCCCCATCATGATCCCCTTCATGCAGAAATATGCCCCATGATCCCAATCATGTAGAAATATGCCCCATCATGATCCCCTTCATGTAGAAATGCCCCATCATGATCCCCTTCATGTAGAAATATGCCCCATCATGATCCCCTTCAAGCAGAAATATGCCCCATCATGATCCCCGTCATGCAGAAATGCCCCATCATGATCCCCTTCATGCAGAAATATGCCCCATGATCCCCTTCATGTAGTAATATGCCCCATCATGATCCCCTTCATGCAGAAATATGCCCCATCATGATCCCCGTCATGCAGAAATGCCCCATCATGATCCCCTTCATGCAGAAATATGCCCCATTATCCCTTTCATGTAGAAATATGCCCCATCATGATCCCCTTCATGTAGAAATATGCCCCATCATGATCCCCTTCATGCAGAAATATGCCCCATCATTATCCCCTTCATGCAGAAATTTGCCCCATCATGATCCCCTTCATGCAGAAATATGCCCCATCATGATCTCCTTCATGCAGAAATGCCCCATCATGATCCCCTTCATGCAGAAATATGCCCCATCATGATCCCCTTCATGCAGAAATGTGCCCCATCATGATCCCCTTCATGCAGGAATATGCCCCATCATGATCCCCTTCATGCAGAAATGCCCCATCATGATCCCTTTCATGCGGAAATAATGCCCATGATCCCCTTCATGTAGTAATATTCCCCATCATGATCCCCTTCAAGCATAAATTTGCCCCATGATCCCCTTCATGTAGTAATATGCCCCATCATGATCCCCTTCAAGCATAAATTTGCCCCATGATCCCCTTCATGTAGTAATATGCCCCATCATGAGCCCCTTCAAGCAGAAATATGCCCCATGATCCCCTTCATGTACAAATGCCCCATCATGATCGCATTCGTGTAGTATTATGCCTCATCATGATCCCCTTTATGTAGAAATATGCCCCATCATGATCCCCTTCTTGTAGTAATACGCCCCATCATGATCCCTTTCATGCAGAAATATGCCGCATCATGATCCCCTTCATGCAGAAATATGCCCCATGATCCCCTTCATGTAGAAATATGCCCCATCATGATCCCCTTCTTGTAGTAATATGCCCATCATGATCCCCTTCATGTAGAAATATGCCCCATCATGATCCCCTTCTTGTAGTAATATGTCCCATCATGATCCCCTTCATGCAGAAATATGCCTCATCATGATCCCCTTCATGCAGGTATATGCCGCATAATGATCCCCTTCATGCAGAAATATGCCCCTTGATCCCCTTCATGTAGAAATATGGCGCATCATGATCCTCGTCATGCAGAAATATGCCGCATCATGATCCCCTTCATGCAGAAATATGCTTCATCATGATCCCCTTCATGTAGAAATATGCCCCATCATGATCCCGTTCTTGTAGTAATATGCTCCATCATGATCCCCTTCATGTAGAAATATGCCCCATCATGATCCCCTTCATGCAGAAATATGCCCATGATCCCCTTCATGTAGAAATATGCCCCATCATGATCCCCTTCATGTAGAAATATGCCCCATCATGATCCCCTTCATGCAGAAATATGCCCAATCATGATCCCCTTCATGCAGAAATATGCCCCATCATGATCTCCTTCATGCAGAAATATGCCCCATCATGATCTCCTTCATGCAGAAATATGCCCCATCATGATCCCCTTCATGCAGAAATATGCCCCATCATTATTCCCGTCATGCAGAAATATGCCCCATCATGATCCCCTTCATGCAGAAATATGCCCCATGATCCCCTTCATGTAGAAATATGCCCCATCATGATCCCCTTCATGTAGAAATATGCCCCATCATGATCCCCTTCATGTAGAAATATGCCCCATTGTGATCCCCTTCATGTAGAAATATGCCCCATCATGATCCCCTTCATGTAGAAATTCCTCCATCATTTTCTCCTCCCCATCACTCCCATCATTGGCCCTCTCCCCATCACTGGCCCTCTCCCCATCACTCCCAGGATTAGCCCTCTTACCATCATTGGCGCTCTCCCCATCACTCCCATCATTGGCCCTCTTCCCATCATTGGCGCTCTCCCCATCACTGGCCCTCTCCCCATCACTCCCATTATTGGCGCTCTCCCCATCACTGGCCCTCTCCCCATCACTCCCACCTTTGGTGCTCTCTCCATCATTGGCGCTGTCCCATCACTGGTTCTCTCCCCATCACTCCCATCATTGGCTTTATCCCCATCACCGCCATCATCTCTCAACAGTGGCCACACTCAGCATACACACACAGACACACACACACTCACCACACACACACAGACACACACAGCATCTCACACACACACAGCAGCTTCACACACACACACACACACACACACACATACACACAGCGTCTCACATGCACACACATACACACAGCGTCTCACACACACACATACATACATACACACAACGTCTCACACACACACAGCAGCTTTACACACACACATACACACAGCGTCTCACACACACACAGCAGCTTCACAGGCACATGGCCAGACTCACCTCTCCGCGATCCGGTAGCTTCCTTCCTCTCACTTCTTCTCACACATTGAGCGGCGCTGCCGGCCGGATGACGTCATTTTTCAGCTCCGCGGCCGTGCCGCTCAATGTGAGAGGAAGCTGCAGTCAGGTAATAACTGAGGCGAGGCCGCGTGCCAGCTGAGAGGGCTCTGCGTGCCCTCTCTGGCACGCGTGCCATAGGTTCGCCATCACTGTCCTAGGAGATCGCAGCAAGACAGCACTATTGAAGCCAGAGCAGTGTGAAAAGGTTGTTGGTTTGATAGCTAATAATACTTCCTGTTACATGGCCACCACTACCAGAACCCTGTCTTCCACACGATCAAGTCTGAGTAGCCGTGAATCTGGACCGCATATTCCTCACCTTTATCCTTCTTCCTCCCACCATGCTGAGTGCCCTGAGACAACTGATCCCACACTCGAACACTTTCACTGTTTACTTTTTCATTTATAGATTCGGGCCTCTCGCCCAGTCCGCTTGAAGCGGGGCAAGATGAAATTCCATGTAGCGATGCCCAAATATTTGAGCAGCCACTGTCACAAAAGGTGGACGATGATGAGACACAATTGCAAGAAAGTCAGGAGGACCAGGGTGGGGAAGTGGAAGATGAAGTGGTGGATGATATAGTAACTGACGCAACCTGGCAGGAGGACATGCAGAGCAAGGACAGCAGCACACAGGGGGAGAGAGGCATAGCACCCCTTCAGGCAGGGAGAAGCAGTGTGATGATTGCAGACAGAAGGCGGGCAACCGTTCCCTGTAACACCAACCTGACGAAGTTGTCAGTCCAAATGTTAGGTCTTCCCGAGTCTGGTTATTTTTTAAAGACACTGTCAATAACCCCAAACAGGCCATTTGCAATACCTGTCATGCCAGCATCAGCAGGGGTAGCAAAACTACCAACCTTACCACCACCAGCATGATTAAGCACATGGCAACAAAGCACCTGACTTTGTGGGCCCAATGCGAGGCTCCAGGAACAGTGTCTGCAGGTGACACGACTGCTTCTTCCACTGTTGTGCGTGCAAGCCAATCCCTTGTCCACGGTGCATGCGAAGATACCCCCTGCCCTGCACCTGCCATTGCCCATACTAAAATAGCACCATCATCAAGCACGTCCACGTCCTTGTCCCAGCGCAGCCTTGAGTTGTCCATACCCCAGTCATTGGAACGTAAACAGAAATATGCAGCCAACGCACCACAGGCCACAATTCTAAATTCACACATTTCTCGTCTTCTTGTGCTTGAAAAGTTGCCTTTTATAGGCTCATGGAGACAGAAGCTTTCTACAACCTGATGGCGGCGGCCGTCCGAAGGTATTCGGTCCCCAGCCACCACTATTTCCCCTGCTGTGCCATCCCGGCATTACACAAGCACGTGTCCCACAACATTACACCTGCTGTTGTGAATATGCTGGAGGCGGCTTCTGAGCTGGGGCTCCCTCCGGTGGTTGCTGAGGGTAATGAACTGATTACTGAATGGCCTTCAGCTGGCGCTGAATGGTAGGATATCTCTCAGGCTGTGACGAGGCGTCTAGGGTCACCTTAGGAACGCTCCACGGCTACCTCTAGTTGTGTGGTTAGTTCAGGTTACTGCAATCCAATAGGTTCCAGCCTCTCTGGTGTATTACCGCTTTTGCTATTTTTTGCTGTTTCTCCTCAGTTACCGAAACATAACAGTATAACCGGCCCAAAAACTGAAAATTGTATGGTACTCACAGAAGGGGAAAATAGTAATAAGGAAACTCTGTTTGTTGCATTTTTTCCCCTCTTTTCTCTGGGTGCTGAGGAGGAATTTTTTTTTTTTTTTCTCTCAATGGAGTTTGCACAGTTGTCTGGCCGTGTGGATCAGCTTGCCACTGAGGTTCGGAGTATTGCTACCTATCTTGCTGGGTTGCCGGTTGTGGAACCTAGGATCCCCATGCCAGATTTGTTTTTGGGGGATCGATCTAAATTTCTGAATTTCAAAAATAACTGTAAGTTGTTTTTTGCCTTAAGGCCTAAGTCCTCAGGGAACGCGGCACAGCAGGTTGAAATTGTCATCTCCCTCAGAATTGGGCTTTTTCCCTGACACCTGGGGACCCTGTTTTGAATGATATTGATGTATTTTTTCAGGGTCTGGGGTTATTGTACGATGAACCTAATGTCACTGATCAAGCTGAAAAGTTCTTGTTGGCATTAAATCAGGATCTTGAAGACGCTGAGTTGTACTGTCAGAAATTTCGAAAGTGGGCAGTCCTGATCAAATGGAATGATGATGCTTTGGCAGCCCTTTTTCGAAAGGGTCTGTCAGAAAAAGTAAAGGACGTTATGGTGGGATTCCCTGTTCCCTCTGGTCTAAATGATTCTATGTCTTTGGCTATTCAAATTGACAGACGTTTGCGTGAGCGCAGAGGTATGCGTGAGATAGTGTTGCCTTGTGAGCCAGCTCCTGAGCCCATGCAGTGTGATGGAGTGACTTCTGGGGCTCAGCATCATGAGTTTCGTAAGCGCAATGGGTTATGTTTCTACTGTGGTGACGCTTCCCATGCTATTTCTGTCTGCCCTAAGCGGGGAAGACGTTTTGCACGCTCAGTTATCTTGGGTAGTGTTCAGACTAAATTTCTGTTGACTGTTACCCTGATTTGCTCCCTGTCCACATTTTCTGCTCAGGCTTTTATTGATTCAGGAGCAGCTATTAACCTGATGGATTTTGACTTAGCCAAACGTTGTGGGTTTCCCATGATACCCCTGCAGAAGTCTATTCCCCTACTGGGCATTGATTCTACCCCATTGGCGGAGAATAAACCCCAGTTTTCTACTCAGGTGATAATGAGGGTTGAACCAGATCATCAGGAGAGTTGCAAATTTCTGGTACTGTATAATCTGCATGACATTATTGTACTAGGTTTCCCTTGGTTACAGTCTCATAATCCTGTTTTGAATTGGAAATATGTGTCTGTGACCAGTTGGGGCTGCCAATGTGTTAATGCTGACACTCCTGTTTTTTCTGCCTCTCCCCAGTCTCAGGATGTCCCTGACTTTTTGACTGATTTTTCTGATGTGTTTAGTGAAAGTAAATGTTAGGGTTCGAGTTCCCGCTGCTGCACAAGGGGAGTTTCGAACCAGTCCCGCTGCAGTCTCCCATCCATCTCCGTCCGCAATGGAGTCTGCTCAGCAGAGACGTCGGTCCCAGCGTCTTGCCCATTCCAGTACTGTGCAGAGACTTGCTGCTGCCTCTCCTGGATCTGCTATTATAGCCAGTACTGGAGCAGATGTCTTTGGGACGAAGTCCTGCATTTCCCCTTCTAAGCATGCCCAGGGTAAGATCTCTCATTGGAGATCAGGGGTCACATGTTCAGGTACTGCAGCAGCTCCTATTGGTCCGCCAGGAAGGCCCTGAAACTGCATGTGTTTTGGAACAGTTTCTCATTGGTCCTTGTTTCTGGCAGGTCCTGTAGCTTTTGCTATAAAAGGGTGGCATGGCTGGGCCGCCATGCGCTAGTATCAATCCTTATGTGCTTTGCGCCAGTGTGATCATGCGTGTGTGTGGTTAGGGCCCGGATGAAATAAGCCCCTAGAATACCGACTTAATCGGTGAGGAGTTTGGTATGCTAGCTGGTCAGGGTCAGTGTCCTAGATGCCCTAGATTACCGGCATAAGCGGTGAGGAGTTTGATTGCCATATTCAGGGCCTGGTGTTCAGACTCCATAGATTGCAGATAACTCCCGCGTGGACTTTAGCGCATGATCACGTTCTATGTTCGCTTAGCAGTCTACTGTGTACCTGGGTGCCTGACAGGACACAGAAGTTTGTCTCAGCGGCTCTGTGACGTAACAGGGTTCGCTCTCAACGCTAGACAGCGCCCTAGTGTGTTTATTTTGCGACTCAGTGGTGTTAAGTGAGTTCGCACACATCGCCATATAGCGCTGCGGCACTCCTTTTAGCGGCTCTGTGGAATAACAGAGTTCGCACATATTGCCACAGCGCGTTACGGAGTTTATTTTGGCGACTCTGCGGGATAATAGAGTTCGCTTCTTGTGCCATTTTACTAGCAGCAGGCTCCTCCTGCATGGTGGACCCCGGGCTGCGAACGCACCTCTCTACATCATTTATTTGGTGCGTTCCGCAGACCCTAACATAATACTAGCGCCAGGGTCTGGCTAGTAAAATGGCGGATGAACAGCATTTACAGCTGTACATCCAGCAGCTGGAGGGTAGGTTGGCGGCTCTTGAGCGCACAACCTCAGCTGTGGATGTTACCGCAGTCGCTGTTCAGGCTGCTAGCGTAGCTGCAGCCAGTTTGTCCTCTGCCACCTCTGTCCCTACATTGTCCCACCTCCCGCTTCCAGACAAGTTTGCTGGTGACAGCAAGCAATGTCGGGGATTCGTAAGTCAGTGCTCTATACACCTCGCGCTTCTGGCTGCACGTTTCCCCACGGATCGGGCACAAGTGGGCTTTGTGATAGCTCTTCTGTCGGGCAGAGCGTTGGAGTGGGCAATGCCGCTGTGGGAGCGCAACGACCGTGTGGTGCAGAGTGCTTCTCATTTTCTGGAGGCTCTGAAAAAAGTTTTTCTAGGACCTCAGGTCACCCACGATATGGCACTCCAACTGCTGGCAAGTACCCAGGGTTCGCCTTTGGTCAGCCATTTTGCTGTTCAATTTCGGACTCTGACCTCGGAATTAGAGTGGCCAGATAAAGTCCTCATTCCCGTGTTCTGGAGAGGACTGGCGGGTCATGTGAAAGACGTCTTGGCTACCAGGGAGATTCCTGCCACACTGGAGAAGCTTATCACTATTTCCACCCGCATCGACCTCCGTTTCCACGAGCGGAGGCTGGAACGTGCCCAGTGTAGGCAGAGTGTTTGGTTGGCTCCTACCTTCGCCACCCCTCTGGAGTCGCCTGTTCAGGCGCCCAACCTTCAAGAGGTTGCTCCTGCAGGATCTAAATCTCGGGTCACTCGTCCATCCCCGATTTGTTATATTTGCCAGCAGCAGGGACATTTTGCCAACCGATGTCCACAGTGGCTGAATAAACGGTCGCGCCCAGTAACCGTAGGAACAGGGTCACTGGACGCCATGAGTTTTGCCCCTAAAGTGCTCCTCAAGGGATAATTACCCACGGTTCTACCACCCTACCCGTCAAGCTGTGTGTGGATTCTGGGGCAGAGGGGAATTTTATGTCGTCCTCCTTTGCTTCTCGCCACACCATGCCTTTGGTGTTGCTGGCTCAACCAGTGTCGGTACGGGTGTTGAACGGAACAATTCTGCTCACACAAATCATCCATCAGTCTGTCCCACTCACCTTGTCTATGTCTCCTTCCCATCAGGAGAATATATCATTTTTTATCCTCCCTGGGGGTATAGATGAGGTTTTGTTGGGATTACCCTGGCTCCGCCACCACTCTCCCCATATTGAGTGGTCTTCAGGGAGAATTCTGGGTTGGGGTAATTTATGTAAAGGCAGATGCATTAGGGACAGCGTGCAGGTCACCACCACTGAGATACCCATAGACCTCTCCTCTTCCCAAGGTCTATTGATCCTATGCCGACCTTTTCTCGAAGAAGGCTGCGGAGACTCTTCCGCCTCATCGCCCCTATGACTGTCCTATCGACCTCTTGCCTGGAGCTGAGCCTCCTAGAGGAAGGGTTTATCCCATCTCTCTTCCTGAGACAGAGGCCATGTCCCAATATATTCAGGAGAACTTGGCAAGGGGATTCATTAGGAAGTCGGTGTCACCAGCAGGAGTGGGGTTCTTCTTTGTGCAGAAGAAGATTGGAGAATTACGTCCGTGCATTGATTATAGGGGTCTCAACGCTATCACAGTGAAAAATAAGTATCCTTTGCCGCTAATCTCTGAGCTCTTTGACAGGATTCGGGGAGCAAGGGTATTTACTAAGATAGACCTGCGGGTTGCGTATAACCTGATTCGCATCCGTGAGGGGGACGAATTGAAGACGGCATTTAACACCAGGGATGGGCATTATGAATATCTGGTCATGCCCTTTGGGCTCTGTAATGCCCCAGCTGTCTTCCAAGACTTTGTGAACGACATCTTCCAGGATATGTTGACCACCTCGGTGGTAGTCTATCTGGATGATATTCTCATCTTTCTCCAGATATGGCCTCCCACCGGAGAGATGTCTGCAAGGTCTTCGACCTCTTGCGAGCAAATTCCCTATATGTGAAGTTGGAGAAGTGCATGTTTGAGCAGGAGTCTCTACCTTTCCTGGGCTATATCATCTCCGCCCAGGGATTGGCTATGGATCCTACCAAACTACAGGCTGTGATGGATTGGCAAGAACCCCACTCCCTTAAAGCGGTGCAGCGCTTTATGGGGTTCATTAACTACTATCGCCAATTCATTCCCCACTTCTCTTCTTTGATAGCTCCCTTAGTAGCCCTCACCAAGAAGGGAGCTAATCCCAAGTTGTGGTCAGAGGAGGTCACCAAGGCCTTCTCCTCCATCAAGTCACATTTCGCCAGTGCTTCCATCTTACATCGCCCCGATGTTGATAAACCATTTATTCTAGAGGTGGATGCCTCTTCTGTTGGTGTTGGAGCAGTCCTTTTTCAAAAGGATGCCCAGGGTCGGAAGCATCCTTGCTTCTTCTTTTCCAAGACCTTTACACCAGCAGAGAGGAATTATTCCATCGGGGACAAGGAGTTACTGGCTATGAAGTTGGCCTTCTCCGAGTGGAGATATCTTCTGGAGGGGGCTCGCTTCCCCCTCCAAGTATTCACGGACCACAAGAACTTGGTGTATTTGCAGACAGCCCAGCGACTAAATTCCCGTCAGGCCAGATGGTCCTTGTTCTTCTCCCGGTTCCATTTCACCCTCCATTTCCTCTCCGGTGAGAAGAACATTTGCGCAGACGCTCTATCTCGCTCCGTGGTGTCCTCTGAGGAGGTGGAGGAGGAGCCTCGGCTTATTGTCCCCACAGAGAGCCTAAGAACAGTGGCTCTGGTTTCGCTTGAGTCTGTGCCTCTGGGCAAGACTTTTGTGCCCACCAATTTGTGACCGGAAGTACTCTCTTGGGCACATTCGACCAGGGTGGGTGTACATTTTGGGACAAAAAGGGCTTCTGAGTTGCTGGCGAGGACATACTGCTGGCCACAGATGGCCCGTGACATAAGGGAGTATGTTCAGGTTTGTGTCTCCTGCGCCAAGAATAAATCCCCTCGACAACAGCCAGCTGGGCTACTTTTCCCTTTGCCGGTGGCAGACAGGCCCTGGGAGATGGTTGGGATGGATTTTGTGGTGGGCTTACTCAAGTCTCGAGGCTGCACCATCATCTGGGTGATAACCGACCACTTCTCTAAAATGGTGCACTTGGTGCCGTTACCACGGTTACCATATGTAAACGGGCCTTGGCAGCATTATTCATTAGGCATATTTTCCGCCTGCACGGTATGCCAGACAAAATTGTCAGTGATGGAGGTCCCCAGTTTGCGTATCGGTTCTGGAGAGAGCTGTGTCGTTTACTCAGCATTGAGTTAAATCTCTCATCTGCATACCATCCCGAGACGAATGGGTTGGTAGAGAGGGCCAACCAGACCTTGGTCACATACTTGCGACATTTTGTCTCTGCCAGGCAGGATGACTGGGCATCCTTGCTACCGTGGGCTGAGTTCGCTCTAAATAATGCTGTGGCTGACTCCACCGGACAGACCCCATTCCTCCTGAACTACAGTCAGCATCCGCAGGTACCAGTGCCCATGCCCGTGTCTTCTGCCGATTCCAGTGTGCCACACCGCACCCAGGATGCCATTCAGGCCTCAAAAGAGAGGATGAGATCTTTGGCCGATGCCCATCGGTGCCCCGCTCCTACATTTGCTCCTGGTTACCTAGTGTGGCTCTCTGCCCGAAACATCAGGCTACGTGTAGAGTCCACCAAGTTGGCACCTCGCTTCTTGGGTCCCTTTAAAGTTCTTGAGCAGGTGAACCCGGTGGTTTACCGCCTAGCCCTTCCGCCTCGCCTTGGTATCACAGACACCTTTCATGTGCCCCTCCTGAAACCCGTGGCCATGTCCCGGTTTTCCGAGACATCTGCCGGGACGTCGGGTTCATCTACCGATGATCATGAGGTGAACGCCATTGTTGGGTTCAAAGTGGTATGAGGAAAAATATTTTATTTGGTGGATTGGAGGGGTTATGGGCCTGAGGATAGGTCCTGGGAGCCTGCCGAGCATGTTCACGCTCCGCAGCTCATCGCTGCTTTTGAGCGCAGCGAGGCCCAAAGAAGGGGGGCCCTAGGAGGAGAGGTAATGTTAGAGTTTGAGTTCCCGCTGCTGCACAAGGGGAGTCTCGAACCAGTCCCGCTGCAGTCTCCCATCCATCTCCATCCGCAGTGGAGTCTGCTCAGCAGAGACGTCGGTCCCAGCTTCTTGCCCATTCCAGTACTGTGCAGAGACTTACTGCTGCCTCTCCTGGATCTGCTATTATAGCCAGTACTGGAGCAGATGTCTTTGGGACGAAGTCCTGCGTTTCCCCTTCTGAGCATGCCCAGGGTAAGATCTCTCATTGGAGATCAGGGGTCACATGTTCAGGTACTGCAGCAGCTCCTATTGGTCTGCCAGGAAGGCCCTGAAACTGCATGTGTTTTGGAACAGTTTCTCATTGGTCCTTGTTTCTGGCAGGTCCTGTAGCTGTTGCTTTAAAAGGGTGGCATGACTGGGCCGCCATGCGCTATTATCAATCCTTATATGTTTTGCGCCAGTGTGGTCATGCGTGTGTGTGGTTAGGGCACGGCTGAAATAAGCCCCTAGAATACCGACTTAATCGGTGAGGAGTTTGGTATGCTAGCTGGTCAGGGTCGGTGTCCTAGATGCCCTAGATTGCCGGCATAACCGGTGAGGACTTTGATTGCCGTATTCAGGGCCTGGCCTTCAGAAGCCATAGATTGCGGGTAACTCCCGCGAGTACATTAGCGCATGATCACGTTCTATGTTCGCTTAGCAGTCTACTGTGTACCTGGGTGCCTGACAGTACACAGAAGTCTGTCTCAGCGGCTCTGTGACGTAACAGGGTTCGCTTTCAACGCTAGACAGCGCCCTAGCGTGTTTATTTTGCGACTCAGTGGTGTTAAGTGAGTTCGCACACATCGCCATATAGCGCTGCGGCACTCCTTTTAGCGGCTCTGTGGAATAACAGAGTTCGCACATATTGCCACAGCGCGTTTATTTTGGCGACTCTGCGGGATAACAGAGTTCGCTTCTTGCGCCATTTTACTAGCAGCAGGCTCCGCCTGCACGGTGGACCCCGGGCTGCGAACGCACCTCTCTACATCATTTATTTGGTGTGTTCCGCAGACCCTAACAGTAAATTTGCGTCCTTGCCCCCTCACAGGAGCTGTGATTCCGCTATTGAATTAGTGCCTGGTGGTAAATTTCCTAAAGGTCGCCTTTTTAATTTATCTGTACCTGAACACGATGCTATGCGATCTTATATCAAGGAGTCATTGGAGAAGGGTCATATCAGACCATCCTCTTCACCCTTGGGCGCCATTTTTTTCTTTGTGGCCAAAAAGGATGGTTTATTGAGGCCGTTTATTGATTATCGCCTCCTGAATAAGATCACTGTTAAATATCAATATCCGTTACCTTTGATTTCTGACCTATTTTCCAGAGTGAAAAGTGCTAGTTGGTTTACCAAGCTTGACTTCAGGGGGTCGTATAACCTTATTCGCATTAAGCACGGGGATGAATGGAAGACGGCGTTTAATACCCCAGAAGGGCATTTTGAGTACCTAGTGATGCCTTTTGGGCTTACTAATGCACCTTCCGTCTTCCAATCCTTCATGAATGATATTTTCAGGGATTTTGTGGATACATTTCTGATTGTTTATTTGGATGATATCTTGATTTTTTCCAATGACTGGGACTCTCATGTGAAACATGTTCGGACTGTGTTACAGATTTTGAGAGAGAATGCACTGTATGTGAAGGGATCAAAGTGTCTTTTTGGCATACAGAAGATCTCATTTCTGGGATTCATTTTGTATCCGTCTGTTATTGAAATGGACCCGGTCAAGGTTCAGGCCATCTGTGATTGGGTTTAACCTATTTCATTGAAGGCTCTTCAGAGATTTTTTGGTTTTGCCAATTTTTATCGTAAATTTATTGGTAATTTCTCTGGTATTGTTAAACCATTGACTGATCTGACCAAAAAGGGTTCCGATGTGGTGAATTGGCCTCCTGAGGCAGTTTCTACATTTCAGGAACTTAAGCAGAGATTCATTTCTGCTCCTGTTCTACGGCAGCCTGATGTTTCTCTGCCGTTTCAGGTGGAGGTTGATGCCTCTGAGATTGGGGCAGGTGCCGTTTTGTCCCAAAGGGATCCAGAGACCTCTAAGAGTAACCCTTGTGCCTTTTTCTCTCGAAAATTTTCTCCAACTGAATGTAATTATGACGTGGGTAATTGGGAGTTATTGGCCATGAGTTTGTTTCCAGATTTTGGAGGAAATTTTGTTCTAAACTTGGTGTTCAATTGTCTTTCTCCTCTGCATTTCACCCTCAGACCAATGGACAAACCGAGAGAACAAACCAGACCTTGGAGACTTATTTGAGATGTTTTGTGTCTGCTGATCAAGATGACTGGGTCTCTTTTTTGCCTTTGGCTGAGTTTGCTCTTAATAATAAAGCTAGCTCTGCCACCTTGATGTCTCCACTTTTCTGCAATTCCGGGTTTCACCCTCGATTTTCTTCAGGACAGGCGGAGGCTTCTGTCTGTCCGGGGGTTGACTCTATTGTGCAGTGTATGCAGCAGATTTGGGACCAGGTGGTGGAGAGGTTGTCTCTCTCTCAGGAGAAGGCCCAGCGGATTGCCAACCGACATAGGACTGATGGTCCTCGTTTTAAAGTGGGGGACTTGGTTTGGTTGTCCTCAAGGAATATCCCAATGAAGGTTGCATCTCCAAAATTTAAGCCAAGGTTCATTGGACCTTATAAGATCATGGAAATTATTAATCTGGTTTCATTCCGTTTGCTTCTTCCAGGGACATTAAAGATCCATAACGTGTTCCACAAATCCTTATTGAAGAGGTTTGTCAAACCAGTGGTTCCTATGGCTGCACCTCCAACCCTGTTTTGGTTGAGGGCAATTTGGAGTATGTGGTTGAGAAGATATTGGATTCTCATTTTGCTAGACGGAGACTCCAGTATTTGGTTAAGTGGAGAGGTTATGGTCAGGAGGACAATTCTTGGGTGTTTGCTTCGGACATTCATGCTGGTAGACTTATCCGTGCCTATCATCGAGCCCATCCTGATTGGCCTGGTTGTGCAGGTGAGAGTTCGGTGACCCCTCCTCAAGGGGGGGTACTGTTGTGACTATGCTGGAGTTGGCTTCTGAGCTGGGGCTCCCTCCGGTGGTTGCTGAGGGTAATGAACTGATTACTGAATGGCCTTCAGCTGGCGCTGAATGGTAGGATGTAAGTGGCCTGAGTTCCCAGCAGCCTTGCCGGTTATCTATTGTTCCTTCTGGTCTTGCTTGAAGCACTGCTAGTTTCCTGCTCTCCTTCAGATAAGTGTTTGCTGTTTTTTTTTTCCTCTGATTTTCTCTGCTGGTTTGCTGCCTGCAGTGGACTGCAGCCTGTCCCCTTTTGGGGGTCTGGCGCTGCAATTGTGCTCCGTTTGTGTCTGCACTTTTGATTTGCTCTTTTGTTACTTTTTATTTGCTAAATAGAGTTTTGTTACACCAGAGATCTGATTTAGGTGGATGAGATCGTGTGATCTCAGGTTTTTTGGCAATCAGAAGTGTTGGTATTTTTGTTAGGGTTTTGTTGGATTGCAGTCAGAATTCTTTCCTGTAAAGTCTAGACAGATTGGGCCCCAGCGTTTGCTCATTCTATTTTCTGTCTGTGTCCGTGCTTTCTTCTTGTCTAACCGCCATTGCATGTTTGGGGGCTTCCTATTTTCTTTGGGGATCTGCTCCGGGGCAGATAGCTTTCATCTTTCTGCCTTTAGATGTAGTTATCTCTCAGGCTGTGACGAGGCGTCTAGGATCACCGTAGGAACGCTCAACGGCTACCTCTAGTTGTGTGGTTAGTTCAGGTTACTGCAATCCAATAGGTTCCAGCCTCTCTGGATTATTACCGCTTTTGCTATTTTTTGCTATTTCTCCTCAATTACCGAAACATAACACCCTGCCCTGAGCAATGCAGTTACTGGGAAAGTACACCTAACCACGGACATGTGGACAAGTACTTGTGACCAGTGACGGTACATCTCGCTGACGGCACACTGGGTTAACATAGTGGAACCTGGGACACAGTCAGACCTTGGGATGGAACACGTCCTCCCGACACAAAGGATTGCGGGCCCTACGTCAATCAGGGTTGCCCCCACAGTGTACAGCTCCCGCACCTTCTCCTCCTCCTCTTCAGCCTGCATGTCAGAAATGAGCACAACAGTCACAAGCTTGAAGCACTGCCAAAGCCAAGCGGCAACAGGCTGTGCTAAAGCTAATATGCTTAGGTGACAAACCACGCAATGCTGAAGAGTTGTTGACAGCTCTGAAAGAAGAGGCAGATCTGTGGCTGACACTGCTGAACCTACAGCCAGTGACAATGGCAGGAACCTGGTGGCGGCTCTGAGGCGACGCAAACTGACACACGTACCATGCCTGGACCATGTGCTTAACCTCGTTGTTCAACTTTTTCTAAAAAAGCTGTCAGATCTGCTTGTGAAAGAACGCAACCAGTGTGCCCATTTTAGAAAGTAAGCTACAGCTTCAGCCGACCTTGCAGTGCTTCAGCAGTGATTGCAGCTTCCGGCTCACTGACTGGTGTGTGATGTACCCACTCGTTGGAACTCTACACTGCATATGTTGGAAAGGATTTGTGAGCAGAAGAGGGCACTTGTTAAATACCAGATTCAACATGGCCGTCATTATTCAGGTTTTACTCCACACATAAGACCTCAGGAGTGGACATGTATGTCAGACATATGTAACATCCTCCAAAACTTTGAGGAGTCCACCAAGATGTTGAGCGGCGACGATGCCACAATAAGCGTTACCATCCCGCTTCTCTGCATTCTGAAAAGCTCTCTTCTCACAATGAAAGATGATGCATTGCAGGCGGAGCACGAGTACATGGAGCATGGAATGACACAGGGTGATTCCACACAGCCCAGCCTCATGTCATCCCAATGTGGATTGGTTGACAATGAGGAAGAGGAGGAGGAAGAACAGGAGCTACTTTCATGTGCTATAGAAGGTACTACAAGCACAACTGTCATATCGTCTGTTCATCGTGGATGGCCTGAGGACAGGGAGGAAGAGGAGGAGGAAGAGGACACCTTGGTCAGTCATCCTGTTGGCGAGGACAGATGGCCTGAGGACAGGGAGGAAGAGGAGGAGGACACCTTGGTCAGTTGTCCTGTTGTTGAGGACACGGAAGGCTTGCCTGTTAGCAGTTTGGCACTCATTGGCTGACTTTATGTTGTGCTGCCTTTTCCGCGACCATCGTATTGTAAAAATTTTGGGTGATAGTCATTATTGGGTAGTGACACTTTTAGACCCACACTACAAGGAGAACTTTCGATCTCTTCTTCCAGAGGCAGGCAGGTGTACTAAAATTGTGCAGTACCAGAGTGCCATTGTTGGAGAATTATTAAAAAAATTCCAATCTCAAAACGCTGGCGGCAGACAGAACAGTTCGTTGGACAACCAAGGAGTATAGGCGAGACAGAAACAACTCCAATCCAGCAGATGCAGGGGAACACTGGCAAAGTTCTGGGACAGTTTTCTCAGGCCCTCCCATCGCCCTGGCCTTGAGGCACGGGGTAATGTCACAAGGAAAGGAATGTTTTCTAAGATGCAAAGAGAGTACCTTGCTGACCGTATCAACGTCCTCCGTGATTCCTCTGTATCTTTTAATTATTGGATATCCAAGCTGGACACATGGCATGAACATGCTCTCTATGCCTTGGATGTCCTGGCCTGCCCTGCCGCTAACCTTTTTTTCAGAGAGGGTTTTTAGTGCCGCAGTTGGAATTATCACAGATAAGCGCATTCGCCTGTCAATGGAAAATGAAGACAGGTTGACTCTTATAAAAATGAACACCAAATGATGACAGCGAAACATAACCTCCAATACAGTGTATTTTTGGGAGGTGTATTCCCATGCACCTCTTCACACCCACACATGGGTATACGCTTCCTGATTTTGGCTATTTGGTGTCCTCTTCCTCCTTCTCCTCATCCTCACCATCCACCACCACTAGAACACCAGGATGAATGTATTCTGTCATTCTCCACCCACTCTAGTTTTTGTCAAGGGTGTTATGATGCCTGTCACCAAATTTTAAAAAATATGTACCCCTCCAGTGGGAAATGTTTGTCAGCCCATACACTTAGTGTATGGGCATTACAAGTCTAGGAGACCCACTCCTTTAAATTGAGCATATTTTTTTAATGAGGCCTTCCTCCACGTCTCATCATCCACCGCCACTAGATCACCAGGGTTAACGTGTTACTTGCTGCTAGAGCCAGTGTCGAATTCTTAACAAGGGTGGGTGGTTATGCTGGCCGTAAAATAATTACACTTAGTGTATGGGCATTACAAGTCTAGAAGACACGCTCCTTTGTAATGGGATATTTTTTTATGAGGCCCTCCTCCATGTTTATTCCAAGGGGGGATTTGGGTGCATGGAAATTTGGGTCAAGGCGGCCCTTGCATTCAATGCATAAGGAAACAGTATGGCAGGACCAACTGAAGAATGTGAGGTGGGTTTTCCTGTGCCCATCCAGTACCTGTGTTCAAAGGCTCATTGGGGTGCATATGACTTGATAGCAGGGCAGGCCTTGCAGTCAATGCATAAGAAAAGAGTATGGGAATACAAAATGAATAATGTGAAGTGGATTTTCCTGTGCCCATCCAGTACCTGGGTTCGAAGGCTTATTGGGGTGCATATGACTTGGTTGCAGGGCAGGCCTTGCAGTCAATGCATAAGAAAAGAGTATGGGAGTACAAAATGAATAATGAGAAGTGGATTTTCCTGTGCCCATACAGTACGTGGCTTCAAAGGCTTATTGGGGTGCATGTAACTTGCATTTAATGCAACATTTTTTCAGGAAGCACTCCTTTACCTCTCGTGAAATGGGTATTGAGGTGCGTCGTAATTCTTGGCAGCCCATCCACTCACTGGATAGGCAATAACAGTTTAGGAGACCCATTGTTTAATAAAGGCCATTTAAGAATATCAATGCCACCTGATGGCCCTCTAAAAATAGGCTCTATGACTTTGAGTCCTTCCTTCATAAATGAAACAAGATGTGTCTGCTTATGTGTCACACACCACATGGCCAGCTAGGGTTGTTAAATGTTACAATGACATTTCCCAGTGAATGCATTTGTATTTGCTAAAAGCAATGCCAAATTTGAAAAACGCATCAAAAACGCTGCGTGTGAACATAGCCCAAGTGGTGGAGGAACATTTTTGTTTTTGGTTAATTATTTTGTCTTATATACAAGTCATTAACATGGAAAGGATGTTCCTTAACCCCTTAGTCCCCAAGGGTGGTTTGCACGTTAATAGAGATGAGCGGTGTTCGAAGCGAACTGTTCGCCAATCTCAAATTCGAGTTGTTTTGGGCGGTGTTCGAGCCATTCGACGAACCCAAACGATTTTGAAAAAATTAGGCTGTTCGAGGTTATGTTCGATAACTGTTCGTGCACCTAAATCGTCACTGGATTTTTTTCGCAGTTATGCTGAGAATCACTGTTAATACACATTTTGAGTGTCCAGCATGGGGGGGGGGAGGGGCATAGCATGGATCTCTGCAGAGATAATGAAGATCTCCATTTTTTTTTCTCTTTCCCGCATTTCCAGTGGGCGGTGCAGTCTGTCAGCCCATCAGCAGCGAACACACGGATCGAGGTGTTTTTTTTCACACAAGCAAGGGCATGTGTCATTGGCTGTGTATGTCACATGTCCTTGCCCTATAAGACCCAGCCATTTCCTCACTCGCCACCATTTTCTCACTGCTTCAGCTCAGTGTCCGTGGGGTAGGTGTTAAAGCAACAGTAACATCTGCAGAAGAAAGACCATCTTCCAGCCAAACTAAGTTGTCTACTTCTTTTAGTGGACAATGTGTTACGATCCCTTTCTTACGGGCACGGCCATCGCTACAGATTCCAGATGAGGCACAACAAAAAAAGGTGCTTCAACAGATATCAAGTGCTCCTTTAAGGTGGCTCTCCACCTCAACTTCAACAACACAAAAACTTCAGTCCTCAGAGGTGTCACCCCAATCGCACTTGCTTCCTCACAGCTCCCAAGTCTCCAACTGCCCGTCTGAGTATGGGGTAGAAAAGATGGTTGAGTCTGCAGAGCTGTTTACTCATACTATAGCCTGGGAATCAGAGGTCGTCTCCACAGCTTCTGTGAATCCAGACGAGGAAATGATCTGTACTGATGCCCAGAATGTTTATGAGTCTGATCCAGGACCAGATGAAGAAGGTTCTGAGCATAATGTAGACCCTCGTTCCCAAACTGTAACTCCTGTTGATGGACACAATGAGGAAGACGATGATGAGACTCAAATACCAGATGTGAGCGACAACTTGAGTTTTGTGTCAGGGCAGGAAGAGGTTGGCTCTGAGGACGACGGGGGTGAGAACACACAGAGTGATAAGGACGAGGTTGTAGATCCCACTTACTGTCAACCCACAGTCAGACAGTGGATGAGGTCAGCAGAGGAGGTGGAGGAGGATTCGAGTGACGACGAGGTCAGGGCGCGCCTTCCTGGACAGAGACGTAGTACTGGAAGCACGTCACCAACTGCATCATCAACCGCAACTCTGCCTCTGACCACAAGTCAAGGTGGCTCTTCAGGTCACATGGGCTCTAAGCCTTGCATAGCCTGGGCATTTTTTAACATCGATAAGGATGACCCAACTCGTGTTATCTGTAACATTTGTGACCAAAAGCTAAGTAGAGGCCAAAAAATCCATAGTTTGAGTACTTCATGCATGAACCGTCACATGGATATGAAGCATAAGTTGCAGTGGCAAGCTCACTGTGCTACAATGCGGCCTAGCGGGCCAGCCCAACCACAGTCTGCCCCATCTTGTGCATCCGCGACCGCGGCCTCTTCATCCTCTCTGACTGGGGGGACAGCAGTCAGACCTGTTTTGAGACTTAGACCTGGCACCTCTTTACCAGCAACAGCCAGTCAGATTGGCAGGTCATCAGTTCATTTGGAAGTGGAAACACCAGCTGGTGTTGAGCGCTCTCCGACATCGAGAGCACCACCTTTGGATCAAGGCAACCTAAGTTTTGCGCCTGCATCTTCCTCACAGACCGTCAGTTGTCCGGGGACACCCTACTCAACCCCGTCTATGCACAACACCCAGCCCTCGGTCCCTCAGATGTGGACAAGTAAAAGACCATTTCCTCCTAGCCATGAGTAAGCTAAGAGGTTGAATTTCACCATCTGCAAGCTCTTGGCTACAGAAATGCTGCTTTTCCGCCTTGTGGACACAGAGGATTTTTGAGCCCTTATGTCCGTCGCAGTGCCCCAGTACCAAATGCCCAGTCGGCACTACTTGTCAAAGAAAGGTGTGCCTGCGCTCCACCAGCATGTCGCACACAACATCACCGCTTCTTTGAGAAACTCAGTGTGTGACAGGGTGCATTTCACCACAGACACTTGGACGAGTCGGCATGGACAGGGGCGTTACATGTCGCTGACTGGGCACTGGGTAACTATGGTGACAGCAGGACAAGGTCCAAGTGTTGCCGTCCCCACGAGCTGTGCGTCAATCCTCTTTATCTCGAAGTTCCTCCACTGCTTCTGCCTCCTCAAGCTCCTCTCGGTCCTCCACCTGCACCCAAAGCCTGTCTGGTCATGCCACGGCTTTCTAACTGCGCAGAAGGGATCCTGCAGCACACCTCCTTGCTATGCTGGCAGAAGGTCTTAACGTAATCAGGCGGTTTTTATGTTGAAATGTCTGGGAAATGTGAGTCACACAGCTGAGGAGTTATGGTCAGCTCTGGAGAACCAGTTTCATGAATAGTTGTCTCCACTGGACCTGCAACCAGGGAAGGTCGTGTACGACAATGGGTGCAGCCCTTCGCCGGGGCAATGTCACACACGTGGCTTGTATGGCTCACGTGTTGAACTTGGCTGTCCAGCAATTTTTAGCCCACTATCCCGGACTACATGGCCTTCTGCAGAGGGCACGGTCGCTGTGTGCTCACTTCCGCCATTCGCATCCGCAGCTCAGCGACTTACATCTCTACAGAAGTCGTTGGGCCTGCCACTTCACCGGCTAAAATGCGATGTGCCAACACGGTGGAATTCAACTCTGCACATGTTGCAGCGACTGTGGCAGCACCGACAAGCCCTGGTGCAATACGTTCTGAATTATAGCCTGGGCCAAAGAGATCCAGAGGTGGGGCAAATCACGCTGGAGCAGTGGTCTCAGATCAGGGACCTATGCACCCTTCTGCACAGTTTTGAAATGGCCACGAAGATGTTTAGTGCTGACGATGCCATTATCAGCATGACTATTCCGGTGATTTACATGCTGGAGCAGATGTTAAACAGAATTCGGAGTCAGGTGGTGGAACAAGAGGAGGTGGAGAAAGTAGAGGAGGAGGAGTTGTATGCGGAAGGGCTAACATCTGCAAGGTCCAGACAGTCGGCAGCACCAAGGCGGCTGGCATGGGAGGGTGGGGGAGAGGGATTAACCAGGGCGCATGGTAGCAGCCAAACTAGTGAGGAAGGTGCAGGAGCCCAGGAAGAAGTGGAGGGCAAACTGGCGATGGGCATGGAAGACTCATCAGATGAGGGAGACCTTGATCACATTTCTGTTGTGCGAGGTTGGGGGGAGAGGGCAGAGGAAGGAAGCATGAGTCATACCTCGCCACCAACACAACAGGGACTTGGTGCTCCTGGATGCGCAAGACACATGAGTGCCTTCTTGCTGCACTCATGACCCTCGAATTGTCAGAATTCGAAATAATCCTGACTACTGGGTAGCCACACTGTTAGATCCCCGGTACAAAAGGAAATTTGCCGAAATAATTCCAGCCATAGATATGGATTCACGCATGCAGGAGTATCAGCAGAGACTGTTGCAGAATCTTACATGTGCCTTTCCACAAAACACCAGTGGTGCACGTAGTGAATCACAGTTCTAACTTGCCAACCGTGGGACTGTCGAGTCTTCATCACTCAAACCGTAACATAAAAACAGTATCTGCTGGTGTTCACAGCAATTTTGCAGAATCCTTTCACCAGCTTTTTAGCCCATCCTTTGCAAGGCCACAGGAGACAAGAAGTCAGACACATAGTCAACGCCTAGAGACGATGGTACAGGAGTATCTCCAACTGAACATCGAAGCCATGACCGTGTCACTGGACCCTTGCTCTTTTTGGGCTTCCAATCTGGATAAATGGCCGGAGCTCGCCACTCTCGCCTTGGAGATCTTGTCATGCCCCGCAGCCAGCGTTCTCTCTGAACGTGTGTTCAGCGCTGCTGGTGGTATGCTGACAGATAAGCGCACGCGGCTGTCCACTGAGAATGTAGAAAGACTCACGTTTATAAAGATGAACAAATCATGGAAACGCAAGGGCTTTTCTACCCCTGTATCATCCTGGGGAGAGTAAAAGCTTGAGGATTTTGTAAAATCACCTCACCAAATGCTTTAAGCTTTAAAATTGATAATAATTTTTTGCTGCATCTTGGCTGTAGAATAATTTTTGGCCTGTAGCAGTGTGTGGTACTCATTCTAATAGACCATCTATACTAAGCTCCACCAGCTTTCAAATTCATAATTTTTAGCTGCATCTTGGCTGTAGAATAATTTTTGGCCTGTAGCAGTGTGTGGTACTCATTCTAAAAGTCCATCTATACTAAGCTCCACCAGCTTTCAAATTCATAATTTTTTGCTGCATCTTGGCTGTAGAATAATTTTTGGCCTGTAACAGTGTGTGGTACTCATTCTAATAGGCCATCTATACTAAGCTCCACCCGCTTTCAAATTCATAATTTTTAGCTGCATCTTGGCTGTAGAATAATTTTTGGCCTGTAGCAGTGTGTGGTACTCATTCTAATAGGCCATCTATACTAAGCTCCAACAGCTTTCAAATTCATAATTTTTAGCTGCATCTTGGGCTGTAGAATATTTTTTGGCCTGTAGCAGTGTGTGGTACTCATTCTAATAGGCCATCTGTATACTAAGCTCCACCAGCTTTCAAATTCATAATTTTTAGTTGCATCTTAGCTGTAGAATAATTTTTGGCCTGTAGGAGTGTGTGGTACTCATTCTAATAGGCCATCTATACTAAGCTCCACCAGCTTTCAAATTTATAATTTTTAGCTGCATCTTGGCTGTAGAATAATTTTTGGCCTGTAGCAGTGTGTGGTACTCATTCTAATAGGCCATCTATACTAAGCTCCACCAGCTTTCAAATTCATAATTTTTAGCTGCATCTTGGCTGTAGAATAATTTTTGGCCTGTAGCAGTGTGTGGTACTCATTCTAATAGGCCATCTATACTAAGCTTCACCAGTAGTGTTGAGTGATACTGCCCGATATCCCGAAATATCGGATCAGATTGGATCGGCCAGATACTCAAAAGTATCGGGTATCGCCGATCCGATACCGGAAACCCAATGCAAGTCAAAGGGACAGAAATATCGGAACTAAAAACTTTCTTTCCTTGTAAACACTAGATATACACACATAGAATACATATATATATACATGTCATTGTGACATATATATACATATATTTATAGTTCATACACTTCTACAGTCATGGCCAAAAGTTTTGAGAATGACACAAATATTATATTTTCACATGATCTGCTGCCCTCTTGTTTTTATATGTGTGTTTGACAGATGTTTTTATCACAGACAGAAATATAATAATTGCAAACATATGAGTAACAAAAGCTTATATTGACAGAATGAGTTAATGCAGCAAGTCAATATTTGCAGTGTTGACCCTTCTTCTTCAGGACCTCTGCTATTCTCCCTGGCATGCTCTCAATCAACTTCTGGACCAAATCCTGACTGATAGCAGTCCATTCTTGCACAATCAATGCTTTCATTTTGTCAGAATTTTTAGGTTTTTGTTTGTCCACCCATTTCTTGATGATTGACCACAAGTTCTCAATGGGATTAAGATCTGGGGAGTTTTCAGGCCATGGACCTAAAATCTCTATGTTTTGTTCCTTGAGCCATTTAGTTATCACCTTTGCTTTATGGCAAGGTGCTCCATCATGCTGGAAAAGGCATTGTTGATCGCCAAACTGCTCTTGGAGGGTTGGGAGAAGTTGCTCTTGGAGGACATTCTTGTACCATTCTTTATTCATGGCTGTGTTTTTAGGCAAGACTGTGAGAGAGCCGATTCCCTTGGCTGAGAATCAACCCCACACATGAATGGTTTCAGGATGCTTAACAGTTGGCATGAGACAAGACTGGTGGTATCGCTCACCTTATCTTCTCCGAATGAGGCGTTTTCCTGATGTCCCAAACAATCGAAAAGGGGATTCATCAGAGAAAATAACTTTACCCCAGTCCTCGGCAATCCACTGCCTGTACCTTTTGCAGAATATCAGTCTGTCCATGATGTTTTTTCTGGAGAGAAGTGGCTTCTTTGCTGCCCCCCTTGAGACCAGGCCTTGCTCCAAGAGTCTCCGCCTCACAGTGCGTGCAGATGCACTCACACCTGCCTGCTGCCATTCCTGAGCAAGCTCTGCACTGCTGGTAGCCAGATCCCGCAGCTGAAACACTTTTAAGAGGCGGTCCTGGCGCTTGCTGGTCTTTCTTGGCGCCCTGGAGCCTTTTTGGCAACAATGGAACCTCTCTCCTTGAAGTTCTTGATGATGCGATAGATTGTTGACTGAGGTGCAAACTTTCTAGCTGCGATACTCTTCCGTTAGGCCATTTTTGTGCATTGCAATGATGACTGCACGTGTTTCTTTAGAGATAACCATGGTTAACAGAAGAGAAACAATGATGCCAAGCACCAGCCCCCTTTTAAAGTTTCCAGTGGTGTCATTCTTACTTAATCATGACAGATTGATCTCCAGCCATGTCCTCATTAACACCCACACCTGTGTTAATGGAGCAATCACTGAAAAGAGGTTAGCTGGTCCTTTTAAGGCAGGGCTGCAATGATGTTGAAATGTGTTTTGGGGGATAAAGTTCATTTTTTAGCCAAATATTGACTTTGCAAGTAATTGCTGTTAAGCTGATCACTCTTTATAACATTCTGGAGTATATGCAAATTGCCATTAGAAAAAGTGAAGCAGTAGACTTTGTAAAAATTAATATTTGTGTCATTCTCAAAACTTTTGTCCATGACTGTACATAGTAAAATAGCCTCTGATTCAATTGCCGGGCAATGCCGGCTTTTGAGAAAATACAGAACCACCCGACATTAAATGACACATGGTTTACATAGAGTTAACCATGTCATTTCATGTAGTTTGATATATGGTTTTCACTAACAATTACATGAGTGTATGTGTGCAAAATTTGACACATGTAGGGGTTAACTAAAGGTGTAAATTCGTTGTAAAAAAACGCATTTATTTGCTACGAATTTACACCTTTAATTAACCCCTACATGTGTCAAATTTTGCACACATACACTCATGTAATTGTTAGTGAAAACCATATATCAATCTACATGAAATGACATGGTTAACTCTATGTAAACCATGTGTCATTTCATGTTGGGTTCTGTATTTTCCCAAAAGCCGGCAATTGAATTAGGTGCTATTATACTATGTAGAAGTGTATGTACTATAAATATAAATATATATATATGTGTCACATATTCAATGAAATGTATATATATATATATATATATATATATATATATATGAGGTGTAAAATTGTTGAAAAAAAAATGCGTGGGCTCCCTCCCTATTTTCTCAACCAGATAGACAAAGCCAGCGAGTGGGGGCAGATAATAATAGCCCAGAGAAGGACCATTATTTTTGCCCCCCCCCGGCTACTAACATCTGCCCCCAGACACCCCAGAAAAGGCAAATCTATAATTAGATTCGCCCTTTCTGGCACTTTGCCCATCTATTCCCATTGCCCTGTAGCGGTGGCGAATGGGTTAATAAGGGGTTAAAGCCACCTTTCTATTGAAAGGTGACTTTAAGCCAGGTTAATAATTGAGAGCTGTCAATTAGACAACTATCAATTATTAATCCTATTGTATGAAATAAAAATAAAACACACACACTTTAATTAAAAATCATTTTAATGAAATAAACACACAGTTTTTGACCATATTTTATTTTACTGCCATTCCTTGCGAAGCCCTTGTTCACCTGTAATAAAAATAAAATAATAAAGCAACATTATTCTTACCTATCCGATGTTCCTAGAAATCACAGTAAATTTATTGCCTAGATCCAAAATAGTGCTTCCAAATATCAACAAATTTCAAAAAATCATAGGAAGCTTTTTCCACTATAAAAATACAAATTTTATTTAGAACATTTTTAAAATACATATACGGATAAAAATATCCAAATGGGGGACAACATTATGCAAAAAAAGCCTACAAAAAACAGGTACAGGTACAGTTGGTAGTGTTCAATAGTGAATATATCCGTATATCATGCTTAAAGCCACATTGACAAACAAGGGGTTATGTATATTTAATGTCTATCACATATACCACAGTGCATAGATTTTTAAGTAAAATATCCCCAAAACATATCTGTTAGCATAGGTTAAAACGGACATAAAGATTGCCCTCCTACCAATAAAGCTAGCATTTAAATGTTTGCTATGCAAGTGCAGAGCATGCAGCAAGTGCTATAATATGTGCAGTAACCTGCATAACAATGCACAAAAAAGTTTTTAAAGTGTTGAAAATAGTAAGCTGCTGGTAGGAGACCGTACCTGATTGCGGCTGCAGCACCCCTGGCGCACGTTTCGCGTTTAGCTTGTTCACAAGGGAGCGTGTGTATGCATAAGTTCTTTGTTAGCTCTTTATATAGGACCCGGTGTTTCAATATCAGCGTTTCAGCTGACATACTGCCTGACGTCAGCATAGGAAGGCATCACATGACACTCGGCCCAACCCTCTGCTCGACGCGTCAGAGTAGGGGCGGGCACAAGTGCCGAGGAGGACGCGCTGCCATAGCGACCGCAAAAGCAGGAAGTCAGCTGGAGAGCCCATCACCGTATGTTAGAAAGCAATGCTGCATGCCTGCAATTTACATGTGAGTAAGAGTAAAATAGATAGTACAATGCCTTACTCTTATACTATCATATCGATCATATATATACACATCAACAATAAAGCGTCAAAAAAAGTACACTGCCATAGTGAAAAAAGGCAGGAAATCGACTAAAAAAGGATATATCACCGCCATTACAAGACTATGTTGCATGCCTATATATTACATGTAAGCAGGGATACAGATATAAATAGTTTACTACTTATATGTCATCATAACTGACCAAACCACTTACAAAGAGATAAGACTGTAATATATATATATATATTTTTTTTTTTCATATATTCACATTATGTACCTAGTATTAGGGCATTTATATTATTATTGTATCACTTTAATATTTGGGTGATCATTATCATGATCCTATTTTTTTTTTTTTTTTATTTTATCTTTGTTTTTCTATGTATATCCCTTCCCTCTTCCTAACCTCCTCAATATATTACAGTCTTATCTCTTTTGTAAGTGGTTTGGTCAGTTATGATGACATATAAGTAGTAAACTATTTATATCTGTATCCCTGCTTACATGTAATATATAGTGTAAGCTTTTCAGGGGATATAGCTCTGAGATCGCCGTCCGGGTAGACGGAATGGCATAGAAACAGTTCATTCAGAGACAGCAGTTCTGGTAAAAACTGGCCGCAACCAGCTTTATTAAAGTCCACAGCAAACAGATAAAAAAACAAATCATAAACATAAGACCTGGGCTTGTCCAGCCACTTACTGCACTTAGATAGATTTCCCTATCTATCCGGGTCCCGACTCTAACAGCCTGGGCCAAAACAACACATATGTTCAGCATTTACCAGCATGGAGGTTCACAGAGTCTCCTCCTTGTGTCTGAAGGCACCTTCAACGTCCAGACTTGAGAGAGCTCCCCTCCTATTCAGCAGCTATCCGCATGGATTCTCACAGAGACTACTCCTGTGTCCTGGGGTACATCGAGCACCCAGACTGAGATAGCTCAAACTCCTGGAGACTCCTTCTTGTGCCTGGACTCCCTGTCCAGACTAAGCGAGCTCTCTGTCTGTGCTCCCAAGCACCTACTTCTGGCTTCCTAATCAACACCTGAGTGGATTCAGGTCTGAGCTGCAAGCGTGTACTGAATGGCAGGTGTAGTGACCTTTCTTTACCACCAGGTTTACAAAGCCACACATTTCGCTCATACCAGTCAGCAAAGTACTTAGGTGAAATATACACCTCATTCAACACATATTCCTTCACTGTCTCACATATCCCCCCCTCTTCTCCAGACCGGAGGGCTGGTCATCCAGACCGGAGGGCTGGTCAACAATCCTAAAGAGACAGTGAACTCCGGACCAGTTATGGCCAACACCAAGTTCATCTTCACCATTGTCATCTGTATCTTCACCTAAAGCAACCGCACTACGCTGTACCCTCCTAGGCCTATGCTCTCTGCGGGCCTCGGGTGTCCTGCACGGTTTCAGCTTGACCTTAGTGCCAGCCTCAGTCTCGGTATAGTGCCTCACCAGAGAAGTATGACCAGGCACGTCAGAACACCTCTGTTGATTCTTCCTCAGAAACTTTCGTACCTCCTGTTTTTGGGGCACTGACCCTGTGTCACCAACTGTCACAGGAGGTATAGGGTTTTTTTCAGCTTTCTCTAATTCCCCCTGAACCTTTTTTAGCACATCTACTTTCTTAAATATCAGTTGATTCATAAATTCTATTTCACAGAACTTAAGCGCCTCTGTCATGGTCTCTGACCATTTTGAGCCACACTGTTCAAACGATTGGCACTGTAGAGGGAGCTGATCGTTTTTCTTTTTCGGTACACATACTTCATCCTCTTCTTGTACAGGCTCTTCTGGTAGGACATGCTCAGAAGCCCTACCATCAGTCTTCTCTTCCACCACGTTCTGCATCCCATCTGAGCTCCTGTGTGTCTGCAGCGGCAACGGAGCGACACATCGCCCCTCCCACTCACTGGGACGTGGTTCAGGTGTAGACTCCATGAAAATGCGCTTGAGCTCACCAAGGCCAACCTGATGTCTCAAAATCTCATCCTGGGATTTATCCAGATCCTTTGTGTCGCTCGGGAACACCGGGCGCCGAACTTCCGGCCCGAGCTTCGCGAGTTGCAGCCACGGATCCGGACAGTACACCGTCCACGCCGCTGTCTCCGGCAGAAACAGATTCCGGGGCAGAGTCAGTCCCCACATCTTCAGTCTTGTTCCTCACAGCTTCACTTGAGACCTCAGCTTCTGGTGAGGCATCTGGTTTGGTGTCTACCACTTCCATGGCTTTTTCCACCTCTGCAGCATCACCCTCAGAGTCCTTGGCATGATGCAGATCCACACCACACATTGATAACTTCTCATCTTCAACAGCATCCACTTGTGCTGTGTTCAGTTTCAGAGTCCTGCCTTTAAAGCTCAGCTCTCCTCCTTTCACCTTAGTCTTCGCCAGGGAACCGGCCAACTGTAAAACATCTTCAGATGCCATCTTCTGTCCGGCTGTAAGGTCAGCATCAGCTTTCTTCTCAGGACTCTCAACCTCCTCTGCTACCATGCCTTCCTCATTTGCACTGGTTGCTTTATTGTCATCAGATGATTCACTATCACTACCACTGTCTGACCCCTTTTTCTCAGCCACATCTGGCTCACTTTCAGGGTTATACACTTCATTTTCATTCACATCCTGCTCACTGTCAGGGTTATACAATTCATTTTCATTCACATCCTGCTCACTGTCAGGGTTATACAATTCATTCTCATTCACATCTTGATCTGGAACCTTAGTTAACATGTCATCCACAACATTAACTTCACCATCTGGTCCCTGGTTTCCCTCAGGTGGTCCCTCAAGTATGTGACTATGTGACAACCCCAGCACTATACTTCCATATAGCTCAGGTACTAGGAGCTGGCTCACGACCTCTCCCTGGACTTCAGTGTCCCTATACAACAGGTGAGTGTTTATGGCAACATGAGGAAACCTCTCCTCAGAGCCAGGCTCTTGGGAAACCTCATTTAGAACAATTATATTTTCCTGTGCCGTTTTAAGAGTGGGGTCTCGCCATTGTTCACTCTCAAAATTGTCACAGGACACAGGTAAGTCAGGGACACTCGGTTCCCGAGAACCACCATCCTCGTCTCCCACCATCACCTGCAAAGGAATTTCATCACTATCACAGTCATCATTATTATCAATATCATTATCATGATTATGATCAGTATCATCATCACTATCATGATCATCATCATTATCATTATCAGCATCAGCATCATTATCATGGTCATCATCATTATCATGATCATCATCATCATCATCATCATTATCATTATCATCATCATCATCATCATCATCATTATCACATAAGTTTAACGGCCCACTAGCATTGTGTTCCGCCCCTCGGGACTGCGCACCCTCAATAGGAGCTTCATCACACTGTCCATCAGAAACATTTTTCCCCCAGAGATCCTTAGACCGGGGAAAGTCATTACCCAATATGACGGGTTGCACCAGGTTCTTCACTACCCCCCCTTCATATGAAACCTCCCCGAGTTTGGGGACCAAGTCCACGGCAGTCTCTGGGTAGACTTTGGTGTCTCCATGGATGCACACCATACTCAGGTGCTTATCAGGGATGAAGTCCCTATCAATCAGGCTGTCACATACGGAAGTCACTGGACTCTCTGAGTCCAAGAGGGCCTGTGCTGGGCAGTCATTTACAACCGACGGGGACACCTGTGGGCCAGTCTCTTCGGCTGAGGTGGACACACACACAGGTTCTGCGCAGAGAGAGAGGGATCTGCCAACATCACAATACATAGGCTCCCCCTCTATTGGACAGTTGGCTGCAATTTCACGACATCTCCAACACTGTCCATCACACTTTTCCACCCACATGTCCCCTCGGGCCTGAACCCGCTTATCAGCATACCCCATGTCCCCAACAGCTGGAACGCTCTTACCGCGAGAGTTCAGCGTCCGGGAACTCTGAAGTGACGACCTCTCAGACGGCTGGTCACGGAGACAGTCTTTGCTGGCGAAGGCCTTCTCCATCAGGCTGACCAGACGATTGGCGTCCTGGTGGTCTCCTTGTCCGACCTCTGGCTGTACCTCAGGAGGACATGCTCGGGTGTAGCGGTTCACTATCACCTTTCCAACTCCATAATCAGGTTTGCTGACTGCAGACTCCCAACTGCATCTCCAGTCATGAACTCCCCTGGCACGGGCTGTCACCGTAACACCCAGCCGGGTAAGAATCTCCGCTTTCAGCTTGGCATAGTCTTGGCTGTCCTGCTCGCTCAGGTCAGCATAGGCCCTTTGGGGTTCTCCAATCAAATAGGATGCGACCATCATGGCCCATTCAGATAGGGGCAGATTCTCCTTCTCTGCCAGTCCCTCAAACCTAGTGAGATATACCTCCACATCGTCACGAGGTGTCATCTTTTTCAGGGACCGTCTTACCGCCTTCTTTACAGCGGACAATGCAGGTGACTTTGCAACATTACTTTGGGACGATGCGCTGCAAGTCTTTTGTAGTGCTGCAACCTGCTCAAAAAACAACCGGTTATTCTCCTGCTGCTGCTGCAGGATTTGCTGCTGGGCCTGCTGCATGCGCTGCTGGTGCTGCAGGCGCTGCCGCTCCATGCTCTGCTGCATGCTCCGCTGGGCCTGGACCAGGTACTCAATGAGCTCCTCCATACTGCCGGACTTATCTGTCTCAACCACGGCAGTCTTATGTTGCACATTAACTTGCGCCATTTGTTCAAACAGCGCCTCCATGCTGTCATCCATGCTGTCAGATTTCTCTGTCTCAACAACGGCAGTCTTCACTCAAGACATACACACTCCACAGTCTTTTCCACAGAAAATTCAGCTCTGCTGTGCAGACACTTTTTTTTTTTTTTTTCTCTGCAAACTCTATTAGGGCCACTGTCTCTTTAAGACTGCTCCAACAGACTTTTTCCTTTGCTGCTGCACACTCCACAGTCTTTTCCACAACAAGTTCAGCTTTGCTGTGCAGACACACTTTTTTTTTTTCTCTGCAAACTCTATTAGGGCCACTGTCTCTTTAAGACTGCTCCAACAGACGTTTCTCTTTTTTTTTTTTTTTTCTCTGACACACTTTTTTTTCTCTCTCTGCTGCTGCTTCAACAGACTTCTCTCCTTTATTGCTGTCTCTAAGCCACTGTGCTGCCCGCATTCTCCACCAATTGTAAGCTTTTCAGGGGATATAGCTCTGAGATCGCCGTCCGGGTAGACGGAATGGCATAGAAACAGTTCATTCAGAGACAGCAGTTCTGGTAAAAACTGGCCGCAACCATCTTTATTAAAGTCCACAGCAAACAGATAAAACAAATTATAAACATAAGACCTGGGCTTGTCCAGCTACTTACTGCACTTAGATAGATTTCCCTATCTATCCGGGTCCCGACTCTAACAGCCTGGGCCAAAACAACACATATGTTCAGCATTTACCAGCATGAAGGTTCACAGAGTCTCCTCCTTGTGTCTGAAGGCACCTTCAACGTCCAGACTTGAGAGAGCTCCCTTCCTATTCAGCAGCTATCCGCATGGATTCTCACAGAGACTACTCCTGTGTCCGGGGTACATCGAGCACCCAGACTGAGATAGCTCAAACTCCTGGAGACTCCTTCTTGTGCCTGGACTCCCTGTCCAGAGTAAGCGAGCTCTCTGTCTGTGCTCCCAAGCACCTACTTCTGGCTTCCTAATCAACACCTGAGTGGATTCAGGTCTGAGCTGCAAGCGTGTACTGAATGGCAGGTGTAGTGACCTTTCTTTACCACCAGGTTTACAAAGCCACACATTTCGCTCATACCAGTCAGCAAAGTACTTAGGTGAAATATACACCTCATTCAACACATATTCCTTCACTGTCTCACAATAGGCATGCAACATAGTCTTGTAATGGCGGTGATATATCCTTTTTTTAGTCGATTTCCTGCCTTTTTTCACTATGGCAGTGTACTTTTTTTGACGCTTTATTGTTGATGTGTATATATATGATCGATATGATAGTATAAGAGTAAGGCATTGTACTATCTATTTTACTCTTACTCACATGTAAATTGCAGGCATGCAGCATTGCTTTCTAACATACGGTGATGGGCTCTCCAGCTGACTTCCTGCTTTTGCGGTCGCTATGGCAGCGCGTCCTCCTCGGCAATTGTGCCCGCCCCTACTCTGACGCGTCGAGCAGAGGGTTGGGCCGGGTGTCATGTGATGCCTTCCTATGCTGACGTCAGGCAGTATGTCAGCTGAAACGCTGATATTGAAACACCGGGTCCTATATAAAGAGCTAACAAAGAACTTATGCATACACACGCTCCCTTGTGAACAAGCTAAACGCGAAACGTGCGCCAGGGGTGCTGCAGCCGCAATCAGGTACGGTCTCCTACCAGCAGCTTACTATTTTCAACACTTTAAAAACTTTTTTGTGCATTGTTATGCAGGTTACTGCACATATTATAGCACTTGCTGCATGCTCTGCACTTGCATAGCAAACATTTAAATGCTAGCTTTATTGGTAGGAGGGCAATCTTTATGTCCGTTTTAACCCTATGCTAACAGATATGTTTTGGGGATATTTTACTTAAAAATCTATGCACTGTGGTATATGTGATAGACATTAAATATACATAACCCCTTGTTTGTCAATGTGGCTTTAAGCATGATATATGGATATATTCACTATTGAACACTACCAACTGTACCTGTACCTGTTTTTTGTAGGCTTTATTTGCATAAAGTTGTCCCCCATTTGGATATTTTTATCCGTATATGTATTTTAAAAATGTTCTAAATAAAATTTGTATTTTTATAGTGGAAAAAGCTTCCTATGATTTTTTGAAATCTATCCGATGTTCAGTCAGGTCCCCCGATGTAATCCTTCTGAAAGGGTTAATGTTTACTGCAGAGACCACAGCTAATACTGACAGCCTCACAGTAAACCCCCGACTGAATCATCTCCTCTCCCAGCTGACAGGGAGAGGAAGTGGTTAGCATAATTGATTGCTTCCCACTTTCACTTCAGGTCAGCCAGGGACACCGCACAGCATCAGTGACGTCAGAGGGAATCCCGACTGACCTGAAGTGAACTGATTAACAAAAATAGGGGATCCCCTCAAAAAAAAAATGGCGTGGGGTACCCCTATTTTTGTTAACCAGCCTGATAAAGCAGACTACTGAGGCCTGGTTTTTCAGGCTGTTAAGGAGCCAATATTCATGGACCTTGCAAGCCTGATAATACCAGGCCACAGCAGTCTGCTTATCTTGGCTGGTTAACAAAAATAGGGGATCCCCTCTAAAAAAAAATTGGCGTGGGGTCCCCCTTATTTTTGTTAACCAGTCTGATAAAGCAGACTACTGAGGCCTGGTTTTTCAGGCTGTTAAGGAGCCAATATCCATGGACCTTGAAAGCCTGTTAATACCAGGCCACAGCAGTCTGCTTATCTTGGCTGGTTAACAAAAATACGGGATCCCCTCGAAAAAAAATGGCTTGGGGTCCCCCCTATTTTTGTTAACCTTCCAGATGAAACACTGCTGAGTAGAGTTGAGCGATACTTTCCGATATCCTAAAGTATCGGAATCGGAATGGTATCGCCGATATCACTAAAATATCGGCGATACCCGATACCGATACCGGAAGTCCCATGTAAGTCTATGGGAACAAAATATCGAAATTAAAAAAAACCCATTCTTGCCTTGTTGGTTAATTGTACATGAAGGAAAACAAGAAAGAGTAATGTAGAATGTATTGGGGAAGGTTGAGGAGACATTAAAGGCATAGATGTTTAACCCAATCAAATGGAATAGCATAAATATTTTTTTTTTTAAAGATGTTCGGATTGACGAAGAAATTGACAATGTTAACGTTTTTTATATTTTGGCAAATATGTATATTACACAACTTCCATGCTCTTCATCTTCACCTTTTTAACTTTTCACACACTTTCTCCTTCATAATCTTCTGCAGCATCATCTTTTTCATCAAATTATTCTTCATCTTCACCTTCTTTATCTTCTTCTTAAACTTCTTGCTATTCATCTTTGTTAACATTACTCATATTCTTCTTATTAAACTATTATTCTTATTCATATTCTGCTTCATCTTCTTCATCATATTCTTATTTGTGACAGAGAATCCTGTACTTGTAATCTGTCAAAGTATGAATTTTTCATCCTTCCGTTCTTGCTGTCACAAAAGATTTAAATTACAACAGTATTTGTCCGTGTTCAGTTTAGCCTGCAGCAGCAGGCATTTTCCAGGGGCACCACGAGGAGGAACGGACTCACCCCCATACACTGCTTAGTCTTCTTCTGCTTAGAATTTAGAGCATATATTTTGCTCTTCATTTTGGTCTTATACTTCATGTTCTTCTGCTTTTAGATCTTCTGCTTATTGTTCTTGTGTCTCTTGTTCCGTATCTTGTATTTGTAGCACAATCTTGTACCAGCTGATGTTACTGGGACACGGTTACTAAGCAGGAGGTACCTGTGCTCCAAAGCACTACCAAGGACCAGCAGACGTTGCTGGAACTCGGATACCGAGATGGAGGCACCTAGGCCAAAGGCACTGCGGAGAACCAGTTGACGGTACTGGAACCCGGAGGGGCAGCAGAAGGAAAAGAGCCAATGGCACAACCGAGGACCAGCTGACGTTACTGGGACACGGTTACTAAGCAGGAGGTACCTGTGCTCCAAAGCACTACCAAGGACCAGCAGACATTGCTGGAACTCGGATACCGAGATGGAGGCACCTAGGCCAAAGGCACTGCGGAGAACCAGTTGACGGTACTGGAACCCGGACGGGTAGCAGAAGGTACAAGAGCCAATGCAAGTAACGAGGACCAGCTGACTGTGCTGGAACCCGGAGGGGCAGCAGAAGGAAAAGAGCCAATGGCACAACCGAGGACCAGCTGACGTTACTGAACCCCAGTAACACAGGAGCAAGTGTTGACTGTGCTAACAGCACTTCCGAGCAACAACTGGCGGTGTTGGAGCCCAGGGTCAAGGAGGATGTTTAAATACTAGATCAAGTAATTTCCTTGTTACCTGTCAATTTTAAATGTCTATACTTCAAACAAGAGAAAGATAACCTTTACTACCATAAGATGATGATTTCATTTAAACTAATATCTAGATAAATAAAGAATTGACAAACATAAACACATACATTAACATGTTGAACAGCAATGCAAACCACAAAATAAATTAGTTAAGGAATCTGCTATACGGTTGTACATAAAAGCATACAAGTACATATCTGAATCCATTAATGATGGATAAGTAACAGTATGTACACCATTTTTATTGTATAGACAATGAATGTCTGACTTCAAAACATCATCAGCATTACAAGTTATCTGTGACATTACTAAAATGTTACATTTGCTGAATAATGTCACTAAACAGTTTATACAAAATTATACAATTTCCATCATGTAATACTCATAATATGTGGCAATAATCATGTTTATTAACAAACATAACCTTTAAAAAGTGCATAGTGCATAGTGAAAATTGCTATTTATGCTGACTGTCGACTTGCAAGCATGACAACGGATAGATAAGGTATATATAGATGAGACTGCATAGCCACAGATGGTGAATGGCGATGTAATACTGTACCTCAATAAAGTGTGCGTCACTACTACATAATTTTTTTTATATAGCTTTATAAACAGGGTACGTGGATGTATGCTTGCGCCTTTGTTTTGACGCACAGACTGCCTTCCTGCTGAGACGCGTTGGGTAGTGAACAGTTGTGTGCAGTGTTCACTGTAGTCTGAGGTTTTCCTTTTTGGAGTGCAGATCACGCTCCAGTTAGTTCTTCAACCACTGCTGGTTGTAGTCTGCTGAGCGTGTGTCACTGGCACATCCTTGAAATTTTTCTCTAATTGTTGCTGCTCCATTCTATTACAAATAAATAAAATCTATTAGTGTGACGCGCTTCCATCCGTATACAATACATTGGTTGCAAACATATAGAAGTACACAAAGGGGCCTTTCACACCTACTGAACAGTTGTGTGCAGTGTTCACTGCAGTCTCTGCGGAATAACCACACTTAGGCCTTATAACTTTTCAGACTTTCTTTATCAATCTACCAAGATGAAGAAGGCAGGGAGTAAGGCACGTGGTCGTGGAGTTTCTTCAGGGAGAGGACGTGGGGATTCTGTGGCTGCTGCGGCCCCCAGTGACACAGCATCCACCAGTTTTCCCGGGCCGTGAGCGTTCCTTTATGCGCACTTTTGTAGGAGCTCGGAGTACCCCCCTGCTGCGGGAAGAACAAATTGAAGCCGTTGTTGTTTGGATCTCAGCCAATGCATCGACTTCAATTGCTTCCACCTCCTCTCAGGACCACAGCACTGTTGGGCAACCATCTGTCTCTTCACCGCCTGGCAAATTGCCCAGGCAGTCAGAGAGTTCTGTACAGGAGCCAGCTGAGTGTCTGCTTCTGTTCTCAGAATCTATTGGCTTGCAAACAGGGGCCCAGCCAAGCAGCATTCTGTAATGTGAAGAAGAGGGAGTATGCAGTGATGCGCAACAGCTGTGTCTCTCTGAATCTGAAGAGGCGGGTGAGACAGTGCCGATGGTCAGCACACCGCAGAACGCATCTGATGATGATGATGAGACCCAGGTGCCAGTTTCTGTTGAGCATGGTGCTGGCCAGACCACCCAACAGCAGGTGTTGGAAGAGGGTAGTGGAGATGATGAGGTCCAATACCCAACATGGCATGAAGAACAGGAAGGTGGTGGGAGCAGCTCAGAGGAATAATAATAATATTTATTTATATAGCGCCATCATATTCCGCAGCGCTTTACAGTTTAGCAGTTTCAGAACACAAGTCATAAGTAACAACGTTAACAATACAATAATTTAAGCTAAATAAGTCGCCCCTGCTCGTGACAGCTTACAATGTACAATGAGATGGGGGAGATACAAAGTATAGGTGTTTATATACAATGGTGCATTTACAATGATGTTCCAGCCATCTTAAGGGACTGAGGGATGGAGATAGTGAATGGGCTAGAGACACACACACACTTACACAGAATACATAGAATGACTTTGATTAGTGAATGTGATAGGCCGCTCTGAACAAATGTGTTTTGAGGGAGCGCCTGAAACCATGCAAATTGTGGATAGTCCTAATTTCTTGGGGTACAGCATTCCAGAGGATTGGCGTAGAGCAGGAGAAGTCTTGGAGTCGGGAGTGGGAGGTACGTATTAGTGCAGAGGTTAGTCGAAAGTCGTTTGCAGAGCGCAGCAGTCGGTTAGGCCGATAGATAGAAATGAGGGAGGAGATGTAGGAGGGGTGCTGCACTGTGGAGAGCTTTGTGGGTGAGAACCAGTACTTTGGTTGAAAGCTGGGAGAGGCCTAGAGAAATGGTTAGTGATAGAAGGAAGATAGAGGAAGACATTGCCCCAACGGTACAAACAGGAGGGAGAGTTAGGCTGCAGACTCGGTTGCCTGTAGCCTCCAGTTTGGCACCTGTTCGGAGCAGTTGTCTTCCAAAAGTCAAAACGTGCGCTCCCAGGACTTGCACTGCGTGGTCCTTTTTTCACACACTTGCACATGATATTTGCTATGTGAAATGCAAGCTGTGTAATCAAAAATTAAAAATAGCTAAAAGTGTCAGTCACCTCAATACCACAAATATGTGGAAACATGTGCGGACAAAGCACGTAGTTGAGTTACAAAGACACACTGGAGATGTAGGCCAACCTACAGCAGCACCTACATCTTCAGGTTGTGTTGAAGCCTCTTCATCGAGCTCACACACAGCTGGTTATGCTTCCTCACAGGATCGCCATGGAAGAACCTCGGCCACTGTTGTCCAGAGACAAACTGTTATTCCACACACAGCAGCAAGTTCCTGTCATCCTCACACTCCCAGGCCACAAAACAGCCAGCGGTAGCACAGGCATGGGATAAAAGACGGCCATACTCCGCAAACCATGCACGAGCACAGGCTCTGAATGCTGGCATTGCAAAACTCCTGTCCCTTGAAATGCTGTGATTCAGGCTGGTGGAGACAGACAGTTTCCGTAACTGTATCTTTTTCACCCAAAATAAAATGTCCCCAAAACCGTTTTCATTTCGCGGGGCAAGCCGCCCGGGTCTGCAAAAGCAGTTGAAAAAAAAATTTAAACATGCGCTACAAAAAGCCCTCATAGCAAGGTCCCCCTGACCCCCGATGCGTGGACCATACCCATTGTTTATCGCTACAACATAAGGGGAAAGAAGGGAAATTTTGTCCCACTACAACAACTGAATCCCTCAGAAAGGGGAACCTATCCCGCGACCAACCCCTAAAACCCCCCATCTAGTGTGAACGAAGACCCATATTGCGAGGGTAATCCCTACAAACTAGGGACTGGGAAAAAGGTGAACCTCCTAAAATAAATTGTAGCTGGATAATTAAACAAAAAAAAATACTTTTTTGATCCAACATCAAGCAAAATCACAGATTAAGGGACCTAAGCACCCCGGGTACTTAACAGTAGATAATCAATGAAATCAAGCAAAGCCGAAGGGGGGAGCCGACTAAAAAGGGAAAAAAAAGGGATGTGACCCGCAAACTGAAACAAAACCAACAAGAGGGTTCTAAAAACCCCCTGGCCAGGGACAATACCCTTTTCCCCCCCACTGCCCCTTTGGGTCAATGTTTTAGCCGGGGATGATCTTGCGAGTGGCGGTACGTGTTCTCCAACTCCAAGGTTGCAGGAACAATCGTACACATTTATTCCTCCCCCTATTCCCGTTCCTCGAATATCGCTGCAGGGGCCCCACGGTCTACCTCCACATGGCCCCTAACGTTTACCCGTTCGACCGTTGACCCAGCCGTGTCCAAAATTTAAAGGCCACCTGAAAAATTTAAATTTTCCCTGGGGAATCTTACCACACAGCGCAGGAGCTCTGAAGCCAAAAGCAGGAGGCGACCGTGTGGTTTTTGGAAAAGGGTCTACAGGCAGGTTGGTAGTGTGACAATGGGCCCAAATTGGGTCAGCTCGGGCCCTTTGGGAACCCCACCACAACCTGTCTGTCAAGTGTCAATTGGGCGTGCAGAGTTTTTTTTAGGGGTAACCGGACTTTAGCACTGTGCACAAGGGGCCAGAGTGGCTACTTGGACTTCCCGCATGGGCCCTCGTTTATTGCAGCCTGCAAAGCAGATTTTTACCTCAGAACATCGCATTATATGTGCGTACCCCCCATGGGAATTCCCCGTTACATATGTTGGAGCGGGTTTTGTGAGCAGCACCAAAATAATGGAGTACAGCGATCAGGGGGAGTAAATCGCAATTTGC
>JARQOD010000001.1:534345342-534438954 GCA_033576555.1 Oophaga sylvatica
CATGCACTTCCCCTCTTCAACAAGCTACAAGGAAAATGCGCGTGAGTGGTGCCCCAGCCTTTATTGAGGTAGAGTATTATATTGCCATTCACCATCAGTGGCTATGCACTCTGATAGATAGCATATACCTTATCTATCCATTGGCGTGGTTTCACCTGCACTTGCAGGCATACATAGCAATTTTCACTATGAACGATGCACTTTTTCTAGGTTATGCTTGATCAGATCATTGATTATTGCGCCATATTATCAGGATTACATGCTGGACCTTTAATATATGGGGTGTGAACTAACATTTTTCCTCAATGAGTGTATTTTTTACTGTCACATATAACTTGTAATGATGATGATGACTAGTCCTACATACATTGTCTGCAGTATATTACAGGTGTAATACCGTTCCTTAGGCAGCATTAATAGATTATGAAATGTACTTGTATGCATTCATTTCAACCCCTATACCCTATGTTTTTTTTTTGGGTTGCATTTGTTGTCACCATGTGCATATATGCTCTTATATTTTAAATGTCTTTATTTCCATATTTTTGAAGAAAAAAATCATCATTTTATGTTAGTAAAGCTTACTTTTCTCTTGTTTGGAGTATATACATTTTGAAGTGCCATGGAACAAGGCAACTACTCTATATGGGATTTCTACACCCTGACTGAACCTGGGCTCCAACACCGCCAGTTTCTGCTCAGAAGTGCTGTATGCACAGAGAAAAACACTCGCTCCTGTGTTACTGGGGTTCAGTAATGCCAGCTGTTCCCTTGCTGTGTGTCCGGCAATAAGTCCTGCTACCTCCAAATTCAAGTTACACCATATTTGAAAGTTGCTCATACTAGGCCTCAGCCTACACCCTGACTGAACCTGGGCTCCAACACCACCAGTTGCTGCTCAGAAGTGCTGTATGCACAGAGAAAAACACTCGCTCCTGTGTTACTGGGGTTCAGTAATGCCAGCTATTCCCCTGCTGTGTGTCCAGCAATAATTCCTGCTACCTCCAATTACAAGTTACACCATATTTGAAAGTTCTCATACTAGGCCTCAGCCTACACCCTGGCTGAACCTGGGCTCCAACACTGCCAGTTGCTGCTCGGAAGTGCTGTCTGCACAGTCAACACTAGCGCCTGTGTTATTGGGGTTCAGTAATGTCAGCTGATCCCCAGCTGTGTAGCTGGCAATCTTTCCTGCTCTGTCCACATTCACCCAAGTCCAGATTTTCAACTTGCTCCAATTTGTCCTCTGCCTCCACTCTGTTTCTACTCTCATCCCTGGGCTCCAACACCGCCAGTTGATGCTCGGAAGTGCCGTCTGCACAGTCAACACTAGCTCCTGTGCTATTGGGGTTCAGTAGTGTCAGCTGATCCCCAGCTGTGTAGCTGGCAATCTTTCCTGCTCTGTCCACACTCACCCAAGTCCAGATTTTCAACTTGCTCCAATTTGTCCTTTACCTCCACTCTGTTTCTACTCTCATCCCAGGGCTCCAACACTGCCAGTTGCTGCTCGGAAGTGCCGTCTGCACAGTCAACACTAGCTCCTGTGTTATTGGGGTTCAGTAATGTCAGCTGATCCCCAGCTGTGTAGCTGGCAATCTTTCCTGCTCTGTCCACACTCACCCAAGTCCAGATTTTCAACTTGCTCCAATTTGTCCTCTGCCTCCACTCTGTTTCTACTCTCATCCCTGGGCTCCAACACCGCCAGTTGATGCTCGGAAGTGCCGTCTGCACAGTCAACACTAGCTTCTGTGTTATTGGGGTTCAGTAATGTCAGCTGATCCCCAGCTGTGTAGCTGGCAATCTTTCCTGCTCTGTCCACACTCACCCAAGTCCAGATTTTCAACTTGCTCCAATTTGTCCTCTGCCTCCACTCTGTTTCTACTCTCATCCCTGGGCTCCAACACTGCCAGTTGCTGCTCGGAAGTGCCATCTGCACAGTCAACACTAGCTCCTGTGTTATTGGGGTTCAGTAGTGTCAGCTGATCCCCAGCTGTGTAGCTGTCAATCTTTCCTGCTCTGTCCACACTCACCCAAGTCCAGATTTTCAACTTTCTCCAATTTGTCCTCTGCCTCCACTCTGTTTCCACTCTCATCCCTGGGCTCCAACACCGCCAGTTGCTGCTCGGAAGTGCCGTCTGCACAGTCAACACTAGCTCCTGTGTTATTGGGGTTCAGTAATGTCAGCTGATCCCCAGCTGTGTAGCTGGCAATCTTTCCTGCTTTGTCCACACTCACCCAAGTCCAGATTTTCAACTTGCTCCAATTTGTCCTCTGCCTCCACTCTGTTTCTACTCTCATCCCTAGGCTCCAACACCGCCAGTTGCTGCTCGGAAGTGCCGTCTGCACAGTCAACACTAGCTCCTGTGCTATTGGGGTTCAGTAATGTCAGCTGATCCCCAGCTGTGTAGCTGGCAATCTTTCCTGCTCTGTCCACACTCACACAAGTCCAGATTTTAAACTTGCTCCAATTAGGCCTCTTCCTCCACTCTGTTTCTACTCTCATCCCTGGGCTCCAACATCGGCAGTTGCTGCTCAGCAGTGTCTTTGGCACGGGTACTCCTTCCTGCCCAGCCCAGTTACTGCACGCCAGCTGTTTCCGGGCAGTGTCAGCATCACTTTGCCTCCAATACGTTGTCCTGTCGTGTTTCGGTCGGGTTAGCCGACTCAATAGTGTCATGAGCTGCTTTGTTTGTGGGATTTGGTAGTTCAGAGGTTAATCTGGACGGCCTCATTTTGGGATTCTGGGAGGCTTCTTATAGCCTCATTGTGGAGCCATTCCCTGTCGCTTATACTTTGACCCTTGGCCGAGTGTGTGTGACCCTGTGCTTTGTGCTTGTGATTCTTTATGCTTGCTTGGTTTTGACTTGGTTCTGTTCCCATTACGAGTTCTGCCTGCCCCTCCTGTACTGCGTTGCTATCTTGTGTATGACTCCTGGCCTTTGTCCTGACAACTCTCTGCTTATCCCTCCTGTACTGCATTGCTATCTCCGTGTATGACTCCTGGCTTATGTTGTGACTATTCTCTGCTCGCCCCTTCTGTACTGCGCCGTCCTCTCTGTGTATGAACCCCATTTGTCTGACCTGAGTTTCCCTCTTTACTAATCCAGGGTCCCTGTAAAGTCCTGCATTCATCTCTAGCAGCAGGACGCTAAGCCCCGCCCCCTGTGGTCACATGATCGCAGGTCCTTTTACTTACTGCTATCTTCAGTGTCCCCTCTCACCATGCTGTTCAGGTCCCCTCTGCCTGAGCTTCCCCTGCGGCATTTGACCCCGGGCCCTTCCACAGTGTGGGTGAGTCACCCTGCTCAGCCGTGGCAGTTCGCTGGCGCTGACAGGAGCATGATATTATAAGCGACCGCACATTTTTTTTTTTTTTCCTTGGGGATAGTTGTATGGGTCTTCTGAGCATATTTGCAGCATGGATCCCCTGCAGGGTTTGGCCGATCAGGTCAAGCATCTAACCCAAATGTTCCAAAAGCTCAATGTGGAACAGTGCACGATGGTCCATACCCAACAACAGTTGATGGACACTGTGCAGGGGGCCGTTGTGACAGGGTCTCCAGGTTCCGGGAGTTGGGACATATCTGTGATATCCCTGAATCTCCGGTCAAATTGCCTGATCTCTTTTCAGGGGATAAAGAGGAGTTTAGGTCCTTCAAGGAAGGATTTAAGCTTTTTTTTTCTTTAAGACCCTGTTCCTCTGGGGACGAATTTCAGAGGGTGGGGGTTGTTATTTCTCTACTGCGTGGTGCCCCTCAAGCTTGGGCTTTCTCTCTGTCTTCCACCGCCCCCGAGAGAATGACAGTCGATGCCTTCTTTGAGGCCCTGGGCCGCATATATGATGAACCTGACAGAGTACGTATGGCTGAAGATAAGGTCATGAGTGTGTGCCAGGGTAAACGCTCGGCTGAGTGGTTTTGTGCGGAGTTCCAACGCTGGGCAGCGGAGGTCTCATGGAGTGATGCCGCCCTTCGGGGCTTATTCCGCAGAGGCCTATCCGAACGCCTCCAAGATGCTCTGGCCCTCCATCCACCACCTGACACCTTGGAAGATGCCATTACTCAGGCTGTGCGTATGGACCGCAGGCTGCGGGCTAGGGGTGTCATGCATTCCGAGATGTCCCTATTCTCCAGCAGCAAAGAGATCGGTGTCGCTCCTGAACCCATGGAGATTGGCGTCACTTCGGTCAAGGAGATGGAGAGGAAATGCCGCCGGGAAAAACAGCTCTGTTTTTATTGCGGGGAGGCTGGTCATTGGAAAAAGGATTGTCCCTCGTGCCCATCGTCCTCTAAAGCGACGGGTAAACGACTAGGTCTGGGTAGTGGTCGAGGAGGCTGCCCAGACCTTCAGGTACTTTCTTCTTCATGTCCTAAAGTTTTTTTAAGGGTTGAACTGTTGGTAGATAACGTCCGTTTTTTCTCTACAGCACTGCTGGACAGTGGTTCATCACTTAACCTGATCAGCTCTGATGTCGTTTCCCAACACCAGATAGGGACAGTCAGGCTTCCTACACCACTTAAAGTCGTGGCCATTGACTCATCTCCTCTTAACCGAACTGGGATTATTTGTGTGACTGAAAAGTTTATGTTGAGAATTGGTTCTTCCCACATGGAAGAAATTGAATGTTTTGTCATGGACAAATTACCCTCAGGGCTGGTACTGGGAATGCCGTGGCTTCGGTGCCATAACCCAGTGATTGACTGGGAATCTGGGGAGATTGTTAAGTGGGGGTCCAAGTGTGCTGACTGTTATCATAAATCTATTTGTTGTATGAAAATTGCTAAATCTGTCTCTGTGTCTTCTACTAGTCTGGAGGGTATTCTGGAGTACCTGAGAGACTTTGAGGACGTGTTCTCTGAGAGCGAGGCTGAGGCGTTACCCCCTCATAGGCCATTTGATTGTGCCATCGATCTGATTCCTGGATCCAAATTGCCTAAAGCTCGCCTGTTTAATCTGTCTGGCCCAGAGCGCCTTGCTATGAAACAGTACATTTCTGAAAGTCTCCGTAAGGGGCACATAAGACCCTCAGTTTCCCCGGTAGCTGCGGGGTTTTTCTTTGTTAAGAAAAAAGATGGCGGCCTACGTCCCTGCCTCGACTTTCGTGAACTAAATAAAAATTACTGTCAGGAACACATATCCCCTACCGTTGATTCCTGATCTCTGTAATCAGCTTTCTGGTTCTAAATGGTTTTCTAAACTGGATCTGAGGGGGGCTTATAACTTAATAAGAATACGAGAGGGGGACGAGTGGAAAACGGCTTTCCTTACGTCTGAGGGGTTGTTTGAGAATCTAGTAATGCCGTTTGGGCTCACCAATGCACCTGCAGTGTTTCAAAATTTTATCAATGTGGTATTTTCGGATCTCATAGGCCGTTTTGTAGTGGTATACCTAGATGATATTCTGATATATTCTGTTGATAGAGCTTCCCATTTGTTGCATGTTAAAACTGTACTTCAGAGCTAAGAGAAAACCAATTGTATGTCAAACTCGAGAAATGTTCTTTTTTTGTTAGGAGTTGTCATTTCTAGGTCTGATAATTTCACCTCAGGGTATTCGCATGGATCCCAAGAAAGTGCAAGCTATTGTGGAGTGGGTCCAGCCCAGGGACCTTAGGGGGATCCAGCGCTTCTTGGAATTTGCGAATTATTATCGCAAGTTCATTAAAGGTTTTTCTCAGGTGACTAAGCCTCTCACGGACCTGACTCGTAAAGGGGCAGATGTCAGAAACTGATCCTCGTTAGCTAAACAATCATTTCTTACGCTTAAAAACTGTTTCTCATCTGCTCCTATCCTGGTCCAACCGGATCCTTCCAAGCCATTTGTGGTTGAGGTGGATGCTTCCGAGGTTGGGGTGGTGGCAGTTTGTCGCAAGGTCCAGCTTCTCGACTAATCTCAGGCCCTGTGCCTATTTTTCTAAGAAATTTTCTCCGGCGGAGAAAAATTATGACGTAGGCAACAGAGAGCTTCTGGCTATTAAGTTGGCGTTCGAAGAATGGAGGCATTTTTTGGAGGGGGTGGCTCACTCTATTACGGTTATCACTGACCATAAGAATTTGGAATACATCAAATCTGCTAAAAGACTGACTCCCAGGCAAGCCCGCTGGTCACTTTTTTTCTCCAGGTTTCAATTTTCTATTACCTTTCGGCCAGGGTCTAAGAACATAAAGGCTGATGCCTTATCACGTAGTTTTGAGCCGTTATCCGCCCCCGATCCGCCGTCCCCCATTCTTCAACCCAGTCTCGTGGTTGCCGAGGTGTCGTCGGAATTGGAGCGAGAGATCGTAGGAGCACAATCTTTGGCTCCAAATTCCAAACCTGTTGACAAGTTGTTTGTCCCGCAGCATTTGCGCAACAAACTCCTGTGGGAGTTTCATGATTCGAAGTTGAGTGCACACCCTGGTATAGCCGCCACACGGGAAGCAGTGGCAAGGTCTTCTGGTGGCCTTTAATGACTTCAGATATCAAGAAACATGTCGCAGCATGTGGTATATGTGCCCGTTCCAAGAGCTCTAGTTGCCGCCGGGGAATTGGTGCCTTTGCCAGTCCCAGGAAGGCCATGGACTCACTTGTCCATGGACTTCATTACCAATCTTCCATCATCTCGTGGTAATACTGTAATTTGGGTAGTGGTGGACAGGTTTTCAAAGTTGGCACATTTTGTACCCATGACAAGTTTACCCTCAGCAGAGACTCTCTCTAGGCATTTCCTGTCCCAGGTGGTACGCTTACATGGGGTTCCCACTAATATTGTGTCAGACAGAGGGACTCAGTTTGTGTCTAAATTCTGGCGGGCCTTCTGCAAAAAACTGGGGATATCTCTGTCTTTTTCCTCAGCGTATCACCCTGAAACCAACGGACAAACGGAGCGCACCAACCAGTCGCTTGAACAGATTCTTCGGTGCTTGACTTCTACCTGCAAAGCGACTGGTCTGATGCCTTACCATTAGCAGAATTTGCCTTCAACAACCGGGTAAACCAATCTACCGGTAGGTCACCATTTTTGATTAATTATGGGATGAACCCTCATTTTGGCGAATTTTCTCGAATAGATTCTGGTTGTCCGGGGCAGAGGACGGGGTCAATCATCTTAAGGATCTTTGGACAAAGGTTCGTTTAAATATTTCTAAGGCTCAGGGGAAATATAAACGTTTTGCGGATAGAAAAAGGGACTCTGCTCAGACGCTGCTTTGTGGGATAAGGTGTGCTGTCTACACAAAATATAAATCTTCGATTGCCCTCCGTTAAACTGGGCCTAAATTTATTGGTCCCTATGAGGTCATTGAAGTAGTGAACCCCGTAACCTACCGCCTCCGTCTTCCTTCCTCCTTAAAACTCCATAATGTTTTTCATAGGTCTTTACTTAAACCCTTGGGTGCGGTGAGGGAGAGAGACTGAAACTTCTCCTCCTCCAGTCTTGGTTGAGGGACATATGGAGTTTGAGGTACAACATATTGTGGATTCCAGGCGGGTTCGGGGGTCTTTGCAATATTTGGTACATTGGAGGGGGTATGGTCCGGAGGAGCGGTCATGGGTACCAGCCAGATCAGTACATGCTGACTGTCTGGTTCGTGCGTTCCATGCCCGGCATCCTGGGAAGCCTGGGGGTCCGGAGGCCCCCCGTTGAGAGGGGGGTACTGTCATGAGCTGCTTTGTTTGGGGGATTTGGTAGTTCAGAGGTTAATCTGGACGGCCTCATTTTAGGATTCTGGGAGGCTTCTTATAGCTCATTGGGGAAAGCCATTCCCTGTCGCTTATACTTTGACCCTTGGCCGAGTGTGTGTGACCCTGTGCTTTGTGCTTGTGATTCTTTATGCTTGCTTGGTTTTGACTTGGTTCTGTTCCCATTACGAGTTCTGCCTGCCCCTCCTGTACTGCGTTGCTATCTTGTGTATGACTCCTGGCTTTGTCCTGACAACTCTCTGCTTATCCCTCCTGTACTGCATTGCTATCTCCGTGTATGACTCCTGGCTTATGTTGTGACTATTCTCTGCTCGCCCCTTCTGTACTGCGCCGTCCTCTCTGTGTATGAACCCCATTTTGTCTGACCTGAGTTTCCCTCTTTACTAATCCAGGGTCCCTGTAAAGTCCTGCATTCATCTCTAGCAGCAGGACGCTAAGTCCCGCCCCCTGTGGTCACATGATCGCAGGTCCTTTTACTTACTGCTATCTTCAGTGTCCCCTCTCACCACGCTGTACAGGTCCCCTCTGCCTGAGCTTCCCCTGCGGCATTTGACCCCGGGCCCTTCCACAGTGTGGGTGAGTCACCCTGCTCAGCCGTGGCAGTTCGCTGGCGCTGACAGGAGCATGATAATAGTGCCTGCAGTTTAGGTGCTTCCTATGTGGGCTGTGTGATATGGAAATAAAGGCTGTTTCCATAGTTTCAATAAGACAAGCACCCCCTGTAGGACTGTGGGATTCGGTAACTGCGGCCGGCTCGCGGCCTTGCAACTTTATTTTTCATGGGTACCTTCTGCTACCCATCCGGGTTCCAGTACCGTCAGCTGGTTCTCGGCAGTGCCTTTGGCCTAGGTGCCTCCATCTCGGTATCCGAGTTCCAGCAACGTCTGCTGGTCCTTGGTAGTGCTTTCTAGCACAGGTACCTCCTGCTTAGTAACCGTGTCCCAGTACCGTCAGCTGGTCCTCGGTAGTGCCATTGGCTCTTGTTCTTTCTATTACCCATCCGGGTTCCAGGAATGTCAGCTGGTTCTCGGCAGATACTACGCCTTCTTGTACCTTCAGCTACATTTCCAAGTTGAAGATTTTTAAATGTTTTTGGTAATCACTCTGGATCTCCCTGACGACGACCCTGAAGATGACGACCCTGAAGACCACCCGAAGAAGACGACCCCGAAGTCGATGACCCTGAAGACGAAGACCCTGAAGACCACCCCGAAGAAGACGACAACTCCAAGGACGACGACCATGAAAACACGACGAGCCTGAACACCACCCCAAAGAAGACCAAAAAGATTACCCAGAAGAAGATGACCAAGAGGACAAAGAACATGAAGACAACCAACAAGATACAGAACAAGAGACAGAAGACCAAGAAGCAGAGAACAAAAGCAGAAGAACATTAAGCATAAGACAAAAAAAATCAGAGCAAAAGATATGCTCTAAATTATAAGCAGTCCGTTCCTCCTCGTGGTGCCCCTGGAAAATGCCTGCTGCTGCAGGCCAAACTGAACGCGGACAAATACTGTTGTAAATCTTTTGTGACAACAAGAACGGAAGGTGTAATCTTCAAACTTTTAGAGATTACAACTATAGGAATGCCTGTCACAAATAAGAATATGATGAAGAAGATGAATAGGAAGAAGATGAAGAAGTAGAATATGAAGAAGAATAATAGTTTGAATAAGAAGAATATGAAGAATGTAAAAAAGAATAATAGGAAGAGTTGAAGAAGAAGATAAATAAGGTGAAGAAGTTGATGAAAAAGATGCTGCTGCTGAGGATCATTGAAGGAGAAAGTGTGGGGAGAAGTAAAAAAGAAGATGAAGAGCATGGAAGTAGTGAAAACATACATATGTGCCAAAATAGAAAAAAGGTTAACAACTTAGTCAATTTTTTTGTAACTCCGAACGTCTTAAAAAAAAAAAACATTATTCTTGCTATTCCATTTGATTGGGCTCAACCTCTATGCCTTTAATGTCTCCTCCACCGCCCCCAATACATTCTACATTATTCTTAGTTGTTTTTCCTTCATGTACAATTAACCTACAAGGAAAGAAAGGTTTATTTTAATTCCGATATTTTTGTCCCATTGACTTGCATTGGCTTCCGGTATTGGAATCGGCGATATCCGATACTTTTTGAGTATCTGTCCGATCCAATCCGATCCAATATTTTCCAATATCGGAAAGTATCGCTCAACACTAGATATGACTGAATAGTGCGTCCCATAAGCAAGCTATCGGTATGTAGCTTATATCCAGATACCCCCATTTTGATACCTTTGTAAAGTTGGGATTCTTTTCTGTTAATGAGGGCGGTCCGGTCCGGAGGGCGGCGTTTTCTCTCTTCTCCCCCCCGCTGCTCTGCATCTCTTGCGTATGGCTGTCTGTGAATCGCACAGGGGCGTTTTTGCTTCCCGCGATTGGCTTTTCAAATTCCCCCGTGCATGCGCAGTGTGCTTTGCCCAACAGTGGCAAAGCATAAAATCATTACAGCGCATGCGCAACTATTGTCATTCACTTTCCTTGCCTCAGAAGTCGTCCAAGGCAAGCAGTCATTTCCGGGGTAAGGAAAGAGTTGCGCATGCGCTGTAAAGATTTTATGCTTTGCCCACTGTTGGGCAAAGCACATGCGCATGCGCGGGGGAATTTGAAAAGCGCAATCGCGGGAAGCAGAACGCCGTCTGTGCGATTCACAGACTGCCATACGCAAGAATGCAGAGGAAGGGGGGGGGGAGAGAAAAAGCCGCCTTCCCCCAGGACCGCCCTGATTTACAAAAAAAAATCCCAACTTTACAAGATATTTTGCTATCAAAATGGGGATGGAAAAAGCTACATACCAATAACTTGCTTATGGATGCACCATTCAGTCATATTTTTAGCTATATGGCTAAAAGGGGGACAGTTTCCCCTTAACGAAATAAACACTTTGAAATAGATCACTCTTTGTAATGACTAAATAATAAATGATTTCCACTTTTGTATGAAAACTGAAATAATTAAAAATTTGATATATTCTTTTTTTTTGGGAGAAGAAATCTGTACATAATAAGGTTTTCCCCCCTTTCGAGTTTTCCCAAAATTTAACCCATTTCCAAATGTTAAAAAATGGTCAATAATACTACCAGAAGCGCGTGCAAACTCAATCCACAATACACCCACAAAAAAGTCTTTAACCCTCTTTTGCAAATTTGGGCCCACTTTTCATAAGCCTTCTGCAAACACTTGCTCTTTATTCAAAGAATTTTTCAGGGAAACTAATGGTTGGCCAAATAATTTGGCAATTCGGCCCATGTACCACCCCCATCAAATCGGAAACCTTTCAATTGACGACGATGATCAATTCATAGATGTATATTTATTTTGACCTTTGCAGCAGAGTTTGCAAAATACTTTGAAGGACACAAAAATGTTTTGTCTTTAATATCCCTCCTTGCTCACGATTCTTCTCATGTTTACTTCATCATCCCAGTCTTTATACATTAACATCATAGATTCTAAAAGGAATCATCTCCGTTGGAAGAAGTATTCAAACCTTCTTTAAATTTCCCCTGGTGATTTAGACTTAAGTTTTTTACACTAAAATCCTGGTGCACCAACACTGGAAAGGGTAACCATCTTTTTTTGGTTACTCCTATTAAAAGGTCAAAATTACCAATTGAATCTTTTCCTAGGTTTTCAGGTATGCCCAGTAAACAAAAACATCATCTAAACAGGAAAAAGAGTGCAAGCAAATTTGGATCACTTAAAATTTTGCTTTTTCAACTATTTTTTCAGCATCTACTTTTGTAAACAGGCTATAGTGGAAAATCATCATCTTCTGTAGGAAAAATTGACCCATTCTGGCTAAGTTCAAGGACAATTTTTCCTTAAACCTTTAAAGTGAATTAAAACCCATTAGCTTTTGGTGATCCACTTTGAAGAATAGCTCTTTTGAAATAAGGATGGCTTCCAGAACTATCAAAATGATACCCACACTACCAGCTCCACGCTTTGTCCAAAAAATTGGGAATACTCTCTGGGTTCCCCCCAATGCGCAATATTTTTCATGAACCCACTGGAGAGCCAGTCTTTGATCAAATAGAGCAGCATTTCCAGGAACCTTTGCTTTTTTGGAAAAGCTAAGAAACCAAGTGCCCCAACTCGTAATTCATTGACACACGATCATGTTTTCAGAAGCTGCCAAAACACTTCCATCATAAATTTTAATGCAGAGGTACCCGAAAAAAATCTCCTAAAGATTACACCATGAAATCTGCTGGTTTTTAAATTTTTTTGGTTTAGGGAAACCCCTACATTTTGACAAGCGGGCCCCACTTATTTCATTTTTACAACCCCCAAAAATGGGTTTCCCAACCCAATTAGGCCTCCCTTTATCCGGAAGCAAGAGAAAAACAATATACAGAAAAAAAAGGGGGAAAATTTTTAAAAAACAAAATTTTTTGCGAAAAAACCACATTTTTTTTTTTTCCCCCCTTTTCCCCTTTCCTAAAATTTTAAAAAATTGATACATTGATATATTTGAATACATTTATCTTTAAAAAAAAAAAAAAAATTTTTTAAAAACCCCTTTTTTTTTTTTTAAAAAGGAAAAATTTTAAAATTTTTTTGGCATTTTTTTTTTTTTTGGGGCAGATCCCTTTTTTTTGAAGATTGGGGGGCGTATGACCCAGGTAACTGGAGCTGCACTGGAAAGAAAAAGGGGGGGCGACAATTTAAATTTTTTTTAAATTTTGTGAAACAAAAAACTACATTACTGATAGCAAAAAAATGCTTAAATAAAAAAAAAAAATGCGGGCATGGTATTTTAAACCCCCTTTTTCCCCCTCGAAGCCTTTTTCACCCTTCCTGACACCCCCAAAATTTTTTCCCCATTCGCCCATTTTTTACTTATGTGGTAATAACTCGGGAAACCCTTTAAAGGGGGAAAATCCTAATGATTTTTGAGACTGTTTTTTTCTTGGGGACACATTGTACTTCATGAAGTGGTAAAATATGTTCAATACCCATGTTTTTTTTGAAAATATCAAAATTTTTTTTAAAAAATTTTGGGGCATTTTTTAAATATTTTTTTTTTTTTACCCCTTTTAAAAGGGAATTTTTTACCAAACAAAAAATATTTTAAAAAAATAACGGGGGCAAAAATTTTTTTTAAACATTTTTTTTTGGGGTTAAACATTAAATTAAAACTTAAACCAGCAATTTAAATTTTTTTCCAACTAAATGTATAAAAAAATTTTTTTAGGGGGCCACATCATTTTTTTAAAAGTGACTTTGGGGTTTTTTTAAAAAAGAAAAAAAAAACCCCAAAAGTAACACCTTTAAAAAAAACGAACCCCTAAAAGGTCTAAAAAACCACTTTAAAAAATTTTTTATTTACCCGTTTCAGGCTTCACAAATTACAATTAAAAGGAAAAAAAATTTAACATTTTACTTTTTTTTGAAAAAAATTTTTTTTTTTAAACCCCCTTTTTTTTTTTTTAAAAAGGGGATAATAGGAGAAAACCCCCCCCAAATTTGTTGCCCAATTTCTCCAAAGCCCGCCAAAACCCCTAATTTTAGAAAACCCCCTTTTTTGGGGGAAAAATGGGGGGGCCCCGGGGAAGGGAAAAAAACCCCCCTTGATTTTTTGAAAAAAAAAATTTGGGGCCAAAAGGGGTGAAGCAGATGCGTGTAACATTTGGATAGCCAAAAAATAAAGCACATCTGTATCTATAGCATGCAAACATAAATATATAAAATTTTAATTTCATTACGTTTTTAAAAAAATTAAAAAATTGAAAAAAAATTTGGGGGGATAAAGGCCCTTTTTTGTATGTGTAGGGGGCACCACGATAAAAAAATTTTCCCTGGGGGGGGGAGCCCCCTTTTTAAAAATTTTTTTCCCCTTGGGGACTAAACCCCCCCCTTTCTATAGGAAGGTGGCTCCGCAAAAATTTTAAAAAGGGGGTAAAAAAATTTTATTACAAGGTTTATGGCAACCCCCAAAAAATCAAAAAAAACCCCCAAAAAAAGGGGAAAGGGGGAAAAAGCTAGATCCCAAAAAAAACCCCCAAAAGTATTAACAAAATTTTTTTAAAAAAAACTGTTTAAAAAGGGGGGAGAGGGAGAGGTTTTTTTTCCCCCCCTTTTTGGGGAAAAAAAAAATCCGCAAAAAACGCGTGTCAGGGTTTTGGGTCCCCCCCACCAAAAAAGGGGCAGATTCCCAAACTGCCCCAAAAAGGGGCCCCCCAAAACAGATCTTTTTTTTCCCATTTTTTTGTTTCCCATTGCACAAATAAAAATTTTTAAATTTTTCACCTGCACAAAAATTTTTGATTCCACCTTCAATGAAGGAAATCTAGAAAACACGGGGGGTTTGCGGCCCTCGGGGCATGTTTTTTTAAAGACCCCTGAAAAAGGAATGTTTTTAAGCATACCCCCTTTTTTCCAGGGTGTTTTTTTGCCATTGTACTCTATTTTTTTTTGGGGCTTTCAAAAAACGTTAAATCATTTGTCAGGGGGTCCTTTTTTTTTTCCATACAGTACAGACCAAAAGGGGGAAAAAACCCCACCCCATTTAAAGATTTTTCTGTATTTTAAAAACCCCTTTTTAAAAATTTTACATTCACACTGAAGGCATAAAAAAATATAAAAACCCCCTGGGGGGAAATTTTAACTGCAAAAAAGGTGGTAACAACTAAAATTTTTGTCTTATATTTTTGGGGTTTCCCCTTTAAAGTACCACCTTTTGCTTTTTTTACTGCTTTCGCACTTTTTGGGTTTTTTCTTGATGATTTCCCCAAAAGGTAGCCACCGGAAAGTTTTCCCCCTTCACGGGTGTCCCCCCCAGGTTTAATAAGGGGGATTTCGGGGTTTTTAAAGGGGGTTTGGGGCCATAAATTTTTGTTTTGCAGAGGTCGGGGTTTGGGTCACAGCTGATAGTCCAAAATGAAAAGACGTTTAAAATTTTTATTAAAGGGAAGAAAAAAGCAGCTAAAAAAAAAAACGAGTGTCCCCCCATTAAAAATTAAAACCCCCTTTTCCCCCCCCCGTGACGCCAAAAAAGGGGTTTTTTTAAAATTTTTGGGCCAAAAAGACCCATGACGGGTATGTGGGGGCATGAAAGGATTGCGCTCGCGGGCCTGTGACCGGGGGCACTGAAAGGTCACCCAACCCGCAGGGCCCCCGGACCCTTTGGGGCTTTCACCACAAGGGGGGGGGGTTAAAACCCCCCCCCCGGGCCCCGATCGCTCTGAATTGGGGGGTTTAAAAATGAAACAGCCAATCCCAAAAACAATCTTTTTAAAATTTCACCCCCAAAAAAAAATTGGGGGGAAAAATTACAATCCCGCCATGGCCGATGCTGCAAATAGCATCTGCCATGGCTGGGGGCAAAGATCCGACCCCCCCCAAACGAGTCACGGCGGGAACCGGCCGCCGCCCCCCCAAAGATGGCAGCGGGGGCGGGGCAAAACCCCCCTCACAAAACTCCCCTCGTCCCCCCCCTCCGCTGCCCCCACCTTCCATCTCCCCCCCCCCCACTTTTCCCCCCCCCCCCCCTCAAAACCCCCCCCCGGGCCACCGATTCCCGGGGTCCTTCTTAGGCGGGCCCCCCCCCCGGGTTCTTCATGGGCGCCCGCCATCCCTTTTGGAAAAATTTTGGCCCCCGGGGGATGCGCAGGGGGGGGCCCCCGGGGCCGGGGGATGCGCAAATGCGCCCCCCCCCAAACAAATTTATTTTTATCACTGTGAAAACTGTCACAGTGAACAAAAAAAAAAAAAAATAAGTGAAACCCCCCCCCCCTTCCCAGGGGGGGGGCAAATAATAAAGAATTTTTTTTTTTTCCTTTAGGCCCTGTGCCAACACGTTGCGGGTTTTTTCGGGGGGGTCCCAGCGGTTTTGCTCGGATCAGCACGGATTTTCCCCCGGGGGTCAGCAGCGGTTTTTTTCTGGGATCCGCAGCGGATTTTGCGTTGGGGAAAACCGCAGGTTTTTTCTGCGGACCCCCAGGGGGTTTCGCGCGCGGATCCACAGCAGATCCAGAAACCAAGTACAGTACAATGAAAAAAAATTTTGGAAAAAAAAAAAAGCTGGGCACAGCTGCAATTTTTCAGCGGGGGTTTGCTGGGGTTTTTAAAAAACCCGGGGGGCAATTCTTTGTGCGGATTCCCCAGCGATTTTACACCTATTCCATTATAGGTGAAAAAAACCCCGGGGGAAAAAACCCCACCCCCTCCCCCGCTAAATTCGCGGGGAAAAGGCGGGGAATTTTTCCTGGGGGTTTTAGAAAAATCCGCAAGTAAAACCCCCCAAAAAGTTGCAGGGGGGCCCCGGGTTTTTGGGTTAGGGGGGGTTTTATATTGCATTATGGCGCCCCCTTAGATGGACGGGTTTTTAAAAACCCCGGTATAACGCGGTGAACCCAGTCCTTAACCTGCCTTTCCCCCCCCCCCCTTTGTGTGCGCATCGAAAAGTTTCCGTGAAGCGGAAAACTTCCCAAAAGGGGCCCTTTTTAGTGAAAGCCGGGGCGCAGGCTACAGGGTCGGGGGCCCCAAAACCCGCTAGCCCCGTTTTAATCATCGCGATTCCTCTCACTGGGGGGGAAAAACCTAACGCATCGGTTATCTTTAACCGTTACCAGCCCGCAATGCTACGTGTTGAAACGGGCTGGTAAAACGTAATAAGAACCCAGCCTTGGGTTTTTTGAACTAGGGTTAGGAAACTGGGGGAAGGGGGGAAATTTTGGGGTTTTGGGTTTGGGGAAATTTGGGGGTTTTGGGGAAAATTGGGGGGGGTTTTGGGTTTGGGGGTTTAATTGGGGTAAGCGTTAGGGGTTTTTTGGGGGGTTTTTTTGGGGGTTGGGGGTTTGGTTTGGGGTTTGGGGGTTTGATTTGGGGGTTAAGGGGGGGAAAAGGGGTTTTTGGGTTTTTTGGGTTTTGGGTTATGGTTAGGTATGTATTGGGGGAGGGTGTGAGGGGTTTTGGGTTTTTGGGGGGGTTTGGGTTTTTGGGGTTTTGGGGGGATTAAATTGGGGGTTTTTTCCCCTTTTTCGCATATCGGGGGGCTCCATACCAAAAATGGCCCCACCATTTTTTTCCCCCCAAAAAATTTTTCTTTCCCAAAAAAAATCAAACAGTGCTCCCTTTATTCCAAGCCCCGACGTGTGCCCAAACATGATTTAACCCCCCCATATGGGGTTTTTTCGTTTCTCGGGAAAAATTGCACCCCAAAAAATTTTTGGGGGGAAATTTTTCCTGTTAAAAATTGGAAAAAAAAAAAATTTTTGGGCTAAAAAAAAATTTTTTTTGGGAAAAAAAAGATTTTTTCTTTTTTTGGGGTCCGCGTTTTTAACTTCCCCCAAGAACTTGGAATTTTTAAATGCTTACCACACATCCCAGAGGGGGTTTCCCTTTGGGGGGTCAAATTTCCAAAAGGGGGGCTTGGGGGGGGGTTTTTTCTGTTTAGGCCAAAAAAAATTTTTTTTGCAAACGTAACAGACACCCCAAAAAATTCCAACAAGTCGGGGGTTTTAAACCTCACTACTTCCCTTCCAGCCTCGACGTGGGGCCCCCAAAAAATAGTTTTCCTCCCACATAGGGGGGTCAAAAAAATCAGGGCAAATTGGACAACAACTTTGGGGGGGCCCCAATTTTTTCCCCGTTTTTCCCCTGAGAAAATAAAAAAATTGGGGACTAAAAGACATTTTTGTGGAAAAAATTTTTTTTTTTTATTTTCCCCCCCCCGGGGGTTTTAAAAAATTTTTGTCCCTTTTGGGGGGTTTTTAAAAACCCCCCCACAATCTAGAAAAGGTTTTTCCTTTGGGGGCTAGGTTTTTTCCCAAAAAAAAAGGGTTTTTTTGTGGGGGGTTTTTTCCCCCTGTTTTGGCCCCTTTTTGGGGAAATGCAAACGTAAATGACGCCCGCAAAAACCATTCCATCAAGTCCCCGGGGGTTTTTTAAAACCCCTAAATTCCCTTCCGAGCCCCGAAGTTTCCCATACAGTAATTTTTCCCACATAAGGGGAAAAAAAACTACTCAGGCCCAAAATTTTGGGGGAAAAACTTTTGAGGTCTAAATTTTTTCCGTTACCCTTGGGGGAAAAAAAAAAAATTTTGGGGGGAAAAGAACATGTTTGTGGAAAAAATATGATTTTTTTTTTTTTCCCTGCCCCGACTTTTAAAATTCTGTGTAGCCCTTGGGGGGTTTTTTTAAAAACCATTTTTCAACAAAAATAAGCTCCTTGGGGGGGGAGTTTCCCCCAAAAAAAAGGGGAAATTGTGGAGGGGTTTCCCCCTTTTTTTGGGGGACCAGGGGGTGCAAACCAACATACGCCCACAGAACAATTTTCCCCCCAAAAAACCCCTTCCAAAATGGGGGCTCTTTCCCCCCTTTTTGCTCTCCCCTGCGCCAAAACAGTGGGGTTTCCCCCCCCCCCTAAGGGGACCATTTTACCCCCAAAAAAACTTTCCCCAAAAAATTTTTTTTGGCCAATTTTTCCCCCGTTACCCCTTTTGAAAAAAAAAAATTGCGGTTAAAAAAATTAATTTTTGGAAAAAAATGATTTTTTTATTTTTCACGGCTTCTGCATTAAAAAATTCTGTGAAGCACGTGGGGTTCAAGGTGTTTTACCACACACTAAAAAATTTTTCCTTTTGGGTCTATTTTTAAAAAAATTTGGGCCCCTTGGGGGGGGGTTTTTAAAAAGGGTTTTTAAAGGGACCCCAGGGTCCCCTGCCCGCCCGCAGCCCCTTTTTCCCTCAAGCGGCAAATTTTTAAACGACACTACACCCTTTTTTCCCCCACCCCCGGGGTTTGGGCCCAAAAAAGGGGGTTCCCCCCCCCCCGGGGGGAAAAAGGTTTTTAGGGGAAATTAGAAAAATTTTTGACAACAATTTTTTGGGGCCAATTTCCCCCCGAAACCCCCTTGGGAAAAAAAAAAAAAAGGGGGCTAAAAAAGAAAATTTTTTGAGAAAAAAAAAAGATTTTTTTTTTTAGGGGCCCGCTTTAAAAAAACTTTTTTTAAAAACACCTGGGGGTTAAAAAATGCTAAACCCGTGCATCTACTAAGCCCCCGGGGGGGTTTTTTTTTTCCCAAAAAGGTGTCATTTTTTGGGGGGTCCAAATTTTTGGCCCCAAAAGGGGGGTCTCCAAACATGAAAATGGCAGCCGCAAAAAAATTTTTCCCGCAAAAATTTTTTTCAAAAAGTCAAATGGGGCCCCCCTTTCCCTTTTAAACCCTCCGGCCCCCAAAAAGGGTTTTTGACCACATATGGGGTTTTCTGTACTCGGGGAAAAAATTTCCCAAAAAAATTTTGGGGGTCCTTTTACCCCCGTTTTCCCCCTGTAAAATAAAAAAAATGAGGCTAAAAGAAAATTTTTGTGAAAAAAAGTATTTTCCCTTTTTTTTTGGGGGTCAATTTGTGAAGCCCGGGGGGCAAATGCCACCTGCATCTAGATAATTTTTTCCCTTGGGGGGGCTATTTTCCAAAAGGGGGTTTTTTTGGGGGGGGCCCAAAGTTTAGGCACACAAGGACTCCCCAAAAAGCGACATGGAAACCCCCCAAAATATTCCACCCAAAACCCTTTTAAAAAGTAAAAAGGCGCCCCTTTCCCCCTTTTTGACCCTGCCGTGCCCCAAAAACAGGGGGTTTTTTGACCACATATGGGGGATCGGGGGTACTCGGGAAAAAATTCCCCCAAAAAATTTTTTGTATCCATTTTTAAAACCTGTTCCCCCCTTTTAAAAAGAAAAAACTAAAAGGGTAAAAAAAAAATTTTTTTAAAAAAAAAATACTTTCTTTTTTTACGGATCAATTTTTTTAAGCCCCTTTAGGTTAAAAAATGCTCACTCTGCATCTAGTAAGTTTTTTCCCCTTTGGGGGCCCATTTTTTCCAAAAAGGGGTAAAATTGGGGGAGCTAAAAGTTTAGGCACACGGGGGTTCTCCAAATGCGACAGGGGAACCCTAAATTTTTCCCCAAAATTTTTTCCCCTTTTAAAAAATCAATGGTTCCCCTTTCCCCTTTTTGACCCCGGCCGTGCGCCCAAAAAGTTTTTTTTTAAAACCCCATGAGGTATCTGTGTACTCGGGGAAAAATTTTGCCCAAAAAAAGTTAGCCCCCCTTTTTTCCTGTTTCCCATGAAAAAATTTTAAAAAAATTTAAACTAAAAAAAAAAATTTTTTTGGGGAAAAAAAAAAAAGTCCATTTTTTTCTTCCACGTTTCTTTTAAAAATTCCCCTGGGAAACACCTGAAGGGTTTTTAAAAACTTCTTGAATGAAATTTTTAAATAGCTTTAGGGTTTCAGTTTTTTAAAAAATGTCACTTTTTTGGGGTTTTTTTTCCCCCCCCCTATAAAAAACCCCCCAAAGTGACTTTTTTAAGTGATGGGGGCCCAAAAAAAAAAAGGGGTTTTTTTAAAAATTTTTTTTTTAAAAATGAGAAATCGCGGTCAAATTTTTTAAACCCTTTTAAAACTTCCTAACAAAAAAAAATGTTTGTTTTCCAAAAAATTTTCTTGGGAAAGTAGACATGTGGGGGGAAAAAAAATTTTATTACTAATTTTTTTTCACATTAAAACCCCCGGTTTTTAAAAATAAAAAAAATTTTTAAAAATTTAAAATTTTTAAATTTTCAAAAAATTTTGGGGCCCCAAAAAACCATTTTTTTTTTAAAAAAAAAAGCAAAAAAAATTTAAAAAACCTAAAAAATTTTTTCCCCAAAATGAACCCCCCAAAAATCCAAAAAAAAAAATATCTCAGAATCGCTATGAACCATTGAACGTTCCTGATTATTTCCTCAAAAAAAGGGGGGCTGGTCAGAATTTTTAAAAAAATGGGGCCCCCTCATTTAGGCAAAATAGGCCTTGGGGGGGTGAAGGGGGTTTTTAAAAAAAGAAGGGCATCATCCGATAAATTTGGGGGAAAATTTTTTAAATGGGGGCCCCCCTGTAGTTGCAAAACCATCAAGCTTACTAAGAAAATTTGGGGGAAATGGGACCCCCGGCCCCCCGGGGAAAGGGGAAAAACCCAAAAGTCACCTCTGCTTTTTAGGATAAATTTTTCCTAGTCGCCACCCAAAAATCGCAGGGTTTCAGCAGCCATATTTTGAGACCAAGGTCAATGGCCCAAAGAAATTTGAGGCATTTTGGGGTTTAAAGGAGGCCTTTTGGGGGCAGAGGCTTCATTTTAAAAATAACTTTTAAAAACCCCCTAAGGCACACAAGAAAGTTTTTTGGGCAAAAACCAAGGGTGGAAATGAAACAACGCTTTTCGTGATCCAAAATTTAATCTTTTTAACCCCAACCCCTTTTCACCAAAAAAAACAAAAACCCCCAAATTCCCTTTTTCCCCCCCGGAAGCAAAAAAGGGGGGGGAGAGGGGGGTTTCTTTTGTTTTAATCACGTTGGGGATTTAACAAGTTGGATGGGCATTTGAAGAGCAAAGACTACCCCACATCTTCACGGAATTGTTTTTAATGTTTGGGGTTTAGTTTAAACCATCATTTTATTTTAAAGGCAAAGACCCCCACATCCAATTTTAAGGGCCTATTTTACAAAAAGGAAGTGGGGTCTACCCCAAAACCTGGCTCCAAATTACCAAATGGGGAAAAAGAGGGGGGGGGTTTAGGGGAAAAAGGGAAAAGAGTTTTTTTTTGGAAAAGGGGAAAAGAAAATTAAAATTTGGGAAAAATCCTTTAAAATAAATTTTGGGAAAAATTTGGGTTATTTTGGTTATTTTATTTTTGAAATAAGGGGTGGGGAAAGAGGGATAAAGGTTTAAGGTTTTTTAAAACCCGAATAAGGGGTTTTTTGTTTTTTCCCCTTTTTTTTTTAAAATGAAAATCACTTTTGGGGTTTAATTATAGTTTTTTGTTAGGGGGTTAAAGGAAATTTTTAAAAGGGGGGTTTTTAAATAAAAAAATTTTAAAGGAAAAAGGGGGGGGAAAATTTTTTTTGGTTTTGTTTTCATTCCTTTTACAAATATTTTTAAAAACCCCTTTTTCTTGGGGTTAAACACTTGCTGTGGGTTTAATTTTATAAATTTAAAAAAGGTTTTTTTTCACTTGGGTTATAAAAGCCCTTTTAAGGCAAAAATTTTGTAAAATTTTTTTATTCCTTTCTAAAAAATAAAAAGAGGTATTTTGCAAGGTTTGTAAATGATTTTAAAAAAAGTTTTTAAATAATAAAGGGTTAAAAAATAAATTTTCATTTTAATGGAAGTTTATTTTTTTTGTTTGGAAAGAAAAAAGGTTCAGTTTTTAGAAAAGGTTTGGGGTAGTCAAAAACCTTAACTTTAAAGGGGAAAAAGGGGATTGGTTAATTTTTGGGTTTTGGGAAATGAATTTTTTAAGGAGGGGGTCTAAAATTTTTTTGGTTTTTTTTGGGTTTTGGGGAAGAAAAATTAAATTTTTTAAATAATGGTGGAATTTTTAAATGGGTTTTTAGTGAGGAGGTGTTTTTGGTTAAAGGGTTTTGGGGGGGGTTTAAAAGGAATTTTTTTTTTGAGTGGAGAAAGGGGGAGTTTTTAAGGAAAAAATATAATTTTAAAAAAGAAAAAAAAAAATAAATAATTTTTTTAAATTTTTTAAGGCCCCCAAAGTTTTTTTTGGGGGGGGGTTTTTTTTTAAGGGGAAAAAGTGAGGGGGGAAAAGGAAATTTTTAAAAATTTTAGTTTAAGGAATGGAAATTTATGGGTTAAAAAATTTGGTAAAGGAAAAATTAAAAGGGGGTAAAAAAATGGTAGTAAAGTGGGGTGTTTTAGTTAATTTAAGGGGAAAATAATTTTTGTTTTTAAAAAGGGGGGGTTTTTTTTTAATTAAAGGATTAGGTTTAAAATAAAACGCGTTTTTAAAACCCCGTTTTTTTTTTCGTGACATATTGGGGTCATTTTTGGGGAAATTTGGGCATAATTTTTTTTTTTTGAAAAAAATTAATATTTTTAAAATTTTTTTTTTTTTAATTTTTTGGAAATTTTTTTTCTTTAAAAACCCAAAAGTTAAATTTAAAACAAAATATTTAAAAAAATAACATTTTTCCCCATTCCCCACTTTTTCATCACACAATTTTGGGGGCCAAGGTTTTTTTTTTTAAAAGTTATAAGGGTTTTAAAATTGCCACGATTTCTCATTTTTTCAGCAAAAATTTACAAAACCATTTTTTTTTGGGGCCCCCCACATTTGAAGTCACTTTGAGGGGCTATATGGCAGAAAATACCAAAAGTGGGCACCAAATTTTAAAAAATGCAAACCCCCAACACTCAAAACTACATTCAAAAAAGATTATTTTAACCCCTTTAGAAGCTTTTACAGAACTAAAGCAATTGGGGAAGGGAAAAAAAGGACATTTTTAAATTTTTTCCAACAAAATTTTTTTTTTGCATCAAATTTTTTTAATTTTTTCATGGCAACAATAAAAGGACCCCTAAAAAATTTTTTGGGGAAATTTTTCCTGGGGTAAAAACCGATAACCCATATGTGGGGCATAAACCCCCTGTTTGGGCGCACGGGAGGGCCCCAAAAGGGGGAAAGGGGCGCCATTTGACTTTCGAAGGGAAAATAAAACTGGAAAATTACTTGCCAATCGCATTTGGAGAGTCCCGTGTGCCTAAACATTGGGGCTCCCCCACAATGGCCCCCTTTTGAAAAAAAACCCCCAAAGAAAATTACTAATGCAAGTGAGCACTTTGAACCCCCCCGGGGCTTTACAAATTGACCTAAAAAAAAAAGTACTTTTTTTTCCCCAAAAAAAATTTTTTTAGCCTCATATTTTCCTTTTCACAAGGGCAAAAGGGTAAAATGGGTCCTAAAAAATTTTTTTGGGGGAAATTTAAAACCCGGAAAATACAACGATTCCTCATATTTGGTCAAAAAACCACTGTTTTGGGGGGGAAACGGGAGGGCCCAGAAAAGGGGGGCCCCCCATTTGAAATTTTTTAATGGAAAATTAGCCCCAACCCTTACGGACCAAACCCTTTACGCCTTTGGGGACCCCCGTGTGCCTAAACTGGAAAAAAACCCCCCCATTTACACCATTTTTTGGGAAAAAAAGCCCCCTTAAAGGAACTTACTAGAAGTGTTTAGCACTGTGAACCCCCCCAAAAAGTTTATAAAAGGGAGAGCATGGAAAAAAAAAAAAATTTTTTCCCCCAAAAATTTTTTTATAGCCTGCTATTTTTTATTTTTTTTTTAAAGGGGAACAGGGGAAATTGGGGCCAAAAATTGTTTTTGCAATTTGTCCCCGAGTACAAATGGTACCCCAAATGTGGGGGGAAAATACTGGGTTTTTTGGGGCATGGGAGGCTCAGAAGGAAAAGGGGCCCCCATTTTGGGGAAAGCAACTTGAAGGAATGTTCCCCATCATTTGCGTTTTTCAGAGCCCTTGATGTGCCTAAACAGAAAAAAACCCCCCAAAGTGAACTATTTTTTGGGAAAAAAAACCCCCCCCAAAAGCTTAAACTAGATATATTGACCCCTTTTAACCCCCAAAAATTCACAAAAAGTTTATAAACCCCAAAACAGTGAAAATTAAAAAAAAAATTTTTTTTCTCAAAAAAACATTTTTTTTCCACTATTTTTAAATTTTTCCCCGGGGAAAAAGGATAAATTGGGGCCCCAAAAATTTTGTCCAGTTTTTCCCCGTACGCTGGTTTCCCCCAATTTAAAAGTTTGGGGGGGGGAAATGTTTTGGGGCACGGAGGTCTCAGAAGGGGAAAAACGCCATTGAAATTTTGAATGGGAAAAATTTTGCTCCAACGTTAAACGGAAACCCCATGTCCCCCTGTTTGGAAACCCCCGAAACCCCAAAATTTGGAGCTCCCCCACAAATGACCCCATTTTGGGGAAAACCCCACCCCCTAAGGGAACTTAACCCAATTTCACCGAGAGCACTTTCAAACCCCCCTGCTTCACAGAAGTTTATAACGCAGAGCAGGAAAATTTAAAAAAACTTTTTTTTTTTCCTTTAAAAAAATTTTTTTTTAAACCCACTATTTTTTATTTTTTACAATGGTTTTTCAGGAAATTGGGCCCCAAAAGTTGTTTCCAATTTTCCTAATACGCTAAACCCCACATGTGGGGGGGAACCACTGTTTTTTTGGGGACACTCAGGGCTCCCGGGAAAGGGGTTAGTGACTCCTTTTAAAAAGCCGAGTTTATGGAATGGGCTGCGGGGGAGCAGTGCCCCTGAAAGGGCTAAACTTTGAAACCCCCCCCCCGTGACCACAATTTTTTAAACTAACCCCTCAAGGAACTTTTCTAGATGTGTGGTGACACCTTTAACCCCTACCCCATGCTTCACAGAAGTTTTTTAAAAGCCAGCCGTGGAAAAAAAAGGGTAACAGGAGAAATTTGGGGCCCAAAAGTTTTGTTCAATTTTTCCTGATAAAAACTGGAAACCCCCAAAAATTTGGGGGGGAAACCCCTGTTTTTGGGACATGGGGGAGCTCAAAGGAAAGAGCGCCATTTTGGGAAAGCAGACTTTATGGAATGTTCTGCCGGGGGCCCCTTTTAAAACCCCCAGCCTAAAAAAAGAAAAACCCCTCAAATTACCCCGGAAAACAAAACCCCCCGAAGGGAAAAAAAATTTTCAAAAAAAAGGAATTGGGGGTGAAAAAGGCACTTTGGGGAAAAACCCCCAAAAGGGGGGGGGCCCCCCCCCCCCCCCCCTTTAAAAACAGAAGTTTAAAAAACGCCAAAAAGGCCAAAAAAAAAAAAAAAAAACAAGTAAAAAAAACAAAAATAAAAAAACCCCAAAGGGAAACAAGAAAAACCCAAAGGCCAAAAGCCCAAAAACCGAAAAAACCAAAAAAAAAAGGGAAAAACAAAAAAATAAAAGGCACAAAAAAACCCCCAAATAAAGGTTTTAAAAACCGCAAAAATAATGGAAAAAAAGGCGGCGGGTCCGCAAGAACAAAAAAAAACCCCAAAAAGTCCAAAAAAAAAAGAGAAAAAAATACCCAAAAAAAATGACCCCAAAAATTCCAAAAAAAACCCCAAAAAAACAAATGGGGGAGCAAATTTTAAAACCCCCAAAAAGGGGAAAACAAAAGATTAAAGGGAGAAAATTACAAAAATCAAAAAAAACCAAAAAAAGAAAAGCCCCAAAAAAAAGGGAAACAGGAAAATTAAACAACCCAAAACCCCAAGGCCCTGGGGAAAAAAAAGGAAAAAACCCAAAAAAAAAGGGAAAACACCCAAAAAAAAAACAAAATTCACTCAAAGGTGACCCAAAAAAAACCAAAATAACCGGGGCATGTTACGAAAAAACAAAAGCCCTGAAAAAGGCCAAAAAAAACCCCCCCAAAAGCCCCAGGAAACTAAAAAAATCCCCCAAAAAGGAAAAACCCAAAAAAAAGGGAAAAAAGGGAAAAAAAACCCCAAAGCCAACAGAAGAAAACGCAAAAAACCGGAAAAAAAAAAAATCAAAACCAAAAAAAAATTTTTTCCCCAAAACCCCCGGTAAAAAGGAAAAAGAAACCCCCAAAAGTTGGCAAAAAAAACCCGGGGGAAGCAACCCCAAGTGGGGGAAAAAAACCCCGGCAAAAAACTTCGGAAAAAGGGAAACAAAAAAGGGAACAATTGGGGGACCAAAAAAACCGTAAACCCCGAAGGCCGTAAAAAGGGGAAACCCCCAATTCAACACCAAAAAAAAAAACCCCAGAACAATCCCCCCCCTTTAAACCAAACCCAAAAAAAAAACCCCTAACCCTACTAAAAACCCCAAAAAACCCAAAACCCAAAAACCCAAAAAACAAAAAACCCCTAACCCTAAAAAAAAAACCCCCAAAAACCAAACCAAAAAAAACCAAAAAAAAGCCTAACCCAAAAAAACCCAACCCAAACCGACCCCAAAAACCAAACAAAACTTTTCCAAAAAAACCCCCCTAAAAAAAATAGGCAAAAACCCAAAACCCCAAAAAAAAACCCAAAAACCCCAAAAAACCCAAAAAAAAAACCCTAAAAAAACCCTAAAAAAAAATTCCAAAAAACCCAAACCCAAAAACCAACCCAAAAAAACCCCAAACCAACCCAAAAAACCCAAAGGTTTTCCTGGGGAAAAGGGAAGAAGGGTTCATCCCTTAAAAGCCCAAAAAAGGTGAAAAGAAAAAAAAAAAAAACCAGTAGACCCCTAAAAAGGGGAAAAAAACAAAAAAAAACCGGAAAGAGCAGACAAAGGCCCCCAAAACCCCCAAAGGGAAAAAAACAAAAAAAACCCAAAAAAAGGGGCCCCCAAAAAGGGAATTCAAAAAGCCCAAAACCCGGGAAAAAAAGGCCCACCAAAAAAACCCCCAAAAAAAAGGGGAAGCAAAGAAAGGGAAAGGGAAAAAAAAGCGGGAAAAAACAAAGCCCCAAAAAAAACCAAAACCAAAAAACTCCCAAAAAAACGGGGCCCCGGTAACAACTTGGAAAAAGGAAAGGGAAACCCCGGGGGGCAAAAAACAAAAAAAAACAAAAACCCCCCCCGGGGGACTAAAGAAAAAAAAAACCCCGCCCCGCGGGGGACCAATTTCCCAAAAAAAAACCCCCCAGATATCCCAAAGGGAAATTCCCCCAAAAGGAAAAAAGAGAGGGGAAAGACCCCCAAAAAGGGGGTTTTGTCCGGCAAGAGATCAAAGGGAAAAAAGGGAAGGGGGGAAACGGAAAAAAAGCCCGCCGCTTTAAAAAAAGGGGAAAAAAGCAAAGGGAAAAAAAAAAACAAAGGGAAAAAAAAGAAAAAAAAATGCCAAAAAGGGTTAAAAACCCTCTGTGGGTTTCCAAAAAGCCCGAAAAAGCCTCGTAAGAAACCCCCCAACCCAAGGTAACCCCCCAAAAGGGGCCCAAACATATGGAGGGGATTTGAAAACCCCCCAAAGGTACCCAAAAAAAGTTTAAACCCTTGGCAGAAAAAAAAAATATACCCCCCTGATTTTAAGGGGCCCCAAACAAAAGGGGAAAAGGAAAACAGTCGGTTTGGGGGAATTTTCCCGAGGCGATATCCCATAATTGGGGGAAAAAACCGGGTTTTTACATCAAACCCCGGGGTTAAGGGGAAAAGGGGCAAAGGGGCCCACAAAGGGAAAACCCCCGGGGTCCCGTTACCAGAGCCCCGTGGTAAAAATAAAAAACCCACAAATGCCCCTTTTTAAACAACCCCAAAGGGAAAATCCCGGGGGGGGTTGGGGAAAATTTCCCCAAGGGGGGGGGGGGGGGGCAAAAAGGGTTTTTTAAGGCCCCCAGAAAAAAAAACCTTTTTTTTTTTCCCCCAAAAAGCTTTTGTCCCCTTTTTTTTTCCCCTAAAGACAAAAAAGTACAAAAGGTTTTCCCAAACCAGGGTACCAAAGGGAGCCCGGGAAAATTAGGCCCCGGAAGGGGGGTATTGGGGCCTTTTGAAAAACCGACGATGGAAAAAATTTTGGGGTGGTAAAAAGGTTTTTCAAGCCCTTAATTGCCTAAAAATGGAAAACCCCCCCCAACCCCCTTTTGGAAAACCCCCCGGTTTTGAAGGGGTAGTTTAAAAAACCACCCAAAATTCCCAAAATTTAGGCAAAGGGAAAAAAAACTTTTTTTTTAAAAATCTTTTAAACCCCCAATTTTTTTCCCCCAAAACGGGAATTAGGGCCCCCTTTTTAATTTTTGCCAGACCTAACCCCGGGGGTCCCCAAGGGGGCCCGAAAGGGGTTTGGGTAAAACCCTGTTTAAAATTTTTTTAACAATTTGGGGCGCCAATTCCCTTTGGGGACCCCCAAGGGGCCCCCAAAAGGGAAACCCCCCAAATTTTTAACCCCCAAAAACCCCAACAATCCCAACCCCCAAACCCCAAACCCCCCCAAAACCCCCCCCCCACTCCAAATTTTCCTTTAAAAAAAAACCCCAACCCCAAAACCCCTTTTCCCAATTTCCCCAAAAATCCAACCTAAAAAAAATAAACCTAAACCCAATCCCCACCCTAACCCCAAAACCCTTTTAAAAAATTTTAAATTAACCCCAAACCCCGGCAACCTTCCCAACCAAACCCCAACCCCCCCTAACCCCCCAACCCTTCCCAAACATCCCAAACCAAGCTAAAAATTTGCCTTAAGGGGGGAAACCTTTTTCCTCCCTCTGGGAAGTGCTAATCTTTGGTGTTTCCGGCCATTTTCAAAAAGTACCCCGGAAAATTATTAAAAGGCTGGCCGGGGAAGCATTTAAAAAAAATTAAATTAAAAATGCCCCCCCGGAAAAACCCTTTCCCCCCCCTTCACCGGGAAGTAAATGGGGTTTTTAAAGGGACCACCAAAATCTGTTTTATTTTTTATTCCTTTTTTTTTTTTTGGGGTGTTTTTTGGGGGTTTTTTTAAAAAGGTTTTTTTTTTTTTAAATTAAAAGAAGTCGGGGAGACCTCCTTTGAAAACCCCCTTTGGCCCGATCCAACCTCCCTCTGAAAACGGGGGCACAAATTATTGCATAAGCTTCCCGGGTTGGCGGGAACTCCCTGGAACCAAGTCTTTCACATGGCCCCCAGTCCTCTCCAAAACTGGGAATGGGGACTTTATCTGCCAGCTAACTCCGGGGCCCAATCCGAAATTGGACAACCCCTGTGAATTTGCCAGCATTGGAGCGCCACATCGGGGGTGCCCTTTGGGCCCCAGAAAGCCTTTTTTAAGCCTCCAGAAAACAGGAAATCCGCACCACCCCGGGTCACCTCCCACACCGGGGGGCCCACCCCAAACCTCCCCCGACAGGAGAGACATTACAAAACCCAAATTTTGGCCCGCCCGGGGGGAAACGTCAGCCTAAAGCCCGATTGTATAGCACTGACTCACGAACCCCCACAGCTTGCTGTCACCAGAAAATTTTGTCTAAAAACGGGAGGGGGGAAAAATGTAGGAGCAGAGGGGGCAGGACACACTGCGCAGCCACGCTAGCAGCCTGAACACGACTGGGGAACATCCACAGCTGAGGTTGTGCCCCAAAGGGCCGCCAACCTACCTCCAGCTGCGGGAGGCCCGCTAAAGATCGGTCGTCCGCCTTTTACTAGCCAGCCCCTCGCTAATTATTTTAAAGGCGGCGGAACGCACAAAATAAATATAAATAATATGGTTCGACCCGGGGGTCCACCGGCAGCGAGCCTCTGCAGTAAGTTTGCGGATAAGCAAAACTCTGTTACTTCACAGATCCAGACATCGTCTGACACTATATGGCGTATAAGCAACCTGTTACACCACAGTCAAAATGGAGTTTCCAGCTTGCATGTTCCCGCCCTGATTCTCTCCTTTTGCTTCTTAAGCAGCCACAGCTGAGCAATCAGTGCTTCAGAATCTAGCCTGCAGTGAACCTGTGACCTGACTCCTAAAGCCTTGGACCTTGTACTCCAGCTATTCCTACTGAGGAACTCTGAAGCACTTGTGGACTCTGAACCCTGCTCTTTGAAAGACCCACGTTTGCATGGACTTACGGTAACAGAGAAGAAGATCCTGAATCTGTATTGGAGAGTGATTGCTGAGCTTGGATTACTCTGGCCTGCTGTGTCTCCTGTTTCTGTGTCTGCAAACTGTGTGACTATTTTTGCCAACTTGTATGAAGTAATACAAGACTTTCTATATCAAACCTGTGTCTCATGTATTTTCATCGCACCCAAGCACAAGACGCTATATGAACTGTACCACATACATTACAAGATTCTGAAGCCAAAACGTTAGTGTCTGCTGGGTCTGGAAAGGCTGTGTCTGCTGTAACTGTGGATATCGGATGTCCGGTTGTACTTTCTGTGATGACAGTGGTTGTGACTTCTCACAACCATTCCAGGTGAGCAATTCCCTTAAGTGTTTTTTTTTCTGCAGTGTTACCACAGGTAAACACTATTGTTTTTTTTTTTTTTCTTTTCTCTTTTTGTCTGCTGTAACTGTGGATATCAGATGTCCGGGTGAACTTTCTGTGATGATAGTGGTTGTGACTTCTCACAACCATTCCAGGTGAGCAGTTCCCTTAATTTTTTTTTTTCTCTCTGCAGTGTTACCACAGGTAAACACTATTGTTTTTTTTTCTCCTCTCCTCTTCTTCCAGTACTCCTGTCTTAAAAGATCTGGAAAATGGAGGCCCGCATAAAGGAACTTTGCGGAGTGACTGATAATATCCTTGCAGATTTGCAGAATATAAAGACCCGTTTTTCAAGCCTACAGGACCTCACTAATCACAATTTGCAAGTGTTTGGACAGACTGCTCAGGATTTGCGAGCCAGGATTGAGGTTCTAGAAGAGCGAGTCCAGGCTCCTGCCGTAGCCCCGAGTTCTGGGATTGCCAAGTTGCCCCCTTTTCGTTTTGGCGGTGAACGTGAGAAATTCAGGGGATTTATTAATCAATGCAATCTTTTTTTTTCTGCACATGCTTCACAATTTCCCACTGAACGATCTAAGGTGCTTACTATAATTATGTTGCTTACCAACAAGGCTTTGATGTGGGCAAACCCTCTGATTGAGACTGAGGATGATTGTTTGAATCACCTTGATGCTTTTATTTCAGCCATGGGGCAGGTGTTTGATGACCCCAATCGAGGTGCAACAGCTGAATCAGCCATGTTAGCTTTGCGCCAAGGTAAGCACTCGGTAGCTGAATATGCCTTGGAGTTCAGGAGATGGGCCCTTGATACCACCTGGGACAGTTCCGCCAAAAAATCTATTTTTCGAAAGGGGTTATCTCCACTGATTAAGGATGAACTTGCTCGTGCCGACCCTCCCACTGCGTTAGGTGACTTTATTAACTACTGCATCCGTATTGATACTCGTCTGACTGAACGCAGGCAAGAGAGATGGTTCGAAAGCAATCGCACTAACCTTTTCCTACCTTCCTCTCCAGCTAAGGAACCTTTGAGTAGGATTACACGGGAACCTGAACCTGAACCCATGCAGGTAGACTCTTTACAACGACGGGTTAGTGATGCACGCAAGGAACATCGTTTTAAGGAGAATCTATGTTTCTATTGTGGTAAGTCAGGGCACTTCATTATAAACTGCCCCAGCCGTTCTCGTAAGACTACTGCAGCACTCATTCATTGTGAGTGTTGCGAGAGGGGATCTGTCAGGTCCGAGCCTCAGGCTCCAGAGAGATCTGCAGCAACAGATCTTGATTTCTCGGACTTAAACTCCGTTACCTCTGAGGACGTTGACTGTGTAAACGCTGCCATTTTTCAAGTTTCCTCAGCGGTGTCCCAGCTGAGTTGTAAGAAAAACAATTCTCATTGCTTTCTTTCCATCAAACTCTGGGTTGACTCAGCTTGGGTGTCTAGCTCTGCTATGATCGACTCAGGGGCAAGTGGAAATTTTATGGATGTCTCCTTTGCTCTGAAACAGGGGATACGTTCAGTGAAGAAGGCTACTTCAGTACAGATGGAAACTGTGGATGGCTCCCTGCTGACCTCTGGACCAGTGGATCAGGAAACAGAGCCTTTGAGGGTTCTTATGGGTAAAGATCATCAAGAGAAACTGTCCTTTATGCTTATCTCTTCTCCCCACTTTCCCATTATTCTAGGGCTACCATGGCTGCAGGCTCAGAATCCTACCATTAACTGGGAGACCAAGGAATTACACTTTCCAGAGAAACAGATGAGTCCAAAAGTTTCAGCTTGCTCTGTTCCTAAAGGAACCATGTCAGTCCCTGAACTACCAGCTGTATACCAGGACTATGTGGATTTATGTGACAAGAAGAACGCTGACCAGCTTCCTCCTCACCGTCCATATGATTGTCCAATTGAATTATTGCCTGGAGCGGAGATACCTTTTGGTAAGATCTACCCCTGGCGGGGCCCGAGCTAAAGGCTTTAAAGGATTACATAGACGAAAATCTAGCCAAGGGCTTCATACGCCCCTCTTCATCTCCTGCAGGTGCACCCATCTTCTTTGTAAAGAAGAAAGATGGATCTCTGAGACCATGCGTAGACTATAGGGAACTCAATAAGGTTACTATTAGAAACCGTTATCCATTGCCTTTAATCCCTGAGTTATTGGAGAGAGTGCGACATGCCAAAATTTTCTCTAAACTAGATCTTCGTGGGGCCTATAACTTAGTCCGTATTAGACCTGGGGATGAATGGAAGACTGCATTCAGGTCACGCTATGGACACTTTGAATATCTAGTTATGCCTTTTGGTCTGAGTACCGCCCCAGCCACTTTCCAACACTTGGTGAATGACATCTTCAGGGATCTCCTAGATACATTCGTGGTAATTTATTTGGATGATATTCTAATTTTTTCTAACTCCACAGAGGAACATCATGGACATGTGAGAATGGTCTTGGAACGTCTAAGACAAAATCATCTTTACATCAAACTTGAAAAGTGTGAATTCCATAGGACCGAAATTCAATTTCTGGGGTATGTACTGTCTACACAAGGAATTAGTATGGATGGAAGCAAAACCCAAGCCATCAAGGATTGGCCAAGTCCTAGAAATGTGAAGGAGGTACAGCGCTTCATCGGGTTTGCCAACTTCTATAGACGTTTCATTAGAAATTTCTCTGAGGTAGTGTCACCTATCACCCAACTTACCGGAAAGAGTCTAGGTTCTCCTGGACTCCCCAAGCCCAGGAAGCATTTTCCCGTCTAAAAGATAAATTTACCACTGCACCTATCCTAGTACATCCCAACCCGAGCTTGCCTTCATAATAGAGGTGGATGCTTCAGACTGTGCCGTTGGAGCTATACTCTCTCAGAGAACAGGTGAGAAGAATGTCTTGCATCCCTGTGCCTTCTTTTCCCAGCAGTTGTCTTCGGCTGAGAGGAACTACGATGTGGTCAATAGATAGTTGTTGGCCATTATTGCCGCCTTCAAAGAATGGAGACACCTTCTTCAGGGAGCTGCACAGCAAATAGTCGTCCTGACAGACCATCGTAACCTTGAGTTTATCAGGTCGGCTAAGTGCCTGACTCCTCGCCAGGCTCGCTGGAATCTTTTCTTAAACCAATTTAATTTTATCATTTCTTATAGACCAGGATCGCGCAATGGAAAGGCTGACGCACTCTCTAGGATTTACTCAGCAGAGACACGTCCAATTACTCCTCCTAAGACTATTCTTCCTGACTCTAGATTCCTAGGAGTAATTCATAATCAAGACCTACTTAAGGACATCAAGGAAGCATACCATGCGGATTCCTTTTTGGCACAACCCCCAAGGGACGTAAGTCTTGTCTTTAAGAATGGTGTGTGGATTCAGGGACAACGCCTGTATATTCCTGAAACAGTCAGATTGAGAGTATTGCAACTCATTCACGATTCCAAGATAGCTGGGCATAGAGGAATTCTAAAGACACAGGAATTTCTCTCTCGTTTCTTTTGGTGGCCCACTTGCAGGAAGGATGTTTTAAACTATGTCACTTCATGTGAAGTCTGTGCAAGATGCAAAACACCTCGCTCCTCACCAACTGGTCTGTTACAGCCTCTTCCCACCCCGTCCCGCCTGTGGGGATCCATTTCTATGGACTTCATTGTGGAGTTACCAACCTCTCAAGGGAAGAACACCATTCTAGTGGTGGTTGACCGTCTAACAAAGGCAGCTCATTTTATCCCTTGTGTCGGCTTACCCACTGCAAAACAGACATCAGATTTGATGATTAAAGATGTGTTTCGCTTACATGGAGTACCGGATGAGGTTATTTCGGATCGAGGGGTGCAATTCACTTCTAGGTTTTGGCAAAATTTCTGTGCAGCATTGGACATTAAAGTAAACCTTTCTTCTGCTTTTCATCCTCAGACTAATGGACAGACCGAACGAACCAATCAAACCCTGGAGCAGTATCTCCGCTGCTTTATCTGCCACCTACAGGATGATTGGGTGGATCTACTTCCATTAGCTGAGTTCTCGTATAACAACTCTGAGTGCCTCCACTAAGCAGTCTCCTTTTTACTCTAATCTAGGTTATCATCCTAACATTCTACCACGATTTCCCATAGAAACGCCTTTACCAGCAGTGGCTGAAAGAATCACGTCTTTACAGAAGAATATGGATCTTCTAAAGGAGAATCTGGAATCGGCTCAGGAAAGGTACAAGAAAGCAGCAGATAAATTTCGTAAACCTGCACCAGCTTTCAAGGTAGGAGACTTGGTCTGGCTGTCAACCAGAAATCTTAAGTTAAGGATTCCATCGTCTAAGTTGGGACATAAGTACATTGGACCCTATAAAATCAGTAAAATTATAAGTGCCTTTGCTTGTCGTCTTCAACTGCCCAGAACTATGAGAATTCACCCTGTCTTTCATGTATCCCTACTAAAGGCTGCGACACCCAATACGTTTCCTGGACGTTCTTCTCCTTGCCCTGACCCAGTGCTAGTCGATGGTCAGGAAGAATTTGTGGTGGAAAGGATTTTAGATTCCAGGTTGTATAGAAATCAGTTACAATATCTGATTAAATGGCAGGGCTACCCAGTGGAGGACAACTCATGGGAACCAGTCAATAACGTTAATGCTCCTCGCTTGCTCCGTCAGTTTCATCAGAGGTACCCACACAAGCCTGGCCTGAGGTCATCCGGAGTTTGTCCCTAAGGGGGGAGTAATGTAAGGTTCTGTGTACATGTTCCTGAAACTCAGTTTGTTCGTCAGCCATTTTACTTTCTGTCTTGCTACAGCTATCTTGCCCTCAGTCAAAATGGAGTTTCCAGCTTGCATGTTCCCGCCCTGATTCTCTCCTTTTGCTTCTTAAGCAGCCACAGCTGAGCAATCAGTGCTTCAGAATCTAGCCTGCAGTGAACCTGTGACCTGACTCCTAAAGCCTTGGACCTTGTACTCCAGCTATTCCTACTGAGGAACTCTGAAGCACTTGTGGACTCTGAACCCTGCTCTTTGAAAGACCCACGTTTGCATGGACTTACGGTAACAGAGAAGAAGATCCTGAACCTGTTGTGGAGAGTGATTGCTGAGCTTAGATTACTCTGGCCTGCTGTGTCTCCTGCTTCTGTGTCTGCAAACTGTGTGACTATTTTTGCCAACTTGTATGAAGTAATACAAGACTTTCTATATCAAACCTGTGTCTCATGTATTTTCATCGCACCCAAGCACAAGACACTATATGAACTGTACCACATACATTACAGACTTAGTCCTAAAGACATCTGTTCGCCGCTGACCAGTACTGGCTATAATAGCAGAACCTGGAGAGGCAGCAGTAATCCTCTGCACAATGTTAGACTGGGCGAGACGCTGGGACCGACGTCTCTGCTGAACAGAGTCCACTGCGGCCGGAGACGGATGGGAGACCGCAGCAGGGATGGTTCGAGATTCCCCTTGTGCAGAAGCGGGAACTCGACCCTAACATCCTGGAGCAGCAATTCAATTCAAATTTCATATATTTCATGTTTGCATGCTATATCGCTACAGAGTGTTACTTTATTTGTTGGTTATATATGGAGATGGCTACTCATAGTAAGCACCTGTTCACACTTGGACACTGCTTGGATGTGCTGGTCAATCTTTTGATATTTGCCATTCCGAGAGACACTGATGTGCCTAAGTAGTTGAAACCCCCCAAAAGTGATCCCATTTTGGAAACTAGACCCCTCAAGGAACTTATATAGATGTGTGGTGCTTCACAGAAATTCATAACGTTGAGCCGTGAAAATAAAAAATCTAATTTTTTCCCTAAAAATGTTCTTTTAGCCAGAATTTTTTTATTTTCACAGGGGCAACAGCAGAAAATGGACTCCAAAAATTGTTGTGCAATTTCTACTGAGTGTGCCAATAGTCCATATGTGACAAGCAGTAGAACAAAAGACCAACACAAATTGGATGTGCACACATAATGAATCAATAAAAATACGTGTTAATGATAAAAATTGACACAAGACAATATAAAATTATTAAAAAATACACAATAAATGATGCAGTGCCTCATTATTGATATATTATCATACCAGGTAGCTTATTCTTTCTGTCTTCAAATCTATATATTTACAGCTCTGGCAAAAATTAAGAGACCACCACATCAAAACCCTGTCATGGGCAGCCCATTCTCCAGACCAGAACCCCATTGAAAACCTCTGGAAAGTGATCAAGAGGATGATGGATAGTTACAAGCCATCAAACAAAGAAGAACTGCTTAAATTTTTGCACCAGAAGCAGCGTGAAAGACTGGTGGCAATCATGCCAAGACGCATGAAAGTTGTTTTTAAAAATTATGGTTATTCCACAAAATATTGATTTCAGAACTCTTCCTTGAGTTAAAACATTAGTATTGTTGTTTGTAAATGATTATCAACTTGTTTTCTTTGCATTATTTGAGGTCTGAAAGCACTGGGTTTTTTTTTAATTTTGACCATTTTTCTTTGTCAGAAAAAAATACAAAATGTATTGCTTGGAAATTCGGTGACATGTTGTCAGACGTTTATAGACTAAAAGAACAATTTACATTTTATTCAAAAATATACCTATAAAAAGAAAAATCAGACAAACTGAACATTTGAAAGTGGTATCTTAATTTTTGGCAGAGCTGTACTGTATATATATATATATGTACAGTACAGACCAAAAGTTTGGACACACCTCATTTAAAGATTTTTCTGTATTTTCATGACTATGAAAATTGTACATTCACACTGAAGGCATCAAAACTATGAATTAACACATGTGGAATTATATACTTAACAGAAAAGTGTGAAACAACTGAAAATATGTCTTATATTCTAGGTTCTTCAAAGTAGCCACCTTTTGCTTTGATAACTGCTTTGCACACTCTTGGCATTCTCTTGATGAGCTTCAAGAGGTAGTCACCGGAAATGGTCTTCCAAAAATCTTGAAGGAGTTCCCAGAGATGCTTAACACTTGTTGGCCCTTTTGCCTTCACTCTGCGGTCCAGCTCACCCCAAACCATCTCGATTGGGTTCAGATCTGGTGACTGTGGAGGCCAGCTCATCTGGCGTAGCACCCATCACTCTCCTTCTTGATCAAATAGCCCTTACACAGACTGGAGGTGTGTTTTGGGTCATTGTCCTGTTGAAAAATAAATGATGGTCCAACTAAACGCAAACCAGATGGAATAGCATGCCGCTGCAAGATGCTGTGGTAGCCATGCTGGTTCAGTATGCCTTCAATTTTGAATAAATCCCCAACAGTGTCACCAGCAAAGCACCCCCCATCACACCTCCTCCTCCATGCTTCACGGTGGGAACCAGGCATGCAGAGTCCATCCGTTCAATTTTTCTGCGTCGCACAAAGACATGGTGGTTGGAACCAAAGATCTCAAATTTGGATTCATCAGACAAAAGCACAGATTTCCACTGGTCTAATGTCCATTCCTTGTGTTCTTTTGTCCAAACCAGTCTCTTCTGCTTTTTGCCTGTCCTTACCAGTGGTTTCTTAGCTGCTATTTTACTATTAAGGCCTGCTGCAGTCTCCTCTTAACAGTTGTTGTAGAGATGTGTCTGCTGCTAGAACTCTGTGTGGCATTGAACTGGTCTCTAATCTGAGCTGCTGTAAACCTGCGATTTCTGAGGCTGGTGACTCGGATAAACTTAACCACAGAAGCAGAGGTGACTCTTGGTCTTCCATCCCTAGGGCGGTCCTCATGTGAGCCAGTTTCTTTGAAGCGCTTGATGGTTTTTGCAACTGCATTTGGGGACACTTTCAAAGTTTTCCCAATTTTTCAGACTGACTGACCTTCATTTCTTAAAGTAATGATTGCCACTCGTTTTTCTTTACTTAGCTGCTTTTTTCTTGCCATAATACAAATTCTAAGTCTATTCAGTAGGACTATCAGCTGTCTATCCACCAGACTTCTGCACAACACAACTGATGGTGCCAACCCCATTTATAAGGCCAGAAATCCCACTTATTAAACTTGACAGGGCACACCTGGTGACTATCTCTTGAAGCTCATCAAGAGAATGCCAAGAGTGTGCAAAGCAGTTATCAAAGCAAAAGGTGGCTACTTTGAAGAACCTAGAAGATAAGAAATAATTTCAATTATTTCACACTTTTTTGTTAAGTATATAATTCCACATGTGTTAATTAATAGTTTTGATGCCTTCTGTGTGAATTTACAATTTTCATAGTCATGAAAATACAGAAAAATCTTTAAATGAGAAGGTGTGTCCAAACTTTTGGTCTGTACTGTATATACACTAGAAATAGGCCCCATGCTATTGCATCGGGAGTGTGGTGAAATGAACATCTTTGGCTGGGATTTCAATCTCGCGCGGCACCGCTCATTGGCTGAGCCAGCTGGCCGGTGGATTTGAATCTCGCGCCACTCATTGCCTCAGCCGGCAGGCAACTCGGCCAATGAACTGTGCCGCGTGGCATTGGCGGGGGATTTGAATCCTGCGCCACTCAAAGCCGCGCGGCACAGTTCATTGGCTGAGTTGCCTGCTGGCTGAGTCAATGAGTGGTATTGCGCGGGATTCAAATCCCCCGCCCCGCCAGCTGAGCCAATGAGCGGTTTTGCGCAGGATTCAAGTACCCTGCCCCGCCAGCTGAGCCAATGAGCGGTGTCACCCGGGATTTGAATCCCCCACCAAAGCCGCGCTGCACCGCTCATTGGCTCAGCCGGCGGGCGGCGCCATGCGGCTTTGCGCTCATTGGCTCAGCCTGCAGCAGCTCAGCCCATGAGCGGTGCCGTGCGGCTTTGAGCGGCGCCGGATTCAAATTCCCTGCCAAAGCCGCGCGGCACCGCTCATTGGCTGAGCCCCCTGCTACCTGAGCCAATAAGCGGTGTCGCGCGCAATTCAAATCCCCTGCCAAGGCGCGTAGCTCAGCTCATTTGCTGAGCGGTGTCATGCCGTTTTGGCTGGGGGTTTGAATCCCGGACCACTTATTGGCTCAGCCGCCGGCTACTCAGCCAATGAGCGGTGCCGCCCGGCTTTGGCGGGGGATTCAAATCCGGCCCGGTAACGCTTATTGGCTGAGCTGGTGGGGATTTGAATCCTGCGCCGTTCATTGGCTCAGCCGGCGGGTGGCTCAGCCAATGAGTGGTGCCGTGCGGCTTTGGCAGGTGATTTGAATCCATGCAGCTCAGCCAATGAGTGGTGCCACGCAGCTTTGAGCGGCGTGGGTTTCAAATACCTCGTCCCGCCGGCTGAGCTAATGAGTGGTGCCCCGCGGGCTTTGGAGGGGGATTTGAATCCCGCGCTGCTTATTGGCTCAGCCGCCGTCAACTCAGCCAATGAGCCAAATCCCCCGCCAAAGCCGTGCGGCTCCGCTAATTGGCTGAGACGCCCGCCGGCTGAGCCAATGAGCAGCACGAGATTGCCGCGCAGGATTGAAATTCCCCTGGATTTTAATCTTGCGCCGCTCATTGGCTCAGCTGGCGGGTGTCTCAGCCAATTAGCGGTGCCTCGCGGCTTTGGTGGGGGATTTGAATCACGCGCCGCTCATTGGCTCAGCCGGCAGGTGTCTCAGCCAATTAGCGGTGTCACGTGGCTTTAAGCGGTGCGGGATTCAAATCCCCCGCCAAAGCCGCTCGGCACCGCTCATTGGCTGAGTGCCCCTGGTGATTCAAGTCCCTTGCCCCGCCGGCTGAGCCAATGAGTGTTGCCTCGCGGGATTTGAATCCCCAGCCAAAGCCATGTGGCCAGGGGCGGCTCAGCAAATGAGTCGTGCCACACGACTTTGGCGGGGGATTTGAATCCCGCGCCAGAGCAGCGGTGCACCGCTCATTGGCTGAGCCAATGAGTGGTGCCGTGCGGCATTTGAATCCCCCGCCAAGCCTCAGCCGACGGGTGACTCAGCCAATGAGCGGAGCCGCGCGGCTTTGGCGGGGGATTTGAATCCCGCGCCGCTCATTGGCTGAGGCCAAGGGTGCTCAGCCAATGAGCGGTGCTGCTCGGCTTGGCGGGGGATTTGAATCCCGGCCGCCATATAGAAATACCCATAACTTGGGTGCTCCAATATGGCAGTCGGCGTAGTTCTGATGCTCCCGGCTGCGTTGTTGCTGACCTCCCTGCGGTGGGAGGTTAGCCGAGGCTAGCGCTGTTGATCTCCCGACGGAATAGCGGTGCCGTTTATGTCACTTCCGGCCTCAGTAGATTGTGGGATAGCGACACATTCGCTGGGAGCTCTGACAGAGCCGATTGGCAATTATATATTAGATGTATGTGTATATATATATTGTAAGACAGTGAAGGGGTGCGTACTAGACGGGGTGTACATCTCGCCCAGATTTCTTAGCTGGGTGGCATGAGGAATGTAGGAGTGATGTATGGCATTGCAAGAATAGTTGTGGAGCAAGTTTAAAGTGTGGCTGCTCGGCATACATTTCATGGAGTGAAGGTAGGTTGGCAGTGCGATGTTCACTCCACTCCCCATCCAGTACAGGCTTGCAGCCCAACCCTGAGTGCACTCAGCTGTCTAATTAAGCAGCCCGAAATAGGTGGTTGAGTTAGACAGGCAGCTCTCTCAGTGGGGATCTGGCTTCAGACGCTGCTGGAGTCTCCTGGAAGCCAAGCTCTGGTAATTACAAAATCTGTGTTGTTTTGGCCAGGCTGTTAGAGCCTAGACCACGGTTGTGAGGGAACTAACTGTGTCTAGCTAGCAGCCTGCCAGGCTTAGGACTTTGTTTTATGGTTTGGTTTATGTTTGTTGCTGTGGACTTTATTAAAAACTGGTTGCCACCAGTTTACACCAGTACTGCTGTCGGTGCTTGGACTCTTTTATGCCACTCCATCTACCCGAGATGGCGATCTCAAAGCTATACCCCCTGACTGGCTACAATTGGCGGAGAATGCGGGCAGCGCAGTGGCTAAAACAGCAGCAAAGAAAAACGTCTGTCAAAGCAGCCTTAAAGAGACAGTAACCCTAATAGTGTCTGCACAGAAAAGCTGAACTTGCTGTGGAAAATTCTTTGGAGTGTGCATGTCCTGGGTAAAGGCTGCCGAAGCCGGGACAGACAAGTCTGACAGCATGGAGGAGCTGCTTAAACATATGGCGCAAGCTAGTGTGCAACAGCAGGAGACTAACCGATTGTTAATGGAGCAGGTTGCAGCACTATGCCAGGCTCTCAGCACCTCGTCCCAAGGTGATGACGCAAGGTCACCTGCGTTGTCCACTGTAAAGAAGGCGGTAAAACAGACCCAGCAGAAGATGACGCCTCATGACGATGTGGAAGCATATCTAGCTATATTTTAAAGACTGGCAGAGAAGGAGAATCTGCCACCATCGGAATGGGCTATGGTGGTCGCACCCTATCTGACTGGGGAACCCCAAAAGGCCTATTTTGACCTTAGCGAGCAGGACAGCAGAGACTATGCCAAGCTGAAAGCGGAGATTCTTGCCCGCCTGGGAGTTACGGTTGCAGTCCGTGCCAGGAGAGTCCATAACTGGAGATACAGTTGGGACAAGCCTGCTCGCTCACAAATGTATGACCTGATTTATCTAGTAAAGAAGTGGCTGGAGCCTGACGTCATCACCCCTGCCCAAATGGTCGAAAAGGTAGTGGTGGACCGGTACATCTGGGCCCTTCCTCCTGAGGTGCAGCTCTGGGTCGGACAGGGAGACCCAAAGACGCCAATCAACTGGTCAGCCTGATAGAGAGGTACTCCGCCACCAAAGACTACCTCCGTGACCAGCCAACCGAGCGGTCGTCACTTCGGAGTTCCCGGCCTCCGACATCTCCCAGTAAGAGAGTTCCAGCAGGTGGGGCCAGGGGGATGGCTGATAGACGGGGTCAGGCCAGAGGGGACATGTGTGAGGCAAGGGCCGATGCTTCCCTGTCGGGAGTCCCCAGGCCTAGAAAGGTCTCCCCGTCTGAAGCACCAGACCTGAGACAGTGTTGGAGATGCCATGAACGGGGTAATGTTTCAGCCAACTGTCCACTAGTGGGGGAACCTATGGACTGTGATGCTGGAAGGTCCCTCTCTCTCCTCGCGGAACCCGTGTGCGTGGCCACCCCAGCCGAGGAGAATGGCCCACAGGTGTCTCAGGTGGTTATAAATGGCTTCCCTGTACAAGCCCTCCTAGACTCAGTGAATCGAGTAACTCTGGTACATGCCAGCCTGGTTGATAGGGACTTCATCCCCGATAAACACCTGAGCGTGGTGTGCATCCATGGAGATACCAAAGTCTACCCGGTGGCTTCCGTGGACTTCGTCACAAAACTCGGGGAGATCTCGTATGAAGTTGGGTAGTGAAGAACCTGATGCACCCAGTCATATTGGGTCGTGACTTTCCCCTGTTTTGGGGTCTCTGGGAAAAAAAAGGTTCTACCGGACAGTGTGATGAAGCTCCTACTGAGGTTGCGCAGTCCATAGGGGCGGAACACAATGCTAGTGTGTTGTTGAACTTAGGTGATGATAATGATAATGATGAATTTCCATTTCAAGTGATGTTGGGGAGGGGGATAATGGTTCTCTGGAACAGAATGTCCCTGACCTACCTGTGTCCCGTGGCAATTTTGGGAGTGAGCAGTTGCGAGACCCCACTCTTAAACATGCCAGGGAAAGTATAACTGTTCTGAATGAGATCCCACAAGAGCCCGGCTCTGATAAACGATTTCCCCATTTTGCCATGAACAATGACCTGCTATATTGGGTCACTAAGGTCAATGGAGAGGTCGTAAGTCAGCTCCTGGTACCTAAGCTGTATAGAAGTATGGTGCTAGGTTTGTCACATAACCACGTGCTTGGTGGGCACCTGGGGATGGACAAGACCCAGGAAAGAATCCTCCAGAGGTTTTACTGGCCAGCGGTTTATCGAGATGTGGGGGATTATTGCAAATCCTACCCCACGTCTCAGATAAATGCTCCGGTTTCCCACTTCCGCAGTCCATTAGTACCGCTCCCGGTTATAGAAATACCTTTTGAAAGGGTTGCGATGGACTTGGTAGGTCCTATTGTGAAATCAGCCAGGGGGCACCAATACATACTAGTGGTACTTGATTATGCAACCCGGTACCCCGAGGCTATCCCCTTAAGAAATATGGCGTCCAAAAATATTGCACGGGAACTCTTTCATATGTTTTCCAGGGTAGGAATCCCTAAAGAGATCCTCACGGATCAAGGCACACCTTTTATGTCCAAGGTGATGAAGGAGCTGTGTAAGTTGCTTAAAATCTCGCACATTTGAACATCCGTGTATCACCCCCAGACGGATGGGCTGGTTGAACGTTTTAATAAAACGTTAAAACATATGCTAAAGAAAGCAGTAGAGAAAGATGGTCGGGACTGGGACTACCTGTTAACCTACCTAATGTTTTCGGTCAGAGAGGTGCCTCAAGCCTCTACTGGTTTTTCTCCCTTTGAGTTGGTATATGGTCGGCACCCGCGGAGCTTGCTAGATATAGCCAAGGAAGTATGGGAGACTGAGGCAATCCCATACAAGAGTGTTATAGAGCATATTGCCCAGATGCAGGATAGAATTGCTAAGGTTATGCCATTGGTTAAGGACCACCTGCAGAGAGCCCATGAAGCTCAAAGCAGAATATATAATCGGCCAGCAAAAGTTAGGACTTTCAACCCCGGGGATCAGGTCCTGATCCTAATCCCTATGGTGGAAAGTAAGTTCTTGGCCAAGTGGCATGGCCCCTACGAGAAAGTACTGAAAGTGAGCGAGCTCACCTACAGAGTACATCAACCAGGGAGACGGAAGCCCTATCAGGTCTATCATATCAACTTAATCAAGCCCTGGAGGGACAGAGAGTCATTGTCAGCCTCGGGTGAATTAGAGAAAGGGTTAAAACCATCTATACCTCCTGTGATAGTTGGGGAGACATTGTCAGTACACCAAAAACAGGAAGTACGGGAGTTTCTGCAGGAAAATCAGCAGAGGTTTTCAGACTTGCCCGGCCGGACTTCTCTCGTGAAGCACCATATCGAGACCGAGCCCGGTACTAAGGTCAAGCTGAAGCAGTACAGGATACCGGAAGCCCGTAGAGAGATAGTCTCCGCTGAGATCAAACGGATGCTAGCCCTCGGCGTCATTGAGGAGGCCCAAAGCGAGTTGTGTAGCCCGATTGTCCTGATCACAAAACCTAATGGAACCTGGAGGTTTTGCAATGATTTTAGAAAGTTGAACGATGTGTCAAAGTTTGACGCCTACCCTATGCCCCGGGTAGACGAGCTAATCGAGAGGTTAGGGTGCGCCCGGTATATTACAACCCTCGATCTGACAAAAGGGTACTGGCAGATACCCCTGTCTGATGAGGCAAAAGAAAAATCGGCCTTTGCAACCCCTGACGGCTTGTTTCATTATCTTTTGATGCCATTCGGGTTGCATGGAGCCCCCGCTACCTTTCAGAGGCTGATGGACCTGATCCTGCGCCCGCATCGAGCCTATGCGGCTGCCTACCTGGATGATGTGGTAATTTTCAGTTCCGATTGGAAGAGCCACCTCGCTAAGGTACAAGCCGTCATAGACTCGATAGGCGGAGCTGGGTTGAACATAAACCCAGAGAAACCTTCCTCATTCTGCCGTTATTAGCATAAACACGTCTGTGCTCAGAATCAGCCACAAATCTCTTAACAGTATGATGATCACACTTAAGTTTTCGGGAAATATGTAATGTTTTCATCCCTTGACCAAGGCATTGCACTATTTGATGCTTTTCAGCAGCAGAGAGATCCTTCTTCTTTCCCATTTTACTTGAAAACTCTGGTCTGCTTAATAGTGTGGAACATCCAGTTTTCCTTTTATTGGGCTCACATGGCAAACTAATTATCACAGGTATCTGAGATTGATTTCAGTGATCCAAAGAACCCTGAGATACAATACCATCAATGGGTTTCATTTACTAAAAAAAAACAAAAAACGCTATGACACTTAAAACCAATTTTCATAATAATTTGGAACATAGTTTATATGCTGCAGCACTATACATCACACTACATACTCTACAGCACTTGAAATAGTAGTCAAATAAGCAATAAGCATCACTAAGGCCGAAAGAGAAGTACACCTCATTCCCTGTATAACTTCACCTGATTATATAGTGACTACATGGAATACTCCCAAAAGCATATACACCAAGAGAACGGAGCATGAGAACGCCACCAAAAATATAAAAACAAAGTAATTTTATTGAACAGAGATATGATGGTACAGCAGGGAGAGAGTGGGGGGCACTATATACTCCACAGCACCATATTCTCTACTGCACTATATTCTCTACCGCACTATATACTTTACAGTACTATATACTCTAGAGCACAATATTCTCTATAGAACTATATAGCACACTAAATACTCTACAGCACTATAAAGCACATGATATACTCTACTTCATTTCATCGCGTCAGCTGTTTCACACGCTAATCGGTGGAGAAAGTGGGCGGGGCCCCTCCTCCACCAAAGATGTCAGTGGCGCAGCGCAGAGCTGCACATGGAAACAGCAAGCGGGCGGCACCGTGCGGCCCGTGGACCTCTGATTTCCAGCCCAACGGGTTTGCTCAGGTCTGCTGTAGAGTATATAGTGCTGTAGAGTATATAGTGCTGTAGAGTATATAGCGCTGTAGAGTATATAGTGCTGTAGAGTATATAGTGCTGTAGAGTATATAGCGCTGTAGAGTATATGGCACTGTAGAGTGTATAGTGCTGTAGAGTATATAGCGCTGTAGAGTATATGGCACTGTAAAATGTATAGTGCTGTAGAGTATATAGTGCTGTAGAGTATATGGCACTGTAGAGTGTATAGTGCTGTAGAGTATATAGCGCTGTAGAGTATATGGCACTGTAGAGTGTATAGTGCTGTAGAGTATATAGTGCTGTAGAGTATATAGCGCTGTAGAGTATATAGTGCTGTAGAGTGTATAGTGCTGTAGAGTATATAGTGCTGTAGAGTATATGGCACTGTAGAGTGTATAGTGCTGTAGAGTATATAGCGCTGTAGAGTATATGGCACTGTAGAGTGTATAGTGCTGTAGAGTATATAGTGCTGTAGAGTATATAGCACTGTAGAGTGTATAGTGCTGTAGAGTATATAGCGCTGTAGAGTATATGGCACTGTAGAATGTATAGTGCTGTAGAGTATATAGTGCTGTAGAGTATATGGCACTGTAGAGTGTATAGTGCTGTAGAGTATATAGTGCTGTAGAGTATATGGCACTGTAGAATGTATAGTGCTGTAGAGTATATAGCTCTGTAGAGTATATGGCACTGTAGAGTGTATAGTGCTGTAGAGTATATAGTGCTGTAGAGTATATAGCACTGTAGAGTGTATAGTGCTGTAGAGTATATAGTGCTGTAGAGTATATGGCACTGTAGAGTGTATAGTGCTGTCGAGTATATAGTGCTGTAGAGTATTTTTAAAAAAACAGCGTTAATAAAACAACTAATTCTATTAAAAGCAATAGGGCATACTCCAAAATTAGATTATATACAAGGAGAAGAAAAGAGCAATAAAACCCATCCAAGGTAAAAATTGTATATATTTATTAATTAATGCTCATTAAATAACCTTTTGTATAATATCAGAATTAATACATATAATGAACAAATGCTGTGAAGGTCACAAACACGTAATAAGAAATTACTATTAACTACTAATAGGACTAGGAGTTACAGACTCCAAAATATATATATACTGTGAGACAGTGAGGATATGTGGTGAATGGGGTGTACATTTCACCTAGGTTCTTTGCTAACTATAGGGGAAATGTGTGGCTTTGTAGACCTGGTGGTGGAGAGAGGTCACTACACCTTGCATTCATTGCACGCTTGCAGCTTAGACCTGAAGCCAATCAGCTGTTAATTAGGAAGCCAGAAATAGGTGTCTGCGGACACAGTCAGAGAGCTAGTTTAGCCTGGACACAGGGAGGTGTCCTGGCACAAGAAACAGTCTCCAAGAGTGTTAGAGCTGTCTTTAGCCTGGACACAGAGAGGTGTCCTGGCACAAGGAAGCAGTCTCTGTGAAAATGCATGCTGATGATTACTGAAGAGGAGGGGAGCCGTCTCAGTCTGGGTTAGATGTACCCGGACACAGGAGTGTCTCTGTGAACCTCCATGCTGATGATTACTGAAGAGGAGGGGAGCCGTCTCAGTCTGGGTTAGAGGTACCCCGGACACAGGAGTGTCTCTGTGAACCTCCAGGATAATGACTACTGAATAGGAGTGGATCTCTCTCAAGTCTGGACGTCGGGTGGACCTTCAGACATAAGGAGGAGTATCTGGGAAACTCCATACTGGTAACATATATCATATGTGTTGTTTTGGGCACAGACTGATAGAGTCTGGGTTCCTGATAGAAAGGGACATTACATAAGTGTAATTTAGTGGCTAGACAAGCCTAGGTCTTTTGTTTATGCTTTGTTTTATCTGTGTGCTGTGGACTTTAATAAAACTGGTTGCGGCCAGTTTTTACCATAATTGCTGTCTGAATGAACTGTTTCCGTGCCATTCTGTCTACCCAGACAGCGATCCTAGAGCTAATGCCCCTGGAAATGCTACAATTGGTGGAGAATGCTGGGGCAGCGCAGGGCCTGGTACAGTTAGTGCTGGAGTGTGCATGCAGCACAGTGGCAAGAGACAGCATTAAAGGTAAAGTCTATTGAAATAGCAACAGAGGAAAAAAAAAAAAGTGTGTGTCAGCAGAAACGTCTGTTTGGAGCAGTCTTGGAGAGACAGTGGCCCTGATAGGGTCTGCAGAGAGAAAATGTATGCACAGCAAAGCTGAACTTGTTGTGAAAATGACTGTGGAATGTGCAGCAGCAAAATAAAAGTTTGTGGAGCAGTCTTAAAGAGACAGTAGCCCTAATAGACTTTGCAAAGGAAAAAAAAAAAAAAAAAGTGTCTGCACAGCAGAGCTAAATTTTTCTATGGAAAAGACTGTAGAGTGTGTGTATGTCTTGAGTGAAGACTACAGTTGTGAAGACAGAGAAGTCTGACAGCATGGATGACAGCATGGAGGCGCTGTTTGAACAAATGGCGCAAGTTATTGTGCAACATAAGACTGCTGTGATTGAGACAGATGAGTCCGGCAGTATGGAGGGGTTCGTTGAGTACCTGGTACAGGCCCAGCGGAGCATGGAGCAACAGCGCCTGCAGCACCAGCAGCGCATGCAGGAGCATCGGCAGAAATTCCTGCAGCAGCAGCAGGAGAATAACCGGTTGTTGGAGCAGATTGCAGCTCTCCGCACCGCGTCTCAGAGTAATGTTGTGAAGGCACCTGACTTGTCCGATGTAAAGAAGGCGGTAAGACGGTCCCTGGAAAGGATGACACCTCGTGATGATGTGGAGGTATATCTCACTAGGTTTGAGAGACTGGCAGAGAAGGAGAATCTGCCCCTATCTGAGTGGGCCATGATGGTCGCACCCTATCTGATTGGAGTCCCCCAGGTGGCCTATGCTGACCTGAGCAAGCAGGACAGCGAAGACTATGCCAAGTTGAAGGCAGAGATTCGTACCCGGCTGGGTGTTACGGTGACAGCCCATGCCAGGGGAGTTCATGACTGGAGATACAGTTGGGAGTCTGCAGTCAGCAGGCCTGATTATGGAGTTGAAAAGGTGGTAGTGAACCGCTACACCCGAGCATGTCTTACAGTGAACCGCTACACCCGAGCATGTTCTCCTGAGGTACAGCCGTCTGAGAGGACGTCACTTCAGAGTTCCCGGACGTCGAACTCTCCCGGTAAGAGTGTTCCAGCTGTTGGGGACATGGGGTATGCTGATAAGCGGGTTCAGGCCCGAGGGGACATGTGGGTGGAAGAGTGTGATGGACAGTGTTGGAGATGTCGTGAAATTGCAGCCAACTGTCCACTAGAGGGGGAGCCTATGTGCCGTGATGTTGGCAGATCCCTCTCTCTCTGCGCAGAACCTGTGTGTGTGACCACCGCAACCGAAGAGACTGGACCACAGGTGTCCCCGGTGGTTACAAATGGTTGCTCAGCGCAGGCCCTCTTGGACTCAGAGAGTCCAGTGACTTCCGTATGTGACAGCCTGATTGATAGGGACTTCATCCCTGATAAGCACTTGAGTATGGTGTGCATCCATGGAGACACCAAAGTCTGCCCAGAGACTGCCGTGGACTTGGTCCCTAAACTCGGGGAGGTTTCATGTGAAGTGGGGGTAGTGAAGAACCTGGCGCACCCGTTGTGTTGTGTAATGACTTTCCCGGTCTAAGGATCTCTGGGGGAAGGGTGATTCTGATGGACAGTGTGATGAAGCCCCTACTGAGGGTACGCAGTCCCGAGGGGCGGAACACAATGTTAGTGGGCCGTTTATCTTGTGTGATAGTGATGATGATATTGATAATGATGATGATGCTAATCATAATAGTGATGATACTGATGATGACCGTGATAAAGATGAAATTTCTTTGCAGGTGATGTTGGGAGACGAGGATGGTGGTTCTTGGGAACCGAGTGTCCCTGACCTGCCTGTGTCCTGTGACAATTTTGGGAGAGAGCCGGTGCGAGACCCCACTCTTAAAACGGCACAGGAAAATGTAATTGTTCTGAATGAGGTTCCCCAAGAGCCTGGCTCTGAGGAGAGGTTTCCTCATGCTGCCATGAACAATAACCTATTGTTTAGGGACACTGAAGTCCAGGGAGAGGTCGTGAGTCAGCTCCTGGTACCTGAGCTATATGGAGGTATAGTGCTGGGGTTGTCACATCGTCACATACTTGAGGGACCAGATGGTGAAGTTAATGTTGAGGATAACATGTTAACTAAGGTTCCAGATCAAGATGTGAATGGGAATGAGTTGTATAACCTGACAGTGAGCAAGATGTGAATGAAAATAAATTGTATACTCCTGAAAGTGAGCAGGATGAGAATGAAAATAAATTGTATGACCCTGACGGTGAGCAGGATGTGAATGAAAGTGAAGTGTCTAGCCCTGAAGGTGAGCCAGATGTGGCTGAGAAAAAGGGGTCAGACAGGGATAGTGGGAGTGATAATGAATCATCTGATGACAATAAAGCAACCAGTGCAAATGAGGAAGGCATGGTAGCAGAAGAGGTTGAGAGTCCTGAGAAGAAGGCTGATGCTGACCTTACAGCCAGACAGAAGATGCCATCTGAGGATGTTTTACAGTTGGAACAAAGAGAGCGACTACTTCCAGCCCAAGAAAGGGAGAGACGAGAGGCTTCCCTGGGGATTGGCAGTAGACGTGCTAAAACAATGAGGGGTAGAGATGACGCTTCTGTTAGCTCACGGCTGAGTGTGAGACCCGGTGGCGGACGAAAAGACAGAGAGTCAGACTCAGAGCTACCAGTAAGCTTGACTGGACGATGGACTCGTGGCCGCAACGACGGTAGGAGTCAGTTCGGGAAAGAAAGGTCGGGTGAGGTGACACCGACACAAGGACAAGGCCAACGTTCTGACCGCTGGGGGCGGGAGAGGCCTAACAAAGAGGTGATATTGCATAGTGCCCAAAATCAACTGAGACGGGGTGACTGGCAGAGGCGACCGAGGGGGATCTCTGGTTGGGTGGCAGGTGTTCGACCCCACAAATTTGAACAGGGGGGGCACTGGGTATGGCCCTCAGGATATGCATGGAGGCATGTGATGGATGGACGGTATGTATCGCAGAGGTGGGTGGCCCTGTGATGGAAGCCTGGATATATTTTGGTTCAGCAGATCTACTGCTGAGACTTGTGCTATACATTGGGAGGCTTCCAGGTGACTTGGAGAGCTGGGCGGGTCCAGTCACCTACAAACCCACCCAAGGGGTATGTGTCTAAATACCTAGGATAAAGTTGTATGCAGAGGGGACGGATGGGTAATGCAGCGCTGGCTGGCATCCATTTAATGGATCAGTGTGTATGTTTTGACTGTCCATGTTCCTTCCCCTCAAGCTGACTGGTTACATGACTGTGACATCACACAGTGTGTGTGTGTGTGTGTGTGTGTGTAAGGGTATAGAAACCCTGCTTAATGGAAAATATAGATGAAGCTAATGATGGTTATACTTCAGGTAAAGATGAAGCTGATGTTGGCTATGACTTGAGCTGTGTTCACTGTCTCTTTAGGTTTGTTGACCAGTCCTCCGGTCTGGATGACCAGCCCTCCGGTCTGGAGAAGAGGGGGGGGATATGTGAGACAGTGAGGATATGTGGTGAATGGGGTGTACATTTCACCTAGGTTCTTTGCTAACTATAGGGGAAATGTGTGGCTTTGTAGACCTGGTGGTGGAGAGAGGTCACTACACCTTGCATTCATTGCACGCTTGCAGCTTAGACCTGAAGCCAATCAGCTGTTAATTAGGAAGCCAGAAATAGGTGTCTGCGGACACAGTCAGAGAGCTAGTTTAGCCTGGACACAGGGAGGTGTCCTGGCACAAGAAACAGTCTCCAAGAGTGTTAGAGCTGTCTTTAGCCTGGACACAGAGAGGTGTCCTGGCACAAGGAAGCAGTCTCTGTGAGAATGCATGCTGATGATTACTGAAGAGGAGGGGAGCCGTCTCAGTCTGGGTTAGATGTACCCCGGACACAGGAGTGTCTCTGTGAACCTCCATGCTGATGATTACTGAAGAGGAGGGGAGCCGTCTCAGTCTGGGTTAGAGGTACCCCGGACACAGGAGTGTCTCTGTGAACCTCCAGGATAATGACTACTGAATAGGAGTGGATCTCTCTCAAGTCTGGACGTCGGGTGGACCTTCAGACATAAGGAGGAGTATCTGGGAAACTCCATACTGGTAACATATATCATATGTGTTGTTTTGGGCACAGACTGATAGAGTCTGGGTTCCTGATAGAAAGGGACATTACATAAGTGTAATTTAGTGGCTAGACAAGCCTAGGTCTTTTGTTTATGCTTTGTTTTATCTGTGTGCTGTGGACTTTAATAAAACTGGTTGCGGCCAGTTTTTACCATAATTGCTGTCTGAATGAACTGTTTCCGTGCCATTCTGTCTACCCAGACAGCGATCCTAGAGCTAATACCCCTGGAAATGCTACAATACCATCAAAGTGTAAGATTCAAACACATATCTACAACATTATCATGGTACTAGGTAATTGCAATGTCATACATATAGTGCTATTCACAGTATCAGTGTCCAAAAAACAGACCACTGCAACACCCAGTATACATAAAAAGAGTCTCACCCAGGTAAGTCCAGAGAACAGTCAAATCGTGCAGCCCCGACACGCGTTTCGCAAGAGCTTCCTCAAGAGTATATAGTGCTGTAGAGTATATAGTGCAACAGAGTATATGGTGCTGCAGAGAATATAGTGCTGCAGAGTATATAGTGCTGCAGAGTATATGGCACTGTAGAGTGTATAGTGCTGTAGAGTATATAGTGCTGTAGAGTATATGATGCAGCAGAGTATATGGTGCTGCGGAGAATGTAGTGCTGCAGAGTATATGGTGCTGTAGAGTATATAGCTCTGCAGAGTATATGGCGCTGTAGGGTATATAGCGCTGTAAAGTATATAGTTCTGCAGAGTATATAGCTCTGCAGAGTATATGGTGCTGTAGGGTATATAGCGCTGTAAAGTATATAGTGCTGCAGAGTATATAGTGCTGCAGAGTATATGGTGCTGTAGAGTATATAATTTCTCCAGTGTTGACAAAGCTATGTTTTTTTGTTTTTGCTATGCCCATATGCAGCACAATGCCCCAAAATGTCATAATTTCAGCTGCATTTACAGGTGTCCTTCTGGTGTATGATGATGTGGGATTTTATATGTAAGATTGATGGGGAGACAAACTTGTCTGGGCCACCATAAGATTTTATTATTTCCTCTCTGAAAAAGAATTTGAAAAGTCAATTTTACTGAAACGCCAAATTGGATTCTGAGTCGCCAATGAAATTTGTAATAACAGTCTGATAATTTTCAGAGGGTGCAGTCCATATAGGATCGATTGATGAAGGGGTTGCCTCGGTCCTAGGGCACCTTGCTGAGGATTCCTCTTGACTAGATAAGGCGGAGGAGAAATATAGGAACGTGGGATCTTCCTCACTGGTTGAATCCGTGTCGGAGGCAAGAAAAGCATCGGCCTCCTCTGGTGAAAAGCGTTGTGACGAATGGGATGTTTTTATTATATTCTTCAAAACACTAAAGATGTGTACAAGTGGTGCTTTTACACATGTGTATTGTGGGGCTTGTGGAAAGGGTACTATCTGTCATAAAAAGTAGACCAAAAATGAAAAATATAAAAGAAACAGAAGGAAAAAATGAAAAGAAAAATCGGTAGATGTAAAAAAATGTTTGTACAATAAAAATGACTGTGACGTTTACTACTCTACTGCCCTATTTGCAAAAAGAAACAATGGAAGTCGCTAGCACTGCAAGAAGTTACCTGGTGATAACATTTCTTCTTTTTTTTTGCAAAAAGAAAAACACTGCCTCCCTGCTCTGTACTGACTATTATTCTTTTCCTCTAAAAGAAAATCAGGCGTCACTTACACTGCGACATCCTCTACTCAAATACGCTGCCTTTTTTACTTATAAAACTACTCTGTACTAACTACTAATATTTTTTTCTAAAAAAAAAATCGGACGTCATTTACACTGCGACGTCCGCTTTTCTACATATATCTAAAAAATTAAAAAGTCCCTTGATGCAGACTCTGATGAGGATCGATAGTGATTGGAGCACTTCAGCCACGGGAAGAACATGAATGCTCATCGCAGGTCGTCGCGCAGACGGAAAAACAAAAATGTGCACAAAAAATACAATTGGGAGTGGAGGGGATAGGGAGGGGGAGCTGGAACAGGGATTTGGGAACTACTGCTTCTATGATCACAGATCGGTCACACAGCACATAGCACACAGCACAGATCACAGGTGGATTACACTGGCCACTAGGGCCGGACTGGCCATCTGGCAATTCTGGCAAATGCCAGGAGAACAAGTCCAACCGTGGGCTGCATTGTGTGCTACACTGCAAACAGTATTGGCATCCTCAGGAAACTGATATTACCATTGTATGGTCACTGTATGCTGTTAATATCAGTCTTAGTAGAGTGGTTTTGGTGAAAGGGGTTCTCCAGGATTGAATTTAAAGTCTGCAGTCACTCCAGGTGCAGTGTTATAATTCAGTCTTATATTGCGATATTATTTGCATTATTAGAAATATTAGTCTTGAATCTTGATTTCCCCCAGGTTATATTAGTAAGGCCGGGGTCACACTGGCGACAAAATCGGACGACTGCAATGCGATGAAATATCGCATTGCAGTCGGGCCAATGTTAATCTATGGAGCAGCTCCTAGTATCCGATTTTTTTTGTGGTCCGTTTTAAACGTGCGAGTGCAATCGCAGCATGCTGCGATTGTCACCGATTGTGGGTCGACAATTGCCAATGCAAGTCAATGGGAGCGCTGAAAAATCTGATTACAAACGGACCACACGTGTGAGTTGCGATTAAATCGCATCGGTGTCCTTTAGAAAAGCCGGCAATTCATCCCCGGCTATACTGTAAAATCACACTGACAGGTTTAATAAAGAATAGAATCAATACATATACACACATAGAATACATATATATATATATATATATATATAATGTCATTGTGACATATATATATATACATATATTTATAGTTCATACACTTCTACATACTGTAATAGCCGCTAATTCAATTGCCGGCTTTTGTGAAATTACAGACCCGACATGAAATGATACATTGTTTCCACACAGTTAACCATGTCATTTCCTGTTTTTTGATATATGGTTTTCACTAACAATTACATGAGTGTCTGTGTGTAAAATTTCACACATGTAGGGGTTAATTAAAGGTGTAAATTTGTTGAAAAAAAATGCGTGGGCTCCCGCTGTATTTTCTAAACCAGACAGACAAAGCAAGTGAGTGGGGACAGATAATAATAGCCCAGGGAGGTGCATTTATTTAGTGCCCCCCCGGCTACTAACATCTGCCCCCAGTCACCCCAGAAAAGGCAAATCTATAATTAGATTCGCCCTTTCTGACACTTTGCCCGTCTATTCCCATTGCCCTGTAGCTGTGGCGAATGGGTTAATAATGGGTTAAAGCCATCTTGCAATTGAAAGGTGACTTTAAGCCAGGTTATTAATTGAGAGTTGTTAATTTGACAACTATCAATTATTAATCCTATTGTATGAAAGGAAAAAAAAAAACAACATTAATTTTTAATCCTTTTAATAAAATAAAGACACACTTTTGGACCATATTTTATTGCTCAGCTGTAATCCCCTGAATGAATCAGTTCCTCTCCCGGCGACAGGAGAGGAAGTGATTAGTGTGTGAAGCTTAATTGATTGCTTCCCACTTTCACTTCAGGTGAGGTCAACCGGGGACACCACACAGCAGCAGTGACGTCAGAGGGAGTCCCCGGGTGACCTGACCTGAAGTGAAAGTGGGAAGCAATCAATTAAGCTTCACACACTAATCACTTCCTCTCCTGTCGCCGGGAGAGGAACTTATTCATTCAGGGGCTTACAGCTGAGCTGCCAGCATTAGCTGTCCTGCTAGTTGTAAACCACTTAACCCTTTGTGAAGGATTTCAGCGTGGGACATGACTGTGCGTCGGATAGGTAAGAATAATGTTGCTTTTTTATTTTATTTTTATTACAGGCGAACAAGGGAATCCAGGATTAACTGAGCAATAAAATATGGTCCAAAACTGTGTCTTTATTTCATTAAAAGGATTAATAATTAATGTGTGTGTGTCTTTTTTCCTTTCATACAATAGGATTAATAATTGAGAGTTGTCAAATTGACAACTCTCAATTATTAACCTGGCTTAAAGTCACCTTTTAATTGCATGGTGGCTTTAACCCATTATTAACCCATTCGCCACCGCTACAGGGCAATGGGAATAGAAGGGCAAAGTGCCAGAAAGGGCTAATTTAATTATAGATTTGCCTTTTCTGGGGTGGCTGGGGGCAGATGTTAGTAGCCAGGGGGGGCACTAAATAAATGCACCCTCCCTGGGCTATTATTATCTGCCCCCACTCGCTTGCTTTGTCTGTCTGGTTTAGAAAATACAGCGGGATCCCACACATTTTTTTTCCACCGAATTTACACCTTTAATTAACCCCTACATGTGTGAAATTTTACACACATACACTCATGTAATTGTTAGTGAAAACAATATATCAAAATACATGAAATGACATGGTTAACTGTATGTAAACCATATGTCATTTCATGTCGGGTCTGTAATTTCACAAAAGCTGGCAATTGAATTAGCGGCTATTTTACTATGTAGAAGTGTATGAAATATATATATATATATATATACATGTCACAATGACGTGTGTATATATATATGTATATATATATATATATATATATATATATATGTATTCTTTGTGTATATATCTATTCTTTCTTTTGTGATTTAAAAATTATTCTTTTGGATCCATTATATGTCGGTTTTGCAAGCCTGCGAGAAAATCTCGCAAGTCGGATGTAAATCGGATGTTACAAGTACAGTCAGATGCAACTAAATCGCATCCTTCACAGAAAATTGGATGCCAGACGGATGACTGTTCATGACATTTTGCTGCGATAATCGTCCCACTAAAACGGTCAGATTTTTTAGTCGGTGTGTGTGACTCCAGCCTAATAGACATCCCCATCTGGGGTTCGGGGTCATGGACAGCATGGGCCTGTGTACTCCCAGTTCTTCCCTGCTGGCTAATTTCTTTCTCTCATGTGACAGTGGAGTATACAACCACTTTGCACACCAACTTTAATTTATAGATGGCATGCAGAGTGGTGATTGCTATTTTAGATTAAGCCCTTTGGTGCTGATTGGTCAATAACTGTTGTTCAGCTAATCAGCACCAAAAGGGTTAAAGATGACATTGGTATCAACCCATCCATTGTGGCTGCTGTGATTGGTGCTGTCTGAGACAGCACCAATCACAACATGTCACATGGATTTTTAAGTTTTTTGTACAACTTTCTCGTGACATCGCTGTGATTGGCTGGTCAGAATTGATCAGCTGACCTGGGGGTGGGGTACAGCCTCTCGGGGCAACGTGCTGGTGTCGCCTGCTGTCACCACCTTAACTGGGTCACCATGCGATGCAGCGCAGTAAATGGAAATAGTGGTGCCCCATATATATTTCGCTTTGCGGGAACGCAGCATCCCCAGCGTTGCATGTCGTGAAGGGGTTAAAGTGTTGGATGTGAACTTAAAGGGTGGAATAGGATGAACTAACAAGATATTTTACTATCATATAGGAAAAAAGCTCATTTTGCATGCTGGGACATTCCCAATGATTTACATCTGTGCCTCTGACAGCTGCATTTGTGGGGCACCGGTCTGGGCACCCACATGCCCCTACGTGACACTATAGCTGCCATTCATGTAATCCTATGAAGCACAACCCCAGGTGTCATAGGGTTACAAGAATGGCATCAATCATGTCAAAGTTGTTAATTTCACTAGGTGTTAAGGTATGGCAGCATGGAGTACAAGGGATTAAGCAATCACAGGTTATAGCCCCTAGGGGATCTAAAAAGAAAATAATAATACAAAAAAACAAGAAGTAAAGAAAAGAACCCAGAAATGTTTGAATCACTCCTTGTTCCTAAGATATGTACATATAAAAACTATAAATATTTTTGGCATCACCAGTCTGATATATAAAAGTATAAAATTATTCATATTAAATTCCACAAAGCAAAAAAAAAAAAATATATATATATACCGTATATATATATATATATATATGAAAAAAGCCATGTAAACATCCTATGTACCCCAAAGTAATATCAATGAAAATAATTTCTTGCCAATAAACCCTCACACAGCTTCATCGATGGAAAAAGAGAAAGGTTACTGTTCCCAGAAAATGGCGATACAACCAGTTCTACTTTATTTTTTAACCACTAAAATTAAAAAATGCTTAGAAAACAGCACATGCAAAAAACAATGGATAAATTGCATTTTTTTCACCATTTCACATTATTTGGATTGTTTTCCAAATTTTTAGTACATTTTGCAGTAAAATGAAAGGTGACATTCATTACTAAAAACGAAGCCCTATTGCTGTTATGTTGCAGCTCGAAAAAAGGGAAGAAAAACACTAAAGGGAAAAAAGTCAACCAGGAAGGAATTAAACATTTTTTTAGACTTTTTTCAAACTTTTTAGTTAGTTCCAGTGGCTCGGTTGCATTGTATGGACTTGTCAGCCGTATCCTCACTACTCAAGGATAGTTTAATAAATTTATTAGGAAATGTGAAAGTGAAGTATTATTAGTATTTAGTGTAGACCTGCATCAATTTATCATACATTCAATTTCAAGAGATAGCATGAAAAGCATCATTTCTCCTGCGGTGGCAATGCAGGTAAATGAACACTCCCAAGTTTCCTTGAGGATCCCAGAAGCTAGATTCCCTTTTATCTAATTATCTGGAGATCCCTTCTAACCAGATCAGTTTGTCTGAAGAGGATAACGTCTAAAGTTTGTATAACACCTGAGAATTATATGCAGCAATATTTTAAGTGCTTCCGATATCATATTTTACTCACCGCCGGTTTGTCAGTCTTTGTTTTATCTTTTTATTTGACTCCGCTAATAACTTTATAAAGCCTCGGCCTTTCATAAAGTTATTCTTAACTTAGCAAATATCACGTTAACGTTCCAGAGTCTAGGGCCATGAGATCAATTACATTTTAACAGATAGAAATCAATAAAAAAAGAGATATCCTTCATTTACCTTAATGTTGAAATCACAAAAAAAGACTGAGCTTTTAGGCTATGATATATTTTTATTATATTCAAAACATTTTCATTATTTTTTTCCGCAACAGAGTTGTAAGGGTGTGCAACTACAGAGAAATAAAACCTGTTTATATGAGGTATAACCAAAAACTGTAGATTAGTATTAAAGGCAACCTGTCAGAAGCTTCTCCTTCCCCAAGCCCTTTAAAGGGGTGTCTGAAACTAAATTTTATCTTACTCCTAAATCTCAATTTTTTTAATGTCATAAATAATATACCGTAATCTTTTTTTTTCTAATATTCTTTAATGACTAACTTCCTATACTTGCGTCACTACTCTGTCAAACAGCTTTATTTTTTTCTACTACTTCCTCTTTTATTATGCTTCCTTTGAGAATCCTAGTGCCTTCTAGGAATCATCATCAATGGTCACTGCCGCAGACTTGGCAATCACCCTGAAATAAAGCGTCATCAATGATTTCCGTTTCAGGGGCTGGGGTAGTGCCTGTTTTACTGAGCATGTGTTGGATGTCAATTCTGACATATTATCAGTAAGATCTTTTCAGTGTGCAGTGACAGTGCGCTCTCTCACCAGCTCCAATCAGAAGTGAATCATAGAGTTGGAAGGGTCCTCCTGGGCCATCTGGTCCAAACCCCTGCTCAAAGCAGGATTCACTAAATCATCCCAGACAGATGTCTGTCCAGCCTCTATTTGAAGACTTCCATTGAAGGAGAACTCACCACCTCTCGTGGTAGCCTGTTCCACTCATTGATCACCCTAACTGTCAAAAAGTTTTTTCTAATATCTAATCTGTCTCCTCCCATCCAGTTTCATCCCATTGCTTCTAGTCTTTCCTTGTGTAAATCAGAATAAAGATGATCCTTCTACAATGTGACAGCCCTTGAGATATTTGTAGACAGCTATTAAGTCTACTCTCAGTCTTCTCTTTTGCAAGCTAAACATTCCCAAATCCTGCAACCGTTCCTCATAGGACATGTTTTGCAGACCGGTCACCATTCTGGTCGCTCTTTTCTGAACTTGCTTCAGTTTGTTGATGTCTTTCTTAAAATGTGGTGCCCAAAACTGGACACAGTATTCCAGATGAGGTCTGACCAAAGAGGATTAGAGGTCTCACGTGATCTAGACTGTATGCTTCTGTTAATACATCCTAGAATTGCATTTACCTTTTTTTGCTGCTGCATCACACTGTTGACTGATGTTCAGTCTGTGATCTATTAGTATACCCAAGTCTTTTTCACATGTGCTGTTGCCTAGCCCTATTCCTCCCATTTTGTATATGCATTTTCATTTTTATTGCCCAGATGTAGTACTTTGCATTTTTCCCTGTTGAAAGCCATTCTGTTAGTTGATGCCCACTGCTCCAGTTTATTTATGTCGTTTTGAATCCTCTCTCTCTTCTCTAGTATTAGCTATCCCTCCTAGCTTTGCGACATCAGCAAATTTAATCAGTTTACCTTCAATTTCTTCATCTAACTCATTGATAAAAATGTTGAACAATACAGGGCCCAGGACAGAGCCCTGTGGTACCCCACGTGAGACATTCTTCCAACTGGATGTGCAGCCATTTATGACCACTCCTTGGGTTCGATCACTAAGCCACTTATGAATCACCTACCAGTTGCCTTGTTCATTCCATACTTAGTCATACTTAGACGGTGACTGAAGAAATTCAATCCAAGCATAATCAGTGAGAGGCAGGAATTCCAATGGTAATACCGTCTGTACTGAATCAAAAGTTAAGGAAAGATAAGAGTACTAACATAGCCGTGATAAAAGATATTACTGTATGTTCAAAATATGTGAGGTACTCTAGTGGAACATTAAAAAGGATATAGTTTCCAAGGTAAGGAGAATTCTAGAAGACGAGGGCACATGATGAGTTTCCAAATTCTTGGAAGAAATATTGATTACCAGTGGGGGGCTTGTACCTGTAATCTGGTCGATACTTGGCTTCTGGAGTCCACTACGTAACCGCTACAACATGTTCTTTCACCCCAGCATTTAACATTGGAGATCTGAGATCACTACTGCGCTTGCGCGCCTCCTTTTTCCACTCCATCACTTGACCGCAATGACGCGGCAGTGACGCGGCCCTGCCTGGATTTAAACCCGGAAATAGCACAGACATACAGCGTCTTAGAGCGAATGGCGGCTCGATCTACCCACGGACCCGGGCACCTAGGTAAATTGTTGTGAATGTTTTGGAAATGAATTCTGAGAAGAAGCTCCCTCTGGTGGTTACAAACAGTACTGAACCATTCAATGAGGATTGGCAATCAGGATTCACAGACTGGCTTCATGTAAGGGAGGTTCCCTCCCATCATGGTTGCCAGTGATCAATTGTTCTTGTCTCAACTGTGGTTCCTGGTTCACTTGGAAGCTTGCTGAGTCTTGCCTCTTCTTCTGCTTTCAGATAAGATATTTTCTGTTTTTGTGCTTACCTTTTGCATATTTCTCTGCATTTCTGTGAGGTTAGCCAGGTTCCCCCCCCACCCCCGGGGGGCTTGAGCTCCTCTCAGTTCCTCTGGAGCCATTGTTATTTGTTCATTTGCCTTTTCCAGTTTTTTCAGTGACTGAGGCTTAGTTTTGTTACACCAGAGAACTGATTTAGGTGGTAGAGGTTGTGTGATCTCAGGTGTCTTTGCAATCAGAAGCATTGGTATTTTTTAGGGTTTTTTTTGGATTGCAGTGAGTATCCTTTCTATCCTTTTCTGTCTAGGCAGATTGGGCCCCAGCGTTTGCTCATACTATTTTCTGTCTGTGTCTGTATTTCCTCTTGTCTAAACGCCATTACATGTTTGGGGGCTTCCTATGTTCTTTGGGGATCTGCTCTGGGGCAGATAGCTTTCCTCTTTCTATCTTTAGGTGTAGTTAATCTCTCAGGCTGTGACGAGGCGTCTAGGACTAACGTAGGAACGCTCCACGGCTGCCTTTAGTTGTGGTGGTTAGTCAGGGTACTGCAATCCAATAGATTCCAACCTCTCTGGTGTATTGCCGTGTTTGCATGCTCTCCTCAGCTACCGAAACATAACAGTATCACCGGCCAAACTGAAAATTGTATGGTACTCATAGAAGGGAAAAATAGTGTGGAAAGAAAAAAGTTGTCAGAGATTTTTTTTTTTTCTGTTTCTTGCATTTTTTCCCTCTTTTTCTCTGGGTGCTGAGGAGGATTTTTTTTTCTCTCAATGGAGCATGCACAGCTGTCTGGCCGTGTGGATCAGCTTGCCACTGAGGTTCGGAGTATTGCTGTCTATCTTGCTAGGTTGCCGGTTGTGGAACCTAGGATTCCCATGCCAGATTTTTTTTGGGGAGATCGGGCCAAATTTCTGAATTTCAAAAATAACTGTAAGTTGTTTTTTGCCTTAAAACCTAAGTCCTCAGGGAACGCAGCACAGCAGGTTCAAATTGTCATCTCTCTCCTGCGCGGCGATCCTCAGAATTAGGCTTTTTCCCTGACACCTAGGGACCCTGTTTTGAGTGATGTTGATGCATTTTTTCTGGCTCTGGGGTTATTGTACGATGAGCCTAATGTCACTGATCAAGCTGAAAGAACCTTGTTGGCATTAAATCAGGGGCTTGAGGACGCTGAGTTGTACTGTCAGAAATTCCGAAAATGGACAGTCCTAACCAAATGGAATGATGATGCTTGGGCAGCCCTTTTTCGGAAGGGGCTGTCAGAGAATGTAAAAGATGTTATGGTGGGTTTCCCTGCTCCCTCTGGTCTCAATGATTCTATGTCATTAGCGATTCAAATTGACAGACGTTTGCGTGAGCGTAGAGGTATGCGTGGAATTGTGTTGCCTTGTGAGCCAGCTTCTGAACCCATGCAGTGTGATAGAGTGGCTTCTGGGGCACAGCGTCATGAGTTTCGAAAACGCAATGGGTTATGTTTCTATTGTGGTGACGCCTCTCATGCTATTTCTGTCTGCCCTAAGCAGGGAAGACGTTTTGCACGCTCAGTTGTCTTGGGTAGTGTTCAGACTAAATTTCTGTTGACTGTTACCCTGATTTGCTCCCTGTCCACATTTTCTGCTCAGGATTTTGTTGATTCGGGAGCAGCTATTAACCTGATGAATTTTGATTTTGCCAAACGTTGTGGGTTTCCCTTGATACCCCTACGGAAGTCTATTCCCCTACTGGGGATTGATTCTACCCCTTTGGCTGAGAATAAACCCCAGTTTTCTACTCAGGTGATAATGAGGGTTGAACCTGATCATCAGGAGAGTTGCAAATTTTTGTTACTGTATAATCTGCATGACATTATTGTACTAGGTTTCCCTTGGTTGCAGTCCTGTTTTGGATTGGAAATCTGTGTCTGTAACCAGTTGGGGCTGCCAATGTGTTAATGCCAACACTCCTGTTTTTTCTGCCTCGCCCCAGTCTCAGGATGTTCCTGACTTTTTGACTGATTTTCTGATGTGTTTAGCGAAAGTAAATCTGCATCCTTGCCCCCCCCATAGGAGCTATGACTGCGCTATTGAATTAGTGCCTGGTAGTAAATTCCCTAAAGGTCGCCTTTTTAACTTGTCTGTACCTGAACATGACGCTATGCGATCTTATATCAAGGAGTCATTGGAGAAGGGTCATACCAGACCATCCTCTACACCCTTGGGTGCCGGTTTTTTCTTTGTGGCCAAAAAGGATGGTTCATTAAGGCCGTGTATTGATTATCGTCTCTTGAACAAGATCACTGTGAAATATCAATGTCCATTACCCTTGATTTCTGTCCTGTTTTCTAGGGTGAAAAGTGCTACTTGGTTTACCAAACTTGACCTCAGGGGGTGTATAACCTTATTCGCATTAAGCACGGAGATGAATGGAAGACGGCGTTTAATACCCCAGAGGGGCATTTTGAGTACCTAGTGATGCCCTTTGGGCTCACTAATGCTCCTTCCGTCTTCCAGTACTTCATGAATGACATTTTCAGGGATTTTGTGGATAAATTTCTGATTGTTTTTTTGGATGATATCTTGATTTTTCCAATGACTGGGACTCTCATGTGAAACATGTTCGGACTGTGTTCCAGATTTTGAGAGAGAATGCTCTGTATGTGAAGGGATCAAAGTGTCTTTTTGGCGTACAGAGGTTCTCATTTCTGGGATTCATTTTGTCTCCATCTGTTATTGAAATGGACCCGGTCAAGGTTCAGGCCATCTGTGATTAGGTCCAACCTACTTCATTAAAGGCTCTCCAGAGATTCTTGGGTTTTGCCAATTTTTATCGTAAATTTATTGGTAATTTCTCTGTTATTGTTAAACCATTGACTGATTTGACCAAAAAAGGGTTCTGATGTGGTGAATTGGCCTCCTGAGGCAGTCTCTGCGTTTCAGGAACTTAAGCAGATTCACTTCTGCTCCTGTTCTACGGCAGCCTGATGTTTCTCTGCCGTTTCAGGTGGAGGTTGATGCCTCTGAAATTGGGGCAGGTGCCGTTTTGTCCCAAAGTGAGCCTGAGACCTCTAAAAGTAACCCTTCTGCCATTACCTAAGTTGCCTTCCTCCTCCGAATTGGTGCCTTTGTTCCTTCAGCACGTGGTTCAGTTACACGGCATTCCTGAGAACATTGTGTCTGACAGAGGAGTCCAGTTTGTTGCCAGATTTTGGAGGACTTTTTGTTCTAAACTTGGTGTTCAATTGTCTTTCTCCTCTGCTTTTCATCCTCAGACCAATGGACAAACTGAGAGAACAAATCAGACATTGGAGACTTATCTGAGATGCTTTGTGTCTGCTGATCAAGATGACTGGGTCTCTTTTTTGCCTTTGGCTGAGTTTGCTCTTAATAATAGGGCTAGCTATGCCACTTTGATGTCTCCATTTTTCTGCAATTTTGGGTTTCACCCTTGATTTTCTTCGGGACAGACGGAGGCTTCTGTCTGTCCGGGTGTTGACTCTGTTGTGGAGCGTATGCAGCAGATTTGGGACCAGGTAGTGGAGAGGTTGTCCCTCTCTCAGGAGTAGGCCCAGCGGTTTGCCAACCGGCATAGGACTGATGGTCCTCGGTTTAAAGTGGGGACTTGGTCTGGTTGTCCTCAAGAAATATCCCTATGAGAGTTGCATCTCCTAAGTTTAAGCCTAGGTTCATTGGACCTTATAAGATCATGGAGATTCTTAATCCTGTTTCCTTTCGTTTACTTCTTCCAGGGACATTTAAGATCCATAACGTGTTCCACAAGTCCTTATTGAAGAGGTTTGTCGAGCCAGTGGTTCCTATGGCTGTGCCTCCTGACCCTGTTTTGGTTGAGGGCAATCTGGAGTATGTGGTTGAGAAAATATTGGATTCTCGTTTTTCTAGACGGAAATTCCAGTATTTGGTTAAGTGGAGAGGTTATGGTCAGGAGGACAATTCTTGGGTGTTTGCTTCGGACATCCAAGCTAGGGTACTGATCCGTTAATATCACCGAGCTCATCCTGACCGACCTGGTTGCACAAATGAGGGTTCGGTGACCCCTCCTCAAGGGGGGGTACTGTTGTGAATGTTTTGGAAATGAATTCTGAGCAGAAGCTCCCTCTGGTGGTTACAAACAGTACTGAACCATTCAATGAGGATTGGCAATCAGGATTCACAGACTGGCTTGATATAAGGGAGGTTCCCTCCCATCATGGTTGCCGGTGATCAATTGTTCTTGTCTCAACTGTGGTTCCTGGTTCACTTGGAAGCTTGCTGAGTCTTACCTCTTCTTCTGCTTTCAGATAAGATATTTTCTGTTTTTGTTTTTGTGCTTACCTTTTGCATATTTCTCTGCATTTCTGTGAGGTTAGCCAGGATCCCCCCCCTGGGGGGCTTGGGCTCCTCTCAGTTCCTCTGGAGCCATTGTTATTTGTTCATTTGCCTTTTCCATTTTTTTCAGTGGCTGCGGCTTAGTTTTGTTACACCAGAGAACTGATTTCGGTGGTAGAGGTCGTGTGATCTCAGGTGTCTTTGCAATCAGTAGCGTTGGTATTTTGTAGGTTTTTTTTGGATTGCAGTGAGTATCCTTTCTATCCTTTTCTGTCTAGGCAGATTGGGCCCCAGCGTTTGCTCATACTATTTTCTGTCTGTGTCTGTATTTCCTCTTGTCTAAACGCCATTACATGTTTGGGGGCTTCCTATGTTCTTTGGGGATCTGCTCCGGGGCAGATAGCTTTCCTCTTTCTATCTTTAGGTATAGTTAATTTCTCAGGCTGTGATGAGGCGTCTAGGACTAACGTAGGAACGCTCCACGGCTGCCTTTAGTTGTGGTGGTTAGTCAGGGTACTGCAATCCAATAGATTCCAACCTCTCTGGTGTACTTCCGTGTTTGCCTGCTCTCCTCAGCTAACGAAACATAACAGAAAATACAGGAGACGAGGCTTAATGGACGTACTCCTTTCTCTATATATCTCACTAGGAATATCCTTATTTCTACATTCTACTGCAAGCCTTTTGCCTATCACAAACGCGCTTACTATTCCCCTGCAGTCCTCTTCGCTCCACAGTGTCCAAGTAAATTAACACTATAGCTGGCTTAGTAAAGGGTACATGCGTTACATGGTTAATAAATAGGTCAATTGGCTAATGTTTTAATTTCTTTTAATTGATTTTTTTTTGCATTCCACCCAGCACTTACCCGGTACATCGGGTTACATCTATTTAGACGTATTGCTATTCGTCTTAAACGCCCTCACACATCCAGGTATATCATTTTCCTGATTTGATAAGGTCTCCCATCCAACTTCTGATGGTTGAATCAGCAACATACTTTCAATTTTATGATGATTAATATCATTTCTTTCAGCACAATAGAATACCCTCCTTGGAGATTTAGCCCACTAATTCATGGACATATGCTCAAATCTTCCTCCTTAGGTACTCACTCCACTGCTGTATTATCACCGGTTCTTTATTCATAGTGCCCTCGTCTTCCAGAATCCTCCTTACCTTGGAAACTATATCCTTTTTAATGTTCCACTATACAGTCATGGACAAAAGTTTTGAGAATGACACAAATATTAATTTTTACAAAGTCTACTGCTTCACTTTTTCTAATGGCAATTTGCATATACTCCAGAATGTTATAAAGAGTGATCAGCTTAACAGCAATTACTTGCAAAGTCAATATTTGGCTAGAAAATGAACTTTATCCCCCAAAACACATTTCAACATCATTGCAGCCCTGCCTTAAAAGGACCAGCTAACCTCTTTTCAGTGATTGCTCCATTAACACAGGTGTGGGTGTTGATGAGGACATGGCTGGAGATCAATCTGTCATGATTAAGTAAGAATGACACCACTGGACACTTTAAAAGGAGGCTGGTGCATCATTGTTTCTCTTCTGTTAACCATGGTTATCTCTAAAGAAACACGTGCAGTCATCATTGCAATGCACAAAAATGGCCTAACAGGGAAGAGTATCGCAGCTAGAAAGATTGCACCTCAGTCAACAATCTATCGCATCATCAAGAACTTCAAGGAGAGAGGTTCCATTGTTGCCAAAAAGGCTCCAGGGCGCCCAAGAAAGACTAGCAAGCGCCAGGACCGTCTCTTAAAAGTGTTTCAGCTGCGGGATCGGGCTACCAGCAGTGCAGAGCTTGCTCAGGAATGGCAGCAGGCAGGTGTGAGTGCATCTGCATGCACTGTGAGGCGGAGACTCTTGGAGCAAGGCCTGGTCTCAAGGAGGGCAGCAAAGAAGCCACTTCTCTCCAGAAAAAACATCATGGACAGACTGATATTCTGCAAAAGGTACAGGCAGTGGACTGCTGAGGACTGGGGTAAAGTTATTTTCTCTGATGAATCCCCTTTTCGATTGTTTGGGACATCAGGAAAACGCCTCATTCGGAGAAGACAAGGTGAGCGCTACCACCAGTCTTGTCTCATGCCAACTGTTAAGCATCCTGAAACCATTCATGTGTGGGGTTGCTTTTTAGCCAAGGGAATCGGCTCTCTCACAGTCTTGCCTAAAAACACAGCCATGAATAAAGAATGGTACCAGAATGTCCTCCAAGAGCAACTTCTCCCAACCCTCCAAGAGCAGTTTGGCGATCAACAATGCCTTTTCCAGCATGATGGAGCACCTTGCCATAAAGCAAAGGTGATAACTAAATGGCTCAGGGAACAAAACATAGAGATTTTGGGTCCATGGCCTGGAAACTCCCCAGATCTTAATCCCATTGAGAACTTGTGGTCAATCATCAAGAGACGGGTGGACAAACAAAAACCTAAAAATTCTGACAAAATGAAAGCATTGATTGTGCAAGAATGGACTGCTATCAGTCAGGATTTGGTCCAGAAGTTGATTGAGAGCATGCCAGGGAGAATTGCAGAGGTCCTGAAGAAGAAGGGTGAACACTGCAAATATTGACTTGCTGCATTAACTCATTCTAACTGTCAATATAAGCTTTTGTTACTCATATGTTTGCAATTATATTTCTGTCTGTGATAAAAACATCTGTCAAACACACATAAAAACCAGAGGGCAGCAGATCATGTGAAAATATAATATTTGTGTCATTCTCAAAACTTTTGGCCATGACTGTAGTACCTCACATATTTTGAACCTATAGTGATATGTTTTTATCACGGCTATGTTAGTATTCTTATCTTCCCTTAACTTTTGATTCAGTACAGAAGGTATTACCATTGGAATTCCTGCCTCTCACTGATCATGCTTGGATTGAATTTGTTCAGTCACTGTCTCCACCTTAAGTCTTCTACGAATTTATTACAGCATTTTGTATCTTGCATTTCATTTGGCATCATGTGACATAATTGTAACTTGTGTCTTTTTTACTTTACATATATTCTAGTGTCCGTCAAAGAAAGTTCTGATGAAGGTCCTGTGATGGACCGAAAACGTTCAAAAATTTCTTATTTGTCTGGATGCACAATAAAAAGGAACTGTTAATTTTCACAAATCGAGTGCCAAGTTTATTTTAATTTAGTCATTGTTAGTAAAGAGTCAGAAATAAGCGACCAAACCCTCCACTCCAATTCTCATCACATCGTCAGCTCGCTGCAGCTTGCTCAGAAATTCCTGGGCCTTTCACAAGTTTTTGCACATATGCTCACGAAGGTCTTGTAACATCATGATGCAGTAACCTTTCATGCTTGCACAGAACACTTCTGAGCATAATCCAACTCAGAAGTGCTTGGTCAGCATGAGAATCCCAGGGATTTCAGTGTGATCAGTCTCAATCCGAAGATGCGACAAGGACCTGACCAGTGACAGTGAGTAGCGGAGGGTCTGTAGAGGTAAGCATAGGGTGAGTTTATTAAGCATTTTTACAACGTTCTACATATTATGTTTTTTATGTTCAGGGGTCTAGAATGATCCCAAAGCATATTAACGGATGTTACATTACTGGAGAATAGAGATGAGCGACTTTGCCTCCAGGAGGGTCGAGACAGGTTTCGGACCACCCGACTTTCTCAAAAGTCGAGTCGAACGAAATCGGCCGACTATCGGAAAAAGTCGAAGGTCCGACTGAAACTCGAACCGACCTCAATGCAAGTCAATGGGGAAGAAAAGTCGGCAGTGAGTGGAGGACAGTAAACACACCTACAGTGCCCATTTCAATGCCAACGACATAAATTCTGATTACTTAAGCTTGTCAACCTTAATTTACTTTATAATAATAGTAACGCATTGAAAACTGGGGGTTATTTGGCTAAAGTTGTGGGGGGGTAGGGCTGGCTGCAGGTTTTCGTGGGCCCCGGGCCAAAGAGTCTCAGTGGGCCCCTTTAACACATACCACAATTCATGATGCTCCGATATGGCAGAGAAATATAGGTATAGTACAATGCCAAATACTTCACTTCTTACATTACATGAGTGATATCTATTGTAAATTCTACAATAGCTCAAAAACCGGACAGTATAGTCCTCCATACAGTACTATGGGCACCACATAGTGCGCCATACAGAATAATGAGCCCCATATATTGCTCCATACATAATTGGTCCCTTATAATGTTCCATACAGTATATGATGAGCTCCACATAACGCTCAAGTATATGATGGGTCCCATGGATTATGCTCCAGTGTATGATGGGCATATATAATTCTCCATATATAAGGGGCCCCATATGATGCTCCTGTGTATGATGGGCCTATATAATGCTCCATGTATAATGAGCCCCATAAGATGCTCCATAAATAATGAGCCCCATATATGATGTTCCAGTGTATAATGGGCCTCATATATGATGCTCCAGTGTATAATGGGCCCCATATATGATGCTCTAGTATATGAAGGGCCCCATGGATGATGCTCCAGTGTATGATGGGCCTATATAATGCTCCATATATAATGGGCCCCATATGATGCTCCAGTATATGATGGGCCTCATGGATGATGCTCCAGTGTATGATGGGCCTATATAATGCTCCATAGATAATAGGCCCCATATGATGCTCCAGTATATAATGGGCCCCATATATGATGCTCCAGTGTATAATGGGCCCCATATATGACATTCCAGTGTATAATGGGCCCCGTATATGATGCTCCAGTGTATGATGGGCCCCATTTATAATGATCCAGTGTATGATGGGCCCCATATATAATGCTCCAGTGAATAATGGGCCCTATCTATGATGCTCAAGTGTATGATGGGCCCCATATATAATTCTCCAATGTATAATGCTCCCCATATATTGCTCCAAACATTAAAAAAATGAAATACTTCTCCTGGCTGGGCTCTGCTCTACTCTGGACTCCTCAGCATCGCCATCTTCCAGCTCTCTGCACTGTGACTGTTCAGGCAGAGGGCGCACATGTGTGACATCATCGCGCTCTCTGACCTGAATGTCACTGTCAGGAAACGCGGAAGACGTCACAGCGGTGGAGCAGGGAGAGCTAAGTATTACAAGTGCTGGGGCCCTGAACGAGCAGGGGGGCCCACTGTGGGTGCCGGCACAGGCACAGGGCCCCTCATAGTACGCCGGTGTCTCTGATGGCGAGTGGGCCCCCCACCTGCTCTGGGCCCCGGAACTTGCCCGGGTGCACCAGGTGCTGACGCCTGCCCTGGGGGGTACAGCCCAGTTAGGGAGGTGGAAAAATTGGCATATGTTGAGGTGTAGGCTGGACGTTCAGCAGCTGCAAATGGAGGAATTGGAGAAGTCAGAGGAAGAGGAGGACAAAGCGAGCCATTTTGCTGGTAACCTACGTGTCATCAGGGGAAGGTGGTACAAAATCCTTTGAAACACAGGCATGGTTCATTTTAATGAAGATGAGATCAGCAACATTTTGGGTCGACAGCCAGGTCATTCTTTCTGTCAGGATTGATCCAGCAGCACTGAAGACTCTTTCTAATAGCACACTACCAGCAGGGCAAGCGAGCTCCTGTAAGGAATATTGTGCCAATTCAGGCCAGGTGTCCAGTTTACAGGTCCAGTAGTCAAAGGGGAATGACCTGTGAGGGAGAACATCGATAGGGGAGGAGAGGTAATTTTGAACCATAGTTGACAACTGCTGTCTCCTGTCTGTTGCAATTGAGTCAGTATTAACAGTCGTGTGAACGGTACTCGAGAAATCAGTCCACAACATGGTCATGAAACCCCTGTCTCCAACGCCACTTCAGCTGTGTGCACCACGAACACCTCTTCCATGTTGCCCAGTACGGCTCGTAGTGGAACCTGCACCGCTGCTGTGTGCTGGGAATGCCTCTAACAAACAGTTTACCAGAGTTGCTTGTTTGTTTGCCAATATTAGCTCTAGGTTCTCCTGTGGCATGATGTTCTGTAATTTGCCTTTATGGCATGGATCGAGGATGCTGGCCAACCAGTAGTCGTCATCCCTTTTTAGGATCCGCAAGACATAATCACACATGTGGGCCAATGTTCCAGGTGTGAATGATGCACTGCCAGTGGTGGGTGGAGGAGCACTTTCTGCCAAATCCACATCCCTCCAGTCACGCACAAACCCTGTACCTGACCTTGGCAAGCCAACATTTTCTCTTGCCCCCTGAGAAGCATCCTCCTCCCCAAAATAATCATCTCCCTCATCCTCCTCCTCTTCCTCTTCTTCCTCCACCTCATCCAGGACAGTTCCCTGAGCAGACAATGGCTGACAGTCATCAAGGCTTCCCTCCTCCTCCTCCTCTTCTTCCTCCGCTGCAGACTCCTGATCCTTAATGTGCGTCAAAGTTTGCATGAGCAGGCGCATAAGTGGGATGCTCATGCTTATGATGGTGTCGACTGCACTTACCAGCCGTGTGTATTCCTCAAAACACTGAAGGACTTTACAGAGGTCTTTCAGCTTTGACCACTGCACACCCGACAACTCGATGTCTGCCCTCAAACTGTCTGCCCGTGTATCCTCCCACAAATGCATTACAGCCTGCTTCTGTTTGCACAGCCTCTCAACTATGTGCATGGTGGAGTTCCACCTTGTTGCAACGTCTATGATTAGGCGGTGCTTGGGGAGGTGGAGCGATCGCTGCAGCCTTTGCATACGACTGGAGTCTACGGGCGAGCGACGTTTGTGCGAGCACAGTCTTCGCACCTTATGGAGCAGGGCAGGTAACTCCGGATAATTATTTATGAAGCACTTCACCACCAGGTTCAAGGTGTGAGCCATGCAAGGTATGTGTCTGTTTTGCCAGGGCTGTGGCTGCCACAAAATTATGGCCGTTATCACTGACTACCTTGCCTGGCTCCATAGATTGTGCCCCATAGTATAGGTCCCTTATACTGCCGCAGCTGCTGAAACCCAAAAAAAATAAAGACATACTCACCTCCCGGCACCTGTGACATTTACCTGTCACCCGATGCACCGCTGACCGCAGCTGTCTTCTGGGTCCTCCACAGTGACTGCTCAGGCAGAGGGCGCGGCGCGCACAAACTACGTCATCGCGCCCTCTGCCTGAACATTCACAGCTAGAGAGGACACGAGGACGCAGCAGCGCAGCGGTGGAACGGGACAGGTAAATATCCCTTATACTCGCCCTCCCTCCGGCGCGGTCTCTTCCCTGCTCTTCTCCCGCAGTCTCCAGCGCCAGTGTTCAGCGGTCAGGTGGTACCGCTCATTAAAGTCATGAATATTTGTATATTCATGACTTTAATAAGCGGTACCACCTGACCGCTGAACACTGGCGCCAGAGACCGTGGGAGAAGAGCAGGGGCTGCAGAGACCGCTCCAGGAGGAGGTGAGCATATAGAATAGCTGAGCCCCCTCCCCCGCCGACCCCCAGGTAGTACTGTGTCAGCACAGCAGTAGCACAGCTGCCAAACCGCAGCAGCCGTCGCGGGCCCCCTCACCTGTCCAGACCCCATAGCAGCGGCGTGGTCTGCTACAATTGACGGTACGCCACTGTGAGTGTCTATGAAATCATCTGACTAGAGTTACCCCATAGTCCTTTTTTACTCCACTCCTTTTTCCCTCACCTCACTAATTTTCAGCTGTAGCTGAAGCAGGGTTGGAAGAGCATCTGCCTCCGATGCTGGATACTAAGTGGGCCACCAAACCTTTCTTTACCATTTCATTTAGATACAGGACTACAGCAACTAAATTAGTTTTCTTTTGCAAAGTATACAAGGAAGCCTAAAACTAGGTCAGTAGAAGAGGTAATAAATCTGGTTTTATATGTGTATGACTAAGAATAAAGGTAACACCACCTTAAATTAACCACCTTCTCATGTATCAGGTCCTCAAGACTGAGTCTATACTTGGTAAACTTGGGTCATTACTAGAAGAAATTGTCTTAAGATTTTATGCGGGAGCACACCTCTCCTTAGTGTTCCAGCTTGCCAGGCCAGCTGGGGTCTCCTGCTTGATTGATAGTTGTGACCAACCTGTGTGCGTCTTGGATGCTGCCTTCTATAATAGTATTGGAGGAGCACATTGACACTAAAGAAAGCTGGATTGTGAGCCAACATTGTACTGCAGCAATCTGGCCAGCTTCAGAGCAGTGCTTATAGGCTCTATTCAGACTGAAGCCATTCTGGCTGCTCCTCTATTAAAAGGAAAGTTGGAGGCAGCTGGGAGGAATAAAGATAATTTCCTCCTGGTAGCCGGGAAATCAGTTCTGTCGCCATTCAGCTTTAAAATGCTATTAACCAGCAGATTAACCGCATATCTGCTAGTTGTGACATGACAGGTCCGTGTCTTGTTCAGATGAGAGTATATTCGGTTCTTGTGCTGTCTGTGTGCAAGTATAGACATAAAATATATTTTTGTCTTAACAAGCCCTAAGAGCCTGTGAACAGAAAGTTTTTCAAGGAGTTTATGAAGTAGAAACTGAGCAGAAAATCTCCCTTCTCCAAAATCTCAAAACTCCTCAAAAACTTTGAGTTTCTGCTCAGTTTCTCCTCTGAAAACTCAGTGAAAAGACTAGCCCAGCAGAGAGTTTACCCTGAGCTGTCGATAACACTGGTCAACGCAAATTTTTCTGGCAAAAGGTTTTAAAACATATTTTAAGTCAATTTTTGCTGCTGATTACGAATATAAACTCTGTTTTTGGCTATCACAACAGGATTTGGAGATATTTTAAAATTTTGATGAAAATTACTCCTATCGAAGAGACCTGTGTCAATGTTTTCTGGAAGCGCAGTAAATTTGGAACTGGTACAAGTATGTCTTCACTATGGGCAACTGGTGGAATAGCTGAAGGGATACTCAGGTATTGCAAATATTGCTTGTTTTTCTTATTGAAACCTTTTACATCGACAAGGCAGAAATAGCTGTCTTCTAAATGATTGCTTGGTTCTCTCCAAACCATAGGAACTCCAAACTGAAGTATTCTTTCCTTGAGACCATGATCTTAAGCTCTCAATACAGGTTTTGCACACTTTGTGAGGAGAACAATGCTTGTCTTGGTCTCCAAGTTTTACTCTGAAGTATGCACAATACACCCTCTTAACAAAGTCAGTAATGTTGTGCCTCTGAGTCTTCACAGTAAGGTTAAGTGCACACGTTCAGGAATGTTTGCAGAAAATTCCTGAGCAAAAACGGACTTTTTCAGCGAAAAAAAAAAATGTATGCATTTTTCTCGCGGGTTTTGCGCGGTTTTGACGCGTTTTGGTGCGTTTTTTTGCGCATTTTTACAGCGAAATTTTCCTGAACATTCTAGGTCAATAATATAGAGGGAAAATTTAACGTGAAATTAAAGAACATGCTGACTTTTTTCAGCAATGCTTTTTTTGCGCGGAAAAAAATGCACCATGTGCACAAAAATTGCAGAATTCATTCTAAATAATAGGATGCTTAATTCATGCATTTTAAGCGTTTTTGCCACAAAAAAATGAGAAAAAAACCGCGAAAAAACTCCAACGCGTGCACATAGCCTAAAGTTTCCACAGATGTATCAAAAAATATTTGGATCATTTGAGAACTGTCTTCTGCGAGATGTAGAGGCCATTGTTAGATCAGCAAAACATCCTGCAGAGAAATACAAGATAAAAGTTGCTAGCTACCTGAGTTGTTCATTGAATTTCTGTCCCCTCCCCACACCTTAGGTATTGATTCACAAGCAAAAAACAGAAAAACAGCAGGATAAAACCAATAAATATCAAAATTCATTGAAAATTTCAATAAATAAAACAGTACCTGCACACGACTGTTGTGTCCATTGAAAACAGTTTGTTTACTTTCTTATCATAACAAATAGGAATTATGCATGTTCAAAGAAAGCAAAGATATTCTCACATTTATTGGGAGACTAAATGAAAACTAAATTTACCTTAGTGAACCGTATAAACCGACACTTTTCATACACTACTTACATTTTTCATGGAATTCATGAAAATGGGCTATACACCTATAGTGCAAAAACGTGATGTGATAGAGAAATTATAAGATCAGATTTGAATTCAGCACCTTCAAATTAGTCTAAAACTGTTCTTAACCCTCTCTGACATTAGACGTACTATCCCGTCCATAAAACCCGTGCCATTCTGACCATGGACGGGATAGTACGTCATAGGCGATTAGCTGCGCTCCCGGAGGGAGCGCAGCTAATCGCCGCCGGGTGTCAGCTGATTATCACAGCTGACACCCGTGACTGTGTGTCAGGAGCGGTCACGGACCGCTCCCGGCACATTAACCCCTTGCACACCGCGATCAAACATGATCGCGGTGTACTGGGGGCACAGGGGAGGATCGCGCAGGCAGGGGGCTCCCTGCGCGCCCCCCTGAGACCCTCAGACCAGCGCGATGTGATCGCGCTGCTCTGAGGGCTTCCTCCCTCCCAGGACCCGGATCCAAGATGGCGCTGGGGTCCTGGAGGGAGGCGGCTTCCTCAGTGCCTGCCGAGAGCAGGCATGAGGAAGCGTCCTGCACTGCCTGTCACATCGCTGGTGTGACAGAGTGCTGTGCACACTGTCACACCAGCGATCTGATGAAATACAGTGATGTCCCACCCTGGGACAAAGTAAAAAAGTAAAAAAAAGTAAAAATAAACATGTGTAAAAAAAATCCAAAAAAAAAAAAAAAAAAAAAAAAATATTCCCCAATAAATTCATTACTTATTGTAAATAAAAAAAATAAAACAATAAAAGTACACATATATGGTATCGCCGCGTCCGTAACGACCCCCCCTATAAAACTGTCCCACTAGTTAACCCCTTTTGTGAACCCCTTAAAAAATAAAAAATAAAAACGAAGCAAAAAATCAGTGCTTTATCATCATACCGCTGAACAAAAAGTGGAATAACACGCGATCAAAAAGACGGATATAAATAAACATGGTACCGCTGAAAACGTCATCTTGTCCCGCAAAAAACGAGCCGTCACACAGCATCATCAGCAAAAAAATAAAAAAGTTATAGCTCGCAGAATAAAGCGATGCAAAAATAATTATTTTTTATATAAAATTGTTTTTATTCTATAAAAGCGCCAAAACATAAAAAAATTATATAAATGAGGTATCGCCATAATCGTACTGACCCGAAGAATAAAACTGCTTTATCGATTTTACCACACGCGGAACAATAAAAACGCCTCACCCAAAAGAAATTCATGAATTGCTGATTTTTGTTCATTCTAACCTCCCAAAAATCGAAATAAAAAGCGATCAAAAAATGTCACGTGCTCAAAAATGGTACCAATAAAAGCGTCACCTCGTCCCGCAAAAATTAAGACCTCACATGACATTGTGGGCCAAAATATGCAAAAATTATAGCTCCCAAAATGTGGCGATGCAAAAAACTACTTTTTGCAATAAAAAGCGTCTTTTAGCGTGACAGCTGCCAATCATAAAAACTGCTATAAATAGTAAATCAAACCCCCTTTATCACCCCCTTAGTTAGGGAAAATAATAAAATAAAAAAAATGTATTTATTTCCATTTTCCCATTAGGGTTAGGGTTAGGGTTTCGGCTAAAGTTAGGGTTAGGGTTGGCGCTAAAGTTAGGATTAGGGTTAGAGTTAGGATTAGGGTTAGGGTTGGGATTAGGACTAGGGTTAGGGGTGTGTTGGGGTTAGGGTTGGAGTTAGAATTGGGGGGTTTCCGCTGTTTAGGCACATCAGGGGCTCTCCAAATGTGACATGGCGTCTGATCTCCATTCCAGCCAATTCTGCGTTGAAAAAGTCAAACGGTGTTCCTTCACTTCTGAGCTCTGCCATGCGTCCAAACAGTAGTTTATCCCCACATATGGGGTATCAGCGTACTCTGGACCCCAAGAGTTATTGTGAAATTTGTCCTATTTCTTCTGTTACCCTTGGGAAAATAAAAAACTGGGGGCGAAAATATTATTTTTGTAAAAAAAATAAGATTTTTTTGTTTTTACGGCTGTACATTATAAACTTCTGTGAAGCACTTGGGGCTTCATAGCGCTCACCACACATCTAAATAAGTTCCTTGTGGGGTCTATTTTCCAAAATGGGGTCACTTGTTGGGGATTTCCACTGTTTAGGCGCATCAGGGGCTCTCCAAATGCGACATGACGCCCCCAGACCATTCCATCAAAGTCTGCAATCCAAAACGTCACTACTTCCCTTTCCGAGCCCTGACATGCGCCCATACAGTAGTTTTCTCCCACATATTGGGTATCAGCGTACTCAGGACAAATTGGACAACAACTTTTGGGGTCCAATTTCTCCTGTTGCCCTTGTGAAAATAAAATATTGGGGGCGAAAAAATCATTTTTGTAAAAAAAAAAAGGATTTTTTATTTTTACGGCTGTGCGTTATAAACTTCTGTGAAGCACTTCGGGGTTCAAAGTGCTCACCACACATCTAGGTAAGTTCCTTGTGAGGTCTATTTTCCAAAATGGGGTCACTTGTGGGGGGTTTCCACTGTTTAGGCGCATCAGGGGCTCTCCAAATGCGACATGACGCCCCCAGACCATTCCATCAAAGTCTGCAATCCAAAACGTCACTACTTCCCTTTCCGAGCCCTGACATGCGCCCATACAGTAGTTTTCTCCCACATATTGGGTATCAGCGTACTCAGGACAAATTGGACAACAACTTTTGGGGTCCAATTTCTCCTGTTGCCCTTGTGAAAATAAAATATTGGGGGCGAAAAAATCATTTTTGTAAAAAAAAAAAGGATTTTTTATTTTTACGGCTGTGCGTTATAAACTTCTGTGAAGCACTTCGGGGTTCAAAGTGCTCACCACACATCTAGGTAAGTTCCTTGTGAGGTCTATTTTCCAAAATGGGGTCACTTGTGGGGGGTTTCCACTGTTTAGGCGTATCAGGGGCTCTCCAAATGCGACATGACGCCCCCAGACCATTCCATCAAAGTCTGCAATCCAAAACGTCACTACTTCCCTTCCGAGCCCTGACGTGCACCCATACAGTAGTTTTCTCCTACATATTGGGTATCAGCGTACTCAGGACAAATTGGACAACAACTTTTGGGTTCCAATTTCTTCTGTTACCCTTGTGAAAATAAAATATTGGGGGCGAAAAAATCATTTTTGTAAAAAAAAAAAAGGATTTTTTATTTTAAGGCTGTACGTTATAAACTTTAGTGAAACACCTGGGGGTTCAAAGTTCTCACCACACATCTAGATAAGTTCCTTGAGGGGTCTAGTTTCCAAAATGGTGTCATTTGTGGGGGGTTTCCACTGTTTAGGCAGATCAGGAGCTCTCCAAACACGACATGGCGTCCAGCCAATTCTGCGTTGAAAAAGTGAGATGGGGCTCCTTCCCTTCCAAACTCTGCCATGCACCCAAACAGTGGTATACCCCCACATATGGGGTATCCGTGTACTCAGGACAAATTGCACAATAACTTTTGGAGTCTTGTTACCCTTGGAAAAATAAAAATTGGGGTGAAAAGATCATTTTTGTGGAAAAAATATGATTTTTAAATTTTACGGCTCTACGTTATAAACTTGTGTGAAGCACTTGAGGGTTCAAATTGCTCACCAAAGATCTAGATAAGTTCCTTAGGGGGTCTAGTTTCCCAAATGGGGTCATTTGTGGGGATTTCCACTGTTTAGGCACATCAGGGGCTCTCCAAATGCAACATGGCATCCAATCTCAATTCCAGCCAATTTTGGTTGGAAAAAGTCAAATGGTGCTCCTTCCCTTCCGAGCTCTGCCGTGCGCCCAAACAGTGGTTCCCCCCCACATATGGGGCATCAGCGTACTCAGGACAAATTGGACAACAACTTATGTGGTCCAATTTCTCCTGATACCCTTGGGAAAATAAAAAATTAGTGACTAAAAGATAATTTTTGTGGGAAAAAAATAGGATTTTTTATTTTCATGCCCGGGCATTATAAACTTGTGTGAAGCACTTGGGGTTCAAAGTGCTCACCAAAGATCTAGATAAGTTCCTTAGGGGGTCTAGTTTCCAAAATGGGGTCACTTGTGGGGGATTTCCACTGTTTAGGCTCATCTGGGGCACTGCAAACGGAACATGACCCCCATCAACGTCTGCATTCCAAAACGTTACTACTTCCTTTCCAAGCCCTGCCGTGCGCCCAAACAGTTTTCCACCCCCACATATGGGGTATCAGCGTACTCAGGACAAATTGGACAACAACTTTTGGGGTCCAATTTCCTTGGGAAAATTCAAAAATTTAGGACTAAAAAATCATTTTTGTGGAATTTTTTTTTTTTTTTTCACACCCAGGCATTATAAACTTTTGTGAAACACTTGGGGTTCAAAGTGCTCACAACAGATCTAGATAAGTACCTTAGGGGGTCTAGTTTCCAAAATGGTGTCACTTGTGGGGGGTTTCCACTGTTTAGGCGCATCAGAGGTTCTCCAAGCGCGACATGGCGTCCAATCTCAACTCCAGCCAATTTTAGTTTGAAAAAGTCAAACGGCGCTCCTTCCCTTACGAGCTCTGCCGTGTGCCCAAACAGTGGTTTTCCCCCACAATATGGGGTATTGGCGTACTCAGGAGAAATTGCATAACAACCTTATCTGTCCATTTTCTCCTTTTACCCTTGTGAAAATAAAAAAAAAGTTTGTAAAAGATCATTTTTGTGGCTAAAAAGTTAAATATTCATTTTTTCCTTCCACGTTGCTTTAGTTCCTGTGAAGCACCTGAAGGGTTAATAAACTTCTTGAATGTGGTTTTGAGTACCTTGAGGGGTGCAGTTTTTAGAATGGTGTCACTTTTGGGTATTTTCTGTCATGTAGACCCCTCAAAGTGACTTCAAATGTGAGGTGGTCCCTAAAAAAAATGGCTTTGTAAATTTTGTTGTAAAAATGAACGCAAGTTATATGGAAGAAATTTTACCACTAACATGAAGTACAATATGTCACGAGAAAACAATCTCAGAATCGCGAAGATCCGTTGAAGCGTTCCGGAGTTATAACCTCATAAAGAGACAGTGGTCAGAATTGTAAAAATTGTCCCGGTCATTAACGTGCAAACCACCCTTGGGGGTGAAGGGGTTAAAGTCCATGCCAGAAATTTTTTTTTTGTAGACCAGTGTAATTAATGTTGGTGTGTGATAGGCAGCATTTATACATTTGTTACAGTTCTACTATGAACACAGCAAACAACCACAGCATGTGAACGCAGCCTTAAATGTAATACATTTTTATGTTTTTGTTGGATTTGCAATCTGGAAATTACACAGTTATATGTAACAATAAATCTTCAGTTCAAAATTGATTGGCAAGAATCTTCTGATCGTGCTTCCCTTGGGCACACTTGTTCCGCAGTCACAGTAGAACTCCATAAATTTCCATCAAAGTCTTTATCTAAAAAAATGAGAGTGTTTAGTATCTTTTTTATTACTACTAAGTATACATTTTTTATTTTGCTGTTTATTTCAAACTATGGTTTATGGTACAGTATTTATGCTGGAACGGACAATTTTTAAATTTTGCGCTTTTGTTTTTTTCCTCTTTTTTTTAAAAAGTATGAAATCAATTCATCGAGACTGGCATAGCCCAAGCTCGTGCTACTCCAGCCTTGACAGAGTTAATGGGGCCGATTCATTATGAGACTTACGCCACATAATGAATTCGGCATCCCTTTTAAGTGCTGTGAGCTGCTGCGCTCTATGATAGAAATGCTACGATTTCTAGAGTAGATGATGCTGCACATTTGATGAGTTTGATGAGGGATGTGGCCATGCCCCATACCGGCTCCTCCTCAACTCTGCCAATTTCAGCAGAGCTCATCCAAAGTGGCGGGAAAAAGATATTGCACCTTATCAAAGGTTTTACGCCACTTTTCTGGCATAAATCTTTGATGACTCGACCTGAGTAAAAATGACTTGACAGCAAGATTATCGAAATCAGTACGATTATGTCAAACATAGTTTATTATATAACAACAAAAAAATCCCAAATGTATGAATATAAACATGCCTGAGTGGTGCATACAATGATGCCACACCCAAGCTTTTTACGCTAGCTCCTGGGAAACTGGAGAAACAAGAGAAAGCATGGAGCAAACAGCGTTTCATAGAGATAAAAATACAATTTTATTAACAATAGTAGTACAAATATTAATCATCAATACCAATGAAAATGCAAGTGAAATTCACCTCCCTCTAAAACTAAAATTTATTGATAATTGTAAGACTCTCTTCACTCCTGCCTATTGATTTATTGTTTTCCTACCTATGATATAGAGTGCAATAGGGCAGTGAGGGCTAGCCTACGCTGAGTGGGGGCACCAAGTCGAATCTCTAGTGGTGCCAACCTCCACGGTCAGGTAGGAATATTGAGGACTAGTGCAGGACACGCAATAGGTTAGATTTTTATTATGAGGTATACCTAGTATATGCCTTTTTGCACTGGTTGGTGTTTTTTACAATTATCAATAAAATTTAGTTTTATAGGGAATTTATGTTTCACATTTGATCTCATTTCCCGTGTATATATACAATTGTTCGTCTGAAATTCACCTCCCCCAAACACAATACCAATGCCACAAGTGATATATACAGTATTATAAAGTAGAAACTAGCGGCAGGACAAACAGTACCTGAAAGATATAGTAATGAGAAAAATATACTAATATATGTCACAATTATGCCACACCTATGAAATAGTTATATGAACCTATGCATGTGCTGAGGCTCCAAACAGATGTAATCACATAAGTCAAAAATTGGACATAATGATTTAATCAAATGGGTGGGCAAATTGGAACATTTAAGAAGACATAGTAAGTCTCAGGTTGTATGCATGTCGCTCAAAGTATCACCTTAGCACATTGACTGATAAAGATAAGGACTGAATAGCACATTTTATAAGACAAATCTAAACAGTAAGAAAAGCAGAGCATTCATAGCATTGTAATGGGATAGATATCCACAGTAAGCTCAGTATATAGGCATAGATAATTGCCCATTATTGCACAAATGCCACAAGCCTAAAGCACCATGGAAATAGAGGTGAATAGAAGTATATCTTACCAGAGGAAGGCAGAGGGATGTGTAGAGGGGATGAGGTGTGCCACAACGCGCGTTTTGTGACCACAAGGGGACCTCAGGAAGTATGAAGCTTCACTGAACTGAATAGTGTGGGAAGCAATCAATTAATCTTCCCAGCTAATCACTTCCTCTCCTGTCAGCTGGGAGAGGAGCTCATTCATTCGGGGGCTTACAGCTGAGCTGCCAGCATTAGCTGCGCTGCTTGCTGTAAGCCACTTAACCTTTGTGAAGGATTACAGCGTGGGACCAGACTGAGCACCGGATAGGTAAGAATAATGTTGCTTTATTATTTTATTTTTATTACAGGTGAACAAGGGAATCAAAGGAATACGAGTAAAATAAAATATGGTCAAAAACTGTGTTTATTTCATTAAAATGATTTTTAATTAAAGTGTATGTGTTTTATTTGTATTTCATACAATAGGATTAATAATTGATAGTTGCCTAATTGACAGCTCTCAATTATTCACCTGGCTTAAAGTCACCTTCCAATAGCAAGGTGGCTTTAACCCATTATTAACCCATTAGCCACCGCTACAGGGCAATGGGAATAGACGGGCTAAGTGCCAGAAAGGGCGCATCTAATTATAGATTTGCCTTTTCTGGGGTGGCTGGGGGCAGATGTTAGTAGCCAGGGGGGCACAAAATAAATGCACCCTCCCTAGGCTATTATTATCTGCCCCCACTCGCTGGCTTTCCCTGTCTGGTGGAGAAAATAGCTCGGGAGCCCACACATTTTTTTCAATAAATTTACACCTTTATTTAACCCCTACATGTATGAAATTTTGCACACATACACTCATGTCATTGTTAGTGAAAACCATATATCAAACTGCATGAAATGACATGATTAACTGTATGTAAACCATGTGTCATTTCATGTCGGTCTGTAATTTCACTAAAAGCTGGCAATTAAATTAGCGGCTATTATACTATGTAGAAGTGTATGACATATATATATATATATATATATATATACAGTTATATGAAAAAGTTTGGGCACCCCTATTAATCTTAAGCTTAATGTTTTATAAAAATTGGTGTTTTTGCAACAGCTATTTCAGTTTGATATATCTAATAACTATTGGACACAGTAATGTTTCTGCCTTGAAATGAGGTTTATTGTACTAACAGAAAATGTGCAATCTGCATCCAAACAAAATTTGACAGGTGCATAAGTATGGGCACCTCACCAGAAAAGTGACATTACTATTTAGTAGATCCTCCTTTTGCAAAAATAACAGCCTCTAGTCGCTTCCTGTAGCTTTTAATGAGTTCCTGGATCCTGGATGAAGGTATTTTTGACCATTCCTCTTTACAAAACAATTCCAGTTCAGTTAAGTTTGATGGTCGCCGAGCATGGACAGCCCTCTTCAAATGATCCCACAGATGTTCAATGATATTCAGGTCTGGGGACTGGGATGGCCATTCCAGAACATTGTAATTGTTCCTCTGCATGAATGCCTGAGTAGATTTGGAGCGGTGTTTTGGATCATTGTCTTGCTGAAAGATCCATCCCCTGTGTAACTTCAACTTTGTCACTAATTCTTGAACATTATTATCAAGAGTCTGCTGATACTGAGTGGAATCCATGCGTCCCTCAACTTTAACAAGATTCCCGGTGCCGGCATTGGCCACACAGCCCCAAAGCATGATGGAACCTCCACCAAATTTTACTGTGGGTAGCAAGTGTTTTTCTTGGAATGCTGTGTTTTTTTGACGCCATGCATAACGCCTTTTTGTATGACCAAACAACTCAATCTTGGTTTCATCAGTCCACAGGACCTTCTTCCAAAAAGAAATTGGCTTCTCCAAATGTGCTTTTGCATACCTCAGCCGACTCTGTTTGTGGCGTGCTTGCAGAAACGGCTTCTTTCGCATCACTCTCCCATACAGCTTCTCCTTGTGCAAAGTGCGTTGTATAGTTGACCGATGCACAGTGACACCATCTGCAGCAAGTTGATGCTGCAGCTCTCTGGAGGTGGTCTGAGGATTGTCCTTGACTGATCTCACCATTCTTCTTCTCTGCCTTTCTGATGTTTTTCTTGGCCTACCACTTCTGGCCTTAACAAGAACTGTCCCTGTGTTCTTCCATTTCCTTGCTATATTCCTCACAGTGGAAACTGACAGGTTAAATCTCTGAGACAGCTTTTTGTATCCTTCCCCTGAACAACTATGTTGAATAATCTTTGTTTTCAGATCATTTGACAGTTGTTTTGAGGAGCCGATGATGCCACTCTTCAGAGGAGATTCAAACAGGAGAACAACTTGCAAGTGGCCACTTTAAGTAGCTTTCCTCATGATTGCATACACCTGGCTATGAAGTTCAAAGCTCAATGAGGTTACAAAACCAAAAAAAGTGCTTTAGTAAGTCAGTAAAAAGTAGGTAGGAGTATTTAAAACAAGAAAATGATAAGGGTGCCCATACTTATGCACCTGTCAAATTTTGTTCGGATGCAGATTGCACATTTTCTGTTAGTGCAATAAACCTCATTTCAAGGCAGAAACATTACTGTGTCCAATAGTTATTAGATATATCAAACTGAAATAGCTGTTGCAAAAACACCAATTTTTATAAAATATTAAGCTTAAGATTAATAGGGGTGCCCAAACTTTTTCATATAACTGTATATATATATATATATATATATATATATATATATATATATATATATATATATAATTATTTGCTTTTTGTGTAAATTTTTTTTACAATGTGATTTTTACATGAGTTTTTACATAGAGATAACTGCTCTATGTAAAACGTCATGTTAAAATCGCATTGCATACAGATGGAAAACGGATGGTGCGATTAATAATCGCATACAAATCGCATGACAATTTCATATATTCGGACCATTTTTCCATCCTGAAAACGGACCATTTTTTTTCTCGCAAATGGGTATGAGCCCTTAGATATGTATTTTAGACATACATTAAAAGGGTTAGAAAAGTTGATTACTACAAGGACAACTCCTTGTCATATCCCACGCTTGGCCCTGATAAAATATTAAAGCCTATGCCCACCTCACATGTTTGCGCCGTTCCCGTGATGATGATTCTCGCTCTCTCTGGGGCTCCCGTACGGTTGTTGTGACATCTGACGTGGGTGTACAATCAGCGCTGATCTCAATGTCCCCGTCTCCTATCAAATTGAACATGAATAGGAAATCTGAGATCAGCTGCAGCCCAAACTTTCTCTTCATGTTCAATTCATAACAAGGCGGAGACAGTGTCGCCAGTGCTGATTGGGTGCTGGGGTCACATGTCACAACAACAGCACAGGAGCTCCAGGGAGAGCAAGTACAAACACCGCTGGAATGGCGACGGCATAGAAAGTGAGAATAAGTCTTTTTTTTATCAGGGCCAAACATGTAAATAAAGAAGGGATCATCCAAGTGGTAGACAACTCCTTTAATTAATCTAATATTTCCATAGATCTGAATTATTTTTTTTTTTAATTATTTTTGGAAGGGGGCAAGGTAATTTGAACTTTTATGTTATTTATGTTTGTTTTTTAATAATTTAAATATTTTTAAATAAATTTTTATTACATTTGACTTATTCCATTTAATTCCATTAGCTTTTTTCTCAACTCCATAACTTATGTAGTGTCCCAGTACCTCCTCCTATCAATATAGTTGTCGGGTGGTTACCAAAAACCTATGTCCTGTTACGTGGTAAATTGTCCTATACTACCATCTACTGTCCAAAGTGTAAAGGTGCAAAAGTTTGGTCACATGACACTTTCTCAGATCGCTTTCCTGCGGAAGCCTCTAGAAGCTGCTGAGGGAGGAGTTAAGATGCATAGGAGCCGTTTGCAAAAACATCTATGTCATTGCTAAAATTGGTCCGGACTGGCAGCAAGAAGTATTGTTATAGTCTCCAAAAGTAAGGTTGCAGTACGTTTTGTAAAACTCAGTGATGCTTCAGCAGAATTGCACAAGTTCCATCCTGTTGCACAGCTATACCGACTTGATCTAGAGGATGTCCTGTCTGAAGAAGTCATTGCCTACCAAGTCAGTACCCAATATTCTAACAAATCTGTTTCAACACTTTGGTGGACTGAATTGAATGTGGGAGATGCTAACACCCCTGTAGACAGAATCAAGGGAGTTCTTAATGTTGCCAAGGGTCACCACCAAGCATTTAGCAAAGCATCAATTAGATTTTGGAAAGACAAATTTACTCCAGCATCATATCAGGACAGTTGATCACCCTCCTAGCAAGGAAAGACATCGTCCTTTAGCACAAACAATGTACCAGCCTGTGAAGAAGCTGATAAAGGAGATAAAAGATGCTAATGTTATCAGGGAAAGTCAAAGTCCCTGGGCTGTACCATTAGTTCTAGTGAAATCTGTGTTGATTATAGGAAATTGAACAACATCAACACACAAAGATGCATATCCTCATCCATGCATCGAAGAGTTTCCTGCAGCCCTCGGTTCTGCTGACTACTTTTCCACTCTGGACTTGACCAGTAGATACTGGCAAGTGCCCATGGCGCCTGAGGACAGAGAGAAAACTGCTTTTACCACCCCAATGGGACTCTATGAATTTAACAGTATGCCATTTGGACTTTGCAATGCTCCTGGTACATTCCAGTGACTTATGGAAAGATGTATTGGACATATGAACTTTCAAAGTGCATTACTCTACCTTGATGATGTCATAGTGTCCTACTGCACCTATCAAGATCATCTACGTCACCTGGCGGAAGTATTCAAGGTACTCATCCAACATGGTCTAAAAATCAAGCTTTCCAAATGTCACCTTTTAAAGCCAAGAGTCAGCTACCTGTGGCACGTAGTCAGTGCTGAAGGAACTCAGTATGATCCTGAAAAGCTTGCTGCTGCGCAAAATGGGCCAACTCAAACAACTGTCAAAGAAGTCAGAAGTTTTCTGGACTTTGCTGGCTATTACCACCTCTTCATTCTCCACGTGGAAGCCCCAAGGTGATCTGTAATCGAAGACTTCTTATTGACTGGTGTGAAAGATAAGAGACAGCATTCCAGACTCTGAAGTCATTGCTGACTCAACCCCCAATCCTGGAGTATCCTAATTACAGCCAATCGTTCCAATTTTATATGGACGCCAGCTTCCAAGATCTTGGTACAGTATTATCTCAAGCTCAAAACTTCAAATAGCGTATCATAGCACATGCCAGCCAAAGCCTACGAGGTGCTGGAAAGCATTGATAACAACTATAATTCATTCAAGTTGGAGCTCTTAGCTCTTTTGTGGGCTGTGACAGAGAAATTTAAGGATTACAAAGCGACCACACCATTTACTGTGTTTACGGACAATAATCCTCTAGCACATCTGAATACTTCTCGACTAGGCACCTTTGAACAAATATGGGCTTCCAGACTCGCAAACTACTGCTTTTCCATCAAGTACAGAAGTGGGAAAACCAATGTCAACGCAGAAGCATTATCCTGACAAAGTTGAAGCAGAACCTCCCCAAGATGACACATGGGAAGAGGTGGAAATGCCTCATTTTTATAATTGGTTCGTTCTCAGAACACCATCTCTGCTAACACAGAGACTGTAAACTCGCAGAGGAAATCTGAACCCCCCAGGACTCTTCCATGTGGAAAACAATTCAAAGTGAGAGTCGTGTCCTTGGAGAAGTTCATAACTTTCTATCTTCTGGAAGAATTAGAATTTGACTTCGCAGTTCACTTCCTGACATTGAACTAAAACATCTGTGGAGACAACACAAACGTCTTTTCCTCTAAAACGGGTTAATCCTGCGAGATACCCTGGACCCTTTCTCAGGAGAAAGACTGCATCAGATTCTCATTCCAAGGCAAGACGCTAAGATAATCCTTGATGCCCACCATGATCAATCTGGACACTTTGGTGTGCACAAAACAGAAGCTGCCATCCGTTGACACTTCACATGGATTGGAATGTGAGGACATATCGAAAATTGGTGTAATGAATATCGAGCATGCAATCTGACTAAAGCAGGAAAGAAAGATGCAAGAGCACCTCTACATCCTATCCATTCTCACAAACCAAATGAGCTGGTAGCTCTGGACCATGTGAAACTTGCTCCTTCTCGTTCAGGCTACACTTATGCCCTTACCATGGTGAATCACTATTTCAAATTGGTTGCTGTTATACCTATCAAAGATCTCACTGCACGTATTACTATGACTGTCATCAAGTTTTACCGTGAGTATGTGAAACGCTATGTATGTTTAGAAGCTGTCCTCACAGATCGCAGACCAGTCTCCGAGACTCAACTGTTTCATGAACTTTGCCAATTTCACAAGTGCAAAAGTTTTGAACAACAGCTTACCATCCTGAAGTAAATGGCCTTTGTGAAAAGATAAATCAAACCTTCATCAATATGTTACGTACTGCTTCAGTTGTCAAAATCAGTGGAATGGCCTGAATTACTTGCTGAACTAATAACACCACCCATTGTTCTACAGGTTATTCACCTTTATATCTCATGTTTGGAAGACAAGGTAAACTACAGAAGGACCATGCACTAGGAACTCAGGTGCCAAATTCCATGAACCATTTGCCAAAAACTGATTTTGCTTCTGAACATCAGCGTAGAATGCTAGAAGCGATTTTGGATTGTCGCATGGAAGAAGCCCGACAAAGAGAACAACAAGAATACAACTTGTGAGCTCATGCACAGCCATTACAGGTTGGAGATAAAGTATGGCTGAAGAAGTTTCATCATTCGGGAAAAGTAGCTCCACTCTGGGAAACAGAACTATGCACCATTACATCCATTCCTTACCCTGAATCGGATGTCTATAAAGTACAAAAACCAGGAAGAATTCCACAGGTTGTTCATCACAATCCCTTGAAAATTTGCATTAAAGAGGAGCTGCCAAACCAGCCTACATCTCAACAGTGGATTGTGCCTACTTATGTACCTGTAAGTGAACCTAGGGTTCAACCAAATCTTTCTGATAGCTTCCTAATGGTCCCACAACTTTTTGTTCCTGGTTACTATCCATTTGTGCCAACTGCAGTTACTACTCCAGTCTCTATACCAATGGACAATAGAGACTGTATTTTGCCTGCCACCACAGATACTAGAGACAGTTCTAATCCTGCACCTGCAGAAGAGCAAGTGCTGAGGTGATTTGAGGGAAGTGCAAAAGGTGTCCCACCTGTCTGCTATCAGGAGTAAATGTATGTAAATTTAATGTAGCCATAATTTAAAATTCTCTAACTAGTGTAAGCATGTGCCTGGTTTCAAACCAAGAGTTTATTTAATTTTACATTTTATTTAAAAAATATTATGTGGTCTAAATAGACATTAATGGACATTTTACCATTGCCTTAAAGGACTCTACATCAAGTTGATGCCGAACAAAGTCTTACCTTTGCTATTTTCTCTATGTACCACCCTCCAAGAGTCGCTGAGAATGGCTTATCTTAAGAGGGGGAGATTTTAGTGTCCTAGTACCTCTTCTTATCTGTTGTAAAATATAGTTGTTGGGTGGTTACCAAAAACCTATGTTCTGTTATGTGGTTTATTCGATAAATTGTCCTACATTGCCATCTACTATCCAAAGTGTAAAGGTGCAAGAGTTTGGTCATATGACACTTTCTCAGCCTGGTTTCCTGCTGAAGCCTCTAGAAACTGCTGAGGGAGGAGTCAAGGAGGAATTCCTTTCCTTCCTGCGAGGAGCAAAGAAAAGAAAAACAGCCTGTACGACAAGAGGAGAGGTCTACTTCCTAGCTGCTCTGCCTTTAGCCTAGGTTCTAATTTCCTCAATCTTCAATCATCCAGGAAACTGCCACAGCCTACGCCAGGAGGACATCTTAAATTTCAATTTTCAGAGAGACAAAAGAGATAGAGCTATAAAAGGGCTCTATCACTACACTCCACACCTGTAAGGAAAAGGTTGTCGCCATTTTGTATAGGGCCTGTACCAGCCTCCATTTTGTCAGTTCACACAGCCACAGACTTTTAGCTACACATTGCCTATTAGCATATCCAGTACGACAGGTTTTGATGTCCACTAGGAATCAATAGGCCTTTACATGCTAATTAGTCTAGGCCAGTGACTGAATGAGATGGTCAGTCGTATGGTAAATAGCCCAAGCTCAGGCATTGTTTCCTGCTCCATATGAATTGCAGGCCAATTAATATGCGTGCTTCAAAGCAATGGGGATGGGCCTAGCAGGTTTAAGAACTAGCCATGACCAGGCTGCTGGTCTCATTCCATTTCACACACAGAAGCCAAGAAGATGGTCTAGGAAAGACCAAGGGACTATTCAGGAACTGAAGACTGTACCTGGGAATGGCAGAGCCAAGGCCTTCCCATGACCATAATACCCGGTAATATTGATCCATAGCTTATACCTTTAAGCCTTGTACATTATTGTTGTATTTTTACTCTGACTGCCATTCCATTGTAGTTACGTTGTATAGCTTTACTGTATATTTCTGTAATTATCTAGTGCGCCCTTAAGGCAAATTAAACCATAAAATTAATCTTGGGCTGATGCTTTTACTCTGATCACGAATCTTAGAATACCCAGTGGGTAGCAGGACACCTTCCCCGGCGGCCATTTGCTCTAGGTGCAGTTCTCTTACTGACCTGAGAGACAAAGGGGGGCGCCGGAGAGCTGTACCTGTGGAGTTACGTCCCATTGGTGACGTGGGAGGAAAGGGATCGTCCGTCACATTTGGTAGCGGCGGTGGTATCAGAAGCTGTGATACCCGGGCTACCGTGTGGCGGCCGGCTGAGTTCCTCACAAATTGGTGGCAGCGGTGGGATCAGAGTAATAGTGTGCGTGGGACCCCTACTCCCAGACACTAGAGACTACCAGCAGTACTTTCACTGCTGGGTCTTAAGGTCAGCCCAGCACTAGACGGTCAGAGTGTAAATATAACAAGTTGTGTGCAAGGTCAGGGTTGCAGCTGTGTTTCAGTAACCAAGGGTTCCCAAGATGGTGGAAGGCACCAGGAGTAGGGCAAAGGGGGAGGCCAATGCTGTGGCCTATGAGGGGTTCGATACCGATGAGTTGGAGCTCAGCCAGGGCTCCCCAAGGAGCCCGACCCCCGTGCTCAGTCTCACAGTGGACTGTCCACCCCCTGCCCGTCCCAGCCTGTCCAGATCGGAGACCCTCTTCCAAGCGGCTATGGCACAGCTCGAGGCTGGTAATGACGCCGCCTATGACAGACTCCTGGTGGCGGCAGAGAAAGCAGCAGAGCGTGAGCAAGCAGCGGCAGAGAGAGCAGCGGAGCAGGAGCATACAGAACGCCGTGAAGCTGTGGAGCGCCGGCACCGACTGGAGATGGCTCAGCACGGGCCCCCACTGGACGCACCAGGCCCACCGGAGACAAGGGCTCCCAAGGTCCGGGCGGAGGACTTTCCCTTACTTGAAAAGGATGGAGACCTGGATTCATTTCTGCTTGCTTTTGAGAGGACATGCCTCCAACATCATCTGGCCCCGGATCAGTGGGCAAGGTACCTGACCCCCCGTTTGAGGGGTAAGTCCCTGGAAGTTTTGGGGGACTTACCTGCCGGGGAGGAGCAGGACTACAACAGCATCAAGCGGGCCCTGATCCAGCACTACAACCTCACCCCGGAGTCGTACCGCAGGAAGTTCAGGAGCCTGCAGCGGGGTTCAAAGGACACCTGGACCGACCACATGCGGGCCCTGCTGAGAGCTGCGGAGCACTGGACCTCGGGTCTAGACTCACTACCCGCCAGGAGGTCCAGGAACTGTTTGTCATGGAGCAATTTTTGTGGAACTGCCCAGAGGACCTCCAGCAGTTCCTCCGTGACCGGAAACCAAAGGGGGCTTCTGCTACAGCTGCCCTGGCAGACGAGTATGCCAACAACAGGGCACCGGAGCCAAAGAAGCCTGCCAGCAGCACCTGGAGAGGGGGTAAGCCCAATCCTGCCCCAGCCCCATATCCAGCCCCCAGAGTGCAAGGGGTGTACCCCCTGCTGCCCTCTCCAGGCCAGGAACAGAACCCAGACGTTGCCATAATTGCAATCAGCCAGGACACTTTAAGGCTGCATGTCCCCAGCGCCAGAAGGCCCCATCCCTGTCCCAGAAACCGTCCACTGTTTTGTGTGTGGGAGGGGGTGGTGGGAGGTCCCTAGACAATTACCAACCCATCACCATCGGCCGCTCAGCGGTCATGGGACTGCGGGACACAGGTGCTGAACGAACCCTGGTACGCCCTGAGGGGGTGTCCCCTCAAGACTTGGTACCTGGGAAAACCCTTTCCGTCTCCGGAATTGGAGGCGTTGAACCGGCGCTGCCCGTTGCCAAGGTGTATTTGGATTGGGGTGCCGGGAGGGGGATGCGGGAGGTGGGAGTAACGCCGAATATTCCTGCAAATGTGTTGCTTGGGACCGATTTGGGGCGGCTAGTGTCCCAGTATGTGGCCGCTGAACCCCCAAGTCCGGCTCCCCAAGAATGTCATGACTCTACTGTGAATGCTAATGTTAATGTATTGAATGTGCCTCCAACAGTGAGGAGGGAGTGAAACCTGATGGTAAGCCATGCACTGACACTACACACACAGGCTCACAGTGAGGACAGGTGAGGAGGCTGTAGGGGAGAGCTCAGAGGTGGAGGGAGGGGCTGCTATGGGCAGTGTAGGGCCCCTAAGTGAATTCACCTGTTGAGTCTAGGGCCCCCTGCAGAAAAGGAACAGGCCATGGGGGGAGGGGGTGTCCCGGGAGAGGAGCCACCAG